>CM056052.1:252019540-252619540 GCA_029574335.1 Rana kukunoris | reverse complement strand
ATTATTAATGGCTTAGATTCAACTTCATGACATACAGGGGGTGGGATTTAAAATTGGCTGCAATAGTAATAGTAAAGGAGGACATATAGACTGTATGATGTATTTAACTGATATTCTGAAGCTATGATTTCTTGTGAAAGTTCCGCTTCAAAGCGTCACCTATCATTTATAGAACCCGAAAATATGTTTTTGTTGCTGACAAGGCACAAAATCATCAATGGCAACCCAGATTTTCCTCTCAGTACAGATTTACTTTATATTCCTGCCATAAAAAGTAGAATCTAACCAGAAGTCAATTCTCTTTTGAAGACAGTTATGTAAACACATTTTGTAAGGACCATTGGCTTAAGTAACTATACTCGTATAATATAAACTGTACTGCCCATTCGTTTGTGTTCTATTAAAGGCCATATAAGGCATTCTACAAGTCTGCCATGCAAAATTGTTCTCATCCGGGAGGTTGTTGTAGGTGTATTCTGCCAGAGAACACCGAAAGAAGCTTTCTGTAGCCATACACTGTACTCCAGGAAACTCCAGTTGAATAATACACTACTCCATAATAGCATTATTTTTCACTAACCTTAAAATGAGTTTTATTTGGTCAATTACAGGTCACTTTCATTTTTGTGGAAGATGTGCATACTGTGCATTGCTTTTATGCAGAAATGCTTCCATTCCATTTATTAGCACAATGTGCTTTTACCAAGCTAGCCCTACATCCCTAATTTGGCTATTACTATACACTACACAGTAGTATCAACATTTAAATCAAGCAGTTTTTAGTAAAGATTTAATTTAAAAAAATGGCAGGAGGTTTTTAATAGATTTATTGCTTAACAAAGTATTTAAATTGTTGAAATATGTGCACTTAGATTATATGCAAATCTACAGTAAGCATTAAATTGATTTCCATTAGAGCAATCTCAGTGTGTGCTTCTGGTTATTAAGAATTAAACAGACTTCCAATGTACTATTATTTTGAACAGAGTGAAAAAATCACATGTTTTTTAAATTAAGTAATGGGTTGTGCTATGGAAGAACTTTGGCATTTAACTTGGGGCATTCAAGGACTTGGAAAGATTTCTAATAGACAAAAAAATATATTGCCCTCTCACATTATCTCACATTATGTTTAGTTTTGATAAATTTGGGAGTCATACATTTTTAATGCATATGATTTTAATCAAGTTAAAACAAAAGACAACCAATTTATCAAGAAATGGAATTTACTATGGACTAATGAATCTAGCAGCAAATGGGACCCTCATTACAATACAAGTTAAGACTCTTCTTTGGTTTATCACTCTATGACATGTCTGATATGTACAGTATAGGACTTTACCAGTTCAGCTTGGGAGGTGGAGGGGGCTGAATGAATAGCAGCTTTTCTTGGTTGGTCATATATTTGGGCAGCAAAAATCCTCTGTGATCTAGAGTGGAACTAAATTGCTAATCTGTTATTACTATGGGGCTCTCCACTGTAAAAAGACAGTTCTGCCTTTAGGTCTCTACTTTTGTCAAAGCCTATGGTCTTGACCAGCTTTTTAGCTCATCTGGTTCTATATCACTTATATGTAGATAATCCCAAACGTATGTTATTACACCATGTTCCTGCTGTTCCTGGCTATCCAGCAGCAGGCTTACCTTTTATATTAAATTGAATACATATTATATAGAATTGTTCAAACAAATCAGTCTGCTTGCATGTCTAAAGCAACGATTGTGTGTTGCTAACATCCCAGTTTCCTAAATTTGTTGTTTAAAGAGGAACTCCACCCTAAATTGGAACTTCTGCTTATCGAATTCCTCCCCCCTCCGGTGCCACAATTGGCACCTTTCGGGGGGGGGGGGGGTTGAGTGGGGACAGAATATGAATCCTTTCCCACTTCCGGGAGTCCGACCGTGGCCGTGATGCAGCAGTAACATCACAGCCGGGCTCCCTCCTCCTCCTCCCCTGGCCGCCAGGCTAATGAAGGAGCTGAACAGTCCCAGGAACTCAGGGCTTGCCCTGCACTGACCGCAAGTACTTTGTTTGGGTTTTAAAAGTGAACGTTTTATTACCTGCAATCTGCAATCTGCACTCTCCTGCAATCTGCACTCACCTGCAATCTGCAATCTGTACTCACCTGCAATCTGCAATCTGCACTCACCTGCAATCTGCAATCTGCCTTCTAAAGTCTCAGCCTACTGCTGTCTCTCAGTGGTGCATGCGCATTGGCCCGACATCCAGTGTGGGCGGAGCCGCTCCCAGGATCCCCTTTGATTGGAGTGTTGTCATCACCTAACCGGCTGTGCCGCTGTGCGGAGCGCAAGGGGCTGAACAGTCCCAGGAACTCAGGGCTTGCCCTGCACCGACCGCAAGTACTTTGTTTGGGTTTTAAAAGTGAACGTTTTATTACCTGCAATCTTCAATCTGCACTCTCCTGCAATCTGCACTCACCTGCAATCTGCAATCTGCACTCACCTGCAATCTGCCTTCTAAAGTCTCAGCCAACAGCTGTCTCTCAGTGGTGCATGCGCATTGGCCCGACATCCAGTGTGGGCGGAGCCGCTCCCAGGATCCCCTTTTGTTGGAGCGTTGCCATCACTTAACTAGCTGTGCAGCTGTGCTATTTATGCTTATCTCATTTTTTGTCACAGTGGTTAGGCTATTAATTTAATCCATAATTTATCTATTGTAATAATATTTCAGTCCGACTTGTTTTGAGAGCTGTTCCGTCTCCATATTGGTGTTTATAACATTAATATAAGCTTGGTCATTCTTGAGTAATGCTTAGTAATACGGTGCCTCGCCTTAGTGGCGAAGCACTTAGTATTATCAGTTATTCGCCTTATGAATTAGGAAACATAAATTGCAAAGGCACCCTTTCTGAGCATATTTTAAACAAGCTTAAAAAATGTAATATATTATGTGATCAATCTAATTTAAAAGTTTTAGAACCTATCCAGTCCTATGTTATTGATCCACTGTCTATAGGTACAACATGTTGTCCCTCCTTGAAGGGCGGTCTGGTTAACACTAGATCGGCCATTAAACATTCTGCCCTCTTATATGAATTAATTGGAACACTTGACTATTTAGTGATGACTGAGACCTGGTTCTCGGTGGCTACGACCCCTAGATTGGATAAACTGATCCCAGCGGGTTGCAGCTTAATATCTGAAGATCGTCCTGACAGACGAGGCGGAGGAATAGCTATTGCCTTTAAAAGTCATTTAAATATTTTTAAAGCTTCTTTAATTAAATATAATTCCTTTGAGCATTTATCCCTCATTCTTAAAGTGGGGGCAGAATTTTCGATAGGTATAACCATAATATATCACCCTCCTGATAAAAATACATAATTTATTGATGAACTCTGTGATCTTCTGTCCACAGAATCCAAAAATCCCAAAAATTTATAATCCTAGGGGATTTTAACAGCTGGGCAGAAGATGTTGATCGTATAGAAGCCCAGAAAATGCTGGACTTCGCTACTAGTGTAGGATACAAACAGGGCGTTTCTGGACCCACCCATTGTGCTGGCCACACACTCGATTGGATCCTGTACAAGGAAGCCATTCATAAAATACATATTCCTATTATGGTGCCTTGGAGCGATCATGATTTTATTGAATTTGAGCAATTAGGTCTCCCTACTAAGAAGGAGCCGCATATTCCCTCAAGAGTAAATACCAACAAGCCTACGTGTAATTACTCTAAACTATCTATAAAAAACTTTCAGACTCAGTTTTTAATTGCTATAAATAGCACTGTTTTTTATAAGACTTATGACGTTGCCATTAAAGTAGAGATTTTTAATCGTGCGATTACCAATGCTCTTGATATTGTGTTGTCTTTAACCACTTCAATACCCGGCCATAGACAATTGACGGCCAGAGATGGGATCTACCATCCTAAGTGGCCGTCAATTGATGGCCTGGGCTTTGCGGGTGGATATCTGAATGATGCCTGCAGCCAGAGGCATCATCCAGATATCCTCTTCTTCAGCCGGCGATTCTGCACAATCTAAGAATGATCATAGCGGCGGTTCCGCCGCTTGATCGTTCTTACAGGCCACGGGAGGGGACATTCCCCCCCTCCCGCCACCATCCGGTGCTTCTCCGGGCTCTCCCGTGCCTTCGGGGGCCCGGAGAACGCATCGCCGGCGTCGGCAGGAAGCATAGAGATGACTGGTGACCAGCTGGTCACCAGTCATCTCTATGACCGTCGGAGGACCCAGGCGCGATGTGATGACGTCACACCCGGGTCCCCGTAAGTAAACAAAGCCGCGATTGCGGCTGTAAGCCACCATTCATGAGATCGGTGAATTTTTTTCACCGATCTCATGGTTTCCAGCCTGGAGGAGAGATGTGAGGTCTTATTGACCCCGCATCTCTCCTTAAAGAGGACCTGTCACACACATTTCCTATTACAAGGGATGTTTACATTCCTTGTAATAGGAATAAAAATGGAAAAAAAAATTGAAAAAAAGGGTAAAAATAAAAAAAATAAGTAAAAAAAAAAAAAAGATAAAAAAAAAATTAAAACGCCCCTGTCCCTGATAGCTTGCGTGCAGAAGCGAACGCACACGTAAGTCCTGCCGACATATGTAAACGCTGTTTAAACCACATAAGTGAGGTATCGCCGCGTGTGTTAGAGTGCCAGCAACAAATTTAGCACTAGATCTCCTCTGTAAATCTAAACTGGTAACCTGTAAAAAAAAAATAAAGCGTTGCCTATGGAGATTTTTAAGTACCGAAGTTTGGCACCATCCCATGAGTGTGCGCATAATTAAAGCGTGACATGTTGGTTATCTATTTACTCGGTGTAACATAATCTTTCACATAATACAAAAAAATTGGGCTAACTTTACTGTTTTGTTATTTTTTTTAATTCATAAAACAATTTTATTCCCTAGGGTGTCTGCTAAAAAAAACATATATAATGTTTGGGGATACTGTGTAATTTTCTAGCAAAAGAATGATGATTATTACATGTAGGAGAGAAGTGTCAGAATAGGCCCGGTATGGAGGTGGTATAAAAGCCCGGTATTGAAGTGGTTAAGAAAATCTCAAATATTCAGAGCTGAGAAAGCTAGCCCACTTTGGTTTACCCAACAAACGAGGGAACTGAAGTGGGCTTGCAGGGCTAGTGAAAGAAAATGGAGGAAGAACCCTACTCCAGAGTCCAAGGTGGCCTATAACACTAATTTAAAAATCTATAAATTAGGAATAGTCGAGGCTAAAAAAGTATTTTTTTACCAGAAAAATTAAAAAGGCGAACAACTCGGCAGCAGAGCTTTTCCGGACCGCAAGAGCTCTTGCTAATCCGTCATGTACCCAAACTCCTGAAGAAGTGTCGGGTGACTTCTGTCAGGTGCTTTGTGACTATTTCATGGATAAGATTCAGAGTATTAGAGATAATATTGAAAACATTAATTACTCTGAGTCTATACCTGTGTATGGGGGCAAACGTTTTAACAGTCTCTCTCCTGTCACCCCCCTGGAAATAAAAATCATCCTCAAGTCTCTCAGGGCATCGTCCTCTGCGCTTGATCCTTGCATTGCACAGCTGATGGATGCCTGTGAGACCATGGCCCCTTTTATAGCGGACATTGTAAGCACATCTTTTTCATCTGGAGTGGTGCCAAGTATTCTAAAGCAGGCAGTGGTTATACCACTGCTGAAGAAATCTAACTTGCCGCGCTCCGTGCTCAGTAACAATCAACCTATTTCCACCTTACCGTTCCTTGCTAAGATCATTGAAAGAGCAGCGGTATGGCAGTATCAGCCTCACTTGGAATGTAACAACATCTTTGATGACCTCCAGTCAGTATTCCGACCTGGCAGAGGCCCTGAAACGGCCTTGGTTAAAGTCCAGGATGATCTTCTCTGGTCTTTGGATAGGAATGACACCTCGGCCTTAGTACTTCTGGATCTGTCTGCAGCTTTTGACACCATCGATCATACCAGACTGTTGGAAAGACTAGGGACTGTGCCTGGCACTGATGTCACGGCATTGGCATGGATGGCCTCTTTTTTGCAGGGGAGAGTTCAGCGGGTAAGATTGGGACCGTATTACTCTGCTGACAGTTCTCTCTCCTGTGTGGTCCCTCAGGGTTCGGCTTTATCGCCCATCCTGTTCAATATGTACATGAGACCATTGTTGTACATCATACGTCGCCATAACCTTCTATTCCACGTCTCCGCAGACGATACCCAGATATACTTTTGCCTCCCCAGGACCAACGAGAGGCAAGTGGATCTTGCCTCCTGTTTGGAGGAGATTAGAACCTGGACGGGAGCCAATTACCTCAAGCTTAATGGCTCCAAAACTGAAACTATGATCTTCAGTAACCAGGATTGCCCTAGTAAGATGCCCGACTGGTCTGACTCCTTTAAACCGAGTCCGGTACCAGTCTCTAAGGTCAGGGACCTGGGGGTTATCCTTGATTCTAAGTTGGCATTGAGTAGCCAGGTGAATTAAGTGGTAAGTATATGTCACTTCCACTTGAGACTCCTGAGATCTACGTTTCGCTTTATCGAGGACTCTGACAAAATCTATTTGGTCAATGCAATGGTTTGTAGTCAACTTGATTACTGCAATGCCCTGTATATGGGTGTGTCTAAGAACATCTTGCACAAGCTTCAGCTTGTGCAGAATGCTGCTGCCAGACTACTCACGGGTATGGGCTGGTATGATCACGTCACTCTATCCCTACAGGCCTTGCACTGGCTGCCTGTGGTACAACGGGCTCAGTTCAAGACGGGGTGTCACTGTCTTGTGCATAAGGCTATCCATGGTTTTAGACCGGGCTATCTATATAGCAGGTTTCCTGAGTAGCAACGTTAAGAGACCCCTTATGGGTATATTCATTGATACAGGACCAGTCATTTTCCTGCAGGGAAATCTGAAGTTCAGACTCCCAGGCAGAACGAGCTGAGTCTGACAAATCAGAGTCGCTGTCCAAAAGATAGTAGATAGTAAAGGAATAAATCAGGCATGCCAATACCACCCCTGGCCTTCGGGCGAGTAAGTCGCTTGTACTTGATACGAGGATGAGAATTCCTCCAGATAAATGCTGAGGCGGCCGTCTTGTACATCGCAAAGAAGGAGGGGGCAAACCAATCGGGACACATTGCATAAGATACAGTAAACGTGGCAAAATAACCATTTTCAGGAGAGCAGAGCGGCCAAACCAAGAAACATTAAGGACTCCCCAGTCTTTAAAAATCCTGTTGGGCCTTCCTGTTTTTGATCTTTTATTGAGAACTTGGATAGGGGAGGGAATGTGGTGAGATACTCCCGATTCAACTGATTACAGTAAGGACAGCTTCTTTACTAAACTGTGGAATGCCTAGTTGAGGCACTGTGCACTCTTGAGCAAGTCTTCTGTGGGAATAATGGACAGTTGCTTTTTAAGACACTAGCCAGTATCCCCTTTCTGCTGAAACCAGTAGCTGACTTTACTACCACAGAGGGGGTAGCCTAAAGAACCAGGCCCCAAGATCTCTACAGTCTGTACTCACAAAGCCTCTGGACCAAATGGTTGCCTCCTTCCAATCTTCCAGCAGTACCATCCAGTGATCCCAGACAGATCTTTACAGGATTAGCTCTCCCTCAGTCAGCATTTCAGAACACTTGGGCCAGCACTCCAACTTCCAGGCCTCCAACGTGATGCCAAGTGGCAGCAGGTGCTAAGGAGGGCAGAGCACCCCCTCCTCAGCTTGACTCTCTGGTCAAGGACCTCTTCCTGTGCATTCTACTAAATATAAATACCTTTCCCAGCATGCATGGAAGCCCCTATGCCTGTAATTGGCTGAGATGGCACTTATGCTGCCTGGTGCTGTCTTACACTTTGAAGAGTATGGATTTCCAGTCTCAGCTTAAAGTGATTGTAAAGGCAGATTTTTATCCTAATGCATTCTATGCATTAAGATAAAAATCATTCTGTGTGCAGGAGCCCCCCCTCTGCCCTCCTAAAACTTACCCGAGGTCCCTCTAGATGCAGCGATGTTGCAGGAATGTCTCGGCTCCCCTCCTCATTGGCTGAGATCAAAGTAAGTCAGCCCCTAAGGCGAGATAGGAGCGGGGCTGGGCCACAACTCCATGTCTGCATGGACACAGGGAGCACTGACTTGGTTCGGATGCCCCCATAGCAAGCTGCTTGCTGTGGGGACACTCAACAAGAGGGAGGGGCCAGGATCACAGAAAAAGGACCCGAGAAGAGGAGAATCCAGGCTGCTCTGTGCAAATCCACTGCACAGGGCAGGTAAGTATGACATGTCTGTTATTTTTAACTAAAAAAAAAACAAGACTTTACAATCACTTTAACCACTTACAGACCGGAACATTTTCCTCCATAATGACCAGACCATTTTTTTGCGGCACTGTGTTGCTTTAATTGACAATTGCACAGCCATGCAACACTGTACCCAATCAAAATTGATGGCCTTTTCCCCCCACAAATAGAGCTTTCCTTTGGTGGTATTTGATCACCTCTGAGGTTTTAATTTTTTGCGCTATAAAAAAAAAAGAAAATTTTGAAAAAAATAAACAATATTTTTTACTATTTGGTATAATAAATATCCCCCAGTTTAGGCCAATATGTATTCTTCTACATAGTTTTGGTAAAACAAAAAAAATCGCAATACGCTTATATTGATTGGTTTGCACAAAAGTTATATCGTCTACAAAATAGGGGATACATTTATGGTATTTTCATTATAATTTTTTTACTGTTAATGGCAACGATTTGTGATTTTTAGCAGGACTACGATATTCCGGCGGACAGATCGGATACTTTTTAGTGTTACATGTATTAGCAGATTTAGAGCTACTAACAAATTGAAGCCAACCTCTAGCTAACACTTTATGGTGTACGTTTATCAAACTGAGAAAAGCTGAGATCCTGATGATCATGGCTGATTTCTCAGGTTTGCCAGTTTATGAAGCTGAGATGAGGAGTGCCCACCGCATTGCTGACATGCCAATGTGTCCGCCAGGCACTCGGGATCGGCGGCTGCAGGGACAAGACGTGGATCTCTGTGTGTAAACACAGAGATCCATGTCCTGTCAGGGGAGAGAGGAGACCGATCTGTGTCCCTTGTACATAGGGACACAGCATCGGTCACCTCCCCCAGTCACCCCCCCTCCCCCCATAGTTAGAACACAATTTAGGGTACACATTAACCCCTTCCTCACCCCCTAGTGTGCCTAGTCCCTTCAATGCCAGTCACATTTATACAGTAATTAGTGCATATTTATAGCACTGATCGCTGTATAAATGTGAATGGCGCCAAAAATGTGTCAAAAGTGTCCGATGTCTCCGCCATAATGTCGCAGTCACAAAAAATAATAAAAAATAATAATAATTCTGTCCCCTATTTTGTAAGCGCAATAACTTTTGCGCAAACCAGATTTTTTGCATAATACGTATCGCCTAGACTGAGAAAAAAAAATGTTTTAAAAAAAAATTGGGCTATTTATTACAGCAACAAGTAAAAAATAGTTTTTTTTTCAAAACTGTCACTCTATTTTTGTTTATAGCGCAAAAAATAAACACCGCAGAGGCAATCAAATACCACCAAAAGAAAGCTCTATTTGTGGGGAAAAAAGGACGCCAATTTTGTTTGGGAGCCACATCGCACAATTGTCAGTTAAAGTGATGCAGTGCCACAAGCTGAAATTTCACCTGGTCAGGAAGGGGTATATATTCGCAGTAAGGAAGTGGTTAAAGATTGATATAAATAATAACTATATAGGTTTATGTATGTATAGTCTGTGATATTATATATATATATATATATATATATATATATATATATGTATTATACACAGTATAGTTATGATGTATTTTCTTTTAGGACCCATTCACATCTGAGTAATGCAGAATTGTGCAATTCTTTACACGATTCCAAATTGCTCTAAAATTCTGTCAAAATACGCAATGCGTTTTTTGGGCGCCATTCATTGTTAATGGCACCCCAAATTCAGTTAGTTTTTGGGCGCCATTCATTGTTAATGGCACCCCAAATTCAGTTAGCAAACATGCATTTTGCCACACATTTTGTCATTTGACAAATACTCTAGCAACTTGCCAAAATGCATTGAAAAAATGCACAATGCTCCATGCCTCAAAATGTTTTAATTTGGCTTTTTGGCCCTTTTTTATGTTCATTTTGGTACTGTTTTTGATACACTTTTTGCTGCTTTTTTTCAACAAACATTTTGGCTTGTTTTTTAAAATGCAGTTTAGCAAATTTTAATGTATATTTTCGTGCTTTTTTAACATGTATTTTGACTAATTTCTTTACCTGCGTTTTGGAGTGCGTTCCAGAAACACATGCAAAATGCATGATATGCTTGCGGTGTCATTGATTGTTAATGGCATCCCAAAAGTGACTAGCAAATGTGCGGTTTGCCAAAATACGCATAAAAAGCAAATCAAAATGCACGTTAAAAAAGGTGTCAAACTATATGCTAAAAGAAGTGCCAAAGTGTGCATTACAAACCACACCAAAATGCATCTTATAATAATCTGTGCCAAAATGTATGCTAAAGGGCCAAAATGTGTGTTTAAAAAAATATGGCATGTTAAAAATAAATAATAATAAAAAAAATATACATAAATAATGCCAAAATGAGCAATTAACCACTTAAGACCCGGAACAAAATGTAGGTAAAGGACCTTGCCCCTTTTTGCGATTCGGCACTGCGTAATTTTAACTGATAATTGCGCGGTCGTGTGACGTGACTCCCAAACAAAATTGGCGTCCTTTTTTCCCCACAAATAGAGCTTTCTTTTGGTGGTATTTGATCACCTCTGCGGTTTTTATTTTTTGTGCTATAAACAAAAATAGAGCAACAATTTTGAAAAAATCAATATTTTTTACTTTTTGCTATAATAAATATCCCCCCAAAATATATATAACATTTTTTTCCCCTCAGTTTAGGCCGATACGTATGTTTCTACCTATTTTTGGTAAAAAAAAAATCGCAATAAGCGTTTATCGGTTGGTTTTCGCAAAATGTATAGCATTTACAAAATAAGGGATAGTTTTATTGCATTTTTATTAATTTTTTTTTTTTTACTACTAATGGCGGCGATCAGCGTTTTTTTTCGTGACTGCGACATTATGGCGGACACTTCGGACAATTTTGACACATTTTTGGGACAATTGTAATTTTCACAGCAAAAAATGCATTTAAATTGCATTGTTTACTGTGAAAATGACAGTTGCAGTTTGGGAGTTAACCACAAGGGGGCGCTGTAGGGGTTATGTGTTCCCTGTGTGTGTTTACAACTGTAGGGGGGTGTGGCTGTAGGTGTGACATCATCGATCGTGTCCCCCTATAACAGGGATGACGCGATCGATTCAGCCGCTACAGTGAAGCACAGGGAAGCTGTGTTTACACACGGCTCTCCCCGTTCTTCACCTCCGGGGACCGATCGCCGCACTCCAGCGGCGATCGGGTCCGCGAGTCCCACAGTCCCGGAGCTTCGGACCGGGTCAAGGGAGCGTGCCGCGGGCGCGCTCCCGTGACCCACGGCTGGGTACTAGAGCCAACGTAAATATACGTGGATGTGCCCAGCCGTGCCATTCTGCCAACGTATATGTGCAGGAGGCGGTCCTTAAGAAGTTAAAAAGGGCCACAACACACATTTAAAGAATGCGCCAAAATGTGTGTAAGAAAATTTTAAAAAGCGCTTATTATTTTCATGTAATAACACGGCCTTTTTAATTTTGATTTCACTTTTAAAACTCAGCTGCTCTGTAATCACACAAGTTTCTCATGAGATCACAGGCAGCCCTCTCTCTTCTACTCAGATCTCAGGTGTTCTCAGAGGAAAAACTTCTCATCTCTTTCTGAGAACAAATGTTCACTGCTTCATAAACAGGGTGCCAGAGGAGAATATCTTTTTCTGAGAACTGCTGAGAACTGAAATGAGATAAATTACCAATGTTTGATAAACGTACACCTATAAGCAGTAACAGCAAAAAAAAAATTAAAATCCTTTTGGGATAAAGGTTTTACATGGATAAATAAGCTGATCACTTTAATCACCCCTGTCAGTGTTAAGTGATTTATCTCATCCATGTAAACTGATATATTGTGCTGGAGAGGTTGTGCTGTGAAAACAGCAGACTTGCTGACTGGATCATCGGATGAAAATAGAAGAAAGAACACCCATAAAGTAAACTAATACAGCTATCACATCTAAGAATTGGTAAGCTGTAGATTTATAAATATTTGCTTTTGGGTTAAATACTGCTTTAACCCTCGTTCCTGATTTTTGTGAGTTTTAATAAATTCTCTTAAGCCCAGGTTCACACTGGGCTGCGGGAGTGAAGCCATGCGAGTTCAGCTGAACTCGCATGATTTCACTCCCGCTGGCTGTCCTGATTTCGGCCGCCATTTAAGAGACATCTGTGCAAGTTTCTGCACAGATATCATTGTAAATCGCGGTCCGAAATCGCAAAAAGTAGTATAGGAACTACTTTTTGAAATCGATGCAGCATCGCACCGATTAGGATGGTGCCATTGCCGACAATTGCCGGCAAATGCCGCCGATTTGAGATGCGATTTGACATCTCAAATCGCATCTCAAATCGTACCAGTGTGAACCAGGGCTAAATGTCCTTTAATCGACTGGCACCCAATTTCATTCACCAAACAAAGATTTAAAAATTCCCCTTTGAGCCCACTGAGCTGCCTGGGAGTCTCTCATCTTCCCTGGGGTTACTGGTTGCTATATGGCAGTGTTTCTCAATTCCAGTCCTCACACCCCCCCAACAGGTCAGGTTTTCAGGCTTTCCATTATTTTGCACAGGTGATTTGATCAGTTTCACTGCCTTAGTAATTCCCACAGCCTTTTCATCCGAGGGAAATCCTGAAAACATGACCTGTTGGGGGGGCGTGAGGACTGGAATTGAGAAACACTGCTATATGGATAAGAGTTACAGCTGACATGATCAAAACCTTTAATTGGTACTTACTGCTCTGAGTTAAAAAGACAGATGACACTTTGTTTATATTTTTTATATTGTTCCCATTCTTTTATAGCAAGCTCAGTCACCAGTTCTTCTTTTGGGACTAGCTTAATGTTCATTGTTTCCGCAAACTTATTTGCTCCAGCTCCCGTCAGCATAGAACAGGAAGCCTGCAATATAAGATAAAAAATAATAAGATGATATTTTTAAGAAATAAAATACCCATTGCTCAATTTATAGATCTAGAGTGTGACTGCATAGAACCCATGACACCTTATGGCCTATGTTAAGTGGGCATAAGCATGTTAAAGTGTATGTCCACCTTATAATTAACTTCTCGTATTTGTTCACGTTTGGTCAGTTAAATATACTTTTGAAAGTGTTTTGGTATACCTGTATGATTAACTAAAAAAGTACTTCACCAGAAATCTTGTGAGCTGATCATTTCTGTGTTCTCTGCTTGTGCTGACTTTTATTAATTACATTGTTCTTTGAGGACTACAGATACAAAAGATCACCAGAATTCCAAATAAATGCATTTCATGTTTTTATTGTGAAGACAGTATCACATAAGGTATAAGAGGCTAATGTTTCAGGGCCTCACCGGGTCACAAAGTGATATAAGTTGCCTTGAGAAAGGAATCCCACGAAGCTCTGAAACATCAGTTTCTTAGGTGACACTGTCTTCGCAATAAACACACATTCATTTGGAGTGCTGTCAACTTCACATCTTTGCATTTGGTTCTGGCAAGGCACTTTCTGGTGGCATTCACTTTGTGTATGCATCATTACAAGGTCAAGTACTATGAAAAGTGCAGCTTAAATATGGACTTTAAACAGATTAATAAGGGTGGGGACGTATTCTCATGCTAGGACAGGGGTGTTACTGGCAGAATCACCAGTTGAATATATGGAAAAAAAATGCCACCACCACATCCAAAGTATGGTAATTTGCAATACATTATATCTTTGTTTTGGGGTTTAAATACACTTTAACCACTTCAGCTTCGTAAGGTTTACCACCCTTCATGGCCAGGCCATTTTTTGCGATACGGCACTCCGTTAATTGAACTGACAATTGCACGGGCGTGTGACGATGTACCCCAAAAAAAATGTAGTCCTTTCTTTCCCTCAAATAGAGGTTTCTTTTGGTGGTATTTGATCATCTCTGCTGTTTTTATTTTTTGTGCTACATGCAAAAAATTTTTTTTTGAACAACAACAATATATTTTACTCAAATTTCTTCCTCAATTTAGGCCAATATGTATTCTGTTATATATTTTTGGTAAAATAAATCCTAATACGTGTATATTGATGGGTAAAAGTTACAGCGTCTAAAAACTATGGTATATCTTTATTTTTTATTTATTTTTACTAGTAATGGCGGCGATCAACGACTTATAGCGGGACTGCAATTTTGCGGCAGACAAATCTGACACTTTTGACACTTTTTGGAGACCAGCGACACTTTTTGGAGACTAGTAAAAAAATATGCACTTACTGTTACTGTACTAATGACAGTGTCAGGGAGGGGGTTAACATCAGGGGCGATCAAAGGGCTAAATGTGTTCCCTGGGAGTGGTTGCGAACTGTGGGGGGGGGGGTGCTTTGACAGGGGGAATGAAAGGTGGGAGGTGGGGCAAAAAACTGCCCCCCCAAACCACCTATGGGACCGTGGCAGGCAAAAAAGAAAGCTTTTAATAGGTTAAAATAAATTAATATACAGTACCTTTTTGATTGGTTAACATTAAAGATATTATTGAAATATTAATGGTACTCAGCTTGTGCTGGAGGGTATAAATTCAAGAAGACTGCATCATAGAAACGACAGACAGCACTGACTGAAGGAAGAATGTCGTCAAGTCTGGTGTTACTAGTGATTTATTTAAATATAAATGAATTATACAAAGTCCTGACTTCAGTACCATGCTTAGCAGGAACACATGATCAGTACATTCCCCTCTCACAGAACGGCGATCTGCTTTGTTTACATAAACAGACCAAAATTCTGCCTTTTTCCTGAATGATTGGTGTGTCCCGGCGGACAATGTGTCCAATCACAGCGGGAGTGAGCCACCAGTGGCACGTACACATTCCCCAGACCCTGAAAAAATCAGATCATGTACCAGGTAAATCTACTGTGGTTGGTGGCTAAGCAGTTAAGGCACATACCTACTGCTTAATCATCAATTAGATTTGTATGAGAAATGAACTAGATTACCGTGTTTCCCCCAAAATCAAGACAAGGTCTTATATTAATATTGGCTACAAAAAAAGTTTCTCTCCCTGTCAGCTCAGGAATCAGCATTGTTAAATTCTGTAATCCCAAAAACAAACCTTAGTTAAAGACCTTGTAAAATCATGTAATCCTTTCTGTAAAAAGATTACATAATGTGCAGTCTGTCTCCTTGTGTAACATTATTGTGAAAATACCTTATTTACAGTGCAGCTGGGCGCTCACATGATCCGCCGAAACTCTTCTCAGCTGCTTCGAATACTGCAGAGGGAGTGGCCGAGATCCCGGCTGACGTCAGTCCAGCTCCGAGCACTGCAGGTGTAGGGAATTTTGACATCAGCTGGGATGAGAGAAAAAGATCTCCGGTGGGTCACGTGAGCTTCCAGCAGCCCTGTAAATAAGGTATCTTTCACTACACATTATATAATCTTTTTACAGAACAGACTATATGATTTTACAAGGACTTATTTTTGAGGTAGGACTTTTCTTTCTCGTACATCACGGGACACAGAGCGGCATATTCATTACTATATGGGTTATATGGAGTACCTTCAGGTGTGGACACTGGCAATCTCAAACAAACAGGAAGTCCCTCCCTATATAACCCCCTCCCCTAGAGGGAGTCCCTCAGTTTTTTCGCCAGTGTCTTAGGTGTTGGTCACGGAATAGCTTTGCTCCACATCCTTGGGATTAAGGGCGGGCTAACCGGATCTGTCCAAGGAGCCTCAGTGCCAAAGTGGACAGTACCCGGGCCCCAAACCGTTGGGTTTTGCCTATAATGCTCCTCTTTGGAGGGCTGGACCCTGGGCCCAGGACTTGGAGTTCGTAAAGACCATAAGTTCCTGTTTGCCAGGGTGCTATATAGGTCCAGGACAGTGGGTACCTTCATAGGACCCCAGGGCCTGAAGGTCTACTACGCTACCCACGGAGATGGGAGAAGATTGGACCATTTTGCAAAACGTCCTGCGGCATGGAGCAGGTAAGAGGGGAGCCTGCGGGACTTGGTTCGACAGCAGGCTCTCCAGGGGAGATCTTAAGGGGGGTAGCCTGAGTATGCTCTGCATTGGCACCATGGTCACTATGTCTGATGGACAGGATGCCCTGAAATGTTTCCCCCCATCACTTGATCCCCCTACCTATCTATGTATGTTTGCTAGCTACCTGCTGCTCGCTGGTTGAAGATCTTTTTAAAAAAAAACAAAAAAAAACAGATCTGTCTCTAGGCTAAAGGGACTCCTTAGGGGCCTGTTTTAGCCTTACCTTGCCGGGATTCAAAATCTGCCGCCTGATGCGTCCTCCAACCTGCATTCCTGGGCTCCAGAGTGCGTCTCCTCCTGGGCTCTCCTCCCCCGACAGTCGCGCACGCGCGCGTGCACGCGCGCATGCATATAGAAAATGTTCGCGCCGTTCGGGGGGGGGGGCGGGGAGCGTGACTGCAGTGTAGAGTGGGCGTGCCTTCAATTGCTGTTATACACAGCAGGCGCGTTCTTAGCTCAGTTCAGAGCTGAGCTGGAGAGAGAGGACGTAGAGCTGGCAGCACAGTGACTCCCGGTGGCGAGAAGGGGTACTACATGCTGGAGTCAGCTCCAATACTTTTTGTTAAGCCAAAATCCCCTTGGCAACAGGTTGAATGCTGGCAAACATGTTTGGGGTGGGGCTGTATGTGGTGAATAATATTATAAAAGAAAACATACTGAGCCCCACCGTTTTTGGGGCATTAGTGATCCTATTGTCCCCTAAACCTTATTTTTTTGTACTCCTGGCTATAACAGTCTGTGGTTGTAAGCGGAGTCCTTCGGTTTTGTATTATGGCTTCCAAGGGATCAAAACACAAAAAAAAAAAAAAAAGAAAAGGCAAAGACAAAGGGGGTTCCTCCTCTGGGTCTGATGATATGCCAATACTTTCCCCACAGGTTATTCCTATAGGGGTCACCCTGGATAAGCCATTAAGGGGGTCTGGTGCTGAGGCTGGCCCAGGTCGGCCCAACCCTGTGTTATCACAGAGGAGATGCTAGCCGTCACCCTAGGGGGGCTAGAGAAAAAAGGTTAACAGCTATGATCGCTGGCTCTTTTTCTGGCAAGAAGCGGACTAGATCCCCATCGCCAAAAGGGACAGAACCTAGAGGATCTACCACTGTAGAATCGTTTTCAGCCTCCCAGGCGGAGAGTCTGTGGGTCCAGTCTTTGACAGACATGGTCCGCTTGGCATTTAATTTGCCATTTCCAGAGCCTCAGGTTCCTGCGGTATCCTCTTTGGGTTCTTTTAAAAGCGCCTTTAAGCAACGCAGCTTTTCCGGTCCATCCTCTGTTAGAGGAATTAGTTTTTCCAGGATTGGGACGACCGGACAGAATTTTTTCTGCCGCCTAAAGCTGACGAGAGGGTAGTCTTTATGCACGTCTGCCAGGAAATATTTGTGCTTGCAGGCACTCTTTCCCCTGACCAAGTGCTCTTTAAAAGGGGCCCGGATGGCTCAGTTGGTAGAGCATCGGACTTTTGGTCTGAGGGTCCAGGGTTCAGGTCCCGGTTCGGGCACTGCTTTTCAACTACCCGTGAGGTCCTTGAGGCCGCATCTCCCGGAAAGCGCCCGATCTCGTCTGATCTCGGAGGCTAAGCAGGGTCGGGCCTGGTTAGTGCCTGGATGGGAGACCACCTGGAAGGTTTTCTGTTATTTACCCTATGGAAAAGACATTTTTCTAAGAAAGGGGGCGCTCCCAACTGTGGACGCAGCCATCTCATGGGTGAATAAATCATTAACTGGCCTAAGGGGAAACATACAAATGTTTAAGGTCCCGGTCGATAAACGTTTAGAGACACTTTTTCCAGCATCCATGGCTACAGCCAGCAGTGGCTGCAATTGGAGTTTTTTTCAGGCATTAAGGAACCAGACAAAACAGATGCTTAAGACATCCCTGCCCAATAGGCAGAGGAGTTATTGGATATTCCCAGAGCTCTGTGCTTTGCGGTAGAGGCTATAAAAAGACTCCATCCAGCAGGCGTCTCGTTGTCACTATTTTTAGTGCATATGAGAAAGCTCTTATGGTTGAAGAACTGGGCGGCCGAGCCCCATGTAAAAGACTGCTGGCAGGTTTGCCCTTCCATGGAAAGATCTGGATAAATACATTCAGACTGTTTCAAGTGGCAAAAGTACCCTTTTACCATTCAAAAGAAGTTCCGGGGTCCTGCGTTTAAAAGGGCAGCTCCCCCCGGTTCCAGGGCCCTCAAATTTTAGGCAGTACGGACCTCCTGCGCGATCAAACTTTTAACAATGGATCGCAAGGACAGGCCTCTGGGGATCGGTCCCCGACAGAGGGGGTCCGATCATCTGTGGCCGCAGGCTACAGATTAGAATTTCTAAAATTTCCTCCACAAGGAAGGCCTCAATGCGGGCAGCATTGGATCACCTGCTTTACCAGGGCATAATGGTAGAGGTACCAGCCCAAGAACAGGGGCTAGGTTTCTATTCCAATCTGTTTGTCATACCAAGGCTCATCGCCAATGTCAGACCAATTTTGGACCTAAAAGGTTTAAATGCTTACCTAAGGGTTCGCTCTTTCCGGATAGAATCCGTTTGGTCAGCAGCCGCCACACTCCAGAAGGATCTGGCTTCTATAGACATAAAGGATGGTTACCTTCATGTACCAGGTCTTTCAGCCACATCAAATATTTTTGTTTTTACGCTTCGCAGTGATACAGCGTCACTTCCAATTCGTGGCGCCCCCCTTCGGGCTGGCTACGGCCCCCGGGTATTCACGAAGGTCCTAGCTCCTATTCTAGTCAGTCTAAAGGATCCAAGGGATCTCGGTCCTAGCATACCTGGACGACCTCTTAATCATAAAATCACTCGCTTCCTTGGTGGAATGCGTAGTAGCCCTCATGGTTCAGTACCTCGAGAGGTTCGGCTGAGTCCTAAACCGGGGAAAGATCAGCATTTCAACCTACAAAGCAGTTGGAATATCTCGGCACGAGATTAGACACAGAACAGAAGATGGATGTTCCTGCCCCTGGTAAAGGTCGAGGCTATCAAAAGATTGATTCAGTTGGTTCTAAGCAAAAAAGAGCCAACTATTCGCCTATGTATGCGATGGCCATGTTCGAGGCAATACCACACGCTTCCACACTCGTGTCCTACAGGCAGCAATTCTAGCAGCTTGGTTCTGCCCAGTGGTCTGGAAGGCTGGAGAGCGGTCTTGAACAAGTTCACTCGCCAAGGAATTTGGGCAGAGGCGGAGAGGCAGCTGCCCATCAAGGTCTGGGAGTTCTGAGCGGCTCGGCTAGCCCTCCTGGCATAGACATCCAGATTACAGGGGTCCTCGGTGAGAAGTCATTCAGACAATGCCACAGCGGTGGCATATAGGTGAACCACCAAGGGGGAACCAAGAGTCAAGCCACTCAGAGTGAGAGGAGCTTGGTTTTTCGGTGGGCAGAGGTTTATGTACCCTGCATATCGGCGACATTCATTCCCGAGGTGGACAACCTGCAGGCGTACTTCCTAAGTCGCCAAACCCTGTCGCCGGGGGAGTGGTCTCTGCATCCACAAGTTTTTTTCAGACAATCTGCCAGAAGTGGGGAGTGCCAGACGTGGAGGTCATGGCATCGGGATTCAACAAGAAGCTAGACAGGTTCATGTCTCGAACGAGGGACCCTATGGCCTGCGGAACCGATGTGTTGGTTTGCCCTTGGCATCAATCATAACTTCTATATGCATTTCCCCCACTGCAGTTACTACCCCGCCTGTGGCACAGGCCGGTTATCCTGGTAGCCCCAGCTTGGTACCGGAGGGCATGGTACTCACTAGTCCTGAAATTGGCAGCGGGAGGCCCTTGGACTCTTCCTCTAGGGCCAGACCTACTCTCACAAGGCCCGATCCTCCACCCTGCATTACGGCGTCTAAATTTGACGGCCTGGCGGCTGAATCCCTGATTCTCAGGGGTAGAGGTCTGTCTAGGCAGGTAATCCCTACCCTCATTAAGGCTAGAAAGCCGGCCTCCAGGGTAATTTTGTTACAGGGTTTGGAGGGCCTACGTAGGCTGGTGTGAGGCTAAGAGATGGGTTTCCCGCAAGTATACCATTGATAGAGTATTAAGTTTTCTCCAGCTAGGAGTGGATAAAGGCCTGGCATTAAGCACGATCTAGGGACAGATTTCAGCCTTATCAGTGTGGTTTCAGAGGCCGCTGGCCTCCCACTCGCTGGTTAAGATCTTCGTACAGGGAGTCTTACGTGTTAATCCTCCAGTCAAATTTGTCCATGGGACTTAAATCTTGTTCTGTCAACTCTACAGAAACAACCCCTTGAGCCGTTGGCTGAGGTACCTTTGGTTTTACTGACTGGAAAGTCGGTATTTCTGATCACCATAGTTTCGGCCAGGAGAGTATCGGAATTGGCAGCCTTATCTTGTAAGGAACCATATCTCATTTTACATAAGGATAGGGCGGGGTTCCGTCCTCATTCTTCCTTTCTACCAAAGGTTATAGCCAGTTTCCACCTGAACCAGGATGTGGTACTTCCATCCTTCTTCCAAAACCCACCTCTAGAAAGGAGGGGTTGCTGCATACGTTGGATATTGTCAGGGCCATAAAGGCCTATCTTAAAGCTACAGAGAAGGTTCGGAAAACAGATGTGGTGTTCGTTTTACCGGAAGGGCCCAAGATGGGTCAGGCAGCTGCTTGATCCACCAACGCAAGATGGATTAAACAATTAATCGTTCAGGCCTGCGGTTTGAAGAGGTTGCCTCCTCCTTTGTCGGCAAAGGCCCATTCTGCCAGGGCCATGGGCACCTCCTGGGCAGCACATCATCAGATCTCTATGGCTCGAATATGCAAGGCAGCAACGTGGTCGTCAGTCCACATGTTTACAAAATTTTATCAATTGGACGTAAGAAGGAATGCGGATACAGCCTTTGGGCAGTCAGTACTACAGGCCGCGATTCAAGCTCCTCAGGATCTGAGGGGGCTCCCTTGATTTGAGATTTACATTTCTTGTTTAAGTTGGATTTACTAGTATTTGAGTATACCTCTAAATTAAATCCTTCTTTGGAAGATGTCTCCCTCCCCTCATTAAAGCATTGCTTTCGGACATCCCATATAGTAATGAATATGCCGCTCTGTGTCCCGTGATGTACGAGAAAGAAAAAGGGATTTTTAAATACAGCTTACCTGTAAAATCCTTATACTGCAGCCATCCTAGAAACTAACTCTAGGTCTTATATTCGGGGTAGTGCATATTTTCAGAGAAACAGGGGCCCAGATTCACAGAGCGATTACGCCTGCGCAACTGGTGTTGCGCGTGCGTAAGTCTAAATGTGCGCGTGCGTTTAGATGCGCGCGATTCAGAAAACGATTTACGCCAGAAATCTACTTTTTTTGGTCCGGCGTAATTTCGTTAGACAGACGCATCCGTCCGCGCAAAAATGCGCTAGACACACCATTGATTTGCTAGTCAAATATGCTAATGAGGGAGTTGCGGGGATCCACAAAAAAACGCAGTTGCTGCGCAGGCTACGCGATGTGTGCAACAGCAAAATGTCCTGTCTAAAGTTAGAGCACATAAAAGCTGGTCTAAATTTTGAAAAAACGTCTACATCTCACAGAAAGCAACACCGTTACTGAGGAGCAGACCACACACACGTGTTGCACTACAATTTGACTGCCAACATGCCAGGGGCATCGTCGCTCATAGCTGCACTAGTGAATTTAGATGACCAAAGAAGGAGGAGGGCACGGAGGATGGCACGGGAGAGGGTATACCGCACACGCATAGACCTGTTTGGCATGAGTGATTCTGAGGTGTATCGCATCTTCAGATTCCCCCCTCATGCCATCCTGGAATTAACCACAACCCTGCAGGAGGACATCACCAGCCCAACACAACGCTCACATCCAGTGCAGCCACTGGTCAAGGTACTGGCAACACTCCATTTCCTTGCCAGTGACTCTTTTCAGCGTACAAGTGGAGTGGTGGCTGGGATGTCACAATCCTCCATGA
This sequence comes from Rana kukunoris, assembly GCA_029574335.1. Classification (NCBI taxonomy): domain Eukaryota; kingdom Metazoa; phylum Chordata; class Amphibia; order Anura; family Ranidae; genus Rana; species Rana kukunoris. The sequence continues at coordinate 252,597,343 of CM056052.1, read as the reverse complement.
GCAGATGTGTGCACCAGGTTGTCCCAGCAATCCTCACACGCTTGGCCAACCTAATCATCAAACCCACCACTGAGGACCTGCGGCTGAAGGCAATGACAGATTTCTACAGAATTGCCAGATTCCCACGCACCATCGGGGCCATTGATTGCACAGATGTGGCACTCCAGCCCCCCCATGACACAGAGCACATGTACCGCAATCGGAAGAATTGGCACTCCATCAACGTACAGGTGATAGTTGATGCCCAAGGACTCATATGGCACGTCCGTGCCAAACACCCCGGATCCACCCATGACAGCTACATCTACAATCAATGCCACATCCGAATGGAATTCTATCAGAACGTGTATGGGAACACCTGGCTGGTTGGTGAGTGACATGGGAGTCAGGCATGACTATCCCCTCCCGTGATGCACACCTCACAAGTGGCACATGCATGACTAACATTCTCCTGTCTTTTCCCTTCCAGGTGACTCTGCATATGCACTGGGACCCCATCTCATGACTCCTATCCGGAACCCCCCAAACCCCAGGGGAGGAAAGATACAATCAAGCACACATCAAAACCCGAGCAGTGGTGGAGCGCACCTTTGGCCTCCTGAAGTCACGTTTCCGATGCCTGGATAAGTCTGGGGGTACACTGTTGTATTCCCCAAACTTCGTGTGCCATATCATCGTTGCATGTTGCATGCTGCACAATCTCGCAGTGAGGAAGGGCCTGCAGGTTGAGCTACGTGATGACCTGACCCCCCAACCAGACAATCAACCCCTAACCGAGGATACCCCGTCTTCTGAGGGAAGAGCAGTCAGGAGACAGCTCATATTGGGCATCTTTGCACGTTAAACACACACATTAATCATGGCACAATGAGAATGCATGCATGCACACCACTGTGGTCCCTAGCACACACACCCCACATCCTCATCAAATTGGATTGGCACCAGTCCACCATGCACGACTGGTGAGCAGTAACGCCACGTCAAGGCTCCAATTATGTCACTGTACATTCATACACCATTCACACGGACCTGGGAATCACTTCTCCCTGGTCCTGGGGAACCCTTCTCCACCAAAATTGAGGATGACACCCCTTTTCCAGCAGGAATGTCACCCCCACATTCAAACAGCATGCACAACCCAAAATTTTAAAAAAATGTCAGCAAAAAAAAAAGCCAAAAAAGTAAGCCAAAAAAAAAAAAAGGGGAAAAAAAAATTATTGCCCTCTGCGTGAGCCACGCCTGGGGCGCCCCCGGCCACGGCCCCGGCCCCTCAGGGGAGACTCATGGGGGAGGGGCAAACCCGGGGAAGGAGGAGCAGCCCCTGATATCTGCCCACCTGGCGGCCTGCCCTCCAAGGCCACGGCAATTCTGTCCAGGGAAGCACCAAGTGTTGCCGTGTTGGCCTGGATAGCCTGGGTAAGGGCCCTCACATCCTGCCCAACGCCTGCTGCTGTAGTCTGCAGTTCATTTAGGCAGGTTGTGAAAGCCCGGGAGTGGGAGTCCAGGTTACCCAGCGTATCCTTCATGGAGGACAGGCTCTCCTCCACCCGCCCAAATATCTGGCAGAGCTGTCCCAGATGGCGGGTCTGGAGGGCCTGGTCCCTTCGCAGACTGGCGGGCAGGAGATTGGGCGCCCCCCTGGTGCTCTGGGATGACATCCTGCCTCCAGCTGATGGTTGTGGGCGGGGAGAAGGGGAGGCCCTTGTGAGGGGAGCCATGTTGGGGGAGGAGGGGGGGCTCCCCCTTAGGGAGGGCAGGCTTCTGCCAGCCAGAGGGGAAGAGTCCGCACAAACCACTCGTCCAGTGCCTGACTCCTCCTCCTCATGATCGTCCTCCTCATGATTATCCTCCTCCTCATGATCGTCCTCCTCCTCATGATCGTCCTCCTCCTCTTGAACCTCCTCCACGGACTGTGGCCTTGTTGGGGGGGCCTCATTAGGCTGCTGTCCTGGGGTTGGAGCGGTCAGGCCAGATGGCCCTGCACCCTCCTGCACATCTGTGGATGACACAAACCATTCACAGGTTGGAGGATCCACACACTTGGCACATATTCCCTTTCACCCCCTCCCCCACACATGCTACACACCTGATAGGAAAAAAAACCTTACCTGGCACCACGGGGACCGGACTTGTGTCAAAGCCTGGCAGGCCCTCCACTTCATGCCGGTGAAAGGTCAGGGCAACCACATGCTCCGTCGCTGTAAGCCTAATACGGCATGGTGGGCCCCCTCCTGTGCCCCTGGCATGGGCATGCATTGCGGCCAGTTTTTTTTTCACCTGACGCCGGAGATCGTTTATTTTTTTGTCAATCCCAGACCGGGTCCGTGTCTCCCCCTCCCCCGATGAATTCACCTGCTCCGTGATCCTATCCAAAATCTCCCTCCTCCTGGCCGGGGTGGTGGTGGCACTCTGCGGGCCGTGGAGAAAACGCCCATACTCGCTAATGGCCCGGGCAAGAATTATTTTTTCCCCCACAGTAAAATTCAGCTTTCTTTTTCTCTCTGTCATACTTCCAAACAAACTCACTACCAGTCACCAAAAATCAGTCACAAATACAAGCACAACCAATCAGGCAAGAACACACACAAAGAGAAAACGAACACCCAAAAATCACACTAGCACTCAGCAAGAAACAGTCACAAAAAAATAAAAAATAAAAAATAAAGCAAGAAAACAAACGCTCAGAAATATATCAATCAAACAAACAGTCTCTCAAACACTTATTAAAAAAACACTTTCACAAATATACCAACAAGAACTTGATCACACAGAACACTAATCTGACAACTACAAGACACACTGCAACGAACAACAGGAACAAAAGCACTTGGGATGTACTTTTGCAATGCAAGTGCGTTTGTGTGTGTCTATTTATGCTGTCTGCGTAGTTCACAACGTTGCCCTAGTCCATTTCCAATTTCACTGATTGCGTCGCTCCCGAGTTGTGAGCATGCGCACAGCGGAGCTGACATGGTCTCCTTCACGCGCGCATGCGCGAGCCGGCCGGCCCTTCATTTGCATGGGGTCACGGCTCATTTCAATGTAACACGCCCACGTCCCTCCCAATTTGTATTACTCCTCCTTACGCCTCAGGAAAAAACCTTCCGCTTGCGCAATTTACTGCGCAAAAGCTACGTGAATCGGGGGATTACGCGGCTAGATGGCGCAAGTCTAACGTAATGGCGGTGCGCTACGCCGGACCGATAATGCGCCGATGTACGTGAATCTGGGACAGGGTATTTATTAGTAAGAGTTAAACAGACACTCATATACATATACATCATATACATGCTAAAGAGAGTTTGTTTAAGCCCTAAAATAACAACTGTGGGGGGACTTTATGCTGCAATACAACGTAAGGAAAATTTCATTTTTTTTTGTACTTGTGCTAGCTTTGCTGAATAATGTCACATAAACTAGAGCAGCATGCTGTCTGGAATAGTCTCCTGGCACAACCTACTGATAGATTCATTTTAATGTGAAGCTTAAAATACCTAGGAAAATAAACTAAAAAAGCCTAATGTCTGTTGCCATAGTACTATCGTTTTCTCCACTTACACAATTAGCAGCAACATAATATTTTTATTTAACAGTAAAAAAATAAAAAAAATAAAAAAAAATGTCTCTGGCTTTCTTACTATTGTGTGAATAAAACAATAAAATGTACAAAATACCATGCCAAGTCATTCTTCTTGGCATTCAAGTACATATACAAAAGACAATGGAATTGTGTATGTCCCTATAGATATAGATATATATGTACCTACTGTATATACGAATGACACCCCTATGTTCGTTTATCCTTTTGTGGAACAGTTTTCAGTGAGTAGTTTCCACAATGTGCTTCATACCATAATGCAAATTAAAGTAGGAAATAGGAAATAGGAAAAGCCAATGCTTTTAAGTAAGGTTTTATTAGGTTGATTAGGATCAATGCACTTTGTGCCAACAGCAAATAGAATAGACAGAAAAAAATCTGCACATACACACCCCTTATGTACATATCTATTGTATATACCTTTACTCTAGGCACAAAATAATTTGATTTGTTTTTGTTAGTTTGTTTTGTCTAGAATATTCAGTGTTAATATGGTTTCTGACAATTACAATGGAATTGGTCATATTTCTTAGCAGCAAATATGCCTACAGAAAATAATGATCTGCATAGTTCCTACCATATCATGCAAGCAAAATAATTATTCTCACTAACTGCAGTTGTAAAAACATAGAAACCTGGCTTTGACTCCACAGTGTACCCTTAACAAATAAGCACAATGTCTAAAAAACAAAAGGCTAATTCTGGGAACAGTCCAGATTTGTGTGACCGTGTGTATGCAACACAAGTTTGAGCCAACATTCCGTCAGAAAAAAATCCACGGTTTTCTTGTCGGAATTTCGAATTGTGTGTACGCGTCATTTTTTTTTTTATAATTACATTTTTTATTTGACCAGTTAAAAAAAAGACATTACAGATATACATCCTAGACATTTCTTACTATAAAATATGAAACTTTTTTTCCTTCCCAGTGTAGCCCTTCTTCCTCTTTCCTTTCGGGTTGCTCTAAATCCATACTCTTCTGTTATTTATTTATTTTGGCCATGGACCTCCCTTACTTTCTTCCCCTCCCTCGAAAAAAAAAAAAAGGCCACCTCACTTGCTCCTCACTCTACACCCCCCTTTCGTGCTTTTAAGTTTCGAAAGGAGCTAAATTGCTCCTTATCATGTGTTTCCTCTAACCCTGTTATTAAATTCCCTATTGGGTTTCTTTCCCAGCCTTCCCCCTCCCCCCAATCCTTCCCTTCCTACCTCCCTTTATGTGTTATTTTACTCTTTTTTAAATACTTATTATTTTCTTCTACAAATGTGAATATTCTCTGTGAAATTCAAAAAAGTGTAAAAAAAAAAAGGGATTATCTTTCTACCCCTTCCCATTCTATGGCTCCATTCCACTCTCCAGCGCACTTCCCTGGGATTGGGGGAGGCTACACTTACCCACTCGAACCCTCAAAAAAAAAACAGTTACCTGGCTCTCCCCCTGACTAGAGTGTGTACGTGGCATTACTCTAATTTTGAAAATAACAAAACAACACGCATATGTTTGCGTGGAGAAACATGCATTTATTATTTTTTCCATAGAAGCATTCAAAGAATTGCACATGCAATCAGTGGATCATAGGTGTAAAGCTAGGTATCTCCAGATTCAAGAGGAAGCTTCAATATACTATGAGTGCGGTGATCATTCCATTGAGAACTACAAGTTTGTCTGTCGTGGAAGATGGGGCTTGAAGCTCAAACATTGATTCACAAACTTCTGTGAATGAGTGACAAGACTATGTGGGCAGACCCAAAAAATTCAAAAGGAACAGTGGAGGCAGGGGAGAAGAACACACCAAGAATGCATGCGGTCACTGGAAGGGAGGGAGCTTTTTAAGGGGTGGAGGAGTTGTCAGTATGTTACTTGCTACACCCAACTACAGTAAGGTGACCAGATTTTTCAAATGAAATCCGGGGACATATTTTTTCTTTACTAGTATTGGCGGCAATCAGCGACTCTCTGGCCGTCGCCGCAGCCGCCTCACAGCCTCTCAAGTCTTACTCTTCGGTCTCCGGCTACTACTTCATGGGGAGCGGAGGAAGATCACTCTGCCAGGGAAGGCAAGGAGATAGGCAGGTGGCTGGCCAGGATTTGAGCCAAGGCAGAAGAACATGCGAGCGAAGCTGAATGGGCATGCGCCCGAAACTGAAGAAATATTCCCTCCACTCCGACGAGCACATGATCATCAGAAAGGGGCACAGATAATGGAAAAAATACAAAAAAATACAACCCCCCTATGCTAGTAGGCACGGCGGAGCGGGGGTGTGTAATTCAATTTTTTTAATTTGAATTCTGCACTGGCTGTCTTTGAAATTGCCCCTGCCCCCTATTAAATCCAATCTGGGGACAAAACCAGGGACAGACTTGGTCAGTGTCCTCAATCAGGGGACTGTCCCCTGAAACTGGGGATGTCTGGTTACCCTAAACTACAGTTGTAACATGTTGCAAAAGCTGGAATTAGCTTTAAAGGCCACTTCACTTGTCAAACACAAATTATGATTTGCCTTCAGACTTTATCTCCACCTTTACCCTTAACAGCAAACACCTTTTGCTGCTCGGGGACTTCAACCTCTGGGCCAACTCCCCACAAGACCCCATTGCCGACGCCTGTATCGACCACCTGAAAGGATTAGGGCTACAACAACTAGTATGTGGGCCCACACATGCTTCAGGTCACACGCTCGATCTTATTTTCAGACAAGATCTGGAAATAAAAATCTTGGAAAATGAACCGTTGCCATTGACAGATCACCATGCAATTAAATTCATTATTTCCGAATTTCCCCCCTTAACAAAAACATCAAGTCCAGTGACAACACACTGGACTAGATGTCAGAAGAAGCTCCACTCGGAACTCTTCAAAGCCACGTTAAGGGAAAAAATAAAACCAATTCAGCCACATCAAACGGCTGAAGAAACACTGGAGGCCATAAACACAGCCCTATTACAGTCAGCTGACTTAATAGCGCCGAAACGTAAAACCCACATCCAGGAAAAATAACTCCAGCTGGTTCAACAACCAGCTGGCGTTACTGAAGCAAGAGCGCAGAAGGGCGGAAGCAGCCTGGAAAAGACGTTCCTCAGATGAAAACCTTTCCATCTACAAAGCAAGTACAAGAAAATACCACAAAGAAATCTACAAAGCCAAGAAAAAATATTTTTCTGAGGCTATCAACAGCGCCCTCAACCGCCCCCGCGAACTTTTCAAGCTGGTCACTCAGACCATGAATCCAGGATGTCTTGAAGCCCCCAATTCAGACACTCAAGAATTTTGCAGTGAATTATCGGATTACTTCATTAATAAAATTGAGGGGATCCAGCAAAGCATTCAGCAAAACAATTCCCCCCGTAGTCCCCCCCCGTAAATATCTACACAACTCCTGCAGTAATTCACCACAACCAGGTAAGTTCAAGCTGGAACCCATTTCTATTGATGCCACAAAAAATACCATCAGTGCTTTGCGTAACAGCACTGCGCCTAATGATATCATCCCTACTAAACTGCTGAAGGAGTGTGCTGACATCCTGGCACCTTCCATCACGCAGCTTATTAACCAATCTTTCAGGGAGGGCATAGTGCCCTCTAAATTGAAGGAGGGCATCATTCGACCCATATTGAAGAAACCCACCCTGGACCCTAAGGATCCACTCCACCGCCGTCCCATAACAGGCCTAAATGCTCTCTCCAAGGTCATGGAGAAAGCAGTGGTACAACAGCTGCAACAGCATCTAGATACCCACAACCTACTTGATCCATATCAATTCGGGATTCCGGCCCCGAACAGGGGACGGAAACAGCATTGCTCAAGATATGGGACGACGTTCTCGAGGCCGCAGATGAAGGAGAATCTTGTCTCCTGGTTCTGGTGGACCTAAGCGCAGCCTTCGACACAGTTGACCATAAGCTTCTACTGACAAGGCTAGCGGAAGTAGCCAAACTCCCAGAAGGCGATTTATCTTGGTTCTCCTCTTTTTTGGAAAACCGATCTCAAATAGTGAAGTTAGGACCTTTCACTTCTGAGAAACGCACACTATCATGCGGAGTCCCTCAAGGATCCCCCCTGTCGCCGGTGTTATTCAACATCTATCTCCGTCCTCTTTTTGACATCATCAGCAGCCAAAAACTGCTCTATCATTCATATGCAGACGACACGCAACTATATTTTCGCATTTGCAATAAAAAGGATCACCACCTCAATCTAGAGACATGCCTCTCTTTGATAGAGGACTGGATGACAAAGAGTTATCTTAAACTCAACGGGGCGAAAACAGAACTTCTCCTGTTTCACGCCAAGCGTAAGAATCAACCTGCTACAGCATGGACCCCCCCGCCCATTCTGGGCAAAATCATCTCCCCTAGCGCCAAAGTCAAAAGTCTTGGGGTCATTTTCGACTCCTACATGACAATGGATGCACAAATAGGGTCAGTAGTCAGCGGATCTCACCATCTGCTGCGCCTACTACGCAGACTTACTCCTTTCATCCCCAAAGAAGACATAGCGGTCGTGGTGGGAACAGTTGTAAACTCCAGACTGGACTATGCCAATGCCCTTTACCTCGGACTCCCCAAGTACCAAATCGCTCGTCTTCAAGTCGTTCAAAACACGGCCGCTAGACTTGTGACTGGGAAAAAACCTTGGGAATCAATCTCACCTTCACTGAGATCCCTTCACTGGTTACCAGTAAAAGACAGAATCACTTTTAAAGCACTCTGTCTAACGCATAGATGTGTCCATGGGAATGCCCCCCATTATCTATGCGAAAAAATAAAAGCTCACAATCCCAATCGCGTTCTGCGATCCAACAATCAAAATCTGCTCCAGATACCGAAAGCCAACTACAGGTCCAAAGGAGATAGAAGATTTGCGGTCCAAGGTCCCAGACTATGGAACGCTTTACCAACCAGCATTCGGTTGGAGGAGAACCACCTAGCTTTCAGGAGAAAGATCAAGACTCATCTCTTTTGATACCAAAGGAGACAGGAACAACAAGCGCCAAGAGGCGATTCAGTTCGTATGTGCCGCGCTATATAAGTTTTCATTCATTCATTCATTCAGGCTGCAATTGAGATACTACACCTGAAATCGCGGTGCGCGTCTGCCGCAATTGTCGAGTGATAAAACGTGCTGCAATCGTGACAACCCATGTCGCCCAAAAACAGTTCAGGAGCTACTTTGGGGCGACATTTACCCCGCAATGCGGGTTGCCAACATTGCAGCACGTTTTATCACACGACAATCGTGGCAGACCCGCACCGCAATTTGATGTGTTATTCAAATGAATGGCATCTCGAATGCGAGTTCCCCATTTCGTCATTCACACCTTGGCGCTGTCAAATCGTGGGCAAACGCTGTAGTGTGAATACAGCCTTAGAATCTGTGCAAATAAAACATGTATTAGCTTCTTTTCAGTAAATAACGCAGTCTCATTACAGAGCAAGGTGTATGCTTTACTTTATCTCAGATTTTTAAAGTTTATAACAGTGCTTGACAGGAGAGAGTTCAAGACATGCACAGCTTTCAGGCAGCCCAGCATACATCAGGTTTAATTTGAGATTTCATAAGGTTGCTGCAGCATTTTAATAAATTAGTTAAATAATTCAAATATAGGGCAACAAAATGTAGAATAAACGTATTTATAACAGAGAGAAACAGTTAGAGCCGGTTCACACTGCGGCGGCACGACTTCGGGGGCGACTCTGCAAGTCGTCCTGAAGACGACTTCAGAGGCGATTAGCAAAATGACTTCTGTATAGAAGTCAATGCACATCGCCCCGAGCCGCCCCCGAAGTCGTACAACAACCTTTTTCTAAGTCGGGGCGGCTTGCAACGCTCCTATTAGAACCGTTCAATTGCATAGAATGGGACGCGACTCATCAGGCCCCAGTGTGAACTGGCTCTTAGCCTTTTCTATTTTTTTTTTGTTTTGTTTTGTTTACATTACATGGCTCTAGACTGTTTCACAAAATTAAAAATCAATGACATTTGATTTTTTTGGACACTTCATGAATCTCTCTCTATTATGTTAGAAGATTAAAAAAAATATTAATTAGTTCAAAGAAAAAAGAAGCTTTACAGATGAAAAAAAAGAACCTGTTCCTTTTGGACACCCTGCTGTACAGCCATAAAGGAGACACCAACTCTCAACAAGAAAGTAAATAAAAGTCTCAGCATTAAGAAAATGCTACAAAGCTCAAACAATCAAAAAATTATCAAAGAAGCAGAGCTAAGCAGAAATGAAAAAGAAACAATCTCAGCATGAGATTTTTTGCACAGTTTCTCCAGAACTCACAAATTAGAAGCCCATAAGATAAAGAAAAATAGTGACAAGCAGCATTCATTATTAAAACGCAAGGAGCACTGGAATAGATAGGAAGATCTCCTTTTAGTGGAGTGTAGTACAACAGAAAATGGTATGAACCAACACAGATAAGCATATGTAAAGGAGAAATATAGCCAAAGTAATATAAATGCCACCATTGCTGATCTGCCTTTGAAAATGCTAGTTACCTGGCTGATGTAAAGTGAGTAAGTCAGTAACTTTACAAGACTAAAAGTAAAATATTCAGCGCCAAAATAAATAACTATTAAATATAAAAAGCTGCTCCTCATAATCAATAATGGTTGCAATGATTGAGTAGATAAATAGAGGGCGCTAGACTACAAGTGATAGTAACGAAACAATCTCCTATAATCAACAAAATTAATTATAATATTATTATTAGTTACTTATCGATCATAAATATAATCATCAATATTAAATATATAAATAGTGTCTCTAGGTCTTGGAAACCTCCAAAACAAAAAAGTCCCAATAGTTAAGTGTAAAACTTTACAAGACTGCATCAATTGTGACATGTCCAAAAATATAGTTTATCACTAAAAAAACATCACAGTGACTGATTTACCCAGGCTGAGATGAGTACTGCTTTCATGAAGGAGAATTTCTCATCAGTCCCATCTCACCCAGTTATCAGGCTGCCAGATTGCAAAGTACAAAGTACAAATACAAGTTGAAAGGTGACATTAGTGTTGATTTGTTTCATACATTGTACATTTGTAAATACAGCAAATAACTGCATAGGCACAATAATTTAGTGTACATAAACGTATCCTCTCTAGACTCTCAGTCCAGGAAGTAAATACCGATCCTAGATCACGCCTGTTAAAAATATGTTTGTCCTCTTTAACCACTTTCCTACCCAGCTTTCGTAAAAGATGGCCGCAGGAACCCTATGGGCCAGATTCGGGTACAATTACATTGGTGCAGAGTATCAGAGATACACTACGCTGCCGTATTTTACCTGGCTCTATGACGAATCCAAGTAGATTTTGGCCCGTAAGGTATGGCGGCGTAGTGTATTTCTCACAGCGGAATCGAAATACGCGATTAGGGGGCGTGAAGCATTTAAATTAGGCGCGTCCCCGCAGCGATCGAACTGCGCATGCTCCGTTCAGAAATTTTCCGCCATGCATTGCGCGAAATAACGTTGTTACGTCATTTTTTGTTTGAGTAGCGTCGTTTACATACATTCCTATTCTCGGACGACTTACGTAAAAAATAAAAAAAGACGTTGACATTCGACGTGGGAACGACGGCCATACTTAACATGGGCTGTCTAAAACTAGACCAGATAAAAGGTGGAATAACTTTACGCGACAAAAAGATGACTACAGATGCCGTAAGAGATTGCAAACGACGCTCGTAACTTCGTGGATCGTCGGAAAAAGCTCATTTGCATACCCCGTCGCAGAAAACGACGGGAACTCCACCCAGCGGCCGCAAAATTATTGCAGCGTAGATCCAAAGGCGTACGAACACGTAAGCCAGTCGGATTGAAGCCCGAAGCCATCGTTTCATGGTTTGAGGATTCAGACTAATGAAATGACGCGGGTAATTTGAAAGTTCTCCGGTCTAACGCGAGATAGACCGGAGTAAGGGCTCTGTGAATCTGGCCCTTTGTCTCTCTGGGCGGCCGTCATATGACGTCCTCGGCTTACCGGCCCTCTAGGGGGTGTGCGCGCTTGCCCCGTCACTTGGCAGCCCGGCAGCACCCACGATTGTACAAAGAAACACTGGTTGGTCTCCTCCCCGTGTGAGTCCCCTCCCCCTACAGTTAGAATCACTCCCTAGGTCAGTCTTTTTTAACCAGGGTGACCAGGCACCCTGGTGTGCCTTCATGTTTCTTCAGAGGTGCCTTGGCAAAATGCCTAAAAATGTTCCCAAAATTGTATATAAGTCAGTGGGTGGATGAAGCCTGCCTTTTAGTTACACAAATCCACAGGTTATTGTACACTATTGCAACTTTCTAGCTGCTAACTTCCTAACGACCAGTGACATCATCACTTGATAAGAAGGATATCAGTCACCTGCATATCATCCTTGATTGACCCTTCCCTGCCTCTTTCCTTCAGCTTTTGGGGCTCATTAGCTAAGTGATGGAGAAAAACTGAGGGAGAAGAGAAACACTGGAATACTAGTCCGTACCAGTTTACAATAATGTATTTGCTTTGGAAGAATAAATCACATCTAATGTTGGATGTCCTACATGCAGGGCCGTTTAAAGAAATTAGGGGGCCCCAAGCAAACAAAAAAAAAATGACTTTTCAACTTGAGAAGCGCGGGGGGGGGGGGGGCTTTGGGTTTGTCATTTGTCTGCTTACCTCTATCCTCCGCAGACCACGCCGGCATATCTTGGTGTCCGCACAGGGGCCCCAGCAGGGAGGGCCCTTGCCGCACCGCTGATTCCTCCTGCAGTCCGGTCGGCCGTGTACCATAACCGCGCGGTACAGGAAATTCAGTTTGCTGTTCCCCGGGGCCAGACTGAAAGGAAGTGAACACTCAGTGTGTGCAGTTCCTGTCGGTCCGGCCGGGAACAGGAACCTGATTCTCCTGTACCGCGCGGTTATGGTACACGGCCGACCGGACTGCAGGAGGAATCAGCGGTGCAGATCGCCGCCATTACTAGTAAAAATAAATAAATAATAGGATTAAAAATGCCATAAATCTATTCCCTATTTTGTAAACGCTATAACTTTTGCGCAAACCAATCAATATACGCTTATTGCAATTTTTTTTTACTAAAAATATGTAGAAGAATACATATCAGCCTAAACCGAGGAAAATATATATATATTTTTTTAAAGTTGGGATATTTATTATAGCAAAAAGTTAAAAATATTGTTTTAAATAAAAAATAAAAATTCTTTTGTTTATAGCGCAATAAATAAAAACCGCAGATGTGATCAAATACCACCAAAAGAAAGCTCTATTTGTGGGGGAAAAAATATATAGAAATTTAATTTGGATACAGTGTATGACCGCACAATTGTCATTCAAATTGTTACAGCGCTGGAAACTGAAAATTTTAGCCTGGGCAGGAAGGGGGTGAAAATGCCCAGTATTGAAGTGGTTAAGAGAAATGTAGATGAAAGCATTGTCAAGAGGAGTAATGCAAGACATACTAAATACTTTTTATGCATTATTTAGCATGTATGCACCCAACATGAAAACATATATCATACCTGGGGGGTGTCTATAGTATGCCTGTAAAGTAGTGCATGTTTCCCGTGCTTAGAAAAGTCCCTGCATAAAATGACATTTCTAAAGGAAAAACATCATTTAAACTGATCACAGCTATAATGAATTGTCAGGTTTTGGCAATACAGATAAAAGTCAATGAAAAAAAAAACAGCATGTCAATTACCAGGCCCTTTGGGTCTGGTATGAATATTAAGGGGAACCCTGAATCAAAATTATAAAAAAAAGCGTGGGGGTCCCCCCCAAATTCCTATCAGGCCTTTCAGGTCTGGTATGGATATTAAGGACTCCTTCACGCCGATATACGTAGGCAGAATTGCACGGCTGGGCACAACCACGTACCTGTACATGGCCCTTTAAGCCCAGCCGTGGGGTCGCGTGCGCATGCCGCCAGCGAGTGCACGCGACCCGGTCGGAAGCTCTGTGACCGCGGCCGCAGGACCCGCAGACCCGATTGCCGCTGGAGTCCCGCGATCGGTCCCCGGAGCTGAAGAACGGGGAGAGCTGTGTGTAAAATGGTCTTAAGTGGTTAAGTGGAGCCCTGTGCCATTTTTTTTTAAATGGCATGGGGTTCCACCCAAAAATCCATACCAGTCCCTCCAGGTCTGGTATGGATGTTAAGGGGAACCCTGCACCAAAATGAAAAAAAAAATGGCTTGGGGTTCCCTCCTAAAATCCATACCAGTCCCTTATCCGAGCACGCAACCTGGCAGGCCACAGGAAAAGAGGGGGGACGAGAGAGTGGTCCCCCTCCTGAACCGTACCAGGTCACATGCCCTCAACATGGGGAGGATGTCCCCATGTTGATGGGGACAAGGGCCCTCATCCCCACAACCATTGCCCAGTGGTTATGGGGGTCTGCGAGCAGGTGGCTTATCGGAATCTGGAAGCCCCTTTAACAAAGGGGACCCCCAGATCCCACCCCCCATGTGAATTTCACAAAGAAAAAGTGTAAAAATGTTAAAAATGACAGAAGACTGCTTGGAACAAGTGCTTTATTAAAAATAAAAAAATAAAAATAACATTCCAGCGATGTAATCCAGTCTGTTCAGCGTTGTAATCCATTCTTGATGTCCAGCAGTGATCCATTCTCTAACGATGCTCTCCAGCAAGGAACGAAGCACGATCTTGCCTGCACCGGAGGCACCCGCCTAATGACGCGCAAGCTGTTTGACAGTTCTTCTATAACCGAGGGCGGGGCCACCCCTGAAGTGAATGGGTGACCCCACACCCTCTAACACGTCAATTGTGATGCACAATTTTTTTTCCCCAGTGGTTAATTCCGTGTTTTGCCGTTTGCTGTTTCATCAGGGTAACCACAAAAGCATCTGAAAAATGATGATACAGTTTAGTACATTCTGAATGTAAAGTGTTACCATGGAGGTGTTTGAGGCTTACCATCAAGAAAACATATATTGTATGCCGCAGTCTAAAAGTGCCACTCACACGGGTCACTACCTGACTTCTGCTAGGACAGGCAGGAGGTGGCGCTGCGGACATTGGGTCGCCCAAAGGGGACAGAAGGGCTGCAACAAACCAAACTGCAACCACTGAGACATTTTTACGATTGTAACTATTTGTGATGGTCCTATAGCCCTATGATCTCTTTTAACACAATATAATAAAGGTCTTGTTTTAAATACAGTGGCCCAGATTCAGGTACATCTGCGCATTATTGGATCGGCGTAGCGCACCACCTTTACGTTAGACTTGCGCAATTTTGCCGCGTAATCACCCTATTCTCGTAGCTTTTGCGCAGGAAATTGCGCATGCGTAACGTTTTTTCAGAGGCGTAAGGATGAGTAATACAAATTGGGAAGGACGTGGGCGTGTTACATTGAAATGAGCCGTGACCCCATGCAAATGAAGGGCTGGCCGGCTCGCGCATGCACGCTTGAAGCAGACCATGTCAGCTCCGCTGTGCGCATGCTCACAACTCGGGAGCGGCGCAATCAGTGAAATTGGAAATGGACTAGGGCAACGTTGTGAACTACACAAACAGTATAAATAGACACACACAAACGCACTTGCATTGCAAAAGTACATCCCTTTGTCCCTTCCCATTTAACCAAGTGCTTTTGTCCTGTTGTTCGTTGCGGTGTGTTTTGTAGTTGTCAGATTAGTGTTCTGTGTGATCAAGTGTTTGTTAGTAGATCTTTGAAAGTGGTTTTTGATAAGTGTTTGAGAGACTGTTTGTTTGATTGATATATTTCTGTTCGTTTGTTTTCCTGCTTTTTTTTTTTTTTGTGACTGTTTCTTGCTGAGTAGTTTTCTCTTTGTGTGTGTTTTTGCTTGATTGGTTGTGCTTGTTTTTGTGAGTGAATTTTGTTGACTGGGAGTGAGTTTTTTTGGAAGTATGACGAAAGCTCAATTTTACAGTTGGGGAAAAACAAATTCTTGCCCAGGCCATTAGCGAGTATGGGAGTTTCCTCCACGGCCCGGACAGTGCCAACACCACCCCGGCCAGGAGGAGGGAGATTTTGGATATGATCACTGAGCAGGTCAATTCAGCGGGGCAGGGGGAGACACGGACCCGGTCTGGGATTGACAAAAAAATCAATGACCTCCGGCGTCTGGTCAAACAGAAGCTGGCCAGAATGCATGCCCATGCCAGGGCCACAGGAGGGGGCCCACCATGCCGTATTAGGCTGACAGCGGAGGAGCGTGCGGTGGCCCTGACCTTTCATCGGCATGAAGTTGAGGGCCTGCCCGGCTTTGACTCAAGTCCGGAGCCCGTGGTGCCAGGTAAGTTTTTTTTTAATATCAGGTGTGTAGCATGTGTGGGGGAGGGGGTGAAAGGGAATATGTGGCAAGTGTGTGGATCCTCCAACCTGTGAATGTTTTGTGTCATCCACAGATGTGCAGGAGGGTGCAGGGCCATCTGGCCTGACCGCACCAACCCCAGGACAGCAGCCTAATGAGGCCCCCCCAACAAGGCCGGAGTCCGCGGAGGAGGTTCAAGAGGAGGAGGAGAATCATGAGGAGGAGAATCATGAGGAGGAGGAGTCCATGTCAGGCACTGGATGTTTGGTTTTTGAGGACTCCTCCCCCAACATGGCTCCCCTCACAAGGGCCTCCCCTTCTCCCCGGCCACAAGCATCAGCTGGAGGCAGAATTTCATCCCAGAACACCAGGGGGTTGGCCGATCTCCTGCCCGCCACTCTGAGAAGGGACCAGTTCCTCCAGACCCGCCATCTGGGACAGGTCAGCCAGACATTGGTGTGGATGGAGGAGAGCCTGTCCTCCATCAAGGATACGCTGGGGAACCTGGACTCCCACTCCCGGGCCTTCACAACCTGCCTAAACGAACTGCAGACGACATCAGCATGCATTGGGCAGGATGTGAGGGCCCTTACCCTGGCTTTCCAGGCCAACACGGCAACACTTGGTGCTGCCCTGGACAGAATAGCCGTGGCCTTGGAGGGCAGGCCGCCAGGTGGGCAGAGATCAGGGGCTGCTCCTCCTTCCCCGGTTTTACCCCTCCCCCATGAGTCTCCCCTGAGAAGCCGGGTCCGTGGCCTGGGGGCGCCCCAGGCGTGGCTCACGCAAAGGGCATTCATTTTTTTTCCCCCTTTTTTTTTTTTTTTTATTGCTGGAAAATTTTTGCTTTTGCAGGTAATTTTTTTTTTTTGGGTTGTGAATGCTGTTTGAATGTGGGGGTGACATTCCTGCCGGAAAAGGGGTGTCACCCTCAATTTTGGTGGAGAAGGGTTCCCCAGGACCAGGGAGAAGTGATCCCCAGGTCCGTGTGAATGGTGTATGAATGTACAGTGACATAATTGGAGCCTTGGCGTGGCGTTGCTGCTCACAAGTCCTGCATGGTGGACTGGTCCCAATCCAATTTGATGTGGATGTGGGGTGTGTGTGCTAGGGACCATAGTGTTGTGCATGCATGCATTCTCATTGTGCCATGATTAATGTGTGTGTTTAACGTGCAAAGATGCCCAATGTGAGTTGTCTCCTGGCTGCTCTACCCTCAGAAGACGGGGTAGCCTCGGTTAGGGGGGGATTGTCTGGTTCAGGGGTCAGGTCATCACGTAGGCCAATCTGCAGGCCCTTTCTTTCTGCGAAGTTGTGCAGCATGCAACATGCACCAATGATCTGGCACACGAAGTTTGGGGAATACAAGAGGGTACCCCCAGACTTATCCAGGCATCGGAAACGTGACTTTAGTAGGCCAAAGGTGCCCTCCACCACTGCTCGTGTTTGGGCATGTGCTTGATTGTATCTTTCCTCTCCTGGGGTTTGGGGGTTCCGGATAGGAGTCATGAGATGGGGTCCCAGTGGATATGCAGAGTCACCTGTAAGGGAAAAGACAGGAGGATGTTAGTCATGCATGTGGCCCTTGTGATGTGTGCATCATGGGAGGGGATAGTCATGCCTGACTCCCATGTCACTCACCAACCAGCCAGATGTCCCCATACACGTTCTCATCGAATTCCATTCGGATGTGGCATTGATTGTATATGTAGCTGTCATGGTTGGACCCTGGGTGTTTGGCACGGGCGTGCCATATGAGGCCTTGGGCATCGACTATCACCTGTACATTGATGGAATGCCAATGCTTCCGATTGCGGTACATGTGCTCTGTCTCCTGGGGGGGCTGGAGTGCCACATGTGTGCAATCAATGGCCCCCACAGTGCGTGGGAATCTGGCAATTCTGTTGAAATCTGTCATTGCCTTCAGTCGCAGCTCCTCAGTGGTGGGTTTGATGATTTGGTTGGCCATGCGTCTGAGGATTGCAGGGACAACCTGGTGCACACATCTGCTCATGGAGGATTGTGACATCCCAGCCACCACTCCACTTGTACGCTGAAAAGAGCCACTGGCAAGGACATGGAGTGTTGCCATGACCTTGACCAGTGGCTGCACTGCATGTGAGCGGTGTGTTGGGCTGGTGATGTCCTCCTGCAAGGTTGTGGTTAATTCCAGGATGACATGAGGGGTGAATCTGAAGATGCGAAACACCTCAGAATCACTCATGCCAAACAGGTCTATGCGGGTGCGGTATATCCTCTCCCGTGCCATCCTCCGTACCATCCTCCGTGCCCTCATCCTTCTTTGTTCATCTGAAGTCAGTAGTATAGCTATGCGCGACGATGCCCCTGGCATGTTGGCATGCAGATTGTTGTGCAACACGTGTGACTGCTGAGCTCCTCACTTACAGTGTTGCTTTATCTAACAAGTAGACTTTTTTTCTTTTTTTAGACCAGCTTTTATATGGTCTAATTTTAGACAGGACATTTTGCTGTTGCGCACACTGCGTCGCCTGCGCTGCCCCAACGTTCTTTTGTGGATCCCCGTAAGTCCCTTATTAGCATATTTGACTAGCAAATCAATGGTCTGTCTAGCGCACTTTTGCGCGGACGGATGCGCCAGTCTAACGAAATTACGCGGGACAAAAAAAAGTAGATTTTTTGCGTATCTCGTTCTGGGGATGCCGTGCATCGAAACGCACGCGCAAATTTCGACTTACGCATGCGCATCTCCTGTTGCGCAGGCGTAATCGCTCTGTGAATCTGGGCCATTGTGTTTCCTCACTCTTTATCTATACATCTGTTAGAGCCCCCAGGTAATTTTAAGGGTGGTTGTTGCTTCCCCCCTTTATGGTTTTTCATTAATAGTTTTTTATTTTTGTCGGGATGTGGCTGTATATATTCTTTCTTTAAGACATGGTATAATGTTGCGAAAGTGCTTTCTAAAGAAAAAAAAAACCCTCAAGACTTTGTACACCATTTGTTTTTATGTTTCTGAAATGTATTTAGCCAATTCAAACTGAAAGTTTAATTGGGCTTTAGCCCTTTACTGCTAGCTATATATATATATATATTACATTGGTACGGGACTGTTTGCAGCAAGCCAAGTTGGTAAGGCTTATGCCAGCTGCATATGAATCTACAGTAAAAATGTGCCCAGAAGTCTGGCCATTAATAAAATTGCCCCTAACCTAACGTGATGTGTAATAACTCTCCAGAGGCTGATATCATTACAGTTTTGGCACCAGATAGCATTTCTCTGCTTTGGCTGTCAAATGTGTTGCTCACTGTCGTTCTGCTGCCAATGTCCCCAATGACAACCCTGCTGTCATCCTCAGCCTGATCATGATGGAGAGCAGGTTTGGATAACCAAGTGTAAAAATAAGTAAATTCCCATTCACTGATATATGGCCAAATAAAAACTAAAAATGTGTGCTAAACACTTAATTATAATTACATCTGCACTTACAGTTTTCTGTTAGTCTCTCTGCAAAGTACCAAAAATATCTGTTGATTCCGACAGTGAAGTTCTATTAATGTATCTTTATGTGATGTGTGGCAACCATACAACACTGCTTACTACACGGCTTTGAATTTAGAGAAGAGTTGCCACACTCATGTATGTTTTCACTATAGTGGGATAAAGATATTGCGGGGAGTGTGGCTATCAGCATTATCACTGCTGATTTAGAAGGCTGTAGCTTGTCTGGCAGCACTTTCTTCACACTTAGGCTGAATTCACACCTATGTATTTTTTGTGCTTTTTGCATTTTGCAGATTTGCACTACAGAATATATTCCATAGGAAACCATGTAAAATGGCCTGTAGTGCAAATCTGAAAAATGCAAAAAGCACTAAAACTGCATAGGTGTGAATGCAGCCTTAGTCCTGCCCATTACTTTTTTGGATTGCCAGCACTGCAACTGATTGAAACGATCCCACTTTAAAGCAAGTACAGAAACTACCTATTGACCCTGCCAGAAATGCAGTGTCCAGCTGGAGCTGAAATGAGAAGAAATCAATCTTTTTTAAACTACTAATCCCATAAATCAACCATGCAGTAGAGATCAAAGGTAGACATGTTTGTAGTCCACTCTGTGTGACGATCATGGCTCCATCAAAAGTTATGTTGAAAAGTTTGTAGCCACAAAGGGACAGGAAGTGTGTTGTTTGAATAATTTCCAGGTAAAACAAAAAATAACACAACCATTATATCTAAGGACTGCTTCAATAAATGATTATTTTGTTTTTGGTTTTAGTTACCTTTACAATAGGGTGACCAGACATCCCCGGTTTCAGGGGACAGTCCCCAGATTGAGGACACTGTCCCCGGACCAAGTCTGTCCCTGGTTTTGTCCCCAGATTGGATTTAACAGGGGCTGATGCAATTTCAAAGACAGTCAGTGCAGAATAGAATAAAATAAATAGAATAAAATAAAAAAATCTGAATTCCCCCCACTCCGCTGCTCCTACTACAATAGGGGGGGGGGTGTATTTTTTCTATTATCTGTGCCCCTTTCTGATGATCATGTGCTGGTCGGAGTGGAGGGAATATTTCTTCAGTTTCTGGTGCCCATTTGGCTCCCCTCGCATGTTCTTCTGCCTTGGCCAGCCACCTGTTTTATCTCCTTGCCTTCCCTGGTGGAGGGATCTTCCTCCGCTCCCCACCCTGTAGTAGCCGGGGCCCGGAGAGTGAGACTTGACAGGCTGTGAGGTGGGCGGAGGCGGTGACGGGTAGAGAGTCGCTGATTGCCGCCATTACTAGTATAAAAATAAATGTCCCCGGATTTTATTTTAAAAATCTGGTCACCTTACCTTACAAGAGTAAGGCTGGATTCACATTTGGTGATTTGGAATCACTGGCAGAATCACAGCGATTTTAAATCATGGCAAAACACACAGTGCCTGTTTTGGTGCCAATATTTTAAATTGTGGTGCAATTTTGCCACGATTGTTACCGAAGGCCGAATTATGCAACAATTGCAGCCAAACGTTTATTTAAAATCGCGAGAAGCTTATTGCCAAAAAAGATTCATGAGCTTCATTTGTGAGACAAATGTGTAAGTGAATGGGCTACCCTATGTGTGGCATGCAGAAATGTGTAAACATCATGCACACAAAATCTTGAACAGGAACACTCCTTCCCTCTACTTGATATGTGAATGGTACCTAACTGTACATGTAATGTTGGTGTACAGTTGTGTTCAAAATAATAGCAGTCCACCATCGCTAACCAGATCAATCACTGTTTTTGATATAAATGATTCTTCTAAATGATACATAATTTACTAACAGATGTAGTTTTAGGCCTCATTTCCACTGGCGTTTTTACAGCCATGTTTCTGAGCGTCTTTTACAGCTTAAAAATGCCTGTCCATGTTATTCTATGGCATCATTCCCACATAGGCGTTTTTGAGCTGCAAATGGCCTAGGCGTTTTTGAGCTGTAAAGAAAACGCAGGAGCAGGGCGTTCTGAAGCTCCTAAAACACAGCTGTAAAAACGCTCGACCTTAAAAAACGCGCAAAAACGCGCATAAACGCGCAAAACGCTTTTGAGTTGCAGGGATTTCATAAAAAATCTCATTGGTCACTGTAGCCTCTGTAAACACAGGAAATTCCATTAAAAAAAACGCTGCCTAACGCTAGCGTTAAAAAACGCGCAAAAACGTGCAAAAACGCGCATGCAAAAACGCGGTAAATTTTGCGTTTTTAACGCAAATTTTTTCAGGCATACCTAGCTGTTTTACAGCTCACTTTTAAAACGCCAGTGGAAATGAAGCCTTATAGTAGTGGAAAACCAACAGACCCAACAGTCATGCCATGCATGCTGCTGATTCTGTGTAATTGAATCATTAATTGAAAATAATAGCAGTGTGGAGTTCAGTTAGTGAGGTCTATCAGTCTGTGAAAAAACAGGTGTCAAACAGGTGGCCCTTTTTTTAAGGACAAGTGCAGCAAATGTTGTACATGCTGGGGGTATACCGGTAGTGCATTTCTCTCTGAAAATCGGAGTAAAAGGGGTTGTTTCAGAAATTATTCAGAAGAACAGCATACTTTGATTAAAAAGTTGATTAGAGAGGGGAAAACATATTAAGAAGTGCATAAACCAATTGGCTGCTCAACTAAAATGATTTCAAATGCTTTAAACTAGCAACCAAAACCAGAAAGATGTGTAAAACAAAATGGGAAACTACTATTCGAATAGATCGAAGAATAGTCAAAATGGCTATAGCAAAGACTCAGCCAATGATCAGCTCCAGGTTGATCAAAGAAGGTCTAAATTAACCTGTAAGTGCTGTTACAATTAGAAAATGCCTATGTGAAGCCAAGCTGTTGGCAAGAAGCCCCCACAAAGTCCTATTGTTTGAAAAACAACATGTGCTGAAAAGGTTACAATTTGCCAAAGAACACATTGACTGGCCGAGAAATGGCGACAAATTTTTGGACTGATGAAAGCAAGATTGTTCTTATTAGGTCTAGGGGCCATAGACAGTTTGTCAGACGAGATCCAAACACTGAATTCAAGTGACAGTACATTGTGAAGATAGTGAAGCATGGTAGCACAAGCATCATTAAATGGGGATGTTTCTCATACTATAGTGTTGGGCCTATTTATCTCATACCAGGGATCATGGATAAGTTTGTATATATCAAAATACTTGAAGAGATCACATTGCCTTATGCCGAAGAGGAAATGCCCTTTAGATGGCTGTTTCAACAAGACAACGACCGCAAACACACCAGTAAGTGAGCAGCCTCTTGGTCCACTACCAATAAGATTAACGTTATGGAGTGGCCAGTCCAATCTCCAGACCTTGATCCAATAGAAAACTTGTAGGGTGACATAAAAATCCCTGTTTTTGAGGTAAAATCAAGAAATGCAGAGGAATTGTGGAATGTAGTGCAATCATCCTGGGCTGGAATACCTGCTCACAGGTGCCAGCATTTGGTTGAATCCATACAACACAGATGTGAAGCAGTTCTCAGAAACAGTGGTTATACAACTAAATATTAGTTCAGTGATTCACAGAAAAGCTAAATCTTTAATAATTTTTCAGCTTATACAGTAAATGTTTGAGTTTGTAAAGAAAAATGCAGCCACTGCTATTATTTTTTTTTGGAAAAGCCTAATATTCCCTTTTCTTCACTTCCTGTAAAGGAATAACAAATTTGAAACTTTTTTTCATGTTTTGATTTGGAATAGACTATGCAGTGTTCCCAATTGTGTGTTTGGAAAATATAAGCTAATTATAAGAAATTTGAGCTTAAGAGCCCATTCACACAGGGGCGGCACAACTTTGGGGGCGACTCGGCGACCTGAAGACGACTTCAGAAGTGACTTGTAAAATAACTTCTGTATAGAAGTCAATTCAAGTCGCCTCGAGTCGCCCCGAAAGTTGTACAAGAACCTTTTTCTAAGTCGGAGCGACTTGTGTCGCTCCTATTAGAACGGTTCTATTGAACAAAGCAGGACGTGACTTGTCTGGCGGCTGTCGCCCCTGACGAGTCGCCCCTGTGTGAATGGGCTCTTACTTCTTTTTTAAACACACTGCTAATAATTTGAACACAACTATACATGCTTATGCAAGCTATGACATAAAGTTAAAGCAGAGTTCCACCCATATAAAAGTCAGCAACTACAAAAAGTGTAGCTGCTGACTTTTATTAATCGAACATTCACCTGTCCCACGGTACAGCGATGCAGGCGTACAAAGCCCTGCATTCGTCTGCCCCTTTGCCCAGACACGTCACAGGTCCCAGATGATTGCCGAGAGGGAGGGGGGAGAGGTGAACTTCCCTCTGGCGCTGTGGTGCCTTGAGAGGAAGTGGGATCTGGGTCCCTCTAAAAAGAGGGTATCCACCTCACCCTCAAAAAAATGTCATCCCGGGGTTCACCTGCACTCAAAGCGGAAGTTCCATTTTTGGATGGAGCTCTGCTTTAATTGAGACTTTAGTAGCTGCTAATGCTCCATGAATGCTTGTAACTCTATGTTACTGCATACTGCATTGCACCAAGTAGCTCAGGACCCTTCCCCAAACTCGTATCGCAATCATGCTGCATTGATGTGAACGGCTACTATTGTTATCTGATTCTGTGCGAATCAAGTCACAATAGAAATTACAGTAGTGTGAACCAGGCCTAATGCCTCGTACACACGACCAGTTTTCCCATGGTGAAACCGGCCGTGTGTAGGGGAAAAAGCTACCAAGCAGGTTCTCGGTTTTCCCGGCAGACTTTTTACCACCGGGAAAAACGATCGTGTGTACAAGGCGTTAGGGAAATAAAATGCCCAGGGTGGGTTAAGGGGGTGGGAAGCTTATGTTTGTTCAGAGTTGAGTTTTAAACATTTTGGTGAAGGAGACTTGTGAGTTGGAATAAACTATACTAGACTGTTACCCTGGCTTTACCTTTATACATTACAATAAATAAATAAATAAATAAAATACCTTAAAAGGGTTGTAAAGACAGAAGGTTTTTTTTATCTTAATGCATTCTATGCATTAAGATAAAAAGCCTTCTGTGTGTAGTAGCCTCTCTCAGCCCCCCTAAAACTTACTGTACCTGAGATCGTTCTCTGTCCAGCAATATCCACTAGTGTCTCAGCCATCTGAGAGTCTCCCTCCTGATTGGTTAAGACAATGGCTGCTGTCAATAAAAGTCATCTAGCCAATCAGGGGAGAGAGGGGGTAGGCCGGGTTGGGGTTCCGTGTCTGAATGGACACAGGGATCTGTGACTGGGCTCGGGTGCCCCCATAGCAAATTGCTTGCTGTGGGGACACTGAAAAGAAGGGAGTGAGTGAGTGAGTGAGAAACTTATATAGCGCAGCACATGTGAACTGAATCGCCTCTGGGCGCTCGTTGCCCATTTCTCCTTTGTCCTCAAAAGAGATGGGTTTTGATCTTTCTCCTAAAGAGGGAGGGGCCAGGATCACAGAAGAGGGACCCAAGAAGAGGAGGATCTAGGCTGCTCTGTGCAAATCTACTGCAACAGAGCAGGTAAGTATAACATGTTTGTTATTTTTACAGGAAAAAATCAAGACTTTAAATCACTTTAACCTTTGCTGCCGCAGCATTATTTAGAAGGTTACTGTATACAAACATAAGTGAACCTTCACTCAGTTCACCCAATTCTCATTTTTCTTTCAGTTTGTGGTATGATTATCCACAGGAACCTTTATATATATTTTTTGTAACAGAGTAAAATGTTATCTATAATTTTTTCAGACACGTTTCATCCCTGTGTAACCCAAACACTTATTATATGTGGCAGCTCTACAGCAGCATCCTGAAATTCCAATAGCAGCAGTATCATGACCTATCATTAAAGTAAGCCAGCAATAAAGAAAAATAACAGAAAAAATACATTTTATCATAGGTTTTTCTCTTTGGTGTGTGGCAGAAAAATGTCATCAGTACTATTAAAGCTAAACTCTAGGCACAAAAGCAATAATTTATATATATTTCTCATTAGCCAAAGATTGACATAGAAATCCATTTTATGTGCATCCCCATCCTTCAGGGGGCACAACTACACTGTACAAACAGTGACCCTCTGCTCTGGTGTCAGTGTGCTCTGTATTAAGAGTAGGGATGAGCCGAACACCCCTGGGTTCGGTTCGCACCAGAACCTGCGAACAGACCAAAAGTTTGTGTGAACTTTAGAACCCTGTTAAAGTCTATGGGACTCGAACGTTTGAAATCTAAAGTACTCATTTTAAAGGCTAATATGCAAGTTATTGTCCTAAAAAGTGTTTGGGGACCCGGGTCCTGCCCCAGGGGAGTGTTTAGGGACCCGGGTCCTGCACCAGGGGACATGTATCAATGCAAAAAAAGTTTTAAAAAACTGAAGTTTTTTCAGGAGCAGTGATTTTAATAATGCTTAAAGTGAAACAATAAAATTGAAATATTCCTTTAAATTTCGTACCTAGGGGGGTGTATAGTATGCCTGTAAAGTAGCACTAGTTTCCTGTGCTTAGAACTGTCCCTGCACAAAATGTAATTTCTGAAGGAAAAAAAGTCATTTAAAATCACTCGTGGCTATAATGAATTGTCGGATACCAGCAATACAGAGAAAAGTCATTCATAAAAAAAAAATGCGTGGGGGTCCCCCCAAATTCAATTACCAGGCCCTTCAGGTCTGGTATGGATCTTAAGGGAAACTCCACCCAAATTTAAAAAAAAATGCAGTGGACCCCCACACTTTTTTTTTATGAATGACTTTTCTCTGTATTGCCGGGAGCCGACAATTCATTATAGCCCCGAGTGATTTAAAATTACTTTTTTTCCTTCAGAAATGACACTTTGTGCAGGGACAATTCTAAGCATGGG
Source organism: Rana kukunoris (assembly GCA_029574335.1). NCBI lineage: Eukaryota > Metazoa > Chordata > Amphibia > Anura > Ranidae > Rana > Rana kukunoris. The sequence continues at coordinate 252,571,120 of CM056052.1, read as the reverse complement.
AAACAGGCGCTACTTTCATATTTCACTTTTATTGGTTCACTTAAAGGAATTATTAAAATCACTGCTGCCAAAAAAACTGCAGTTTTTAAAAACTTTTTTTTGCATTGATACATGTCCCCTGGGGCAGGATCCAGGTCCCCAAACACTTTTTATTACAATAACTTGCATATTAGCCTTTAAAATTTGCACTTTAGATTTCAAACTTTCGAGTCCCATAGACTTTAACAGGGTTCTAAAGTTCACACGAACTTGCCGCGAACACCCCAAATAGTTTGCTGTTCGGCGAACAGGCAATGTTCGAGTCGAACATGAGTTCTACTAGAACTCAAAGCTCATCCCTAATTAAGAGTTTAACTCCTGTGTGTCACAGAACTCTAATGCCGCGTACACACGATCATTTTTTGCGATGAAAAAAAACGACGTTTTCTGTGAAGTAAAAAACGACGTTTTTGAAACGTCACTTTTCAAAGACAATTTTGCATACACACCATCGTTTTTTCACAAAAAGCAAGGTTACGTTCACCACTCTTTTCCTTTGAAGCTCGCTTCATAACTAGCTTCTGGGCATGCGCGGGTTGAAAAACGTCGTTTTGAACGACGTTTTTGCTACACACGGTGACTTTTTGTGAAACAAAAAACGACGTTTTGAAAAACGACACAAAAAATTCAAGCATGTTGGAATTTTTTTTTGGTCGTTTTTTTTAAGACAAAAAACGACGTTTTGCCCACACACGATCAATTTAAATGACGTTTTAAAAAACGTCGTTTTTTTTCATCGCAAAAAACGACCGTGTGTACGCAGCATCATAATTGCACAGAGAGAATGGCCTTCTCCCTGTGTATTCTTCATCAATGAGATATCAGTTTGACAGCTTGGGTCCTGCTCTGCATTTATTCCTAAATTAAAACTAGATTTTATTCTTCATTTACTAGTAGGGGCAGATTAAAAAATAAATAAAAATGTAGGCAACATTTTAGTAAACCCTGAAGCCTCGTACACACGCTCAGTTTTATCAGCAAGAACCAGCAAGAAAGCTCCTGGCAGAGCTTTCTTGCCAAGTAATCCATGCGTGTGTACGAGGCTTTCAGGTTTCTCGTCTGGCCAGAATCTCAACGAGAAAAATAGAGATCCTGCTCTATATTTTCTTGTTGAGATTCTTGTAGGCCTGTTTCCCGACGAGAAACCCGAGATCGTGTATACTTACCTGTCGCCGTGGAAACCCGTGCATGCTCGAAATTACTTTGACGCATGCGCGGTAGCTTCCATGGCATAGGTAGGGTGAAGCAAGATGGCGGCGGCATCAAATGTGACGAGCGCATGCTCGTTCTACTGGATGACGTCACTGCGTTCTTGCTTTTCATGAGAACTGCGGTTCTTTTGAAAGGTTTGTGTGCACACTCGGGCGGCAAGAGATTCTCGCCAAGAATCTCGTCGGGAAAAACAACGTTTTTTCCTGACGAGATTCTTCCCCCTTTGTAAGAGGCCTCAGGGCCAGTTCACACTATATGCAGTGACTGATGTTTTACCGCATGGTAAAACATTTATCACCTCAGGGACACGCAGGAAACAATTATTTCTTATATGTTCCACTAACACTGCAATACAGCCTAGCGTTGATCTGCAGCGTGCTGCGACAAAATGCTACATTTTATTGTACTGGCCTGAATCACACTGCTATGTCAGGCATTGCAGCACAGCACGCCACCTGACATTACAGTGAAAGAAGTGTACATTTTGTACACTTTAAATAAAGCTTGTACAAAACAAAAGGAGGCGGGTGGGGTGCACTGAATCATGCACCACACTGCCCCCTAGCCAGTCATGCAAAGTGGCTGGAAAGCGGAATCACTCTGGCTGCTCATCGATCTTGCTTCATAACTATATTACTGCTCCTCTCTGCCAATCCCTTCACTGGCTTCCCCTACCCAACCGTATGAAATTCAAAATGCTAACCACAACATACAAGGCCATCCACAACATTTGCCCAAGCTATATCGCCAACCTAATCTGCAGATATCACCCAAATCATCCCCTTCACTCTTACCAGGACCTCCTGCTCTCTAGCTCCCTTGTTACCTCCTTCCATGCCTCTCCCAACCTCTGGAACATCCTGCCCCGGTATGTACGATCAGCCCTAACCTGTCCACCTTTAGGAGATCCCTGAAAACTCACTTATTCAGGGAAGCCTATCCTACACCCACTTAACAACTGTCCCCGAGCCACCTCCATCAAATCACCCCCCACATTACCTTTTGTACCACCACCCCCTCCCTTTAGAAGGTAAGCTCTACTAGCAGGGCCCTCCTTCCCTTCTGTATTGAACTGTACTGTAATTGTGCTGTCCCCTCTCTACATTGTAAAGCGATGCGTAATCTATTGGCGCTATATAAATCGTATATAGTAATAATAATAATATAAAATTCTGGTGTCCAGAATAACGTAGTTAATGCACATAATGTCAGGTAAAGCAACCTCACAAGTAAAAAAAAGTTTATACACATTATTTATATTTTATTTACAAATGTAATCCTTTGTTAACGTGTAATGCATTTCAGAGGCTTACAAAACATATTGTCTAGTTATGCTTGGGACAGGATTTATTTTTTACCTCCTAGGTTTAGCTGTCTATATCTCTGGATCTTCTGTTTGCGTTGCCGTTTTTTTTTAAAGCTAGCTCTTGTATTTTTGCTTTTTAAGGTTTGTTCAAATTGCCCATGTTTCTGGCAAGTGTGTTTAAAAGAAATTCTAGAAGACTTTCTTCACTAATGAATTGTCAAAATGTTTTTTAATACCCTGAATGAATATCATACAAGTTATTGTGTGTGTTACTGCAAAACCATTTACAGGTATGACTAGTATATTGTTTATTAATTGTTTAACTTTTATTTACTCTTGTAAATAATTCACAAATTTACAAACTTATGACAGGCACTCGCTCAGTTTATGCTGAGCGGACACAGATAGATCCCGCTCTGCTCTATGGGTGTCCAGGAGTAAACGGACTCCACTGTCCGTTTACACCCGAATGCCCTCTGATCCAATCCACCTAGACAGAGGAGGACAGATCCCCTTCCTTTTTTCTTAGAAGACCAGATCGGACCGGAGGTAGGCAGGTTAGTTTACACCTACTGGTCCATAGGAGTGAATGGAGCATCCAATCATGTGGATGATCAGACCCTTCCTGTGTAAGGGGCTTGAGGAGTCTTATTTTCAACAACAACAGCTAGTGGACAATTCAAATACTAAAAAAAACAACATACATGTTTCTGTAAGATCCACAAATTATTTAGAATACCTCTTAGATATAACTGAAATTATGAAAACAACACATTTCTACACTCTAAAGGGGCCAACCCCTAGTTACTATGCCCCTTTGTTCCCAACCAGACTTCCACTTTCTGGGTAAATTAGATGTCATATTAGTTCAGCAACTCTTTGTAGTTTCCCAGGCTTCAAACTGTATTCTGCAGAGCAACTGAGAAGATTGTATACAATTTATCTCTGGTGTGTAGAAAACATATTGTTTTCGTTGTTTTCCTTAATACCAAGTAATGGGATGACTACCTTTACACGCACATGAACTTTAATGGCATCCCAGTCTTAGTCCATAGGGTTCAATATTGAGTTGGCCCACCCTTTGCAGCTATAACAGCTTCATGTCTTCTGGGAAGGCTGTCAAAAAGGTTTATGAGTGTGTCTATGGGAATGTTTGACCATTCTTTCAGAAGCGCATTTGTGAGGTCAGGCACTGATGTGGATGAGAAAGACCTGGTTCGAAGTCTCCACTCTAATTCATCCCAAAGGTATTCTATCGGGTTGAGGTCAAGACTCCATGCCAGCCAGCCAAACTCCTCCACTCCAAACACACTTATCCATGTATTTATGGACCTTGCTTTGTGCACTGGTCAAAATCAATTGTTGGAGGGAGGATTATGGTGTGGGGGTTGTTTTTCAGAGGTTGGGCTTGGCCGCTTAGTTCCATATAGGGAACTCTTAAGGCTTCAGCATACCTAGACATTTTGGACAATTTCATGCTCCCAACTTTGTGGGATGGCCACTACTGTTCCAACATGACTGCGCACCTGTGCACAAGCAAGGTCCATAAAGACATGAATGAGCGAGTTTGGGGTGGAGGAACTTGACTGGCCTTCACGGAGAATGGTCAAACATTTCCATAGATACACTCTTAAAGGGTCACTAAAGGAAAAAAAATTGGGCTTAAATGACTGTTTACAGGGTATAGAGACATACAAGTTAACTGATTCCTTTTAAAAATGATTAAAAATAGATAAAAATCAATCATATAATCAACCTACAGTTCTAGTTTCGTTTTTGCTCTTATTTCCTGTTTCTCCGATGTACAGAGCCAGAGAGCCAATAGAGGGCAGTGATGGTTTGTCTAAAACCCCTCAGCACCAACCCAGTTTCAGTTTACACACAGTAATCACACCTCCTTGATTAGTGACCACAGTGAGAAAGCTCCCAGCACTGTGGTTATAAGGAAATAGACAACCAGGAAGTGTGGAGATCAGAGCAGAATTACAGCAACATCAAAGCAAAAACGAACAATAAGGACATGAAAACAGCACTGCAGTAAGGTAAAGGAAGCTATTTAGCTAAAAAAAATGTTTTTCCTTTAGTGACCCTTTAAACCTTGTGGACAGCCTTCCTAGAAGATTTGAAGCTGTTATAGCTGCAAAGGGTGGGCCAACTCAATACTGAACCCTATAGACTAATTTTTAATGTCATGGAAAAAAATATGTTTTTCTCGACGTGATTCTTGTCAAGCCTGCCTTGCATACACCTGCTCGTGAAAAAAAATCCTTGAGCAAAGTGCGGTGACGTACAACACGTACGACGGGACTATAAAGGGGAAGTTCCATTCGAATGATGCCACCCTTTGGGCTTGATTATGCAAATTTCCCTTCTCATAACTTGCTCCTGAGCATGCACATTTTTTTCCCCATTGTTAAAGCCTACACATGACCATTTTTCACAACGTGAAAAACGTCAAGAAAAAATAGAGCATGTTCTAAATTTTTAATGCCCATTTTTCACGTCGAAAAAAATGCTCTGGAGCCTACACACAATCGTTTTTAATGACCAATTTAAGAAATTGCATTTTCTCGTCATGAAAAACAGTCGTGTGTAAGGCGGCGTACACATGACCGAGGTTCTCGCTGGAAACCAGCGAGAACCTCATTGGAAGCTGCATTCCAGCGAGGACCTCGGCCGTGTGTACACAGAGCGCTCGCCCCGTCCGTCGGGAATCCCGTCGAGCGAAAAGAGAGCACGCTCTCTTTTTGCTCGACGGCCCGCCTGGGTGAATGGCTGGTTGCCATTCCCGACGGGCGGGTCGCCGATTTCGACGGCCGGCAGAGAACCTCGACGGGCGGAACGATGTGTTCTGCCCGTCGAGGTTCTCTGCCGTGTGTACACCGCTTCAGCGGCATAAGACTGGGATGCCATTAAATTTCACGAGCGTGTAAGGGCAGGTGTACCATCTTTTGACAATATAGTAGGTGTCTGTCATTGCTCATCAACGTATAAACTGCCCATATAAGCTAATCCCTGACTAAATATTACATTATTTTAATAACTAAGATTGTACCAGGAAATCCTCTATGGATAAACAGTGCAGGTGCAAGCCAATTAACTGGACAACTGGAAAATGTGATATATCAGCATGTAGTGTGAACCCTTGTACTGCAAGGATGACCTTATTAAATAAAATCTAATACAATCTGATTAAATAACAACTGGTCTCTTTTGTGGAAAAATGGTATGTAAAACTGAAATGATATAATATCTGATTCAAATGAGACATGGCACCTGTGAGTTTTTTATTTTTTTCAAACACCAGAGTTACTTTACAAATCACTATTTTTTAATTGATTGATGTCTACTTAACAGATGATTAGCATTTAAGAACTAATTTTCTGCCTAGGTTCACATTGGATCGATTTGTCATGCGATTTGAGAGATCAAATCACATGACAAGTCGCAGCCTATTGGCGGCAATGGCACTGTTCCAATCTGTGCGACACCGATTTTGCGGCGCCGCACCGATTTGCAAGAGTAGTTCCTGCACTACTTTTGTCGATTTCAGGCGCGATTTCTAAAGACATCTGTGTATGAAGCCACACAAATGTCTATCAAATAGCACCTGAAATCGCGCCGACCTTGCTACTTTGAAATCGCGCTACTTCAGGTAAAGTAGCACAATTTCAAAGTAGCATCAATGTGAACCAGGGCTCTAACAGATTTTTCAGGGTACAACAACTCAAAGCTAACAAAGGTCCTAACATTCCAACATTTAAAATGATTTTAAAGTATTTTAATAAAAAATAACAAAGATGATATACTTAGGCCGCGTACACACGATCAAATTTGTCCGCTGAAACTGGTCCGACGGACCAGTTCAGCGGACAAATCCGATCGTGTGTATGGGCTAGCGGACATATCTGACCGGCGGACAAATTTTAAAGCATGCTGGTCCGCGGACCAATTCCATCGGACATGTCCCTCCGTGTGTACGCGGCCTTACTTGCTCTGTATTTGGGTCCCCAGCTGGCACTCCTGGCTCCTCCTCTTCTTGGTGTGCTTCCATAGACACAGACAGAATGGCTATGCCCCCACCCACCCTGTACAGGATTTGACTGACAACAGTGGTAGACAATGGGCACAATGCTGGATTGAATAAGGTCTCTGGTAAGTGTTGAGGGGACATACAGCTACCTAAACATTTTTTATTTATATTCAAGGAATGCATTCAAGTGATACTAAAGTCTTTTTTTTTTCTTTAAAAATAATAAACATATTATACATACCTGGTCTGTGAAATGGTTTTACACAGATCAGCCCAGATACCTCTCTTCTCCGGTCCATCTTTGGTTATCCTGACTCCTCCCTCCTTTCAAGTGCCCCCACCGCTGATTGGCTGACAGACTTTGATTCACAGCAGCGGGAGTCAATGGCACCACTGCTGTGTCTCAGCCAGTCAGGGAAGTGAGTCCTGGGCGGCTAAGGCACTTATGCACATCACTGGATAAAGATGGGCTCAGGTAAGTATGAGGGGGCTGAGGGGGGAGGGGGGTGCTGCACATCGAAGATGTTTTATCTTCATGCATAGAATGAATAAAAAACCTTCTGCCTTTACAACCACTTTAAGGTAAAAAATGAGCGATCTGATGAAAACAGACAGCATGTTCGTTTTCGTCAGATCTCACCCGATCCGATCCGCCATGGACGGATATGGACGTATCGCCATACGTCTGATTTTGGCAGATCGGATCGGGTTGGATGTCAGCGGACATGTCTCAGCTGACATCCGACGCTCTATAGGACTGCATGAAGCGGCCGTTCAGGTCCGCCGTTAAAACGGAAAGGGGCCTAAGTCGCAAATCGCCGCCATTACTAGTAAAAAAAAAAAAAAAAACATAAATACATCACATAGTTTGTAGACGCTATAGCTTTTGCACAAAACAATCAATATACTGTATGCTCATGGGATTTTTTTTACTAAAAATATGTAAAAGAATACATATTGGCCTAAATTGATGAAGAGATTTGATTTTTTACATTTTTTTATTGGATAAGTTTTATAGCAGAAAGTAAAAAAACATGTTTTCTAAATTGTCTGTCTTTTTTGTTTATAGTGCAAAAAATGTATCAAATACCACCAAAAGAAAACACCATTTGTGGGAAAAAAAGGACATACATTTTATGTGGGTACAGCGTTGCACGACCGCCCAATTGTCAGATAAAGTGACGCAGTGCCGTATCGCAAAAAATGGCCTGGTCATCAAGGTGGGGTCTTAAAGTACACGTGTGCCCAGATTATGTTATTAAAAGTGTAGCGCCTGTGTACTTTATGGTACCAGTGCTAGTCAAATTTAAGGGTAGATCAGAGTGTAGTTAAACTCTGATCCAGATTGTGCAAAACAGGGTCTCTGTCTCAGCTTGGCTGTGCTACAGGCTTATTCTGTTGTACTGGGGTGTTCTTCTAGCCTCGGTGCTGCAGGTGGCAGCAGTAGAGCCAAGGTTTGGGTGCTCTTTCCCAACGGCCAATCAGGAGGGTTTGTTCTCGCTGTGCATGCTGGGGAGGGGTTTTTATGGGACAGACAACATTGGTTCTGGGTCTTCTTCGTCCAGTGTGGCACTCACCTTTATGGTGGCCACATCACGGCGCCCCAGCATTATAGCCTACCTCGCCGGGGCGTGCGTGCCACGTGGTGTTCCTGGTTCTGGGACCATGTTGGCCCGGAGCATCTGAACAGCGACGGGAACCCAATGTGTGACTGGGTTCCCACTTTGAAGATCCCAAGATGTACTGCTGTTTGGTGGGGAGTCAGTCTGAGGAGCGCCATTGAGAGGCTAGCGGTCCAAAAGGGCCTGGACAAACCACTGGGGATCAAGGTAGCTGCACACTGAGGGATTGATCACCTATCAATCGGTACCTGGGCAACAAGTTGAAGGAGATCCAGGCGTAACTATCCAAGAGGGAATATCTACAGAAATCTAACCCAGAGAGGGCCTGTGGCAGAGGTGTCTTTCTGAGGCTCATTGAGGGGGATCTGTGGCAGAGACTATTTCCTCAAGTTCAAGTTCACCAAGGAGAGTTTGTGGCAGAGACGTTATCCTACAATTGTTCGAGCGATACTCCTGCTGCCAGGTCAGTGAGAGAGGCCTGTCCGGGTATGCTAAACCCACTCTGGCGGGAGTGGCACAGAGATGTGTTACGCTTGGGAGCAGGACTGTTTCCCTATTATCACGTCTGAATCTGCTATTCTCCCTCTTTTCAACTTTACTTTCCTCACCACAAGTTTAATGTTTTTACCCAGCTGGGTAATAAAGAGCACAGCAAAGAGTACCTGTCATGGACATTCCTTTACTTCTGTTTATGCAATATGCATCATTTACCCCTAGGAATTCGGAGGAGCCATGAGGTAATGTGCCACCCAAAAATCCAGCAGCTCCTCGGGGGTAATGCTACAAAAGTATTTACAGTACATATGCTGATAAGCAGTAAAAGAGCACTAAAAAGAGCCCTCACTGACTGATCAGTTAAAGATCCAAGACTATAACGTGGGATTTCAGTCAGTTTCTAACGGCTCAGAACACCTGCTGTTTGTTTACATTAACATTTTGGAAGGTTTCAATGTCCCTGGTGCAAGATAAACAAGGAGATAGAAGCTGTGATTTCAATGCCTTTGTTAAAGTGTTTGAGAACGATTTCCTCCACAGTGCCTAAAGTTACAGAGGTCAATATTGGAGTTCGATTTTGTTATTTATTTATTTTTTGCGATCCAGCTGAGAAGATCAAATTTAGTTAAGGGTCCTACTAGGAACTAGCTCTTCCTATAGGCATATTATGTCTTTTGTGTCACACCGGAGTTCCTTGATACCTAATTTAATTTGGAGACACAGGCAATCTTTATAGGTAAAGACTAGTGTTGCTCACGAATATTCGTATTGCGAATATTCGGCTCGAATATGGCATATTCGAGTATTCGCGATATATTCCGAATTTCGCGGTGAATATTCGCTATTTCGAATATTCGTATTTTTTCAATTTTTTTTTTAGAACAGATCACATCCTAGAGATCCCCATCGACGTCTAAAAGCATTGCTGGTATGATTAGAGACCTTGGGCCGAGTAGCTGCAGCGATCATTTTATATTGCCGAAAAATCGCAATGCGATTATTCGGCAATAGCGATATCGCGCGATTATTTTCGAGAAATTCGCAATATTGTTTTTAGCTAAAATAACACATATATTCGATTTCAGAGTGTTACTGTCGAAATTCCGCAATCAATTTCTCATTCGCATTTTTGCGAAATTACGATAAAATATCAAGAATATTCTGAGCCAATCAGAGTGCTCCTTCCGCATTTGCCGAATATTCGCAATTATTTTGTATTATAAAATATCACGAATATTCTGAGCCAATCAGAGTGCTCCATTCCGCATTTCTCGAAATTTCGCAATTATTTTGTATTATAAAATATCACGAATATTCTGAGCCAATCAGAGTGCTCCATTCCGCATTTCTCGAAATTTCGCAATTATTTTGTATTATAAAATATCACAAATATTCTGAGCCAATCAGAGTGCTCCTTCCGCATTTGCCGAATATTCGCAATTATTTTGTATTGTAATATATCACGAATATTCTGAGCCAATCAGAGTGCTCCTTCCGCATTTGCCGAATATTCGCAATTATTTAGTATTGTAATATTTCACGAATATTCTGAGCCAATCAGAGTGCTCCATTCCGCATTTCTCGAAATTTCGCAATTATTTTGTATTATAAAATATCACGAATATTCTGAGCCAATCAGAGTGCTCCTTCCGCATTTCTCGAAATTTCGCATTCGCATTCGCAATAGCGAAATTTCGCAATCACTTCATTTCCAAAAAATATCGCGAATATTCGCATTTAACGAATATATCTCGAATATTTGACTATATATTCGAGATATATCGCAAAATCGAATATGGCATATTCTGCTCAACACTAGTAAAGACCTAGACTATCTTTAAGGTTTGGTTATTGCCAAAGGTTTGTTACATTGGGCTCATTTCTTTTTAAAGCTTAAAAAGCTTATTTTTTTTAGATCAAGTGTGCCTGTTTTATGTACTGTAACATCAATCTATTATCTCAGTGCTGCATATGTACTAGTTATTTGAATGTAGCCCTTTGAGATTAGTGGAAGTTCTGCTTCTCCTATTAACTTAGCTATATCTGATATCAGGCATGACTAATGATGTGCATAACCCTGGTGCAGATTGTCACTCCCACCTCTATTAAGCCCATTGGAGGCTGAAACGCTCATGAGAGTGGCATATGGGAGGACACTAGCTAAAGTCAATCTTCACATGAAGTATCACAATGGTGCGGCTTCACTCTCTTTTGTTGGATAGTCAATGAGGGCTTGTTTTCCATCTTTTTTCTGTTTATTAAGAAAATCTTAATGCTTCAATGTATATAGGCTGGACACAGGTGAACTTTAATGCCTTTGCATCATACCTTAATGTTTTTAGCTCAAGAGAGGCTATCTATAAAATGTAGTTTAAATGTGCAGTTGTCCCGTCAGACCAAATGCTACAATACACATAGTTCTGTTATGAAAAAGTCAGCATTGACTGTTGTCACACACACCAATAAAAAACTTAGCCTACTGTACCTTCTCCATAACTGTTCGTGCAAACATGACAGGGTTAGCAATATTTTTGATGCAGGAAACTGCACCTACAGCAAGATTTCTGCCATCCATTATAATTGCATCAAGTTCCACATCACCCTCTGCATTCAGCACAGCACCATGACCTGTAAAAAGCAATTCAGTTTGAAAGAAAAGAAAATATTACTGCCCTAAAGCATTGGAAAGATATTAGAAAAACAATTTTAGAGGTATTTACTACAAATATCCTGGCAGCTATTAGACTTGATTACAGTGAAATATATTTGCTCTTAGTGTCACAAGCTTTTAAGTAAATATAATGCTTTTGGCAACATACTAATATCATTGCACCGTTTCAGTCATAAATGTGGTGTCTTGTCTTTTACATCATAATATCTGCAGGGCACTGGATTCTTCATGTACCAGCATACATTTCTTGGCTAGTATATTTTCCACCAAATGATTTTGCAGTGAGAAGCAGGGATGACAGGACAATTCAAGCAGCATTAAAGTATTTTAAAATATGAAAGGTTATGTTGCTAGCAGAACCATAAATATAAGAGCAAAGCTAAATTGCAAGATGCATTCTTTATTATCTTTTCACTTTTGAGTTACTGTTATAAAACAAAATCACTGACCCAAATGCAACTATTCACTGTCCAAATCAACCAATTGCATGATATTATACTGTATTTTATACATGTGCACACTGAAATATTTTGTTTTGGAATTTAGTTTTCGTCTGAAAAATACATTTATTTAGTTACTCCCGATTTTTTTATTTATTTATTTTGTTTAGTTAAAAAATGCATTTGTCTGAAAATTTGAATTCATTAGATATCTATGTGTAGGTTGCTATAGCTTGTTGCTATGTTCTAAATCACTACTTTGCATTTAGTCCAGTGCTCTAAGGCAGGCCATACACAATTCAAATTTCAGCTGGTTCCTGCTGAACTGGCCAAGATTCAAACTGTTTATGGGCAAGCTGAATGTACCAAGTTGGGTACAACCAGCATGCTGGGTCTTATCTGTGATTTTCACTAGCAGCTGCTATAGCCACTAGCAATGTTCACTGTATGAAGATCAGAAGCAGACAATGGCTCAGCACTGTCTGTGTTGATGGGGGAATCAACCTAATTTCTTTCCTGCAACCCACTTTCCTGCCTGCTGCCTGGACTGATAATTTGCCCTTATTGCTGATGTATCTGCCAGTGCCTGAACAAACTATGTTCCTGCGGAACCCCAGTCACAGCCATCCCATGCAAACAACTATACTTCTGGAACCACATAACCAAATATTGTGAATCCTTTATTCAGCCCTCTGTACTTTCTGTCTAGTTAAAATGGCATTCCTGGTAACACTACACTAACTATTTTCCCTTACAGAGCTGACTAATACAGTACATTGGTTTTGATACAATTGGTTGATCTGTATGATACACCAAATACGATGTCCGTTATATAATCAGTCCAAATAGTGAAAAAAGTCTCCCATATGTGGTATCCCATACTCGGGAGTAGAAGTAGAATGTGTTTTGTTTCAAAATGTGGTCATTAGGTGGGTGTTTCCACTGTCTGGATGCCCCAGGGCCTCATATAATGTAATAGGTAGTCTGGAAATTGCATGTGTAATTTGGGTACTCCTTAGATTTTGGGCCCTTCTGTGTGGCTAGGCTGCAAAAAAAGTCTTGCGCATGTTGTATCGCTATTCTTGGGAGGTGTATCAGAATGTGTTTTGGGGTGTATTTCGAAGTATGCGATAACTACAGTATGTGAAGGATACCTGTGATGTGTGTTCGAAATATATTATTAATTGACAACCTTGTGTAAAAAAAAAAATAATAATTTGGTTTCATCATCTGTAGCGCCTGTGAACTTTCAGTCCAGGTGCTATCTTAAATCTAGAGGGAGATGAGAGAGTTATGTAGCTCTCATCCATATGATTTGTGCAAATTCAGCTGTTGTTCTAGCTGGGCTGTGCTGTCAGTTCATTCTGTGTTCCTGAGGTGCTTTTCCACCCCGGGGCATCAGGTGGCGGCAGTGGAGTTCAGGTAAGAGCGCCTTCTTGCCAGCAGCCAATCAGGTAGCTTTTTCCCTTTGCGTGGCATGCTGGGGGAGGGTACTTCCAGAGAGACGCCATGTTGGGCGGGGGAGTTTGTGGTTGGATCCGGGTGCGGAACCCACCTTTAGGGTGTGCGCACATCACAGGCCCTGGCAATATGGCCTCCCAGGCTGGGATGCACGTGCCACGCGTTTTTTTTGGTTCTGGGACCATGTTGGCCCGGAGCAACTGAAGCTGTGATGGGACCCAGCGACTTATTGGGTCTCCCATCTTTCAAAAGAAGATCCCAAGCGAGTTGTGCTGTTCGTGGGGAGTCAGTCTGAGGAGAGCCCGGAGGCAGGCAATCTAATAGGGCCCAGACGAACCATCTGGGATCACGGTGACCGGACACTGGAAGTTTGTCTAATGGCAACCTGTCAGTCGTTGACTATTTAAAGAAAACTACCTGAGGGAGATTCAGGCATCAGTAATCTTGAGAAGGATTCACCTCACAAATTGTGTTCTAAAGCAAACAGCCTGTGGCAGAGGTCTCATTCCTATTCCTATTTTCAGTCAAGTCTGTGTCAGAGACTTATTTTCCTTCTCAAGATTCTCAGTGATATTCTGGCTGCAAGTTCTGTGAGAGAGACTGTCCAGGTATGCTGTACCCACTCCGGCTGGAGTGGCGATAAAGTCAAAGTCCCATTGGAAGCAGGATTGTTTCCGTCGTTCATAGGCTGCAAACTCTCCTTTTCACCCATCTTTATTCTATCTACTCCAAGTTCACTGTTTGCTGTGTTGGGCAAGAATAAAAGCACAGAAAGACACTGGCTGTTTGGACATTCCGTCATTGTTCTCATCATCATCATCATCATACCCCTAGACATTCATACAGGTCACACGCTATCCTAAATCTATCCAGCGGCACCTGAGGGGGTAGCGCTACACATCTTCCAAAAACGTTTGGCAAAAAATTCCATTTTTAAAAGACTCACTGATCTTTCGGAAAATACCTTGGAGTGTTTGCTTTCCAAAATTGGGTAATTTTGTTGGTTTTTCCACTGTTCTGGTGCTCCAGTGCCTCAAAAAATGTAATAGGTAGTCAGGAAATTAGATGCATCATTTATGTGTAATTTATACTCCTTGAAAACTCAAAAGTGTTCCTTGGCTTTTGGGACTCTTTGCATCTAGGCTGTGAAAAACTCCCACACACGTGGTATCCCCATACTCAGGAGGTGTAGGAGAATATGTTTTGGCGTCCAATTATAAGTATGCTCATGTTGTGTGTGAAAAATAACTTGTCAATGACAACGAAAAAGTAAATAACCCAGTAGTGATTAAATACCACTAAAAGAAAACTTAAAGGGCTCTTTCACACAGACATTTAAAATATCCAGTTGGGTTGCATTTTTAATACTTCCCAAACACCTATCAATCCCACTCAAAATTGTTAAAATGGGGAGCGGATGAATGTGTTCACACTGCAGCGTTAGCATTACTTTGCGTTGCGGTGAGGCAAAAATAATGCTACCTGCAGAGTTTGGCAGGTGTTGATGCTTTGCAACTGCCTTTATTTACTTCTATTGAAACACACAACAAGTAAATGACATTTGCAGTGTATGTAAGGTACTGTTCCAAGCCTCAAAAGTTATAATTTCCCATTTTAACTTTGTACAAAACATCTCACAGGGATTTTGAGGAGAGTTGGCTGACGCAACATGAATGCCTGTGCACCACATCCAAATGCACATTAACACTATAGGTGCAATAATATGTTTTAAGGCTACTTTAGAATTCAACACCTGTCTAAAAGAGCTCTGTTTCAAAAAATGATAAAATGCAATTTGGGTACAGTGTTACATGCCTGAGGATTTGTCATTCAAATTGTGACAGCGCTGAAATCTGAAAATTGGTCTGGGCAGTGAGGGGAATAAAGTATCTTGAGGTTCTTAAAGTGATTGTAAGCCTTTTTTTTTTAAATAACAAACATGTTATACTTAACTTCTCTGTGCAGTTTGTTTTGCACAGAGTGGTCCCGATCATCCTCTTCTGGGGTCCCTGGGCGGCTCTTATGGCTACTCCTCGCATCAGATAACCCCCTAGGAGAAGCCCTTTCCCGGGGAGGTTATCGTGCGGACGCGCTCCCGAGTCCAGTATTCAGCATCATAGACACGAATGCTGGACCTGGCCCTGCCCCCCTTTGACAGGGTCATTAGATTTGATTGACAGCAGTGGGAGCCACAGGCTGCGCTGCTATCAATTTATCCTAACAAGAGCCGGGAACCCTGTGCAGAGAAGGACAGCGCATCTCTGCCAAGGGAAATACGGGGCTCGGGTAAGTAAAACAGGGGGGGGGGGGGGTTGTAGGGTCGGTCACTGCCAGAAGTTTTTTCACCTTAATGCACAGGATGCACTAAGGTGAAAAAACACGAGGGTTTACAACCCCTTTTAAAGTGTAGTCAGGTCACTCAGGATTTTCTAATTCAGAGTAACTAAGGTATGTCACATACTGTTTATTTTCATTCTGTCTAGTAATTTGTATCTTTAAAAATGCAGTTTTATTTTGGGGTCTCATAATTATAATTATTTGTAATCAGCTTTCAGTTGCTTGCTCTTCTTTACAGACACATCTTTCCTTGTGTTGCATATGTCTTTGCTTTCATTGCCATTCAGTGGCGTAACCAGAGTCATGGGCGCCCGGGGCAGATTTTTTTTTCCGCCCCCCCCCCTTATATAAACATGATATCAGGGCTGCAGTGTGGAGCTCCCTATTAAGCTATGGACCGGGCCGGGCCAACACTCTTCTCCAACGGAGTCCCAGCCTCAGCCTGTGGCAGAGGCAGGGTGTGCGCTGGGGAAGACTTGGGACAGGCTCTGCTAAACCATTCTCTCCCTGCATCACATCCCCGCTTACTTGCTTGGCTGAGCAGGAGTCCCTGCAGGCGCCGGCGGACTGCAGAGCACGTCACCATCTTGGAGCCTCCGCAGCGTGCGCCGGTGTTATGCCAAACAGGGCATCCCCTGCATCCTTCCAGGCATGCCTGTGCCGGCCGCTGGGAGGTACCGGCGGGGGGCTGTGCGCTCAGTGGAGGAGCCGCTCACTATACTATCCGCAGAGCTGCCGGTCACAGGCGCCCCCCTCAGCTCAGCGCCCGGGGCAGACGCACCCCCTGCCCCCCTGGTTGTTACGCCACTGTTGCCATTCCATTACAGCAAAATATTGCATTTTGTATTCCTCTTTATGTGCTTGAAAAATGAACTTTGAAAATCAGCATGTTGTGTAATATGTTTCATGCCTTTGAAATATTTACAACTCCTCAGTTCCTGCTGGGCTGTTTTATGCTACCAAAGTTTTCAGGAGTTTGAAATCTTTTTAATATATCCAACATCTAACCATAACAAAGATGAGTCCCAACATAAACAGTTAGAATGATTATAGTGGTATATACTGTATATATATGGTATATACCCGTGTTTCTCAACTCCAGTCCTCAAGGCGCCCCAACAGGTCATGTTTTTAGGCCTTGTATTATTTTCAGTGCCTTAGTAAATACCACAGCCATTTCCTGTGAGGGAAATTCTGAAAACATGACCTGTTGAAGCGCCTTGAGGACTGGTGTTGAGATACAGTATATAGTGACAACTTGGGGGTTGCTTAACTCAAATGTAGCGCTTACCAGTGTGTTCATTCCACACCAGATATGCCTTATTAGGAGTTAAGTTGCATAACCAGTCTCTCTCATATTTGTAACAGCAACAGACTTGCAATTGCATTTGGCAGGTATTGCAATCTTCTTTTGCTTCAGGAATCATTCCTCTGCAGCACTTTCCCTGGTGTATTTTTCCATGCGGATACAGGGTAAAACAGACTCTCAGGCACCCAAGCCCTCTCTGTGGGAACACTGAGTCACTTCTCTCTTTCCATCCAGGCAAAACCTTTCCTCTTGTTGCAATGGCAGACCACACTCTCCCAACAGAACTTTACCAGTGCTCACCACTTGGCTGTACTGGCTGTTCTCGAACCCATCTGTCATGACTCTTGTTATGCATACCCAATTGTCCACAGACAGCTCAGACTGGCCTCCTCTGTGTTGCTATGGGCAACAACACCCATCTACCGGGTATGGACAACCACCTACTCTCCCCTCAAACTGAGTGATGGCTTGCTTTCATCTTTCATTTGATCTAATGCTGCCAGATGCCACTTACACCAGTCCACAGCAGACTCAAAAACAGGCTGACTCTCTGTCTAGGACAGGACCTCTGTCTGTCCTGTCCTGGAGAGCACTGTGCAGACATGCAGACCTCTCTGCACCCTTGCACACCCATGGGCTCCTTGGGAGGGTGAAGCCCTGAACTCTAATCCTGACTCTGCTAAGAACCTAGCACACACCTGCAACATCAGTGTGCCTGTTCGCTACAAAATCTATCTACCTATCTATCCAAACTTTCATTACATCCTGCTGTAGTTGTGCTGATCCTGATGATTACCGAACAACTCTGAGTGGGGCAGACCCTACTGCATCCTAATATTAAAGGACTCGGAACCTTCTCAGTGGCAGTTGGCTTAATGGGTCACTTCATTAATTAATCTTTATCATTAATGGTGGAAATTTCACTTTTATTAAGTTATACAAATTATATTTAATACAGACTCCTTTTACCTTTGGCCATTACCTCCCTTATCAAAGATTTCCAAACTTGGGAAGACTTAGCTTCACCACTTTAATACCAGGCACTTTTATCCCTTTCCTGCCCAGGCCAATTTTCAGCGTTCAGCGATGTCGCATTTTGAATGACAATTACGTGTACACATAATAATTTTGTATATTTTTTTTGCACACAAACTGTGCTATCTTTGGTCAAAAAGAGCTTTCTTTTTATCACTTTGACCAATCACAGCTAGCAACAGAATTGTATACAATGGATGGCATGAAAGAAAGCCATCCATTGTTTAAAAATACATGTGTTGTGATGTGATTGGTCACAGCGATTACATGGTACTGGCAGCGGGCCGGTACAGTGATCAGTCATCAGCTGAGACTGTGTCCTCCTAGAACAACAGTGCTCCCACCTGGCTGTCATTGTACTATAGGCCGGATAAGAAGGTGTTAAGCAAGCCACAGTTTACTTTCCTTGAACCATCAACACAGTTATGCCACGTACACACGATCGGAATGTTTAGAAATAGAACATGTTTTATTTTTTTCCGATGGAAAAAAAACGGTAGGAAATTCCTGTCATCTGTATGTAACTCCGACGGAGAAAAAAAAACGTGCATGCTCAGAATCAAGTCAACACATGCTCGGAAGCTTTGAACTTCATTTTCCATGGCTCGTCATAGTGTTTTACGTCACCGCGTTTTGGTTGGTTGGAATTTGGTCTGAAAGTGTGTATGCAAGACAGCTTGAATGGAATTCCGATGAAAAATTACATCAGATTTTAGGCATTTAGAAAATTCCGATTGTGTGTACGGGGCATTAGTGTTTTTTGGAGAATCCCTCCTGCAGTGCTATTGTATTCTCACAGTGGGAGAATCAGAATACAATGATCACTGCCATCAGCAAAAAAAAAAAGACAGGCTGGTTTTACTGAAGGCAATTGATAGAGCAATTTCAGTACAACTAGCCTGCTCATAGATCAAAAATTGTCTGTTTTCTGCTGAACCAACCAAATTTTGATCTGTCGATGGCTGGCCTTGGGCTTTAAGATAAAGACCTTGTGCATGTACCTAAATATTTAGCATGATAACAAAATGTTGAGAACATCAAATTTAAAAATTTCAACAAATAAATTCACTGACAGGCTGCAATTTTCCAATTGCTGGCTGATAAATACAATAGCAATTTAAAAAAAATCAAAGCTAGTATTAAACCCTTTTACACATTTTCTTATTAAAACATGATAAAGAGAAAGCAACACTCACATTTCACAGAAACATACCTGCATCAAATACTGGGTTGTTTTCCAGCATTTGCACAGCACATTCCACAGCTTGAACAGCTCCTCCGCCATTTGCTAGTACCGAAAATCCCTGCTTTGCTGCATATCTAACACCATCCTTGCTGCTCTCTGCCAGATCATCTGGTATTGCCCATGCTCCCCCATGGACTACAATAACTGGTTTGATGTCCATTTTCTGTATTCGAACTGAAGAAAAACATATTTTTCAAAAAAAGGATATATAATATATAGTATATATACACTCACTGGCCACTTTATTAGGTACACCTGTTGAATTGCTTGGTAAAACAGATTGGAGACATCATGGTCATCTGGGTCAGCCTCTTTTATATAATTTGTTCTTTACCGTACCTTCTTGCAGAGCTTAACCATTGCTTTTATTTTACATACTAACACCCCCCAAATTAGGCAAATACTGTTGGTTTCCCCCTTGTCCCTCCCTTTTCCCACACCATCTACCTTATGTTTCTACAAGCACCCTTCTCTCCCACTTCCCCATTTGACTTTCGGGAGTCAGGATCAGTAGGTTTTCTACTGCTCTGTATGCACCCAATGGAAATAGATGATACCGAGGATCTGGTGGCTATATAACCTTTATTTCATCTTGCACAGTTCAGTCTACATGTAATGCCCTTGTATTGTAACGGGTAGCTTTAAACATTTTGATCATTAATCTGTCAAAGATATTGCACCCTTCTTTATTGTTTATTCTGCTATGAACCTTCATTGTTAAAATGCTAAATTTAGTAAATTGAGTTAGAAAAAGGACTGATGGCTCCGGGTACAAAAACAGCTTATTTTGTCAAAACAAATCTATATTTTTCACAAAAAAAGGTCAGTTTAAACTGTTTGCTATAGAAATAGATTGTAATCTCTTTGAAGGACAATAGTAAAGTATTGTGACAAACTTCAATCGATTATTGTTGGCAAGTTTGTTTGTTACTCTAATGCCGAGTACACACGATCACTTTTTGTGATGTAAAATACGTCGTTTTATCTCATGAAACAAAACAACGTTTTTCAAACGTCATTTTAAAAAACGATGTTGCATACACACCATCGTTTTCTGAAAATGCTCTTGCAAAGCGCGGTTACGTAAGACACTTTCGACGGCACTCTGTTCCATTGAAGCTCCCGTCTCATAACTTGCTTCTGAGCATGCGCGGGTTTAAAAACGTCGTTTTAAACGTCGTTTTGCCCACACACGATCATTTTTTGTGAAACAAAAGACGACATTCTGAAAAACGACATAAAAAATTCAAGCATGTTCGAATTTTTTTTTGGTCGTTTTTTTTAAGACATAAAACGACATTTGCCCACACACGATCATTTTAAATGACGTTTTAATAAAACGTTGTTTTGTTTCATCACAAAAAACGACCATGTGTACGCGGCATAAGGATGGACTGACTTGCTTAAAGGGGTTGTAAAGGTACAGGAGAGTCAGGATGCTCTCTACATAGCAGATAGAGAAAGGAGCTGTGTGTTAGTGGGCGTCCGGACTCTCCTGTAGTCCAAGGGAGGGAGTGAGCACGACACTCCACACCAGGGAGAAAGCCTTGCATTACTGTGTGGAGTTACAGACAAAAGAACAGAAAGTGAGGATTTCTCCGAAGAAATAAGGACATTTAAAAGCAAAATGGAAGGATGAGGTAAGTGAAGGAGGACTGCACTAAGGTAAAGGAAGCCATTTAGGAAAAAAAAATTTACCTTTGCAACCCCTTTAAGTGTAAGAAAACCAGCACAGGCATATGCACATGTGTACATTTCTGCCAACAATACTGAGTTACTGGCAGATACACTATCCATCTTTAGACGATCCCTGAAAACCCTTCTCTTTAACCGCTTGCCGACCAGCCACCATCATTATACTGTAAAAAAACAGCGCTCCTGCGCAAAACACCCCAGACGTACATTGGTCTTTGCACAGGAGATAGCAGGCAGGAACGCACTCGCCGCATGCCACAGGAGCGTGCCCCCAGGTCCGGTGTACTCGATGCACCCTAGTGTCCCGCGATTCAGGTGTTCAGAGGCAGAACGGGGAACAAGGTGATTCCCTGTTCTGCCAGATGACATTATAGAGATCTACTGTTCCCAGTGATTGGGAACAGCGATCTCTGTCATGTCCCTGGTAGTCCATCTCCCCTACAGTTAAAACACACTCAGGGAACACACTTAACTCCTTGATCGCCCTCTAGTGTTAACCACTTCTCTACCAGTGTAATTTTTTCATTGATCAGTGCATTTTTATATCACTGATCAATGTAATAATGTCCCTGTTCCCCAAAAAGTATCATTTTGGGTCAGATTTGTCTGCTGCAGATTGCCGCCATTACAAGTAAAAACAATAAAAATAAATAAAAGTCCCTAAATCTATTCCATAGTTTGTAGACGCAATCAATTTTGCACAAATCAGTATATGCCTATTGACATTTTTTTTACCAAAAAAATGTAGAAGAATATATATTGGCCTAAACTGATGAATAAATTGGTTTTCTTATATTTTTTGGGGATATATATCATAGCAGAAAGTAAAACATTTTTTTCAAAATTGTCGGTCTATTTTTGTTTATAGCGCAAAAAATAAAAACCGCAGAGTTAATCAAAAACCACCAAAAGAAAGCTCAATTTTTGTGAAAAAAAGGACGTAATTTTTTTGGGGGTACAGCATCACACGACCGCGCAATTGTCAGTTAACCACTTGCTTACTGGGCACATATACCCCCTTCCTGCCCAGGCGAAATTTCAGCTTTCAGCACTGCGTCGCTTTAAATTAAAATTGCGCGGTCGTGCGACGTGCCTCACAAACAAAATTGGCGTCCTTTTTTCCCCACAAATAGAGCTTTCTTTTGGTGGTATTTGATCACCTCTGCAGTTTTTATTTTTTTGCGCTATAAACAAAAAAGTGCAACAATTAAAAAAAAATATATATCTTTTACTTTTTGCTATAATAAAAATCCCATTTAAAAAAAAAAAAAAAAAATTCTCAGTTTAGGCCAATATGTATTCTACATATTTTTGTAAAAAAAAAAAAAAATCGCAATAAGCGTATAGTAAAAATACAAAAAAAGTACAAAATAAGGGATAGAATTCTGACAATTTTTTTTTTTTTTTACTAGTAATACGGCGATCAGCGAATTTTGTCAGGACTGCGATATTGCGAGGGACACATCGGACACTTTTGACACATTTTTGGGACCATTCACATTTATACAGCGACCAGTGCTATAAAAACGCACTAATTACTGTATAAATGTGACTGGCAGGGAATGGGTTAACACTAGGGGGTGAGGAAGGGGTTAAATGTGTATCCTGGGTGTGTCGGCCATCGGCGCGCGCGCACCCCCCAGTGGCCGGAGAAGACGATGCCGTCAAATGACGGCGGCTGGGATATTCAGATCCCATTTGTCGCCGTCATTTGACGTTGCACGGGGATTCAAGTGGTTAAAGGGACGCAGTGCCGTATGGCAAAAAAAGGCCTGGTCATTAAGGGGGCAAATTCTTCTGGGGCTGAAGTGGTTAAAGAAACCTATCCTGCTTTTAACTAATAAACATTTTTTTTACTTTCTCCATCAACTCATTCCCCACAGCTATTACCTTTTGTACCAATTGACCCTCCCTCTTAGATTGTAAGCTCTAATGAGCAGGTCTTTCTCATTCCTCTTTTACCAAATTGTATTGTAACTGTAATTTCTGCCCTCATTTTGTAAAGACCTGCACAAACTGTTGGTGTTATATAAATCCTGTATAATAATAATACTAATAATAATAATAATCAATACTGTTCTATAGCAACTGCAGTTTGTTTCAGGAACCTCATAAATGATTTGCTAATATCTCATGCTATGTAATATGCCTGATATAGCAGTAAAAGTAACTTACTTGCAGCTTCTTAGAATATTATTGTAGAATTCATTCAAAACATTTAGATCTTTCCAAAAGTTACACAATGTTGCTGTAAAGGCTAAAACATTATGCCGTGTGCATTTTTCTCAAAATCAGTCAAACCTGTTAATTATTGACTGTCAGATTTATGTTTAACTTGCATTCCTATCTGTTTTACTTAAAGGGCTACAAGCCATATAAAACACACCATTGTAAAAAAGAAAAATGAAAATCTTAATTTTTTTTCTCTGTGTAGCACAATTGCATTTACACTAAAGGTAACATATCAACCATTATTCTGGGCATTGGATATGGCAGTAGCAGCAATGCTCATTTAATAATGCAGGCAGCCCCAAGGCCATCAGCTGACATTGGTTTAGTAAAGTTAGTAATGTCTTCCAGGAATACATACACACACTTTAAATGTTATACTACAGTTTTCACACAATGTTATCATAATATGAAACATAAAATTATGTATATACTTTTTACCGCAATGTTATCTAATTTAGCAATTCCTGGATCCTCTTCCTACAGCAACCGGCTTGTTGCACACGTGTTACAACCAGCATACTAAAATAGAAATGGAATTGTAAATATGTAATACTATAGCTAAAGTTCAAAGAGTTCAGTATTAGCAGTATACTATTTCTATTTCATGCAGAATGCCCGAATGTTTTTAATTGATCACAGTAAAGCCCCGTACACACGATCAGAACTTCTGATGGAAAAAGTCAGACAGACTTTTTCCATAGGAAATTCCGACAGTGTGTATGCCCCATTGGAGAAATTCCATCGGAAATTCCAATGAATTCCATCGGAGTTTAACCACTTCCATACCAGGCACTTACGCACCTTCCCGCCCAAGCCAATTTTCAGCTTTCAGCACTGTCGCAATTTGAATGACAATTGCGCGGTCATGCTACACTGCACCCAAACAAAATTGGCGTCCTTTTTCCCCCACAAATAGAGCTTTCTTTTGGTGGTATTTGATCACCTCTGCGTTTTTTTTTTTTTGTGCAACAACTAAAAATAGAGCGAAGATTTTGAAAAAAAAATAAAGTTTTTATTTTTTTCTGTTAATTTTTTTGTAAATGAGTATGTTTTCTCTTTCAATTATGGGCACTGATATGGTGGCACTGATGGGCACCGATGAGGTGGCACTGATGGGCACCGATGAGGTAGTTCTGATGGGCACCGATTAGGTAGCACTGATGGGCACTGATAGGCGGCGCTGGTATTGGGCACTGATGGGCACTCATGGGCGGCACTGATGGGCACTCATGGGCGGCACTGATGGGCACTCATAGGCAGCACTGGGCACTCATAGGCAGCACAGATGGGCACTCATAGGCGGCACAGGTGGGCACTCATAGGCGGCACAGGTGGGCACTGATAGGCGGCACAGGTGGGCACTGATAGGCGGCACAGGTGGGCACTGATAGGCGGCACAGGTGGGCACTGATAGGTGGCACAGGTGGGCACTGGTAGGTGGGCACTGGGCATGGATTGGCACTGTGGGGTGGCACTGACAGACACTGGGGTGGCACTGATGATCACTGAGGGGTGGCACTGATGGATCAATGTTGCCAATCAGTGCCCATGTGTGGGCACTGATTGGCATCATTTTTTTTTACTGCCACCCCTTTTTTTTTTTGTCTTTTTTTTTTTTTGTCATTTTTTTTTGTCATTTTTTTTTGTCTTTTATTTGTATTTTTTTTATTGTCCTGGTGGTCTAGTGTGGCGATCCGAGGGGGGGCTGCGCTGATAAACAATCAGCGCGAACCCCCCCTGTCAGGAGAGCCGCTGATCGGCTCTCCTCTACATGCGTCTGTCAGACGCGAGTGAGGAAGAGCCGTCGGCGGCTCTTCCTGTTTACATCGTGATCAGCCGTGATTGGACACGGCTGATCACGTGGTAACGAGGCTCCGCCGGAGACTCGTTACCGAGATCGGAGGTGCAGGGTGTCAGACTGACACCCCGCATCACCGATCGCCGCGCTGCGCGCCCGCACGGGCGCGTGCGGCATGAAATCGTGCAGGCCGTTTGAGAGGCCTGTCCCGATGCACATAGTTGTAGCATCGAATCCAAGCGGAGGCTCGGGTGCTGGCTCGGGTGCTGGCCAGGTCCGTAATCTGACAAATCCCATTGGCCGAGCGGCAGTCCGCTCCGCCCATGGGATGTCCACGGCTTCCTCCGTCTCCGTGAGCTGAGCAACCCGCTCTGCGTGTCATCACGCACGAGCGGCTTCATGCCTCTCACAGGGGGAATCCTAGTGACGCGTCATCTCTCCGCCCACCATGAATCAGATCTCCGCCTCATGCTATCAGCTGAGGCGTATTTGACCTAATGGAGAGAGGTATATTAACAGCCCTGTTAGCTGCCATCATTTAGTGCAGCGCTCAGGTAGAGACAAGCTGCTCACTCCTTTTGCTGACAACATCATTCCCTACAGGTATACTCTAAGATACACTTTTTGTTTTTTGGTTTTTGTTTATTTTCTCACTCTGCCATGTAGTTATTCTAATCTATGGCACATAGAAATTTAATAAGAACCTTATTATTTATTTTTTATTTTTTATATTTATTTTTATTTTTCCTTTTTTCAATATTGATTGTCATTTTTCATTTATTTCTTTACATCAGGCCAACCTGATTTAATCAGTTGTAGCAATAGCTGCACATGGACTTGCCCTTATAGGCGTCTCCTGCTACTTATTAACAATGTTGGTAATCAGCAACTATGAGGCTCTATGCCCTTGCTCTTGCATTAGAAGGCTCAGTATAGCCATGCATGGACAGTGTTGCTTTATTTATTTATTTACTTATATATATATCTATTTACTAACAAACAGTTCCCAGCTCTAATTATTTACACATATTTATATATTGTTATAATTATAATTATATTTATATTTATACTTATATTTATATTTATATGTATATTTATTTTCTATTTTTTATTTTCATTTCCATCTACATATCTACCTTTTCATCTCATTATATTATTATTATTACTTTTCATATTTCATTTTTATATTTATTTTTATCTTTTTTTCATCTTTTTTGGCCACTAACTGGTTCTCATCTATCCTGTTTTTTACACATAGGACTCGATGATAGCAATTTAGCAGCCACTACAATTGGCCAGCATTAGCCTACCTCCTCTCTTTTCTTGGACTTAGCATAGATCTAGTCCAAGTCAGTCCCTTTACCATCAGGCACCAGTAAGTGAGATTTCTTATCTGACTTATCAGAAGTGTTTGGGAACCATATACCCAGATAATTAGTTTTCTGACATATCATACTCTCTCTCCATTAGATCATCAGCACTTAGCAACACAGCTGTCTTTGTCACCCCCACCCGGGCGACTATAATCCATCTCGCCCGCGTGGTGGCCTCTTCTCTAATCGCAGAGATTATGCCCTCGTGGACATCCCTTCCTTGAGATCACCCTCTCAGCCGTCTCAGGTATGTGCCCTCTCCCGCTCCACATAATTGCGCCTAGACCTCACTTTAGTATAATAAATTCTTTAAAGATCAAATATACCACCTGTTATATGTTTTGCCAAGAGACCAGTAATTATGTATATTCTATATTATGTAACATTCTCTCTATTATTCTGATATGTTAGCTCATTGTACTTTTTTGTATTCACATAGAAAGTACATTCAATCGTGGGTTCCTGACGAAGCTCTCTTATGGGCGAAACTAGTTGAACCTGAAACACGCTTGGACCTCAGAAGATGGTCTGCAGTTATTCTGCAGTTTTAATATACTTTCTCTCCTAATATTAATGTTTTTTAACAATTTTGTACAATGCTTTTGTATTTTTTGTATAAATAAATCTTTGTCATTTTTTCAAAAACACTGAACGTGTCTAAGAACCAATATTTACTGAGACTTGATCAGACTCATAGATTTATCTATTTCCGATACACCATTGAGAATCCTTAACCCCTATCCCATTGTTTTATGGGTAATCTTTCTATTTCAATACCTTTGAAGGATTCAGGTGTACTCGGATTTATTCAATTTGTCCTACATTTCGATGTCAGCCCTATAACAAACCTTATATACTGATGGATCAATGTTGCCAATCAGTGCCCATGTGTGGGCACTGATTGGCATCATTTTTTTTTACTGCCACCCCTTTTTTTTTTTGTCTTTTTTTTTTTTTGTCATTTTTTTTTGTCATTTTTTTTTGTCTTTTATTTGTATTTTTTTTATTGTCCTGGTGGTCTAGTGTGGCGATCCGAGGGGGGGCTGCGCTGATAAACAATCAGCGCGAACCCCCCCTGTCAGGAGAGCCGCTGATCGGCTCTCCTCTACATGCGTCTGTCAGACGCGAGTGAGGAAGAGCCGTCGGCGGCTCTTCCTGTTTACATCGTGATCAGCCGTGATTGGACACGGCTGATCACGTGGTAACGAGGCTCCGCCGGAGACTCGTTACCGAGATCGGAGGTGCAGGGTGTCAGACTGACACCCCGCATCACCGATCGCCGCGCTGCGCGCCCGCACGGGCGCGTGCGGCATGAAATCGTGCAGGCCGTTTGAGAACGGCCTGTCACGATTTCATAACCACTTCCCTGCCGTAAATCGGCTATTGGCCGGGCGGGAAGTGGTTAAATATAGAACATGTTCTATTTTACTCCGATGGAATTCCGTCCGAATTCCGATGTGCTTTTGGCCGGGGAAAAGCCTAATTGTGTGTACGCGGCATAAGACTGTATTATAGTAAATCTATGGTTAAAAACGCTTTACATTTGAACTATTAATAAGCAGACAATTAAAGGTTTGGTTTACATGCTGATTTTAAATATAATTTTATTTCTAAGTATCTAATTTAGGAATTATTAATATATATAAAAGAATTTTCTATTTCTTAAAGGAGAGTCTCCATGAATTCTAGACTCAGACTGTAAATTGGCCTCGATCTCTGCCTAAATTAATATTATTCCCTTCCTTTTAGTGCCATGGATCCCTTCCCCTGTCAATCAGCTGTTCACATGTACAGTGCGGAAAATAAGTATTTGAACACCCTGCTATTTTGCAAGTTCTCCCACTTGGAAATCATGGAGGGGTCTGAAATTGTCATCGTAGGTGCATGTCCACTGTGAGAGACATAATCAAAAAAAAAAATCCAGAAATCACAATGTATGATTTTTTTAACTATTTATTTGTATGATACAGCTGCAAATAAGTATTTGAACACCTGAGAAAATCAATGTTAATATTTGGTACAGTCGCCTTTGTTTGCAATTACAGAGGTCAAACGTTTCTTGTAGTTTTTCACCAGGTTTGCACACACTGGAGGAGGGATTTTGGCCCACTCCTCCACACAGATCTTCTCTAGATCAGTCAGGTTTCTGGGCTGTCGCTGAGAAACACAGAGTTTGAGCTCCCTCCAAAGATTCTCTATTGGGTTTAGGTCTAGAGACTGGCTAGGCCACGCCAGAACCTTGATATGCTTCTTACAGAGCCACTCCTTGGTTATCCTGGCTGTGTGCTTCGGGTCATTGTCACGTTGGAAGACCCAGCCTCGACCCATCTTCAAAGCTCTAACTGAGGGAAGGAGGTTGTTGCCCAAAATCTCGCAATACATGGCCCCGGTCATCCTCTCCTTAATACAGTGCAATCGCCTTGTCCCATGTGCAGAAAAACACCCCCAAAGCATGATGCTACCACCCCCATGCTTCACAGTAGGGATGGTGTTCTTGGGATGGTACTCATCATTCTTCTTCCTCCAAACACGGTTAGTGGAATTATGACCAAAAAGTTCTATTTTGGTCTCATCTGACCACATGACTTTCTCCCATGACTCCTCTGGATCATCCAAATGGTCATTGGCAAACTTAAGACGGGCCTTGACATGTGCTGGTTTAAGCAGGGGAACCTTCCGTGCCATGCATGATTTCAAACCATGACGTCTTAGTGTATTACCAACAGTAACCTTGGAAACGGTGGTCCTAGCTCTTTTCAGGTCATTGACCAGCTCCTCCCGTGTAGTCCTGGGCTGATTTCTCACCTTTCTTAGGATCATTGAGACCCCACGAGGTGAGATTTTGCATGGAGCCCCAGTCCGAGGGAGATTGACAGTCATGTTTAGCTTCTTCCATTTTCTAATGATTGCTCCAACAGTGGACGTTTTTTCACCAAGCTGCTTGGCAATTTCCCCGTAGCCCTTTCCAGCCTTGTTGGAGGTGTACAATTTTGTCTCTAGTGTCTTTGGACAGCTCTTTGGTCTTGGCCATATTAGTAGTTGGATTCTTACTGATTGTATGGGGTGGATAGGTGTCTTTATGCAGCTAATGACCTCAAACAGGTGCATCTAATTTAGGATAATAAATGGAGTGGAGGTGGACATTTTAAAGGCAGACTAACAGGTCTTTGAGGCTCAGAATTCTAGCTGATAGACAGGTGTTCAAATACTTCTTTGCAGCTGTGTCATACAAATAAATAGTTAAAAATTCATAAATTGTGATTTCTGGAATTATTTTTTTGATTATGTCTCTCACAGTGGACATGCACCTACGATGACAATTTCAGACCCCTCCATGATTTCCAAGTGGGAGAACTTGCAAAATAGCAGGGTGTTCAAATACTTATTTTCCGCACTGTAGATGATGAGTTTTGCAAGGATTGATTTGAATACTGACACAGATATGTGCAAACACTACCATGTGCTATACTTTAGCATGGTTGTTACCTTATAAAAAAATTAGGTCAGTACAGGTTCACATTAACCACTTTAGCCCCGGACCATATTGCTGTCCAAAGACCAGAGCACTTTTTGTGATTCGGCACTGCGTCGCTTTAACTGACAATTGCGCGGTCATGCGACGTGGCTCCCAAACAAAATTGGTGTCCTTTTTTTCCCACAAATAGAGCTTTCTTTTGGTGGTATTTGATCATCTCTGCGGTTTTTATTTTTTGCGCTATAAACAAAAATAGAGCGACTATTTTGAAAAAAATGCAATCTTTTTTACATTTTGCTATAATAAATATCCCCAAAAAAGATTTAAAAAAACATTATTTTTCCTCAGTTTAGGCCGATACGTATTCTTCTACATATTTTTCGTAAAAAAAAATGGCAATTAGCGTTTATTGATTGGTTTGCGCAAAATTTATAGCGTTTACAAAAAAGGGGGGAGTTTTAAGGCATTTTTATTAATATTTTTTTTTTACTAGTAATGGCGGCGATCAGCGTTTTTTTTCGGTACTGCGATATTATGGCGGACACATCGGACACTTTTGACAAATTTTTGGGACCATTGGCATTTTTATAGCGATCAATGCTATAAAAATGCATTGGATTACTATAAAAATGCCATTGGCAGTGAAGGGGTTAACACTAGGGGGCGGGGAAGGGGTTAAGTGTGTTCCTATTTGTGTTCTTACTGTGTGGGTGGGGTGGACTCACTAGGGGGAATCATTGATCTTCCGTTCATACATTGTATGAACGGAAGATCAGCGTTTCCCCCGCTGACAGGAACGAGAGCTGTGTGTTTACACGCACAGCTCTCGTTCCCCGCTCTGTAACGAACGAGCGCGCGTGCCCGGCGGCGATCGCGCCCGCCGGGCACGCGCGCGGGACTCGGGGGCGAGCGGGGGGCGTGCGCGCGGGCCGCCGGCGGCGCGCACGCGCCCCCTAGTGGCCGCGAAAGTCCCGACGTAGAGCTACGGGCTCTCGCGCAGGAGAGCCGACCTGCCGCCGTATAACTGCGGCGGCTGGTCGGAAAGTGGTTAATATACAGCGTGTAAAATAAGTATTGCACACATAACTATATTTCAAGATAAATATATTTCTAAAGGTGCTATTGACATGTAAGTTTCACCACATGTCGGTAACCACACATGCAATCCATACATACAAATAAATCAAAACGTATAAGTTCAGAAATGAAGTTATGTGTAATAAAATGGAATAACAAAGGGAGAAAATATTCAACACATAAAGAAAGGAAAGTGCAAAAAGGCATGGAAAGTTGAGACACCAGCTGAAATCTATCAATAATTAGAGAGCAATCCTGCCCCTTGTCAGTGAAAATTAATATCAGCTGGTTCAGTCTCAACTGATGGCCTATAAAACGGTGTCTCATTACCAAGGTTACACACAAGAAACATCTCATGATGGGTAAAAGCAAAGAGCTCTCTCAAGACCTTTGAAACCTTATTGCTGCAAAACATACTGATGGCATTGGTTATAGAAGGATCTCTAAATTTTCTAAATGTTCCAGTGAGCACTGTTGGGACCATAATTTCGGAAGTGGAAAGAACATAATTTCACCATAAATCGGCCAGGACCAGGTGTTACTCACAGGATTTCTGACAGGAGTCAAAAGAATTATCAGAAGAGTTAGACCCCTTTCACACTGAGGAGTTTTTCAGACAGTACAGCGCTAAAAATAGCGCTGCTATACCGCCTGAAAAACTCCTTCACTGCATACTCAATGTGAAAGCCAGAGGGCTTTCACACTGAGGCGATGCACTGGCGGGAGAGAAAAAAAATCTCCTGCCAGCAGCATCTTTGGAGCAGTGAGAGGAGCAGCATGTATACCGCTCCTTCAGCGCTCCTTCCCATTTAAAACAATGGGAAACCGCGGTATTAACTCTTTATCGGCCGCTAGCGGGGGTTAATACCGCACCGCTAGTGGCTGTTTCTCGCGGCAATCCCGGCGGTATAGAGCCGCTATTTTTTCCGGCGCTATACCGCCACTGCGGCTCCCGCCACCAGTCTGAAAGGGGCCTAATCCAAGAGCCAAAGAACACTTGCAGAGAGCTTCAGGAAGACCTGGAATTAGCAGGTACAATTGTTTAAAAAAAAAAAAAAACATAAATAATGCACTCATCTGCCATGGCCTGTATGCACACTCAACACACAAGCTTTAAAGCTTGGGTCCATGAGCAAGTGAAAGCTTTGAAACATGGGTTCCTAATGCCTTGTACACACGGAAAGAAAGAGAACAGGTTCTCTAAAGTCCGTCAGACTTCCGAAAAAAAAAGTCAGATGGAGGCTACACACGGCCGGACTTTACTAGAAAAAAAGCCCACCCGACTCTTATTCTCAGAAAATCCGGCCATGTATACAAGGCTTTAGTCTTTGAAACATAGAACCGTGACAGCAGAAAAAGGAACAAGAGGTCTGCAGAGTTAAAAATCTTTTGAGAGGTTTAAAGATTGGGTCCATAAGCCAGTGAATAGTGAGAAACTGGATCCAGTTTATAAAGTGTATTTAAATGCTAATTTGAGGACATTTAGCTTTAAAGCATTCTGTATCATGTACAATTTCCCCTTGTTTCATAAAATACTGTCCTTACCAGTACTGCTGATCTCCTCGAGCCTCTTTGTGGAAATTACTGTCTACATGTATTTGTTCCAACATAGGCTGCACATTATTACTCTGAACTGGCTTCCTGATGGTGACTAGTGATGAGCGGAATACGCCATATTCGATTTCGCGAATATTTTGAAGAATATTCGCGAATATTCGTTAATATCGAATATTCGTGATATTTTATAAAAAAAAAAAAAAAAAAAAATGCGAATTTTCGCCAATGCGAATTTTCGCTAATGCGAATTTTCGCTAATGTGAAATTTCGCGATTTTTTTTTTTTTTTTATAAAATATCACGAATATTCGATATTTACGAATATTCGGTATATTTTATATTAAAAAAAAGCGAAATTTCACATATGCGGTTGCGAATATTCGTTAATATCGAATATTCGTGATATTTGATAAAAAAAAAAATTGCGAATTTTCGCTATTGCGAATTTTATTGCGAATTTTTTTGCGAAATTTGAAAAATATCGAATATTCGAAATAGCGAATATTCGCCGCGATATTCGAGATATTCGCGAATACTCGAATATGCAATATTCGTAGCGAATATTCGCAATGCGAATATTCGTGAGCAACACTAATGGTGACAACATTGATCATGTCGTCACAGTGTGTTGCTGCAGGCACTTGTATTCTTCAAAAGAGGCATGTAATAGTGTGTCAAGGCAGAAGCAAAAATCAACACAGTTGTCACCCCATAACAGGAAGTTCCTGAACAAGCACTTTCATGTCATGATTGCCTATTTGCGTTTTAATAAAACGAAAAGCAAGGGACAGGGAAAACTGTCCAGCAGCACATAACCCCCAAAGGAATGGTTATAAAGCCCACCATAAAGCCTGTATTAAATGTAAAGATGTTAAAACAAGCTACATCAGTGTTTTTCAACTCCAGTCCTCAAGGCACACCAACAGGTCATGTTTCTTTCTCGTACATCACGGGACACAGAGCGGCATATTCATTACTATATGGGTTATATGGAGTACCTTCAGGTGTGGACACTGGCAATCTCAAACAGGAAGTCCCCTCCCTATATAACCCCCTCCCCTAGAGGGAGTCCCTCAGTTTTTTCGCCATTGTCTTAGGTGTTGGTCACGGAATAGCTTTGCTCCACATCCTTGGGATTAAGGGCAGGCTAACCGGATCTGTCCAAGGAGCCTCAGTGCCAAAGTGGACAGTACCCGGGCCCCAAACCGTGGGGTTTTGCCTATAATGCTCCTCTTTGGAGGGCTGGACCCTGGGCCCTGGACTTGGAGTTCGTAAAGACCATAAGTTCCTGTTTTCCAGGGTGCTATATAGGTCCAGGACAGTGGGTACCTTCCAGGACCCCAGGGCCTGAAGGTCTACTACGCTACCCACGGAGATGGGAGAAGATTGGACCGTTTTGCTAGGCAAACGTCCTGCAGCATGGAGCAGGTAAGAGGGGAGCCTGCGGGACTTGGTTCGACAGCAGGCTCTCCAGGGAGACCTTAAAGGGGGGTAGCCTAAGTATGCTCTGCATTGGCAGCCTTGCTCACTATGTCTGAGAAGACAGGATGATCTCATTCCCCCATCACTGGGTCCCCCTGTCTAAGAAACGTTGGATCCCTATAGGGCCTTTTGGAGAGTCCTACCTGGCCGGGGGTTTGATTCTGCCGCCTGAAGCTGCAGTCCTTGGTCTCCAGCAGCGCGGCTCCTCCATGTGCTTCCTTCTCCGGCATATGCGCGTGCGCGTGCGCGCGCACGTCTTATAGACGTTTTTCGCGCCGTTCGGAGGGGAGGGCGGGGGGGGGGGCGTGCCTGCAGCGTCATCAGGGGCGCGCCTTATTTGCTGTTATAACAGCAGGCTATGGTCATTGCTCAGTCTGAGGCTGATCTGGAAGGGAGAGGATGCAGAGCGGCAGAACAGTGACTCCCGGTGGCGGAAGAGGGGTAGTACATGCTGGACTTTGTTCCAATGCTTTTGTGTTAAGCCAAAAAATCCCCTTTGGCAACAAGTTGGAGGCTGGCAAACTAAATTTGGGGGTGACGCTGTATGTTTAAAAAAAAAAAAAAGAAGTTATATATTATAACAAAAAAAAAAAAAAAGAACATACGGGGCCCCATCGGTTTTTAGGCATTAGTGATCTATTGTCCCCTAAACCCTAGTTTTGTACTCCTGGCCACTACAGTCTGTTGTTGTAGGCGGAGTCCCTCGATTTTGTATTACGGCTTCCAAAGGTTCGGGATCAAAAGGTACAAAAAAGACCAAAAAACAAAGGGGTTCCCCCTCTGATTCTGATGATATGCCGATACTTTCCCCGCAGCTTATTCCCATGAAGGTCGCCTTGGATGAGCCATTGGGGGGGTCTGGTGCTGAGGCTGGCCCAGATCAGCCCAGCCCTGTGTTTATCACAGAGGAGATGCTAGCCGTCTCCCTAGGGGGGCTAGAAGATTGGCAGCGATGATCGCTAGATCTATTCCTGGCAAGAAACGGGCTAGATCCCCATCGCCAAAAGGTGTATCCTCAGATGCTGAAATTCTCTCTCAGGAGGAATTGGAATCGCAGGAGGATCAACTAGATCGGAACCAAGAGGGTTCAGGGATTGAGGGATCTACCTCTGAGGAACCATTTTCAGACTCCCAGACAGAGAGACTGTGGGTACAGTCTTTGACGGACATGGTCCGCTCGGCATTTAATTTACCATTGCCAGAGCCTCAGGTTCCTGCGGTATCCTCTCTGGGCTCTTTGAAAGCTCCTTTGAGCAACACGGTTTTTCCGGTCCATCCTCTCTTGGAGGAATTGATCTTTAAGGATTGGGTACGACCGGACAGGATTTTTCTGCCGCCGAAGAGATTTTCGGTCATTTACCCTATGGAGGAAAAATTCTCGAAGAGGTGGAAGCTCCCAGTGGTGGATGCAGCCATCTCATGTGTGAATAAATCACTAACTTGCCCGGTGGAAAACATACAAATGTTTAAAGATCCGGTTGATAAACGGTTAGAGACACTTTTAAAGGCATCCTTTGCTACGGCAGGAGCAGTGATACAGCCAGCTGTGGCTGCAATTGGAGTTTGTCAGGCGTTAAAGGACCAGACAAAACAAATGCTAAAAGACATGCCTACCCAACAGGCAGAAGAGTTTTCTGACATTCCCAGAGCTCTGTGTTTTGCGGTAGATGCTATAAAGGATTCCATCCAGCAGGCCTCTCGTTTATCACTATTTTTGGTACACATGAGAAGGCTCTTATGGTTGAAGAACTGGGCGGCGGAGCCCCCATGCAAAAAGCTTCTGGCAGGGTTTCCCTTCCATGGAGGACGACTCTTCGGAGAGGATCTGGATAAATACATTCAGACTATTTCAAGTGGCAAAAGTACCCTTTTACCAGTCAAAAAGAGATTCCGGGGTCCTACATTTAAAAGGCAGCTCTCTCCTGTCTCAGGGCCCTCAAATTCCAGGCAGTATCGACGGCCGCCTGCGCGATCAAACTTTAACAATAGATCGCAGGGACAGGCCCCTGGGGGTAAGAGACCATGGTATCGCAAGCCGACAAAGCCAGCCCCTAAGGCGGCGTACACACGATCGGATATATCCGATGAAAACGGTCCGCGGACCATTTCCATCGGATATGTCCGATCGGGAGTTTGATCCGATGGCGTGTACACACCATCGGATCAAATTCCCCGCCGCCGGAAGGCGCGGTGACGTGGCGGTGACGCGGCGGTGACGTTGACGCCGCCGCGTCACCGCAACGTCACCGCACCAGGAAGTAAAACACTTCCGCGCATGCGCCGAATACATTCGGCAGCGGCGCGGCGGCGGTGGGGGCCGACATGTCTGCTGGTAAGTGTACTAACCAGCAGACATGTCGGGCGGACAGATCCCCACCGGATAGATTTCAAAGCATGCTTTGAAATCTGTCGGGTGGACAAATCTGTCCGCTAGCCCATACACACGAGCGGAGATGTCTGCTGAAACGGTCCATCGGACCGTTTTCAGCGGACATATCCCCTCGTGTGTACGAGGCCTAAGTCTGCCTTATGAAGGGGCGCCCCCACTCTCGCGGGTGGGGGGAAGGCTTCGTTTCTTCTCAGAAGTTTGGGAAGCCAAGATCCCCGACAAATGGGTCCGGGCGTCTGTAACCACAGGCTACAGACTGGAGTTTCTAAAGTTTCCTCCGCCTCATTTTCAAGAGTCAAGGCTACCAAAAGATCCAGCAAAGAAGGCCTCGATGCTGGCAGCTTTGGATCACCTGCTTTGCCAGGGCGTGATAATAGAGGTACCAGCCCAAGAGCAGGGGCTAGGTTTCTATTCCAATCTCTTTGTCATACCAAAGCCCAACGGCGATGTCAGGCCAATCTTGGACCTAAAGAGTTTAAACGTTTACCTAAGGGTTCATTCCTTCCGGATGGAATCCGTCCGGTCAGCAGTCGCCACGCTCCAGAGGGACGACTTTCTGGCTTCCATAGACATAAAGGATGCTTACCTTCATGTACCAATCTTTCAGCCGCATCAAAGATTTTTACGCTTCGCAGTGGGGCAGCGACACTTCCAATTCAGGGCGCTCCCCTTCGGGCTGGCCACGGCCCCCCGGGTATTCACGAAGATCCTAGCCCCAGTTCTGGCCAATCTAAGGATCCAAGGGGTCACAGTCCTAGCATACTTGGACAACCTTTTAATCATAGATCACTCACGGCCGTGTCTGCAACAGGCAGTAAACCTCACGGTTCAGTACCTCGAGAGGTTCGGCTGGGTCCTAAACCAGGAAAAATCAGCGTTTCATCCTACAAAGCAGTTGAAATACCTCGGCATGAGGTTAGACACAGAACAGCAAAGGGTGTTCCTGCCCCTTGTAAAGGTCGAGGCTATCAAGGGGTTGGTTCAGTTGGTTTTAAGCAAGAAAAAACCAACTATTCGCCTGTGTATGCGATTACTAGGCAAGCTAGTGGCCACGTTCGAGGCAGTACCATACGCTCAGATCCACACTCGCGTCCTACAGGCAGCCATTATAGCAGCCTGGAGCAAGAGAGCACATGCCTTGGAGTCCCCTTTGACGATATCATCAAAGGTCCGACAAAGCCTGGCCTGGTGGTTAAACCCTCAGAATCTTCTAAAGGGAAGGTCCTTCAGCCCCGTTGTCTGGAAGGTAGTTACCACAGACGCCAGCCTGGCAGGCTGGGGGGCGGTCTTGGAGGGGTTCTCTCGCCAGGGAACTTGGGCGGAAGCGGAGAGGCAGCTACCCATCAATGTCTTGGAGATCAGAGCTGCTCGCCTAGCCCTCCTGGCATGGACTTCCAGATTACAAGGGTCCCCGGTGAGAATCCAGTCAGACAATGCCACAGCGGTGGCATACATAAACCACCAAGGGGGAACCAGGAGTCATGCCGCTCAGAGGGAGGTGAGCTTGATTTTTCAGTGGGCAGAGGTTTATGTACCCTGCATTTCGGCGATATTCATTCCCGGAGTGGACAACCTGCAGGCAGACTTCTTAAGTCGCCAGATTCTGTCGCCGGGGGAGTGGTCTCTGCATCCCCAGGTCTTTCAGACAATCTGCCAGAAGTGGGGAATGCCAGACATAGATATAATGGCATCCAGGTTCAACAAGAAACTAGACAGGTTCGTGTCTCGAGCGAGGGACCCTATGACCTGCGGAACCGATGCCTTGGTTTGCCCTTGGCATCAATTCAAACTTCTATATGCATTCCCTCCGCTACAGTTACATCCTCGCCTGTTGCGCAGGATCAGAGTGGAGCACAAGCCAGTCATTCTAGTAGCTCCAGCTTGGCCCCAGAGGACATGGTACTCACTAGTCCTGAAGATGGCAGTGGGAGACCCTTGGACTCTTCCTCTATGACCAGACCTACTCTCACAAGGCCCGATCCTCCACCCTACATTACAGCGTCTAAATTTGACGGCCTGGAGGCTGAATCCCTGATTCTCAGGGGTAGAGGTCTGTCTAGGCAGGTAATTCCTACCCTGATTAGGGCTAGAAAGCCGGCCTCCAGGGTGATTTATTACAGGGTGTGGAGGACCTACGTAGGCTGGTGTGAATCCAAAAGATGGAATTCCCGCAAATATACCATTGATAGGGTGTTACGTTTTCTCCAGCTAGGAGTGGATAAAGGCCTGGCATTGAGCACAATCAAGGGACAGATTTCAGCTCTGTCAGTGTGGTTTCAGAGGCCGCTGGCCACCCACTCGCTGGTAAAAAAACTTCATACAGGGGGTCTTGCGTATTAATCCTCCTGTCAAGTCACCAATTTGTCCATGGGACTTAAATCTTGTCCTGTCCACTCTACAGAAACAACCCTTTGAGCCGTTGGCTGAGATTCCTTTAGTTTTACTGACAAGAAAGTTGGTATTCTTGGTCGCCATTGTTTCGGCCAGGAGAGTGTCAGAGTTGGCAGCCTTATCGTGTAAGGAACCATATCTCATTCTACATAAGGACAGGGCAGTTCTCCGGCCTCATCCTTCCTTTCTACCAAAGGTTATATCCAATTTTCACTTGAACCAGGATTTGGTACTTCCATCCTTCTTTCCGAAACCCACATCTAGAAAGGAGGGGTTGCTGCATACCTTAGATATTGTCCGGGCCATGAAGGCCTATCTTAAAGCTACAGAAAAGATCCGGAAAACAGATGTGTTGTTCGTTTTACCAGATGGCCCCAAGAAGGGGCAAGCAGCTGCAAAATCCACCATCTCGAGATGGATTAGACAATTAATCATTCAGGCCTACGGTTTGAAGAGGTTGCCTCCTCCTTTGTCGGTAAAAGCCCATTCTACCAGGGCCATGGGCGCCTCCTGGGCAGCACACCATCAGATCTCTATGGCTCAGATATGCAAGGCGGCGACGTGGTCATCAGTCCACACGTTTACAAGGTTTTATCAACTAGACGTGAGAAGGAATGCGGATTCAGCCTTTGGGCAGGCAGTACTACAGGCTGCGGTTTAAGATCCTCGGGATCGGGGGCACCCTTGGTTGTAAAAAATAAATACATTTTTTATTATTTCTTGACTAAGTTGGATTTATTATTATTTGAGTATACCTCTAAATTAAATCCCTTTTGAGAAGATGGCTCCCTCCCCTCATTAAAGCATTGCTTTCGGACATCCCATATAGTAATGAATATGCTGCTCTGTGTCCCGTGATGTACGAGAAAGAAAAAGGGATTTTTAAATACAGCTTACCTGTAAAATCCTTTTCTTGGAGTACATCACGGGACACAGAGCTCCCACCCCTCTTATGGGAACATGTTTTGGGAGGCATACTGCTTGCTACAAAACTGAGGGACTCCCTCTAGGGGAGGGGGTTATATAGGGAGGGGACTTCCTGTTTGAGATTGCCAGTGTCCACACCTGAAGGTACTCCATATAACCCATATAGTAATGAATATGCCGCTCTGTGTCCCGTGATGTACTCCAAGAAAAGGATTTTACAGGTAAGCTGTATTTAAAAATCCCTTTTTTCAGGCTTTCCATTTTTTTGCACAGGTGATCTGATCAGTTTCACTGCCTTAGGCCTCTTACACACAGATCAGTTTTTCTTCAGGTTTTTCTTTTCAGTTTACCAAAACTATGTAGTACAAGGGCCTGCCTGATTGCATACAAATTGAGACTCTTGAGGTTTGACCTCATATTAGATGGATTTGGTAAACTGAAAAGAAAAACCTGAAGAAAAACTGATCTGTGTGTAAGAGGCCTTAGTAATCACCACAGCCATTTCATCTGAGGAAAATCCTGAAAACGTGACCTGTTGGTGTGCCTTGAGGACTGGAGTTGAAAAACACAGAGCTACATAACATCTCCTCAATCCTTGTCAACTGCGCTCTGAAAATGGATCCACTGCAGAGTGCAAAGCCTGTATAAAATGTGCTAAGTGTGGTGGCAATGACCTTAGTGGTATGAATAAAAGGGACTCAAGAAAATGCATGTGTGGCAATGTTCAAAAGAGCCGGTTCACACTGCGGCGGCACGACTTTGGGGGCGACTCTGCAAATTGTCCTAAAGATGACTTCAGAGGCGATTAGCAAAATGACTTCTGTACAGAAGTCAATGCAGGTCGCCCCGAGCTGCCCCTGAAGTCGTGCAAGAACCTTTTTCTAAGTCGGAGCGACTTGCGTCGCTCCTATTAGAATGGTTCTATTGCATAGAATGGGACGTGACTTGAAGCTCTCAAAGATAAAGTAAAAACTGAAAGACAAAATATAAACAATGAGGCAGGTATCCCAATTGACTATACACATCGCCACAGATTACTAGATAGAAGGTGCAGCTTGAATCTGCCATGGGTGATTGCTGTGACACTGTGAAAACAAAAAAGAAAAGACAAGCACAACCTCCATATTATAGTAAACAATGTGAACAATATTTATTAATGATTAAAAACGCACTTTCAAAAGAGGAGTCTGGATCTGCTGTGAAATCCCCCTGCTTCGGCCGTGAGCCAGGGGGAGACGAAAACAGGCAGGAGGGAGAAAATTTAAAACAAAAGAGGGTGCACCAGCCTAGTGCATTATCCCACAGCATTTATTTAAGATCAACAAGAATAATACTCACAAGCATGTGAATTAAAATCGCTCATCTAGCTAATCTATAGCCCAACGGTCCTAGACTTGGCACGCTCCAGATTGCAGGGGGACCTCACCGGGATCCTCAATGGCTAACGCATTTAGAAGGAAACCCCTTCTTCATCAGAGCCAAACTACACAAGTTTCTTCCACCGAATTTAAACTCTAATGTCGCGTACACACAATCATTTTTTGTGATGAAAAAAAACAACGTTTTCAAAAACGTCATTTAAAATCACTGTGTGTGGGCAAAACGTCGTTTTATGTCTTCAAAAAAACGAGCAAAAAAAAAAATTCGAACATGCTTGAATTTTTTGTGTCGTTTTTCAAAACGTTGTTTTTTGTGTCATAAAAAGTGATGGTGTGTGGGCAAAACGATGTTGAAAACGACGTTTTTAAAGCCGCGCATGCTCAGAGGCAAGTTATGAGACGGAGCTTCAATGGAACAGAGTGCCGTCGAACGTGGTGTACGTCACCACGCTTTGCTAGAGCATTTTGGAAAAACGATGGTGTGTATGCAACGTTGTTTTGGAAAATGAAGTTTGAAAAACGTCGTTTTGTTTCATCACTTGAAACGTCGTTTTTTTTCATCACAAAAAATGATTGTGTGTACGTGGCATTATACACGACATGAGGGCTCGGAGCACCTCCCCTTAAATGGGTGGGGACAAGTCAAAAATAGGGAGGGGAGAAAGGGACAGGCCCACTGAGAGCAAAAACAGTGCAATGGCTGAGCAAAACATCCAGCAAAAGCTGAAGCTGCTGTCAAATGTAGGAGAAAAAAAAACCACATTCAAATACATATGTGGTGTCCCAGTACAGGTATTTGCTGTAGGCCCTGTCAGATTGAGACCCTTGGCTTGTGGGGCCTCCTCTGCAGGGACTCAGCTAGTTATGATGTGATTTATACTGTTATAGTTGATAATACATTTATTAGGTGCGTATAGCTTTAAGAGGTTTAGTCCGCCATTTTATGTTTAGTCAGAGTGTATGAGAGCCAGTAGGACTAAGTGCTAGACAAGACCTTATGGTGTTGTATTATACTTTAACTTGTAACAAACTTTAAATGTAAGTTCCAAGGGGAATACAGATAAGTCTCTATGATCCACAGCTCTCAGCCAATGGGCTTCAGTCTCCCTCAGCTCTCAAGCCAATGGGCTTCAGTCTCCCTCAGCTCTCAACCAATGGGCTTCAGTCTCCCTCAGCTCTCAACCAATGGGCTTCAGTCTCCTCACATTGATATAAGGGGTGGGAGTTCCTGTTTAGGGCAGACTAGTGCTACACACAGTTGCTGACAGGTCAGAGCAGAGTTCAGTCAGAGAAGAAGCAGTGCAGGCCAGAGACCCCCCGTTCAGGGGAAAGTACAGCAAATCGCGGAGTACCTTTAAAAAACTATAGAATCAGTACTTCAACGAAATAATCGAATCAATTCGTCATTCGGACGAAAAGCCTCAAGTCTACCGACACTTCAGTAAGTGTATTTATTCTTCAGTCTAGTCAAGCATAGGCCCAGCATTACTAATCCGGCCGCAAAAGCCAAGGATATATGAAAAGCCAAGCCCAGGCATTGTCAGCTGTGTGGTCCTCTAGAGACTGTTTGTGAAACCTTTGCGACACTCTTTGTGAACGCTGTGAAGATTTTGACACCTGTCTTCATGCCAGTAAAGCCTTCGTTATATTGACCCCTGTTGTGGACTGTGTTATTACCATCCTAGCTAGCGTAGATACGGAGGCCCCCGGAGCTGTAGTTTCCTGGGGTATATCAAGACTACAGTGGAGTCACGTGACAGAGAGGGTTAATACCATCCGACCCTCACTAAGGGTTAACACCACCAGACCCTGGGCCCCTAGCCCAAGAACCAAGCAGCTAACCATCAAGCGCATGTGTGTGGCCGTGGGGTTCACCCTCCCCGGTCATCACATCGTTTTCTGGCGTCACGAACAGGATTCGGGTGTACGCCTTAGCCATTCAGCCACTAAAGCAAGTCCCCCCCCCCCCTAGAATCCGAACTGTGTCATTGAAAGTAATTTACTCAGCGAGGCGCAAATACAAGTGGTGGGGAAGGTGAAGGAAAGACTGTTAGCTGCCATTGTTAAGTGGAGAAAGTCTGTACCTGAAGGGGTTAAATTGTTTCCAGCATTTCCCGCACGTGGGAGCGGTCGCAGCTCCGCCCAGTCAAGCCCCCGGCGGCGACGTCTCTTCAGTGTGCAAGCCGGAACTAGAGAATCCACTCTGTGTTGCACGGAGGAAACATTTGCTGACCGGATCAAAAAAGGAAGTTGCCGGGCGCAGCCATAGCAACGTGTCCGGCAATAGAAGATAATACCGGCATACAAAGACAGCGCACTCAACGACAGCGCACTCAAGGACAGCGCACTCAAAGACAGTGCACTCAAGGACAGCACACTCAAGGACAGCGCACTCAAGGACAGCGCACTCAAGGAAATCGCACTCAAAGACAGCGCACTCAAAGACAGCCCACTCAAAGACAGCGCACTCAAAGACAGCCCACTCAAAGACAGCGCACTCAAAGACAGCGCACTCAAAGACAGCGCTCTCAAAGTTTCTTAAAGTGACAGCGCACTCAAACAAGGCTACAGCATGTCAGCCCAAAGATCACCAGATGCAGGTGATGTGTCAGATCCTCTTGCGGCTCCTGCACGAGCTACCCCTCCGGGATCACCTCCAGTTAGGTCACTCCCTGTGGCCTCACCTCCAGCAGAGCCGTCATCGACTAGATCATCTCCTGGCTCAGAAGTCTGGGGGCTGCTGCCCTCCCCTCCTCCAGTACGACGTCATGACAGCGGGGCTCCCCCATTCTACCTGGGGAAGCCCGTGTTGCCTAACTACAGAGGGGATCCCTTTTCCCTCAAGGATTTCCAGGAGAGCTTCCAAAGCATTTTCTCTCTCTACTCTCTCCCCCCTAACCAACAGGTGCTGT
Source organism: Rana kukunoris (assembly GCA_029574335.1). Taxonomy (NCBI): domain Eukaryota; kingdom Metazoa; phylum Chordata; class Amphibia; order Anura; family Ranidae; genus Rana; species Rana kukunoris. Next base: position 252,527,228 of record CM056052.1, on the reverse strand, counting down.
AGCTCATGCGACAGTTGCAGGGACCTGCACGTGAGGAAGTCCGTACCTGGCCCACTTCTGAGAAGACTACAGTGGGTCAGATCTTCGAGGGATTGCATCAGGTATTTGAGTCCCACTCACCCTCGGAGGTCCGCCTCAGGCTGTACGAGAGGCGACAAAAGCCGGGGGAAACACTAAGGGCATATGCAGTAGCCTTGCAGAATGCAATGGAGGCAGTCCAGAAACTGGACAACATCACCCCTGACCAGGGTAAAAAATTATTGATGGATAGATTCATAGAAGGGGTCCAAAATAAATGGGACAAGGCGCAGTTAAAGATGTTAGCTGTACAGAACCCCAATATGTCTTTTTCTGCCTTTAAGCGCCTAGCCCTTCAAGTTATAGAGCAGGGGGCAGACCCTGAGGAGAATCTTGACCCCAAAGTGGAACCTATGGGTGTGGCGACATGCCCTGCACCACTGTTACCACCAGCCCCCGCACCCGTGGCTGACACCCCAGCCTCCACTACAATTACTGAGATTCAAGGGGTTAAACAAGATATTGCCCAGCTTACCAAGGTGGTAAAGGAGTTGGCTAATCACACCACTCGGGCACTTAGAGAGCCTCCCGTGACTAAGAGACCTACCCCTGCTCCTCCTCCCCGTTATAGCGGACCTCGCTCGGGTCCTTCTAGTAGGCCTTACTGTGATTACTGTAAGAAACCCGGTCATTGGAAGATGCAATGCTGGGCTTTAAACGGGCGTCCCCTGAGGTCGAGGACCGGCCCTCAGGAAAGCGAATCACAGGTCCAGCAGAAGAGCCAATATACTCAGGACAGTCCTTATACATTGCATCCTGCCCCTATGTACATGTTACCATAGATGGTGTCCAACTGCAAGCCCTGATTGATACAGGCTCGCAGGTGTCTACCATCTCTAAGGGCCTATTCTATAAATACTGGAATGTCGATTCGTTGTGTGAACCAGATGATATGGATTTTAGTGTTATGGCAGGGGACGGGAAACCAATTCCCAGACATGGTTATTGGGAGCCCACTATTCAGCTGAGAGGTCACACACTTAGAGGGCAAGGGATAATTGTCACTAATGTCACAGTACCAGGGGCCACAGAGTTTATATTGGGGATGAATATAATGAGACATTGCTATAGTGATATCTTAGATGCCTTGCATGCCTCTCTCCCCCACATGTCTCCCTCAGACCAGAGGACTGCGCAACACCATCTCAAAATTCTGAGAGCAGAACAGAAGTTCGCGAACCGGAGAGGAGAAATCGGTAAAGTTCGGATCCAAGACATGAGGTCCGTGACCCTGCAGCCGAACACAGAGACAATTTTGTGGTGTCGGGCGCGCCCTGGCGTAAGGAATCAGGACTATCAGGCCTTACTGGAGCCTATACAATCTGAAGATTTCCCTTTGGTCCGAGCTGCAAGGAGCCTAGTGACGGTGGTGAATGGACAGGTCCCAGTTCGCCTAGTTAATTTGTCCGGCTTAGCCACCACCTTGCCAAAGTACACTCCAGTGGCCCAACTGGTTTTCTTGGATTCCAGTGACATACTCTTTTCACGGAAGGCGGTCCAACAGCTGAGTGCCCAAACCCTGTCAGGGGCTACCGAAAACTCTCCAGAACCTTGGTGGCACCAGCTGCAAATAGGAGGATCTCTCACCCCACCAGAACAAGTCGAATGGGGTCATCGAGGTGGCGAAGAGGTACCAGAGTGCCTTCAGCAAACACCCAACCGATTTTGGAAAGACCTCCATGATTAGGCATCGAATCCCGACCGGCGACAAGCCCCCCATCAAGGAAAGGCATTGGCCCGTGGCACCAGGCATGTACCAAACCGTCAAGAAACTGTTAACCGACATGCAGAAGGCGGATGTAATACAAGAGAGCCAGAGTCCCTGGGCAGCACCCATGGTGTTAGTTAAGAAGAAGGATGGGACCATCCGTTTCTGTGTTGATTACAGGAAATTGAACGACATCACCCATAAAGACGCATACCCTCTCCCCCGGATTGAGAAGTCACTCACTGCGCTGGGTTCTGCGGCCTACTTCTCTACATTGGATTTGACCAGCGGATACTGGCAGGTGCCCATGGCCGTCGAAGACAAGGAGAAAACAGCCTTTGTCACCCCCATGGGTCTTTTCGAATTTAAAAGTATGTCCTTTGGGCTGTGCAATGCCCCGGGTACCTTTCAACGGCTGATGGAGAGATGTCTGGGACACCTTAACTTCCAGAGTGTCCTACTCTACCTGGATGACGTGATTGTGTATTCCAAATCCTATCAGGAACATTTGACTCACCTGTCCGACGTCTTCCAAGTACTGATCCAGCATGGTCTGAAAGTTAAACCCTCCAAGTGCCACCTACTCAAGCCACAAGTACATTACCTGGGCCACATCGTCAGTACCGAGGTGGTCCAACCTGATCCAGCTAAAGTCGAAGTTGTCAAGAATTGGCCTACCCCACGCACCGTTAAGGATATTCAGAGCTTCTTGGGATTTGCGGGATATTATCGCCGCTTTATTCCTCATTTTGCACAAATTGCCGAGCCATTGACCTCTCTCCTGCGAGGCACGGCCAAGGGGAACTATAATGGGAAGCTGCCTGTGGAATGGGCCAAAGAGCAAGAGGTGGCCTTCCAAGCTCTAAAACATCTATTGACAGAGCCTCCCATCCTGGCCTATCCGGATTATACTCAGCCTTTCCGACTGTATACAGATGCCAGTTTCGAAGGACTTGGTGCAGTGTTGTCCCAGACGCAGAGAAAACAAGAGAGGGTGATCGCTTACGCCAGCCGGAATCTGCGAGGACCTGAGAAGAATGATTCTAACTACAGTTCCTTCAAGTTAGAACTCCTGGCCCTCGTGTGGGCAGTCACCGAAAAATTTAAGGACTATTAGTCAGCCACCTCATTCACAGTCTACACCGATAACAACCCCCTGGCTCACCTGAACACCGCTAAACTAGGTGCCCTTGAGCAAAGATGGGCCTCCAGACTGGCCAACTATGACTTCTCTATCAAGTATCGAAGTGGCAAGTCTAATATTAATGCGGATGTACTATCACGCATGGCTCCGGGCGAAGATCCCCCAGTGGAGGACAGGTGGGAAGATGTGGAGATGCCTCCCTTCTATCAAATATTTGTGAATCAGGATGTGGTCGTCACCCGCGAGGGGAGTGAATCTGGGTCTAAGGCAATTCAGGAAGACCTGTATACCTGGAGGACCCTACAGGAAGAAAGTCAGACTATGGGAGATCTGCAGGAGTATTTATTGACCAGGAGAGTACCTCCCCGGTTATGACAGGGTCAGAAGGACTACGAATTGAAGCGATTGTGGCGTCAGAGGAAAAGACTATTTGTGCACAAAGGAATGGTGTACAGGAACTTCTTGGACCCAGTGTCAGGTGAAAGGCTACATCAGATTCTGATCCCTCTGAGAGATGCCGCCATGGTATTGAATGCCTACCACGACCAGTCAGGACACTTTGGGGTCCATAAAACAGAAGCCACCATCCGACGCCTGTTCTACTGGATTGGAATGAGGAGCGACGTTGAAAAGTGGTGCAGTGAGTGTGCAGTCTGCAATATCACCAAGAATGGTCGCAAGAATGCGCGAGCACCTCTCCATTCCATCCAGAGCGAGAGGCCTAACCAATTGGTCGCCTTGGATTATGTCAAGCTGTCGCCTACCCGGTCCGGGTATTCATATGCTCTCACCATGGTGGATCACTATTCCAAGTGGGTAGTGGTTGTGCCAGTCAAAACTTAACCACCAAGACAACAGCCCAAATGTTCTACACCCATTGGGTACAGATACTTGGATGTCCGGAAACTGTCTTGTCCGACCAAGGTCCGGCCTTTGAAGCCCAACTGTTTCAGGAATTGTGCCAGTTCCATGCTTGTAAGAAACTCAGGACCACTGCTTATCACCCACAAGGGAATGAACTCTGTGAGAGAATCAACCAGGTCTTTATCCACATGCTGAGAGCGGCCTCTGTATCCCGACCTGAAGAGTGGCCTCAACTAATGCCCGAATTGTTGGAAATCTACAACAATACCGTCCACTGTTCCACCGGTTATACTCCATTTTACCTCATCATGGGCCGACACGGTCAACTGCCTAAAGACAGGGTCTTTGGACTTCAAGCACCTTTCAACCACTCACCCCAAGCCTCTTCAGAGTGGGTCTCTGAACATCAGAAAATAATTCAGGAAGAGAGAGAGATAGTCAGCAAAAAGATGGGCGAGGCACACTATAGGCAGCAACAAGACTACAACCGCCATGCCTCTGCCCAGCCGTTGCAAGTTGGTGATAAAGTCTGGCTGAAGAAGCATCATAGGACCCATAAGTTGGACTCCCTTTGGAAAACTGAACCATACACAGTGATTTACATCTCTTATCCGGACTCTGATGTCTACTCAGTTCAAAAAGCCGGATATGAACCACAAGTTGTCCACCGAAACCGGATCAAACTGTGTCACAACGGGGACCTGCCTGGGTTGGTGCCTCCTTCTCTACCACCAAGTCTTCCACCTCCAGTTCAGCCAGCACAAGTACAGCCTACCAAGCCAGTTGAGCCTGAGAGGCCACTCCTGATGTTCGAAGATGATCCTCTCTTCCCTTCTGATCAAAACGTCTTCGTTGGTTATGTGCCAGTCAGTTCCATTCCACCAACCTCAGTCTTGACACCAGAAGCTCCAGAGTTTACTCCAGCCATCCGCCCGCCTGCTTCAATCCCATCAGAACCTTCTAGTATGGGAGAAAGCTCCATAAGCCATCACTTGCCCCCATTGTCCAAGATGAAGAAGAAGCAAGTGTTCAAGGAGGAAACAGTGCTCCAGAAAACTCGGAAATGGTGTTGCGTAGATCCACCAGATCTAATTTCGGACATCCCCCAGCAAGATATAGGGATTAATCTATTAATTATACATACAATATTGGTAGATAGACTACATACACTTCAGTTAGTATACATATCAAGTATACGTCATTACTAACTCACTGTAGAGGTATCTAATATGTCACTAGTTACCTATTTACCCTATTTAGTGCATAGGAACATACCTGGCCAGTAAGTCTCCTATCCCTCACTTAAGCACTACAAAAAGAAAAGGGTATCCTCTAAAAAAAAAAAAAAAAAAAAAAAATTCTAATTGTGTACTTCAGGCATAGAATACAAATGTCTAGCAAATATTAAAGTGTGTTCTGGGGAGAAGAGCTAATAGCCTAAGGGCCCCAGTAGCCAAGGCATTGGGTAGAAAGCCTCCGGCAGTCCAATCCAGAACCTGGTCACTCTTAAAAGTGTGTTTCCTGTACATAACATGTGATACTATAGTATACGGTAAAGCAATATAAGCTTATATAAAGTTGGCTAGATAAATATGAAAAAGATGTAGAGTGTATCACATGCATAGTCTAATAATAGAGAGTGCGTAGAAAAGCTTTATCAATGTATATATGTGTGTACTGGTTTCATAGTCAAAGTGTAATCTAACAATAAAATCCTGTTATAATATGCCTAGGATAGTACAAATAGGGTCCATAGACGTAAATCCTGTTCAAAACTGAGTGGTAATGTTTAAATAGGTCTATATTCTGTCTGGGACCCAGATAATCACTTACCCTGTACGAAATGATGATCTCACTTTATCTAAAAATCCTGCAAGGGACATTTATGTGTACAAGTGCCTCAGGACTTCTAGTGGCCCCAAGGTCACCTCGTTCCTCAATCCGTCAGTGCCTTATACATTTATTAGGTGCGGAGTACCTTTAAAAAACTATAGAATCAGTACTTCAACGAAATAATCAAATCAATTTGTCATTCGGACGAAAAGCCTCAAGTCTACCGACACTTCAGTAAGTGTATTTATTCTTCAGTCTAGTCAAGCATAGGCCCAGCATTACTAATCCGGCCGCAAAAGCCAAGGATATATGAAAAGCCAAGCCCAGGCATTGTCAGCTGTGTGGTCCTCTAGATACTGTTTGTGGAACCTTTGCGACACTCTTTGTGAACGCTGTGAAGATTTTGACACCTGTCTTCATGCCAGTAAAGCCTTCGTTATATTGACCCCTGTTGTGGACTGTGTTATTACCATCCTAGCTAGCGTAGATACGGAGGCCCCCGGAGCTGTAGTTTCCTGGGGTATATCAAGACTACAGTGGCGTCACGTGACAGAGAGGGTTAATACCATCCGACCCTCACTAAGGGTTAACACCACCAGACCCTGGGCCCCTAGCCCAAGAACCAAGCAGCTAACCATCAAGCGCATGTGTGTGGCCGTGGGGTTCACCCTCCCCGGTCATCACACATATACTGTATACATATGCACACTTACACACACATTGATCCAATACTACACTTACATACTCTGAATGAACAGAAGTGCCCTGATGGAATACGGCAGCTAGCAGAACACTTTTCATTTGCTGACACGTCAGAAGGCTGGCCGGAGGCCGGCCTGTATTTGTGGGAGGAGTCTGAGAGTACTTAAGACTCCCTCCCTGTCGGTGCTGGGTCGGCGTACGGTTCTGGGTTGAGGAAGGGGGGTGGTATGTCGGCGTCAGCAGACGCCATTCAGCCGTCGGCTTTGGAGGAGGGAGGGGTTGTCCACCCGCCCGCACGCGCATTGGCGGCTCCGCATGTCTGACCCAGATTTGTTTCTTTCCCCCCCGGGTTCCATATCTTCCCACCCTACCTGCCTGCCTCTCCAGCCGGTCAGCCACCCTTCTCCCGCCGCCGGCGGTCACGTGGTTCCTCCGGTACTCGTCCGGGTCCTCCTCTCACCGCCGCTTTCCCTGGTATTCACGCAGGGGGGGGGGGGGATGCTCGCCCGCCCGCTGTTTTCTCCCTCCAGCATGGAGGGAGCTGCCCGCTGCTTCCCCCGGTATTCACGCGGGGGGGGGGGATGCCTGCCCGCCCGCCCGCCCGCCTGTTGTATTTTCTCCCTCCAGCATGGAGGGAGCCGTCCGCCGCTTCCCCCGGTGTCACGCCGAGGGGGGGGGGGGATGCGCGCCCGCCCGCCTGCCTGTTGTATTTTCTCCCTCCAGCGGGGAGCCGTCCGCTGCTTCCCCCGGTGTACACGCCGGGGGGGGCAGGGATGCCCGTCCGCTGTTTTCTCCCTCCAGCATGGAGGGAGCCGTCCGCTGCTTCCCCCGGTGTTCACGCCGGGGGGGGGGGCGGGGATGCTCGTCTGCCCGCCCGCTGTATTTTCTCCCTCCAGCAGCGGCATGGGGGGGCTGTCCCCATATTTCACTCGGGACATACTGGAGGGGGGGGGGCGGTTCATGTATGGGTCTTGCTGGCAGCTGGGGGGGGTGTCTGCCATTTTTTCCAGGGGTCACATGCTGGCTACTTGGGGGAGGGGCTGGTCATGCTAGCGGCATGGGGGGGGGCTGTCCACCTTTTACTCAGGTCGGGGGGGGCTTTGCCCCTAGGGTTTTGCGTCATAGCGTTCTGTCCCCAGGTTTGCGTCATAGTGTTTCTGCCCCTACATTTTCTGGCACAGCGGTCTGCCTTCACATTTGCTGTCATAGCGTTTCTGGCCCCAGGTTTCTGTCCTAGCGTTTCTGCCCCTACATTTTCTGTCCTAGCGTTCTGCCCCCACGTTTGCTGTCATAGCGTTTCTGGCCCCAGGTTTCTGTCCTAGCGTTTCTGCCCCTACATTTTCTGTCCTAGCGTTCTGCCCCCATGTTTGCTGTCATAGCGTTTCTGCCCCCACGTTTGCTGTCGTAGCGTTTCTGCCCCCACGTTTGCTGTCATAGCGTTTCTGCCCCCACGTTTGCTGTCATAGCGTTTCTGCCCCCACGTTTGCTGGCATAGTGTTTCTGCCCCCACGTTTGCTGTCATAGTGTTTCTGCCCCCACGTTTGCTGTCATAGTGTTTCTGCCCCCACGTTTGCTGTCGTAGCGTTTCTGCCCCCAGGTTCTTCTGTAGTAGCGATTCTGCCCCCAGGTTCTTCTGTCGTAGCGATTCTGCCCCCAGGTTCTTCTGTCGTAGCGATTCTGCCCCCAGGTTTTTTCTGTCATAGTGTTTCTGCCCCCAGGTTTTTCTGTCATAGCGTTTCTGCCCCCAGGTTTTTCTGTCATAGCGTTTCTGCCCCCAGGTTTTTCTGTCATAGCGTTTCTGCCCCCAGGTTTTTCTGTCATAGCGTTTCTGCCCCCAGGTTTTTCTGTCATAGCGTTTCTGCCCCCAGGTGTTTCTGTCATAGCGTTTCTGCCCCCAGGTGTTTCTGTCATAGCGTTTCTGCCCCCTGGTTTTTCTGTCTTATTTCTGCCTCAGCGTGTCAGGCGCAGTGTTTGTCTCACACAATTCTGTCTCAGGTTCTATTCTTGCATTGGCCATAGCTATAGTATCATGCGTTTCTGCCCCCGGGTTTTCTGTCTTAGCGTTTCGGCCCACACGATTTCTGTCATAACATTTGGCATTGCATATCTGCCTCAGTGTTGCAGGTGCAGCTTTCTCTCATACCGTTTCTGACAGATTTTGCCTCAGCGTTTCAGGCTCAGGGATTCTATCATACCATTCTGCCTCAGGTTTCTGTCATTACATTTGCCTCAGCGTTTTCTCTCATACCGGCAGGTTCTGCCCCAGGGTTCTGTCATAGCGTTTCTGCCCCGGGTTTTTCTATCATAGCGTTTCTGTCATAGCATTTCTGCCCCAGGTTCTGGCATAGCGTTTCTGCCCCAGGTTTTCTGTCATAGCGTTTCTTCCATAGCTTTTCTGCCCACGTTTTTCTGTCTGGGCCCTACGGCCCCCACGTTTTTCTGTCTGGGCACTACGGCCCCCACGTTTTTCTGTCTGGGCACTACGGCCCCCACGTTTTTTCTGTCTGGGCACTACGGCCCCCACGTTTTTTCTGTCTGGGCACTACGGCCCCCACGTTTTTCTGTCTGGGCATTACGGCCCCACGTTTTTGTCATTTCTGTCTGTCATTGCATTTCTGCCTCGGCATTTCAGGCTCAGTGTTGCTCTCATACCATTTATGCCCAGGTTTTGTCATTTTAGTTTTGCCTCAGCGTTGCTCTCATACCATTTCTGCCCCAGGTTTCTGTCCTATAATTTTTTCCTCTGCATTCAGGTTCAGCGGGTCTCCCAAACCTTTTCTGCCCCAGGTTTTGCCATAAGTTTTCAGGCTCAGCAGTTCTGCCGCCCCCACGATTTCTGTCCCCCTCATTTTCTGTCATAGCATTGCTGCCCCCACGAATCCTGTCTGTGTTGGTTTGTCTTGGCGTTGTCTTTGTGGTTACTATGTCTCGTTGTTTTTTTTTTTGTCCACGTTGCGTCTGGGTTGGTTAGCTAGTGCTCACATCTCAGGATCTGTCACGTCTACAGATTCATACGGGCTGAGGTTTCGTTTTTAACTGATTGTTGACCACAATCTTCTCGCCTGTTTACATACGTCATACGTTGCACGTGCATTCATTACACATACTCGATTACCCACAGCAGTCCGTGGGTACACTAACCCTGAGTGTTCAGTTGTATTGTCTGTCTCTGCGCGGCAGGTCACTCAGGCTCACGTGCCAGTCACACTGGGTTGGGGTGTCATCGGTGCATTCATGCGCAGCGGTCTTAGGTAGGCACAGAGGGCGTTTGTTGTTTCATGTGTGTTTTCTGTCTTGTCTAGGTTGTGTCAGCGCACCCCCAGTTCCTGCTCTTCCATTTCTGCCGGCCATGTCATCATCTTTTTGGGTCCAGTCTATCAGGCCTTCTGGTTCATGACTGAGCAATAGGTGTTCCTTGTCAGAGGGGGTGGAATCACCCATCCCTGTTTCTCTGACATCCCTACTGTGGGTACTTTCAGACCTACTTTTGGGGCTCATTGCTGCATCATCAGGTTTTTCATAGTGTTGTGGCTTCAGCTGACAGTCATGCTTTCATTTCCAATCAAGTTTCTGGAGGCAGCCTTTCCAGGGGTTGGTCTGGTTTCTCTACCTTCATGCTGTAGGTGAGGGGCTGGGTTTTTAGGTTCCTAGTGGCTAGTTTGTAGCATTGTTACTATGGGCTGCTCTCCTGCAAAACTGGTCATTCGGTACTTGTCCATGGTCTGGCGTTCAGCACTTGGGGGGGGGGGGGGTTGGTTTGGGTTAGCTGCCATACCGATGTCATCTATCCTTATGCTCGATTTCGTCAGTCCTGACGGTGGCAAGGTAAGTCTTTTTTGTGCAGCATCATCGGGTCTTGCTTCTGCCTGTAACCTGCTAACCAAGTCTATCAGGTAAGAACGGGTTCTGTGTGTCGGTTTGGGCCATGTTGGGTTGTTGTTACCTTAGCGCAAAGGATTCGTCCTTCTGCTCCGTCAACATGTCCATCAGGTATCCAGCACTTTAGGCTCCTGCTAGTTGTCAGATTTTTTGCAACTCACCCGCTCACTTTCCTATCAGTATGGGTAGGCCAGGGGTGTGGGGGTTTCCTCACAGGGCTACGGCTCTGATGTCCGGTTGTAGCTTTCATTGTTAGGCATTATTGCAGGGGCTTCTCGGGCCAGCTGGTTCAGTTGCCCACAAGTGTCCACTCATCATAAGCATATCAGGCTATCATATGGGTTGTCGCAGGCTCGAACCAATCGTTCTCGGGGCATTGGTCGAGTTCAGGGCTGCTTCACGCATTCGGCAGGGGCTTCCTTCTATCACAGGTCACGAGTCGGTAGCTTCTCCAGTCATAACGGCTACTTATCAGGTGTACATACGATTGCCATCCGGGCGCGTGCTGCTTTGCTTCTTGTTTGCTCATCTACCCCTCTTCACCTACATATGTGTCTTTTGCCCTCTTTCAGGCGTACCTACCAGCCGGCCAAAGGCACACTCCAGGCCTTGGTTATTAGGGTCAACGCATTCCTTACTCGAAGACTCTGATTACAAGTCAGAAGGCTGGCCGGAGGCCGGCCTGTATTTGTGGGAGGAGTCTGAGAGTACTTAAGACTCCCTCCCTGTCGGTGCTGGGTCGGCGTAGGGTTCTGGGTTCCCACCCACCCATTCCCCCAGCTTTCATACATTCTCATTGTTCTTTTTCTTGTTCAGGGTATGCCCTCTTTCAGGCGTACCTACCAGCCGGCCAAAGGCACACTCCAGGCCTTGGTTATTAGGGTCAACGCATTCCTTACTCGAAGACTCTGATTACAAATGAACTTTAGTGACACAATTGCCTAAGTGCACATACCTATTGTATGTTCCACACAGGCCACTGTATGTGTCTGTAGGAATAGTGCTTCAAGTGTTTTTAGGACCAGCATATAATTAGGTAGATACTAGATAGAGATTCCCAAAGGGAATCCAGAATGGCATTCCAGGAATGTCTGGAACACACACCAATGAAAAAAATCAGGAAGTTCTGGCTGGAAATGCATTCCAAGCCTCACTTCCAGTTGGCAGTGACATTACTTAAGGTCTGGTGATGTCTTCCATGTTGTGGGGGTTGAATACTAGAGGCATTGAATATTCTGTTGCTTCATCTCACATGCATACCAATATTTTCTAGTATCCAATTCTGTAATGGTCCCTTTAGTATATAATTCTATGCATTTTCCATCCACCATTCATATCTCCCATTCATCATCCATACTAAGCGAAATATATACACAATATCGATGCCCACATAATACAAAAAAAAGGGCACAGTCCTGTTTATAGATAATGTAAAGATCTTGCCGAGGTTCTCAGCTCTTCCCACTGTTGCTAACCTTTTGGCCTTTGATTACTTGAATTCTCTTTAAACATATTAATTTCCGCCATAGCTTGCATTTCTCTCATCTCGCAGATCCATATAATTACTGTAGGACTTTTTGGTTTCTGCCAATTACAGATTATTATTGTCCTAGCTGCTATTATCATATGGCACAAGATATCGCCCCTGATGGCTTTCACTGATCTTGGCATAAAAGATAGTACTGGGATGTCGACACTCTAGGGATGAGGCGAACACCCTCCTGAAAAAATACAGTTTTTAAAACTTTTTTCCATTGATACATGTTCCGTCGGGCAAGACCCGGGTTCTCAAAGACATTTTCACAGGCAAACTATAGACACCCAGCAGGTACAATATTTAAAGGAATTTTTTCATTTTTTTTAAAACATTATTAAAATCACTGCTCCAGGAGCAGTGATTTTAATGATGCTTAAATAAAAAATTAAAAAATTAAAAATCCCTTTAAATATTGTACCTGCTGGGTGTCTATACCTGTGCTAACGTCTTTAAATAGCACAATCACCTGCCTGCCAGTAAATTAGGAATAGCTGATCTAGCTAAGCTATACAGTGTATAAATACATGTACAACTCCTAGGGATGTATATATATCCTCTACACACTGTAAATTAAGCTAAACTGACTAGCCTGCCTGCCTGCTCTATCTAGCTATATAAAAAGACAATCTCTCTGTCTCTCTGACTGCTCTCATTAACAAGATATTTGGCCAATTATGGCTCTCCGTTTTTTGCGCGCTGTGATTGGCCTATCACTCGAATTTGGCGTGAACGACTCGTTTTGTTCGAAATTCGTTAAACGTACGAACAGACAATGTTCGAGTCGAACATACGTTCGTATCGAACGCGGAGGTCATCCCTAATCAGATCCCGACACCTTCTGATAGTTATCAAATATTTTAAGCCAGAAGTCCTTCATCATTGGGCGCTTATACCATATATGCACCTTTGTACCTTTTCCCCCAAAACTTCTCCAACATGTTTCTGAGTTATTTCCATGTATCTTATGCAGGTCACTTGGGCACCAATACCATCTTATCATAATTTTTTTATTTCTTTCCTGGTGTTTAGCTACACTAACTAATTTGTGAAATGTGTTTTTCTATTTCCTTTTCCCATTTTATAGCTGTTAATTCCTTAACCACTTCCATACCAGGCACATACGCACCTTCCTGCCCAAGCCAATTTTCAGCTTTCATCGCTGTCATATTTGAATGACAATTGTGCGGTCATGCTACACTGTACCCAAATTACATTTTTATCATTTTGTTCCCACAAATAGAGCTTTCTTTTGGTGGTATTTGATCACCTCTGCGATTTTTATTTTTTGCGCAACAACTAAAAGTTTTTGTTTTTTTCTGTAAATTTTTTTGTAAGTAAGTGTTCTTCTTTAATTACGGGCACTGATATGGCAGCACTGATGGGCACCGATGAGGTGGCACTGATGGGCACCGATAAGGTGGCACTGATGGGCTGCACTGATGGGCACTGATAGTTGGTGCTGGTATGCTGCACTGATGGGAACTCATAGGCGACACTAATGGGCACTCATAGGCGGCACTGATGGGCACTCATAGGCGGCATCGGCACTCATGGGCAGCACTTATGGGTGGCACTGATGGGTACTTATGGGTGGCACAGGTGGGCACTGATAGGTGGGCACTGGGCATAGATGGGCAGGTGGCACTGATGGACACTGGGGGGTGGCACTGGACACTGAGGGGTGACACTGATGGACACTAAGGGGTGGCACTGATGGCATTGCTGGGCATCACTTCAGTCAGTGCCCATGTTGCCAGTCAGTGCCCATTTGAGGGCACTGATTGGCATAGATTGTGTTCGATTTTTTTGTTATTGTCTTTTTTTGCCTATTATCTCTCTATTGGGCACCGGGGGGACACTCCCTGGTGGTCCAGTGTGGAAATCCGAGGGGGGGCTGCACTGATAAACAATCAGCGCAAACCCCCCTGTCAGGAGAGCCGCCGATCAGCTCTCCTCTACTCGCGTCTGTCAGACGCGAGTGGGGAAGAGCCAATCAACGGCTCTTCCTGTTTACATCGTGATCAGCCATAATTGGACATGGCTGATTACGTGGTAAAGAGCCTCCGCCGGAGGCTCTTTACTGAGATCGGAGATACAGGGTGTCAGACTGACACCCCACTTCTCCGATCGCCGCGCTGGCATGTAATCCTGCAGGACGTCAATAGACGTCCAGTCAGGATTACAGAAGCACTTCCCGGACGTCAATTGACTATTGACCGGGTGGGAAGTGGTAAGGGAACCTGAAGGAAGCAAGAGCTAATATACATTTGATAAATTATGAGTCAGTTTCTGTTCCTGTACTAACAGTTGCTCAAAATTGGTTAGCAATCTATCAATCAAAGAAATCTGTTCCATAGATCCTATATATGTATGCAATTGCTGGGACTGCATCCATTTGTGCTCATGTTCAGGCCCCATGTCAGATAGCTGAGGAATCTTACCATCTACTAGGGTCTGAAATATCCTTGTATCCTCAATCCTGTTCCATTTGAGAAAAGTGGTAGCCTCAAGTGCATGTAAAAATTCCAGGATTAAAGAACAATAGAGTTATTAGCCCAATCTGTGTGGAGAGGCATTTTTTTAACATTAAATCCCAAACCTTCAAAGTTGATGACATAAAAAGTGTCAGCTCTTTTTTTCCAGGTTTATATTAATGTTTAATCCATGGGAGTGACCTAAGTTTCAAAGGGGGTAATATCCTCCTTCAAAGTTACCCATTATTTGTATTTTACATTATGAAACCAATCCATAATCCTAATTATGGATGTTCCCTGTAAATATATTGTAAAGTCTGGAAAGGCGACCCTCCATTTTTTTGGTGTCCTAATTATGGCCTCTCTTTTTATTTGTGATGTTTTATGAGCCCAAATAAAACTTCCTATAGCTTTACGTAGCTGTGCCATTAAATTAACCAAAGGGATCAAAGGAATTGCCTGAAATACATACAGCAGCTTTGGAAAAATATCAATTTCACTATATTGATCCTCCTCATCCATGAATATACCACCTTCTCGTATCTTTGAAGTGTCTTTATAATTTTACGAAATTAATGGGGTATATTTTAGCTCCTGTAGTTTAGACAAATCTCTCTCTTTCCTGTCATTTAAAGGGAAAATTATTTTAAAGAAGTTCCTGGGTTTTATTACATAATGATATATTTGACATCTCTGATTTATCATAGTTTACTTTAAAGTTGCTTACCTCCCAAAACCTTTTAAGTTCCTGTATGAGATTTGGTAATATCATTATTGGATTAGTAACATATATTAATAAATCATCCACATATACTGACATCTTGTACTCCTTTCCTTTAACACAAATCCCTGAATATCCCTATTATTACGAATAGCTGTAGTTAAATGTTCCATTATTAACACATATAAGAGGGGGACAAGGGGCACATAATTTGATATTATTACATAATCGGAAAGTATGCCATTTGTACGTACCTTTGCTTTAGGATTGGAATATAATGTCATTATCCTCTTGAGCAGCCAGAGTGCTTCTGTCAGAAAACACCATCCCACCCTATTAAATGTTTTTTCAGCATTGATTGATATCAAACATGATGGGATGGCATTCTTCTGAGCATATTCCACTAATGTACATGTTTTTATTGTATTGTCTCTTGCCTCCTGCTCTGTTATAAAACCAACAAATTAATATGTGTAGGAAAAATAGGTGTCCGTCTATTCTCAATAATCTTCTGGGCCGCTCCTTAACAACGAGCTATTCTTCACACAGAATTCAAATTGGTCAATCATTTTTCAACAAATTCCAATTGTTAAGCCTCATACACACGTACAGGTTTCCTGTCGGAAAAACTGCCATGAGAGCTTTTGGTCAGGAATCCCGGCCATGTGTATGCTCCATCACAGTCTTCCCGACAGGAAAACTGCTGGGAAAAATAAGAGAACCAACTCTCTTATTTCCCGCCAGGATTCCCTGGTGGTTTTCAAGCCAGCAGTTTTCCTATGGGAAAATACTGCGGTGGAGCATACACATAGCTGGGTTTCACGACCAAAGCTCTCATGGCAGTTTTCCTGTCAGGAAAGTGAAAATATAAGTAGCGCTAAAAGAGTAATGGTCAGTGAAAATTATAATAAAACACTCTGGATGATTGTGCATCAACTAAGGTGAATGAAAATAAATGTCCACTGGTTGACGGAGGAAGCATCAAAGAAAACAAAAGTCCATCAACATTGGCACGACATCAGCATGAAAGGAACATTCTGTGCTTGAAACATGGGAGTAGATGAAATACTCTTACCAACTGTTGTTGATCTACTTGCCAACGACAATAGATCAAAAGCGCATAGGGTAGACTCCAATCTGCTCGGTTGTAGAAACGCCTGGCTGTAGACTTTACATGGGATGTCCAAAGGTAGACAATGATCCTGGAGTGGAATCTAACCTTGGAACAATAGGCTCAGGATGTAACAAATGGCAGACAAGCCTGGAGATCTACTTGCTTCAAAATGATAATGGATGTTGGAAGTAAAATGGATGTCCTCTTGGAGACAGGCGCACTCGTAGAGTATGGAAAAAGGTTTTTCAAAAACAGGTCATGTAAAGAAAACAAAAAACATGCTCCGATGGTGCAGGTAAAAAGAGGGATAGGTTTTTATATAAAAAAAAAAAAAAAACAGCATAAAAGTGATCACTGAATGTATAAAAGGATAAAAGCAATATGGGAAACGTCCGACGCGTTTTGTCCTAGTGGACTTTAACAGGGGCATCTACTGAAGTCCACTAGGATGAAACGCGTTGAGCTAGGTACACTTACCTCCCATATTGCTTTTATCTGTGACCCAAAAATTCATTATAGCCGCAAGTAGTTTTAAATGTCTTTTTTTCCTTTAGAAATTTCATTTTATGCAGGGACTTTTCTAAGCATTGCATTGATATATGTCCCCTGGGGCAGGACCCCAGGGCAATAACTTGCATATTAACCTTTAAAATTAGCACTTTTGATTTCTCCCACAGACATTTAACCTCCTTGTCGGTATTCCCGAGTCTGACTCGGGGTTACATTTCTGTGCTGCGATTGGTAACCCTGAGTCAGGCTCGGGCCTGCCTCGCGTTGTCCATAGGCAGGGTTTACTTACCTTGTCCCTGGATCCAGCGATGCCTCCCCGCTGTGTGAGCGAGCAGGTACTCGCTCGATTCACACAGTGTCTCTGCGTGCCGCCGATCTCCGTTCCCTGCGACGTTACGAAGTTACGACGCACAAGGCGGAGAATGGTGCCATATTAAAAAAGGTAAAAAAACACATTACATACAGTATACTGTAATCTTATAGATTACAGTACTGTATGTAAAAAATACACACCCCCTTTGTCCCTAGTGGTCTGCCCAGTGTCCTACATGTTCTTTTATATAATAAAAACTGTACTTTCTGCCTGGAAACTTTAGATTGTCCATAGCAAAAATGGTTTTAGAGAAGCTAGAAAACAGCGATAATAAATTATAATCACTTGCAGAATTGAGCGATAGTGATTTGTGAAAAAATTTGTCATAAAAAAATAAAAGTAATGACAGCGACAATTCTGCAACTGAGCAAATTTCAGTGATTTTGATTTGATTACATTATTGAATAATTTTTATTATAATTACATTATTATTTGTTATTATTTATAATTATTTATTATATTATAATTTATAATTTTGTTTTTAAAGAAAAAATCATACCCGGGATGCCTACTAGACTCTTGTTTGGTCAGATTTAAGTGAGTTATTCCTAAGAATTACAAGCCTACAGTATAAAACGCCAAATTTCCTTGCAAATAATAGTACCGCTTTCAGCACCTAAAACCAGAAAGAATCAGGGAGGTTAAAGGGTGTTCCGCGGCTTTTCGAATTTGCCGCAAACACCCCAAATTGTTTGCTGTTTGGCGAACGGGCGAACATAAATCTCATTCCTAGTCACCACCATTGAGTTTGCAGTCATCACCATCACTGCTGCCGTTCTCATACAAAGCGCTGCCTTAACTGCCATCCATAACATTACTAATGTCACATTTCTTTCTTCACTTCGCGTTGCACCATGTCCTCTTGAATCTCTTTCCATGTCAGTCGGGCTTGCCCAGATGACATCCATTCATACCACATCTTTCACACACCTAGGGGCTGCAATACAGATATAAGCCCACCTGAAATAATGGGCAAAGTAACTTAAGAAGACATTTTTTTTCATCAGATGTGTGGGCTCTAAACATATCCCAAACTAGCAATGGTGTTTTTGTTCTTTAACCACGTGCCGACCGGACCATAGCTGAAAGACGGCTACAGCGCTGTCGATTTTTTTCTGTGAGAGGACGTCCATGGACGTCCTCCCGTGCTCGCACTTCTCGCTCGCCCCCTGTTACACACTCACAAAAGTTTTCCTGCTCGCCGGGTTCACGGAACCCGGCTCAAAACGGATCACAGTAAAGGGCCAATGATAGCGGCCCTTTAACACGTGATCGCTTCGTCAAATGACGGAGCGATCACTTGTAAACAAACATGTGATGACGCCGGTTCCTCTCTCCCCTCTGTGTACCAATTGGTACATTGTGAGAGGGGAGAGCGGATGGCAGCAGCGCTGCTCTGTGACAATTGAAGTCACAGCTACAGCCATCCCTGCCCATACTCCGCAATATTCTGCCATGCCCTGCAATACTCCACCATACCCTGCAATACTCTGCAGTACCCTGCAATACTCTGCAATACTCTGCAATACCCTGCAATACTCTGAAGTACTGTGAAATACTCTGAAATACCCTTCAATACCCTGCAATACCCTGCAATACTTTGCAATACCCGGCAATACTCTGCAATACCCTGCAATACCCGGCAATACTCTGCAATACTTTGCAATACCCTGCAATACTCTGCAATACCCTGCAATACCCTGCCATACCCAAAGCCATAACTTTGTGTTTAAAAAAAAAGCGTTTTAACCACTTCCCGCCCGCTGGCCATCATATGACGTCCTTGACTTTGTGCGGGGATATCTGAATGATGCCTGCAGCTACAGGCATCATTCAGATAGCAGCTTTTTCAGCCGGCGATTCCCTACACCATAAGAATGATCTTAGCGGCTGTTGCGCCATTTGATTGTTCTTACGGGAGGCGAGAGGGGACATCCTCCTCCCACCGCCGCACTCCGGTGCTTCTACCTACTCACCGCTGCGATCGAAGCCAGGTATTTTTTTTATTATTTCAGGCTTCCCAGCCTAGAGGTCTTATTGATACCATATCTCACTGTAAAGAGGACCTGTCATGCCATATTCCTATTACAAGGGATGTTTACATTCCTTATAATAGGAATAAAAGTGATCTAAAAAATTTTGGGGAGGGAAAAAAGTGTCAAACTAAAATAAATAAATTAAATTGAACAACAATTTGTGTGCTTGCATGCAGAAGCGAACACATACATAAATCCCCCCACATATGAAAACGGTGTTCAAACCACACATGTGAGGTATCGCTGCGAATGTTAGAGCGAGAGCATTAATTTTGGCCCTATTGCTTCTCTGTAACTCCAAACATGTAAAAAAAAAATAAGTGTTGCCTATGGGGAATTTTAAGTAGTGAAGTTTGGCGCCATTCCACAAGCGTGTACAATTTTGAAGGGTGACATGTTGGGTATCTATATACTCGGCGTAACTTCATCTTTCATATTATGTAAAAACATTGGGCTAACGTTACTGTTTTTTTTTTTTTTTTTAAGCACAAAACTGTTTTATTTCCAAAAAAAACGTGTTCGAAAAATTGCTGTGCAAATACCATGCACGATAAAAAGTTGCAACGACCGCCATTGTTCTCTCTAGGGTCTTTGCTAAAAAAGCATATATAATGTTTTGGGGTTCTATGTAATTTTCTAGCAAATAAATGATGATTTTTCCATGTAAAAGAGAAATGTCAGAATTGGTCTGGGTGTTCCAGAACGCCTGATGATGCTCCTTGCATGTTGGGCCTCTGTATGTGACCACGCTGTGTAAAAGTCTCACATATGTGGTATCGCCATACTCGGGAGTAATAGCAGAATGTGTTTTGGGGTGTAATTTGTGGTATGCATATGCTGTGTGTGAGAAATAACCCCCTAATATGAAAATTTTGTGGAAAAAAATTAAAATAAAAAAAATCTTGATTTTGCAAAGAATTGTGGGAAAAAATGACAACTTCAAAAAACTCACAATGCCTCTTTCTAAATACCTTGGAATGTCTTCTTTCCAAAAAGAGGTCATTTGGGGGGTATTTGTACTTTTCTGGCATATTGGGGCTCAAGAAATGAGAGATGCTGTCAGTACATCAGGTGTGATCAAACTGATACATTTTCAGTAATTGGTACCATAGCTTGTAGACCCTATAACTTTCACCCAGACTAAATAATATTCATTTTTTTTTGTTTTGTTACCAAAGACATGTAGCAGTATACATTTTAGGCCAAATTTATGAAGAAAAATTACTTTTTTGCAAAATTTTATAATAGAAATGAAGAAAAATTCATTTTTTTTACAAAATTTTGTTTTTTTTTCATTTATAGCAAAAAACAAACAAACGCAGAGATGATCAAATACCACCAAAAGAAAGCTCTATTTGTGGGAAAAAAGGACAACAATTTTATTTGGTTACAGTGTTGTATGACTGAGTTATTGTTATTCAAACTGTGAGAGCCCCGAAAGCTGAAAATTGGTCTGGTTATTAAGGGGGTTTAAGTGCCCAGTGGTTAAATAAAAATGTATTGAAAGGAAAAAATGTTCTATTCAAATTAATAATTTATGTCTACTTGATCCTGTAATAGACATGTCTATTACATTGTTGTTTCATGTTTCAGTATGTTTTAAAAATTCTGATCTATACTAGCGTATACAGTATGAAGCATAGTACACTGTAAAAAAAGGTTTGTAAACCTAATGAATGCTTAAGCTCAACAGAAATGTCCAGGAAATGTTGGCTGGTTATGAAATGGAAGTTTTCCAGTTTCCAGAAACTACACAAAAACTAATATAACGGTAACAATGCCACTTTCTGGTTGCAGAAAACTGGGAAACGATTAACTATGGCTGCCAGAATGTAGTGGACAGTTCCAATATGATTGTTCTTTTGAATGATGGAAATTGTCTGGAATGCAACAAAATTGCCAAGAACTTTGTTATATATGCTCTGTTTTGTATAGATTTAGAATCCCATAACCATGGCTACCATTAATTAAAACAAGCAGACAAAAAATAGTTGTGTACTTTATAAATGTGCTTTACGCTACACTTATTTTGTGAAGAAAGCAAAGAACCATTTGTTCTTATAAATTGGGGGAACAAAAAGTGCTGGGGGAGCAAGAAGACGGTAACGTGAATTTGGCAAGTCACGTCACAAGGCTCACCTCTTAAGTATTAGGGATCCATTCACACTAGTGCAATTGCAGACTTGTGTCTCATGAAGTTGCATGACCATGGAAATTTCATTGGCCCAGATTCACAGAGCAATTACGCCTGTCTAACTGGTGTTAGACAGGAGTAATTTCAAATTTTGCGCGCCGTATCACTAGTTTGAATCCTCAAACCATGATACGGCGGCTTCGGGCTTCGATCCGAGAGGCTTACGTCTTCGTAAGCCTTCGGATCTACGCTGCGATATGTTTGCGGCCGCTGGGAGGAGTTTGCGTCGTTTTCATGCGTCGGGGTATGCAAATTAGTTTTTACGGCGATCCACGAAGGTACGAGTGTCCCTCGCAATCGCCTACGTCATTTTTTGGCTACGTAATGTTAGAGGAGCTTTTTGCTGGTCTAACAGTGCGTAATCCATGTAAAGTATGGCCGTCGTTCCCGCGTCGATTTGAAAATATATATTTTTTTTTAACGTAACTCGTTCGGGAATAGGAATGTACGTAAACGACGCTACTACGACGTGACAACGTGTTTTCACGCAATGCACGGCGGGAAATTTGCGAACGGAGCATGCGCAGTTCGATCGCCATTTGAACGCGCCTATTTTAAATGCTTCACGCCCCCTACTCGCGCAGATGGATTGCGACGGGAGAAATACACTACGCCGCCGTCGTTTACTGGACAAAATCTACCTGGATTCCACGTAGAGCCAGGTAAAATACGGCAGCGTAGTGTATTTCTGATACTCTACGAGAATCTAATTCTCTCTGAATCTGCCCCATTGTTTTCAATTGTACCCATTCACATTAATGCAATGCAGCACAGCATGATTCTGGTGTGATTCCAGCACAAGTTTGGCCCCATAAAACATGTAAACCATTTCAAAATAGCATTCAAGTTGCACTGCATAATTGCACTGGAAGTCAAAGTGTGGAGTATTTATTGCAACTTCTTGTACTGTCTCTGCATGACCCCATGACCCATTTCCCTGCTTTAAGTGGCATAATATAAGCCTCTGAAACACATTTTGAGACCTCCCTATCTTGTCACTAGAGGCCTTAGGCCGCGTACACACGATCAAATCTATCTGCTGAAAACGGTCTGACAGACCGTCTCAGCAGACAGATTCGCTCGTGTGTACGGGCGAGCAGACGGATTTGGCCAGCCGACAGATTTTAAAGCCTGCTTTAAAATCTGTCTGCTGGGAACCCGTCGGACCGATATGTTTGCTGGTTAGTACACTAACCAGCAGACATATCTGCCCGCACATGCGTCGAATGGATTCGATGCATGCGCGGAAGTGTTTTACTTCCTGGTGCGGTGACGTGGCGGCGTCAACATCACCGCCACATCACCGCGCTGTCTGCCGGCAGGGATTTTAGTTTGATCGTGTGTACAGCGACCGATCTGTCCGACCGATTTGAGCATATTTATTTGCTCGTGTGTACGGGGCCTTATGTATTGCAGTGGCCACAGAAAGGGAGATATGAGGAAGAGGAGGAGTGTGAAGCTCTTGCTGGTGACTTTTCGCATTGAGCTGCTATGAGTGGTCACATGCAGGAAGAGGCTTCATTAGAAAAATAAGCCTTCAGCTTACATATGACATTGCAGGTGCTACAGCAGCCTGAAATGGGCATACTGTATTTGTTTAATACTGCAATTATCTGTTACAATGACTGTATTAAAAATAATAATTAAGTATTAAAGTCTAATTTAGTTTTTTTTGCATTCACCCGTCCAATATATAACAATTATTTAGGCAAGCAAATTAGTGTTATTGTCAAGTTTACAAATGAATACTGATGCTTCTAAATTTTAGGCAAAGTGGTCTGTAACCCAAAACCAAAAATTTAATATATGGCAGCTTACCAATCCTTAAATGCAGTGGCTGCTTTGGTATTCTTTTTTTTCCCTCCCTGATGATCAGTCCAATAACACACCTTCTGTATTATAGTTCCCCCAGTCTGGATTAATGAGCACAGGGTACCTTTGGACAGCTGCATTGTTAATTGAGGGAGAAGGGAGTGTTAGATGCACTACCATATTTATATACACTATAAAATTGAAGCCAAACTCCAACTCACACTGCAGTTTCCTAAGCAAATATTTGTTTCCTTTTGCGATTAAGGTTTTACATGAATAAATTGTTTGTCTCAATGCTCTACTACAACATTTGCAAGATGGCTTGTTCTTTTGAGAGCCAACAGACTTACTGGTTGGATCACCAGATGAAAATAAAGCAAAAAAAAAAAAAGCCTATGAAAGAAAATGTATGCAGCCACCACATCTAAGGCCGCGTACACACAATCGAATTTATCTGCTGAAACGGACTGTTTCAGCAGACAAATCCGATTGTGTGTACGGGCGAGCAGACAGGTTTTTCCAGCAGACAAGTTTTAAAGCATGCTTTAAAACTTGTCTGCTGGAAACCCGTTCGTCCGGCATGTCCGCTGGTTAGTACGCCTAACCAGCGGACAAAAATCTCCCGCATGCGCCGAATGTATTCGACGCATGCTTGGAAGTATTTTACTTCCTGGAGTGGTGACGTGGCGGCGTCAACGTCACCGCCACGTCACCGCGCTGTCTGTCCGCGGGGAATTTGGTTTGATCGTTTTCATCGGATTTGTTTAGTCGTGTGTACGCGGCCTTAGAATTTGTAATCTGCAATATAATAAATGTTTGCTTTTGGGCTTAATACTGCTTTAATGTATACAACGCTTCCACATTTAAATAAAAATATTTGTGGCAAAAATGCAATGTTGCATTGCATCTTTCTGAAAAAGGGCACTTCTTGGATATAAAATGGCATTATTTCGCAAAAAAAAAATATGGAAAAATGTATTATTTTGATTTCCTAATATCAGATTGGATTTATGCTTGTGAGAAGTTAAAGAATTATGATGAATTTTTATATTGTAACATATGGAACCCTGGATTGAAAAATATTTTGCCATTTCCAAACAGTGAAAGCAACTGGAACATTTTGTTTAAATAAACTGAAAAGGATTAACTGTCTAGTTATTAAATTACATGAGAAGCTTACCTCTAACAATATGCAGCTATGACCTAGCAGCTCCACATCTTTAAGCAATATCATCAGCAATATCATCAAGCTGTAGTAGTATTGTTCCTGTTATATAATATAAATATGACTCTGTATTACTTCTATCACCTTTGTTTGTTATCTATAATATACAGTATATGCCAGTGCTTAAACCTGAAGATATGTATGCGTTTAACCACTTCCCGCCTGGTCAATAGGAGATTGACGGCCGGGAAGTGGTTATGAAATCGTGACTGGACGTTGTCCAACACGATTTCATGCCGCGCGCGTCCCTGGGCGACCCAGCGCGGCGATCGGTGATGTGGGGTGTCAGTCTGACACCCTGCACCTCCGATCTCTGTAATGAGTCTCTGGCGGAGGCTAGCTACCACGTGATCAGCCGTGTCCAATCACGGCTGATCACGATGTAAACAGGAAGAACCGTCGATGGCTCTTCCTCACTCGCGTCTGACAACAGTATAGCAAAGGGAAAATATTAATCTTTCTGGAATTACCACAACTCTGCAATTGCAAAACTAGCTTGTATGACTGGTAGTATATGTGAACTAGTATACCATATTTATCAATTCACGCAAAGATGCTGTCTATAGCTTTAATTATAGATAGAGTAGAAATAGTCTTGACTATAATTAAGTAGCTCTTGAGTGGTTGTACTGTCACCATTTAGTCAAGGAGCTAGCATACAAACAAGCAGCATGAGAAAGAAATCAATAGAATAATTAACTCATTGATTATGCATCTTACTTAAAAGTCAAAAGGTTAAATTTGTCACTTACATGTGTACACAAACATAGCAAGCAATAAAGGATTGTGAAGCGATAGATAATCAATACAACTCAACACTATGACAATTTAGCTAACTTTGAAAATGAAAGCGGGCAATACAAACATAGGAATTACTAAGGATCAGAATCTATCCTATTAAATATTGAACTTTTTAAAAGTTCTTGTTTAATGATGTGTAGATTTGCTTGTACATATGCAATATTTGATAGAAAGGAACTCAAAATACATACAGGGGAATTATACAAAAAGAGAACCCAAAAAGTGCATAGCTAAAACAACAACAACAAAAAAAAAACCAATAGTATATGAATCAAGCAATTAAAAAGTTTGTAAAAATGAATCTTGTAAATGTAAAGATTGTAAAGAAAATATCACTTTAAGTAACACATTTGGAAGATCAGAAAGAAATACTATCAGGATCTGCCGGTTTAAACTGTAATACAAAGAGTATGCAACCTTGAAAATGAAAGAGAACAGGTCGCCCACTCATACTGACCAATATTTGAAATTGGAATTTGAGCTGTGGGAACTGAAGACAGTGAAAGTTCTATGAAGCATCAATCTTAATATACATTGTCAGTGTCAATCCAAAATAATACTTTTTCAGTTTAGAGTTATATGTTTATAAAATTTACCATTTAAAAGTTTAGGAGCTGTGTAAGAAAACAAAATCATAAAAACACAAAAATAACAAATATGTTAATTTCTGCCTATACTGGTGTTTTTATTATTCATACTCTCAAATTTACAATTGGTAAAAGCAGTTGAAAACCCTTTCTTTAAAAATTACAGTCAGTTTTATTTCAAGCAACATAACAATCTAGTGTACTTGATATATAATGAGAAGTCATTTTCTAATTTTGAAAAGGGAAAAGGAATATAAAAGACCTTATTTTCATAGCAACTAAAATTCAGAGCTATGTAATCTGCATTGTTCAATACTTTGTTTGCACAGCTAAACTCATATTTAGAGCTGGAATGGAAGTGTTTCATATACACTAACTAAATCAGTCAGCCTTGAAACCTACAATTTCCATTCAGAAATAAGCAATTACTCTATTAAATATTTGGTAATACTCAAGTGCTGTATGTTTTTCATAATGCTTATTAAAGGGGTGTTCCAGCCAAAAATGGTGTTTATTAAAAGTCAGCAGCTACAAAAAGTGTAGCTGCTGGCTTTTAATAAACACTCACTTACCTGCTCCTGCGTTCCAGCGACGCGCCGACCGGGGCTCCGCTCCTCTGCCCCCCTCCCCGGCCGGCGTCTCCATCCTGTCTGTGGGCACCCAGCCGTGACAGCCTTCGGCTTCACGGCCGGGCACCCACTGCGCATGCGCGAGCCGTACTGCGCATGCGTGCGCGGCGCGGCTCGCCGCTGATTGGAGAGGCGATCGCATGGGACCTGTCAGTGTCCCATGTGATCGCCTACAGGGAGGGGGCTGGTGTAGGCGATTAAGCTTAATCGCCTAACCAGCCCCTCGGCGGAAGCAGGAAGTGGGACAGGAAGTCCCACTCCTACTGAAGCCCCCACTCCCCCCCCAAAAAAATTACATGCCAAATGTGGCATGTATGGGGGTGAGGAGTGGGTTAAGAAGGGGTCATATTTTTGGGTGGAACACCCCTTTAAGCAGCGATCAAGTAACTTATTATTATAAAATGCTCTGAACGCAATTATGACAGTTGGGGCACATTCACATGATGTCTAAAAGTCCTATGTGAGCTATCTAACATTTAATCTAAATTAAGAGCCTACATCAAGAAAATTGTATTGAATGCTGAAAAATATTAGAATACAATCTTTTTCTTTGCAGTGAGTATACCTAGCCATATAGCTAGCCATAGATGTCTGTAGAAACAGGTTCTGCACTAAACAAGAAGAGTGGGAAGAGTGAGAGAGAGAGGTAGTGCAGACAGTTTTAGAGCTGTTCTTTTATTCTTTCTGATCACTTTATACAAAGGTCATACATTACTGTGTGAGGGTGCTGTTTATACATTTAATTTTCATTTGATCCAACTAAAACAAGACCATAATGGGAAACTGTCACCTAATGAATATGGCCAACTTAGGGTCCTTTCCCATGAGGATTTGTACCTTTCTCATCTGCTTGCTCAGTGGGGATCGCTCCGTTGATCCCTGCTGAGCTGGCAGATGACAGGGCGGTCCCTGCACACTGTGAAGGGACGCCCTATCAGATCTCCACTCTCCTATATGCGGGGATCGGATGAACACAGACTGCCTGTCCATGTTCATCTGAAAAAAAAATGTATTACTTCTGTCTTAATGCCGGATCGGTCTCTTCTTCTGTGATCCTATGGGATGCATATAAAGCTGTCCTGTTATTCAACTGTAAACGTAATTGGAAGCGCTTATTAGCACAGCACACCCTGGAGGCACACCTAGAGTCTCTATTTACAACTTTTAAACAGTCCCCAACCCCTGCTAATCGCAAACTGTTAGACCGGGCTCAGAGTTCGATTAAGGTTTAACGGACGAGGCAGAACGTACACTGCGTTGGGCTTGCTAGAAATGGTATGCCAAGGCGAATAATCCAAACTCGATGCTGGCTAAAAGGTTGCGTACCTTCACTCCAAAATACACCCCTATCACCCTATGCACTCTACATAATGTTATAACAGGCAACTCATTGCAGGTTTTAGACTAATTTCATCATCGCCTTACTACTCTTTATTCTAGGCCCCCCATCAGGGCCTAGACTTGTTTCTGAGTGGTTTGACATTGCCCACGTTGTCTGAAACTCGTACATATTTAATGGACTGAGATATACAGACCACTGTACCAATGTATAAAAGAGCTGAAAGTAGGCAAAACGCCAGGCCCGGGTGGTTTTACAGCACTGTACTATAGAAAATGGAAGATGATTTGGCTCCTGACGGGTATGTTCAACGCGGTAAAGGATTTTTAGCTGTGGATAGGATTAAAAAGAAAAGCACCCTATTATGGGTCTAAACAAACACATATGTGGTATTGCTGTGTTCATCAGAAGCAGGATCATTTTAATTGGATTGTTCTTTGGTGGTAGGTTATGGTAATAATAGGGAATATACAGCTAAATAAAATAAAACAATTATACTAATAATAATATAATTATAAAATTTTTACTGTTTTGTACCAGTTTTCTTTTGCTGATAAACAAAATCAGGAGATATCCATTACCATTTATCACCAGATAAAAGTACAATTGGTCCTGAAAAAAAAAACAAGGTATTATTCATCTGGATACGCAAGTAGTTGCAAAGATACATACAGTTTTACTAGCACATGTCAAAGTTGTAAAACTGTGTTCAAGTGGCAAGATTTGTTTTGCCATGTCATGAAGGGATTAATGAACCATGTTATCTCTTTGCATATCAGTTGTAAAGAGCTGACAATGGGACTAACCGCACAGGAATACATTTCTCTCTGTCTCTAATTGAAATATTGGACAGTGTCACATGAACACAGAAGGCCGACAGAGAAAGATAGGGCAATTAATCATTGACCTGACTCACTCATGCATGTTTGCTAATTTCAGCTTGAGCTTCTGAGCTCTGGACTTTCGGGAAAACAAGAAAAGAGGCTAGAAAATGTTATAATATAAGAATAAAAGGTCCCAACATCTGAAAGTGATGCTAATTAATATCCCCTTTCTCCCAAAAATATCCCATACACATCCATTATTTAAGGACCCTGTAATCCAATTTTTTTTTTTACCCTCACTTTCAATTGTTTGCAAAAAGCAGTGCATGTTAATGTACACTGCACTATGCATACTACAAACCCCATAGTACATCTCTGGGGCGAGCAAGAGAGCGTGAGTATGTTCCTGCATACTGTAGGACCATGAACAACAAATGTAGCCATTCTATAAAGAAAGTCAGATCATAGCAGTAAAAAAAAAAAGAAAAAAAAAGGAATTTGAAGATTTGGAGGACAATAGAAGTTACTTCTTTGAGTTGAGAAAACAGACTGGGATACAATTTTCTTAAACCAGAGATTAGTTTTACTTTAAAGTGGAGGTTCACCCAAAAATCTACTTTCTGACATTAGATCCAGCATACTGCTAACATCTGCAGTATGCTGTTTTTTTGTTTTTTTTTGTACTTATCGTTTTATGAGCCGTTGTTATCCGGCTTCGACCGGAGAATCCTGCGGGGAATGGGCGTTCCTAAGCCAAGAGGAGTTGATTGACGGGCTGCTAAGGCGTGTCACGCCTTCCGAAAATACCCAAAGTGACACTCGGGTATTTTCGGAAGGCGTGACATGCCTTAGCAGCCCGTCAATCAACTCCACTTGGCTTAGGAACGCCCATTCCCCGCAGGATTCTCCGCTCGGAGCCAGATAACAACGGCTCATAAAACGATAAGTACAAAAAAAAAAACAGCATACTGCAGATGTTAGCAGTATGCTGGATCTAATGTCAGAAAGTTGATTTGTGGGTGAACCTCCGCTTTAATTGAAATATAAATACTAAACATTTATATGCAATATTGCATATTTATTTGATTAAGGAAAACAAAAGTTTGTTTTATACCCAACCATGATAAAATAAAAATGTAATACTGCAAAGCACTATATATTCCTTTCTTCTTTTTTTATTTTTTATTTGCTTCAGCAGTGAACAAACAGCAAAAAAAGAACCAAATGGCTTTCCAGTTCACTTTAGGTTCACACTTATCCGACACAGAAGTCAAACAACTTCCGATCCAACTTTGGCCTGCAAATTCAGGTCTGACACCTTAATGCAACTTCAATAAACAAGATCTAATTTTGATCCAACTTTGAGATGATTGCGACTTCAAAACAATTTACGCCAAACTTATAAGAAAAAAACTACGTGGGGCCACCCCCAAAATCCATACCGGACCATTATCCGAGTGTGCAGCCCAGCAGGTCAGGAAAGCAGGGGGATGAGCGAGAGCCCCCCTCCAGAACCATACCAGGTTACATGCCCTCAACGTGTGGTGGTGGGTGCTTTGGGGTGGGGGGCTCTGCCCCACAACCCTGGCCATTGGTTGTGGGGGTCTGCAGGCAGGGGGCTTATTAGAATCTTTAAGAAATTCCTACCTACCCATTCACACCAAAAAAAGTTTACAAAAAACAAGAGATGGTTTTTGACAAGTTCTCCAATGTAAATCATGATGTCTTCTCTCTCCGCTTTCTCCACTGATGTCTTCTTTCTTCGCTTCTTCCACTGATGTCTTCTTTCTTTGGTTCCTCCACCACTGTCTTCTTCTTCCAGTTCTGTTTTTCTCCTGTTCCTCCACAACCTCTTCTTCCTCCACTGCTGCTGCTGCCGCCGACCTGCTGACAATAAAAAAAAACGCTCCTCCTCCGAAGCTGGCTCCCACTGTTCTGTGAACTCTGGTGTCTGACAGTTCTTATATAGCTATTGGGTCTGGCCATATGGGGATGTCACCCTGAGACCCCACCCCTTGCAATGTCCTGAGCATGATGGGTCCATGATGTCACACAATGGAAAAGAGTACCACTCCAAGCCCTGCGACCTATGCTGTGCTCCCACCCTGTAGTACTGACAGGTGCAGAATCTGCGCTAATCTGTGGAAAAAATAAATGATCCTGGACTGCCGCACTCCGATTTATTGAAACAAAATAAACAAAGGATAAAATCCAAAGCTGTATGACATCCAAAAATTCATGCAACACTGCAATCAATAGTAGAAAGTGGACATAGGGGACAAACAAGCTAACATGCTTCACATCTTGGATACCCCATTGTGTCCATGATGTCACAAGGGGTAGGTGGGGTCTCAGGGTGATGTCACCGCAATGGCCATGCCCCATAGCTATATAAGAACTGTCAGACACTGGAGCTCACAGAACGGTGGGAGCCAGCGTCGGAGGAGACGTGCGTTTTTTTTTAATGGGTCAGTGCTGGAGGAAGAAGACATCGGCAGAGGAAGCCGAGAGAGAAAACATTGGTGGAGGAACCAAAGAAAGAAGACATCGGTGAAGGAACCAAAGGAAGAAGACATTGGTGGAGTAATTGGAGAAAGAATATATTGTGATTCACGATGGAGCTATGACTGGGGAAATTCTTAATTTTTAATGAAGTACATGTCAAAAATTGTGTTTTGTTTTGTGTAACACCACACTGTTTTTTTTTTTGGTAAATAGGTAGGGGTACAATGTACTCCATACTCATTCACATGGGAGGGATAGGATCTGGGGGCCCCCTTTCTTAAAGGGGACTTCCAAATTGTGATAAGGTCCCTGCCTTCTGACTCCCACAACACCAGGCTAGAGTTATGGGGAAGAGGCCCTTGTTCCCATCGACAAAACACCCCCCATATTGAGGGCATGTGGCCTGGTATGGTTCAGGAGTCGGTCGGGTATAGATTTTGGAGGGCCCTACGCCGTTTTTCTATTTTTTTTTTTTGGTCGTGGGTTTACCCTCAAAATCTATATCAGACCAAAGGGTCTGTTATAATCTTGGCGGACCCGACGCCATTTTTATTTTAAAGTTTATTTTTAAAGTTTTGGCATGGGGTTCCCCCTCAAGATCCATCTATACCAAACTCAAAGGGCCTGGTATGGATTTGGCAGGGGACCCCACAACATTTCTTTAGGGGATTTTACATTACAGGATCCCTTCTTACAGAGAACTAGCATGTATTAAAGTAGATTGAAACCTAATCATTAAGAACCTTGAATAAGCTTTAACATGTTAATGTAATTTTAAAAGTTGTTTTAAAAAAAAAAATCTGCAGATCTCAGTAAACCAATGCCTGGTGATTCTGTCATGATGGTCCTTCTTCAGATTTGTTAAAACTAGCAGGGATTGTGCAAACACACTTTGCTCAGACATGGTCCAGCTTTGTCACTATTATGAATATGTTCCAGAGAAATTATGTGCAGCCATCACTGAAATGAGCTATGTAAAAAGGAAGTGACTAAAGTAGGCTGGAAAAATTCAGAAGCATTGAGATTAAGCTAAAAATAATATATGCTTTTTTTAAGATATAAATAATTTCCATTCAGGGTTTACATCTTCTTTAACCTCCCTGGCGGTATGATTCTGTCTGGAATTACGTACCAAAAGCGGTACAATTATTTTGCATGAAAATTTGTCATTTTATACTGTAGGCTTGTAATCCTTAGGAATAACTCACTTAAATCTGTCCAAACCAGAGTCTAGTAGACATCCCGGGTAAGATAAAGTTTGAAACACAAAATCATAAAATTATAATATAATAAATAACTATAAATAATTATAACAAATGATAATGTAATTATAATAAAAATTATTCAATAATATAATCAAATCAAAATCACAGAAATTTGCTCAGTTGCAGAATTGTCGCTGTCATTACTTTTATTTTTTTATGATGGATTTCCCCACAAATCGCTATCGCTCAATTCTGCAAGTGATTATAATTTATTATTGCTGTTTTCTAGCTGCTCTAAAATTACTTTTGACATAAAGGGACACTTTGGTTGCTATGGACAATCTACAGTTTGCAGGCACAAAATAATTTTTTTATTATATAAAAGTACATGTAGTGCACTGGGCAGACCACTAGGGACAAGGGGGTGTGTATTTTTTACATACAGTACTGTAATCTATAAGATTACAGTATACTGCATGTAATGTGTTTGTTCACATTTTTTAATTTTTCTGCCGGTCTCTGCCCCCGTGCGTCGTAACGTCGCAGGGAACGAAGATCGGCGGGCACTGTGTGAATCGAATGAAGGAAGCGACTCGCTCACACAGCGCGGATGCATCGCTGGATCCAGGGACAAGATAAGTACAGTAACCTGCCTGGAAAAGGTAAGCCAGCACGTGCTGCACACTCTGCACATCCACCCCGAGCGTGACTCGGGGTTACCGATTTTTGCATAGAAAATCCACCCCGAGTGACGCTCGGGTTTACCGCTAAGGGGGTTCAAGCTCCTTCTGGGCTCAAATGCCTATCGTATATTTTACACCACATTTTTCTCCTACCTGATCAGGCCCTCAATCTTTATCTTCTGTTTCCATTCAGACACAAGATATCCTATAATGCTCCTGTTATTGTCATCCAATGGTTTTGACGCTGGATAGCCCTATATATGACAGACATAATAAACAGACACAAGCTACTTGTGGTACACTTCCATTTACACACACAGACATGTTTAAACCCGTAAAGGGTATACAATTTGTCATCTGAAGCCTACATGTGCTTATGTAAAAAACACACAGCTGAGAAATACAAAATAGGAACATCGAAGATTATATTAAAAGTATATCTAAAGCCAAATGTTTTTTTTGTTTTGAGTGAATATGTATTAGTGTTTATTGTTGTATGTGTCCCCAAGGCAGATTCACCATTTCTATTTGTCCTGTTTTCTATTATCGCCAACAATGCAATTGAAAGAAAACCCCCATTTTTTTTTCATAGTTTATAGGCAAGGAATTGCCAAAGAGGGCCTTTTTGGAAAAATTATTAATTGCACATATTTTTGCAGAAAACAAAAATGTACATTTATATTTTTTTTCCTGCAGGAGCTTTGGAAGAATTGTACCTGTAATTGAACCTATAAGTGAAATATTAGAAAAACCTCAAGAGATGGGATTTTGTAGGCAACACATACAAAACTTCAAAAATATATAAAATTAATTAATTTATTACAAAATTTATAGAAAACATTACACATACAAAAATATCAAAATTACATATTATACAAGACATTGATGATGTAGATACTATCCGTCATACAAAACTGTCACCAGGATTGGGAGGTAGATTGTAGCAGAAAAGGCCGACGCGTTTCGAATGCTAGGCATTCTTTATCAAGGCATGTGTAAGTATTACATCTAAAGTAAATCAAAATATAATATAAATATTAGACATATATATATATATATATATATATATATATATATATATATATATATATATATATATAATATAGCAGTATACTGTCTACCTTGAGCAAAGACATAGCATACATTAATAAGAAACAGCTCACCCATTGTGTTAAAAACTTTGGGCCAGATTCACAAAGCACTTACTCCGGAGTATCACGAGTTAGGCACGCGTAAGTCTAAAAATGCACACGCTTATCTATGCATCGTATCCTCAAAACGATATACGCCTGAAATCCACATTTTTTAGACCGACATAATTTGGATAGACCGGCGCAGCGAGCGTGCAAAACTGCACTAGACACACTATTGATTTCCTATGCAAATATGCAAATTAGGGAGATACGCCGATCCACAAAAGTAAGTTTGTGCGGTGCAGTCTACACGATGTGCTTATCAGCTGCACGGCCGGTCTAAAATTAGACCATATAAAAGTAGGTTTAAAATTAGACAATCCGTCTACATGTCAGCAAATCAACACCATTAAGGACGAGCTGAGCAGCCACACTTGCAGGACATTAATCTGTATGCCAACATGCCAGGGGCATCCTTGCTCAATGCTATACTACTGACTTTAGATGAGCGCAGAAGGAGGAGGGCACGGGAGAGGATCTTTGTCAGGTATATCTGTGGGGTGAGCCCAATGGAAAAAGGCCCCCCTTTTGGCTGGAATTAGGGTGCAATTGGAGAGATACCCTGTGTTAATAGGAGGGTAGATGTTGGTTCCTCAGCTTCCACTAATTTCAGTGAAATTGAGTAAAGGTGGATTAATTAGGTCAGTGTGGTTGATTACACTAGTAACCACACTAGTAGGGATTCCTACCTATTAGACTCTAGAGACACAATTTTTTATTTGTTTTATATGGTTTAGGGTGCATCGGTCACAACTGGCATCCTTATAGCAGCATAGGATCATTTTACTTTAGCAATCTTTGGGCCTGCTGGCCTGCACAGGCTCCTGACCTAATTAACCACTTCTGACCAGCCCCACGTCCAAAGACATCATTTTTTTGAAGATGGATATCTCGGTAACGGCAGCAGCTGCTGCCACAACCGAGATATCCATCTCTTCGTGGGGCGGTCCTGTTAACGATAACGGTGGTCATCGCGGTGGATTCGCCGCGAGATCGCCGTTACCGGCGGCGGGAGAGGGTGCCCCCCCTCCCGCCGCTCTCCCGCGCCCTCCGCCGCTTACCGTAGCCGTCGGTAGCGGTGGAGGCGATCGGGTCCTCTTGCTGGCTGTCCGGGGATGCCCCGCCCGCATATGAAAACGGTGTTCAAACCACACAAGTGAGGTAACGCCACGATCGTTAGAGCGAGAGCAATAATTCTAACCCTAGACCTCCTCTGCATCTCAAAAAATGCAACCTGTAGAATTTTTTAAACGGCGCCTATCGAGATTTTTAAGGGTAAAAGTTTGACGCCATGCCACGAGCGGGCACAATTTTTAAGCGCGACATGTTGGGTATCATTTTACTCGGCGTAACATCATCTTTCACAATATATAAAAAAATTGGCCCAAATTTATTGTTGTCTTATTTTTTAATTCAAGAAAGTGAATTTTTTCCAAAAAAAGTGCGCTTGTAAGACCGCTGCGCAAATACGGTGTGAGAAAAAGTATTGCAATGACCGACATTTTATTCTCTAGGGTGTTAGAAAAAAATATATATAATGTTTGGGGGTTTTAAATAATTTTCTAGCAAAAAAAAACTGTTTTAGTCTCGTAAGCACCGAATCTGAAAAACAGGCTCGGGGCTGAAGTGGTTAATCCACCTTTACTCAATTTCACTGAAATTAGTGGAAGCCGAGGAATCAACATCTACCCTCCTATTAACACAGGGTATCTCTCCAATTGCACCCTAATTCCAGCCAAAAGGGGGGCCTATTACCATTGGGCTCACCCCACGGATATACCCGACAAAGGTATTAATTTAGCAGCGCCATTTCCCTTTCTACTATTCATATTTATATTAGCTCCCAACATAGGGATCCTACTGGGAGGCAACAGCTACTTTATTCCCCATAGCGCGGACACCCCTGTTCTTACACGGGAGAGGATCTGCCAACCGCCACTGGGCAAGGTACTGGTAACACTCCATTTCCTTGCCAGTGGCTCTTTTCACCCTAATGGCTAAATATATATTTTATATACATTTTTTTCTGTTTAGTATATATTTTATAATAATTAATATAATAAATATATATTTTTATTTTTTTAAATAATATAAATGTACTAATTTTAATATTATTATAATTGTCTTATTTAATATTATATATATATATATATATATATATATATATATATATATATATATATATATATAACATATATATATATATATATATATATATATATATATATATGTATACTATATACACACCGGCACAAGACAAAATTGGATGTACTTTTGCAATGGAAGGGCATTTCTCTCGGTCTATTTAAGCACTGTGCATAGCTCACTAAGTATGACGGGACTAGTTCCTATCTAACTGATTGCGCCGTGCCTAGTTCTGAGCATGCTCAGAGAGGTGCTGACCATAGTCTGCTTCATGTGCACATGCCCAGTCTGGCCGGCCCTTCATTTGCATGGGGTCACGGCTCATTTCAATGGAACACGGCCACGTCCTTCCCACTTTGAATTACACTGCCTTACGCCTCGGAATTTATATTGCACCAGTGCAAATTTGGCCGAAAATACTACGAGGATACGGTACTTGCGCCTCAAAATTAAGCCGGTCTAATTTAAAGGAGTTGCACTACGCCGGTCCAAAAATGCGCCGATGTACGTGAATCTGGCCCTTTGTGCCCAAAGAGCCAGACCAAGGCCCCCCCGAAACTCCAGGGTATAGATGTCTCTAATAGCAGGTTGAACAATATAAGCTCTTACTCCTATCACTCATAGGGTAGACAGAACCACTGAGTTCAATCGAATGGAGCATATATCCTAAATTTGGAGACATGGATAGAAAGAGAGATACCCCCAAGGGCAAGAAAACAAAAAAAGTTTTCATTATTGTGGGGTATATTCAACAACTGATGCAAAGCTTAGGTTTGCTTCAGAAGTAGTCTAAAGAAGCTTACCTCCAGATTCCTTGCAATCAGGTATCCTGTTCCCAGATGACCAAAAACGAAGATTGCTGGCTAACCCCCAGCGGAGGTTCCTGGTTAACCCTCAGTTAGAAAATGTCTCCAATTTCTCCAGTGTGTGGAGAGGAAATGTTACCAAACATCCCCTTTGGTGTTTCCTTAAATACTTACCTTCCATTGATCCAGCTGATGTGTCCCTCCCTTTCATCGCCGCCCTAATTGCGGGTGTTTGTAATGTGTATTTTCTATTTCCTCTAAAAGGGGCGTGCGTCATTTAATTGCGACGTGTCCAGGAATGACGCGCCCGGATAGCGGACCAATGAGGACACTGGGCACGTCGCAATTAGATGACGCACGCCGCTTTTAGAGGAAATAGAAAATACACATTGTAAAACACCCGCAATTAGGGCGGCGATGAAAGGGAGGGACACATCAGCTGGATCGATGGAAGGTAAGTATTTAAGGAAACACCAAGTGGGGTGTTTGGTAGCATTTCCTCTCCACACACTGGAGAAATTGGAGACATTTTCTAACTGGGGGTTAACCAGGAACCTCCGTTGGGGGTTAGCCAGCAATCTTCGTTTTTGGTCATCTGGGAACAGGATACCTGATTGCAAGGAATCTGGAGGTAAGCTTATTTAGACTACTTCTGAAGCAAACCTAAGCTTTGCATCAGTTGTTGAATATACCCCACAATAATGAAAACTTTTTTTGTTTTCTTGCCCTTGGGGGTATCTCTCTTTCTATCCATGTCTCCAAATTTAGGATATATGCTCCATTCGATTGAACGCAGTGGTTCTGTCTACCCTATGAGTGATAGGAATAAGAGCTTATATGGTTCAACCTGCTATTAGAGACATCTATACCCTGGAGTTTCGGGGGGGCCTTGGTCTGGCTCTTTGGGCACAAAGGGCTAGATTCACAAAGCACTTACGCAGGAGTATCTCGAGATGTGCCGTCTAAGTCTAAATTTGCTTCGGAATATTTTTTGCACCGTACCCACAGAACTAGATACGCACCAAAATAGGCTACTCCCGACCGGCCTAACTTGCCTACGCCTGCACATCCTAGGTGCACATTTATTCCGTCCACACCATTGATTTCCTATGCAAATATGCAAATGAGGGAGATATGCCGATCCACAAAAGTAAGTTTGTGCGGTACAGTCTACACGATGTGCTTATCAGCTGCACGGAAAGTCTAAAATTAGACCATATAAAAGCAGGTTTAAAATTAGACAATCCGTCTACATGTCAGCTAAAGCAACACTGTTAGGGACAAGCTGAGCACCCACACTTGCAGGACAACAATCTATATGCCAACATGCAGGGCTGCCATCAGGGGGGTGCAGGCATTACACCTGTAAGGGGCCCGGGGGTCCCCAGGGGCCCGGATGGGAACCCCCTAAAAAAAAAAAAACGTTTTGTTTTTGTTTTAGGGGTCCGGAGTTCCCAAGGGCCCCAGATGACAACCCCCTCTTTTTTATATCTATTTTTCTTTATTTCTTTTTTTTTTGCCAGGGGCATCCTTGCTCATAGCTATACTACTGACTTTAGATGAGCACAGAAGGAGGAGGGCACGGAGGAGGGCACGGGAGAGGATATACCGCACACGCATAGACCTCTTTGGCATGAGTGATTCTGAGGTGTATCGCATCTGGAATTAACCACAACCCTGCAGGAGGACATCACCAGCCGAACACACCGCTCACATGCAGTGCAGCCACCGGTCAAGGTCCTGGCAACACTCCATTTCCTTGCCAGTGGCTCTTTTCAGCGTACAAGTGGAGTGGTGGCAGGAATGTCACCCCCACATTCAAAAATCATTCACAAACAGAAAAGTAAATAAAAAAAAATGCCCAGCAAAAAAAAAATGCCCAGCAAATAAAAAAAAACAAAAAACAGCAAAATAAAAAAAAAAAACTCTCCAAATCACTCTCCAAAAATCTCAAAGACACGTCACAAACCAACAACCACTAACAAACAACAGAACAAAAACACCTTGCTGTAGGAAGGGAAAAAAATTGGATATACTTTTGCAATGGAAGGGCATTTCTCTCGGTCTATTTAAGCACTGTGCATAGCTCACTAAGTCTGACTGACCTAGTTCCTATCTAACTGATTGCGCCGTGAGCATGCTCAGAGAGGTGCTGACCATAGTCTGCTTCATGTGCACATGCCCAGTCTGGCCGGCCCTTCATTTGCATGGGGTCACGGCTCATTTCAATGGAACAAGCCCATGTCATTCCCACTTTGAATTACACCACCTTACGCCTCGGAATTTACATTGCACCGGTGCAAATTTGGACGAACATACTACGAGGATACGGTACTTGCGCCTCGAAATTAAGCCGGTCTAACTTAAAGGAGTTGCACTACGCCGGTCCAAAAATGCGCTGATGTACGTGAATCTGGCCCAAAGTTTTTAACACAATGGGTGAGCTGTTTCTTATTAATGTATGCTATGTCTTTGCTCAATGTAGACAGTATACTGCTATATTATATATATATATATATATGTCTAATATTTATATTATATTTTGATTTACTTTAGATGTAATACTTACACATGCCTTGTTAAAGAATGCCTAGCATTCGAAACGCGTCAGCCTTTTCTGCTACAATCTACCTCCC
Source organism: Rana kukunoris (assembly GCA_029574335.1). Classification (NCBI taxonomy): domain Eukaryota; kingdom Metazoa; phylum Chordata; class Amphibia; order Anura; family Ranidae; genus Rana; species Rana kukunoris. The sequence continues at coordinate 252,487,671 of CM056052.1, read as the reverse complement.
AATCCTGGTGACGGTTTTGTATGACGGGTAGTATCTACATCATCAATGTCTTGCATAATATGTAATTTTGATATTTTTGTATGTATAATGTTTTCTATAAGTTTTGTAATAAATTAATTCATTTTATATATTTTTGAAGTTTTGTATGTGTTGCCTATAAAATCCCATCTCTTGAGGTTTTTCGAATATTTCAATTACTACGGGATGACGGCAACTACATGCCGCTATATATGAGTTGGTCTTTTTTCTATTGTACCTGTAAGTAACCTCAACAGCCTGCCATATTCCAGGGACACAGACCCATTATATTCTTCATGCTGTTGGAGGGGAAGGGATGTTTTCTGGGCAAAATAAACCTGCCACTGTGAATGAATAGAATGATTCTACAAAGCCAACAGTTTTGCCAAACTGGCATGAAGATGCTGGGCATCAGGTTATAATATTTTATTTCCACTCCAGCAACTGTAAAGGAGACACCTGCTTTGGAAGGGATGCAGCCGGAGACAGTGGGGTGGGTGCAGGAGTAATCTGAAGAAGTGCAAGCCTTCCCTGATTTGGCCACATGACCCTTTTACCTGCTTTGGGTGCTGTATCTTAAGACTCTGAGACCCCTTGTAAAAAAAAATCACTATCACTAGAAACTGAAAATGCTGCAGTGAAAGCAGAAGATAATATAGTGGGGAGGGGCAGAGAAGCAGAAAGTGTCAACTTGTCATATTGAGGTACTGCTCCTAACAAACTCTGTGGTGTTTTACACTGGTACTAGCAACATGGCTGAGGCATGGAAGATGCATTAAAGGCCCACACACTGTGAAGATCTGTGGTTCAGCCCTGGGGATAAAAGTGTCATGAGATGGATTAGAACAGCTGCTCCCTCCTGTCCACAGAAAGCTGTGTCTGCGCCATGATAAATTCCTTCTTGCTGCTATTATTCCTCATCCTCAGAACTTTCTTTTCAATTAATGGGACTCACAATTGATCTGCCACCTCATTAGAAGGTATATACCCTTCTCATCGTGGCAGCCCACTTTGTAGTAGGCTGCAGCTGCTGAAACATCACTCCTCCTTGATGCACCCTCCCTGATTTTGCCTTAACTGCTGTGTGGTTAAACCCTCTTCTTCCTCCCTGACAATGACATTACCTTCCTCATCCTCAATATCTGAAAGGAGGAATGGTTGCACTTGACCAAGATCTTTATTTATTATTTATAAGTCTGTAATCATGTGATCAAATTACTCTACCAATGCCTCATTGACAGATTGGGCTGTGACAGTATTAGCAGAAAAGTAAGAGAACTAAAATAGGGCTGTCTACTATTTCCTGCCAGTGTGGTGCTCCATAGCACAGCCACTCTAGAAAAAGGCAGATATATATTCCTTGGTACTAGTGGTGCATCATAACCACCACTGGGTCCTGCAGAACCTGCTCACTGCGGAACCATCTCCATGCGCATAACCTCTGCCTTTCACCTTAAACCTTCTTGACATTTTTTTTAATGGAAAGCGAATGTTATGATCACCAAAATGAATTAATATACACAGTAGATAGACATCTGCATATTGAGGAAACATTGAGATACAGGCACAGGCCTGGTAGATATTTTAAAAAGGGCAAAAAAAATAATAAGCAAGCTGATAAGACACGGAACGATCTCAAAATGGCCACAGTACCTCAGGCGCACGCACAAATTGCAGCTGAAGCACCTTCATCACACAAACAAACTGTGTCCCCTGTATTACATCAAGCTTTACCTCAGGAATCAATATCTAATGCTTGCCCTGCTTATTCTTCCCAAACACTGATGGAAAGGGAGAACCCTGTGTAAATTATACAAACAACACCTGTGTTGGTTTCCTCATGTAATCCAGTCCATATGGCGACAAACAGTGAACAGGCTCTTGATGTTACCATTAATATCTCTGAACTATTTGCTAGAATATATGAAATGCTGGACAGAGGCTTGGCACAAAATGCAGAAAGGATAACTGGAGAAATTAGAGCTGACTTTCTGGGTAAAAGAATTGAGACTATTGAACATAATTTGGATGTTAATATTGCTAGAACGGATGAAAATGCTGATCATTTACAATTCATGCAGGAACAGCTTGGCATAGCACAGGCTAGGATCGATGTCCTTGAGAATAGATCTAGAAGAGGTAATTTCAGGGTCAGAGGTCTGCCAGAATCTATCCTTGATATTAACTCTGCTGTGTTGGACATTATTAAAATGCTATTGCCATCTATTTTGGCTCATAAACTAGAATTGGAGCGTGCACATAGGTCTTTGGGACCAATGAGGAAAGATGACTTACCAAGAGATGTGGTGGTGAAACCACATTACTATTCTACAAAGAAGGAGATAATAAAAAGATCTCGCCAACAAGAGAAACTAACATACCAAGGTACCAATATTCAAATCTTTTCTGATATTTCCCTTTGCACAATACAAAAAAGAAGGGCTTTATTAACAGCCATCATGAAGAGAGAAATAAGATATAAATGGGCATTTCCTTTTGCGCTAAAATTTTCTTACAAGGGCAACCATCACACGGTTCATAATTTTTTCAGGAAGGAGAACGACTACTGATGAGTCTAAATATAATCTCTATGGAACCTGATATGGACACTACTCCTACCCAGCAGGGCTCTGCCAAAAGACAAAATCCTATAAGCCCAACTTCTTCTGCATGGAACAAAGTCAAACACAGGAAGGTTAAAGATAACTCTGTTACCTGAAGGAAAAAATATTTTTTATTGAAAAGTCTTTTTTTTTCTCTTCTGATATGCTCTTTGGCCCAGATTCACAGAGCAATTACGCCTGTCTAACTGGTGTTAGACAGGAGTAATTTCAAATTTCGTGCGCCGTATCACTAGTTTGAATCCTCAAACCATGATACGGCGGCTTCGGGCTTCGATCCGAGAGGCTTATGTCTTCGTAAGCCTTCGGATCTACGCTGCGATATTTTTGCGGCTGCTGGGAGGAGTTCGCGTTGTTTTCATGCGTCGGGATATGCAAATGAGTTTTTACGGCGATCCACAAAGATACGAGCGGTCTTCGCAATCGCTTACGTCTATTTTTTTCTACGTACTGTTAGACCAGCTTTTTGCTGGTCTAACAGTGCGTAACCCATGTTAAGTATGGCCGTCGTTCCCGCGTCAAATTTAAAATATATATAAATTTTTTTTTTACGTAACTCGTTCGGGAATAGGAATGTCCGTAAACGACGCTACTCAAGAAAAAATGACGTAACGACGTGATTTCGCGCAATGCACGGCGGGAAATTTGGGAACGGAGCATGCGCAGTTCGATAACCGGGGGAACGCGCCTATTTTAAATGCTTCACGCACCCTAATCGCGTATATGGATTGCGCCGGGAGAAATACACTACGCCGCCGTCGTTTACTGGACAAAATCTACCTGGATTCCACGTAGAGCCAGGTAAAATACGGCGGCGTAGTGTATTTGGGAAACGCTACGATAATCGAATTCTATCTGAATCTGGCCATTTTGTTTTTATTTTTTTCTAACAATTTTTTCAGGAAGAACTGAATTTTTCCATACTGATATTCCTGTATATCTCCAATGGAAGAGGGAAAAGAAACCCCTCCTTTTTTTTTTTTTTTTTTTTACACTTGATGGTATTTCTGTATGAGTTCATATTCGTATATATTTCACATTTACACAGTAATCAGTGCAGTTTTATAGCACTAATCGCTGTGTAAATGTGAATGGTCCCAAAAACATGTCAAAAGTGTCCGATATGTCCGCCGCAATGTCACGGTCACAAAAAAAAAAAACGCAGATCGCCGCCATTACTAGTAAAAAAATAAAAATGCCATAAATCTATCACCTATTTTGTAAACGCTATAACTTTTGCGCAAACCAATCAATATACGATTATTGCGTTTTTTTTACCAAAAATACGTAGAATAATACGTATCGGTCTAAACTGAGGGAAACAAAAGTTTAAAAAAAAAAAAAATTGTGATATGTATTAAATAAAATAGTAAAAAATGTTGTGTTTTTTTTTAAATTGTCGCTCTTCTTTTGTTTATAGTGCAAAAAATAAAAACCGTAGAGATGATCAAATACCACCAAAAGAAAGCTCTATTTGTGTGGGGGAAAAAACATAACAATTTAATTTGGGTACAGTGTTGCACGACCGCGCAATGTCATTCAAAGTGCAACAGCGCTGAAAACTAAAAATTGGTCTGGGCAGGAAGGGGGTGAAAATGCCCTGTATGGAAGGGGTTAAGTAATGGTCACAGGCCAGTGGTGAGACATTGGGCCTCAACCAGGGGCGTTGCTAGGTCCCAAAAAGACCAGGGGCTTCAGCGGTAGGCGGAGTGGTGCCGGGTGACCTACCTGACACACACACCCAGACCTACGTGTGTGTGTGTGTGTCAGTGTACACACACACACACACACACTGACATAACCTGCATACACCAACACTGACCACTACACTACACTGACCACTACACTACACTGACCACTACACAACACTGACCAAACCACACTACACTGACCACTACACTACACTGACCACTACACTACACTGACCACTACACTACACTGACCACTACACTACACTAACCAAACCACACTACACTACACTGACCACTACACAACACTGACCAAACCACACTACATTGACCACTACACTACACTGACCACTACACTACACTAACCAAACCACACTACACTGACCACTACACTACACTAACCAAACCACACTACACTACACTGACCACACTACACTACACTACACTGACCACTACACTACACTACACTAACCAAACCACACTACACTGACCACTACACTACACTAACCAAACCACAATACACTACACTGACCACACTACACTGACCACACCACACTACACTGACCACACTACACTAACCAAACCACACTACACTACACTGACCACACTACACTAACTACACTAACCAAACCACACTACACTACACTACACTACACTGACCAAACCACACTACACTAACCAAACCACACTACACTACACTGACCACACTACACTACACTACACTGACCACACTACACTACACTAACCAAACCACACTACACTACACTGACCACACTACACTAACCTGACCACACCACACTACACTACACTACACTGACCACACCACACTACACTACACTGGCCACACTACACTGACCACACTACACTAACCAAACCACACTACACTACACTAACCAAACCACACTACACTGACCACACTACACTGACCACACCACACTACACTAACCAAACCACACTACACTACACTGGCCACACTACACTGACCACACTACACTAACCAAACCACACTACACTGACCACACTACACTGACCACAGTACACTGACCAAACCACACTCCACTGACCACACTACACTGACCACACTACACTGACCACACTACACTACACTACCCAAACCACACTACACTACACTGACCACACCACACTACACTGACCACATTACACTACACTAACCAAACCACACTACACTAACCAAACCACACTACACTAACCACACTACACTAACTACACTAACCAAACCACACTACACTACACTACACTGACCAAACCACACTACACTACACTGACCACACTACACTACACTGACCACACCACACTACACTAACCAAACCACACTACACTACACTGGCCACACTACACTGACCACACTACACTAACCAAACCACACTACACTGACCACACTACACTGACCACACTACACTGACCAAACCACACTACACTGACCACACTACACTGACCACACTACACTACACTACCCAAACCACACTACACTACACTGACCACACTACACTACACTGACCACATTACACTACACTAACCAAACCACACTACACTAACCAAACCACACTACACTAACCAAACCAAACCACACTACACTGACCACACTACACTAACCAAACCACACTAACCAAACCACACTACACTACACTGACCACACTACACTACACTGACCACACTACACTAACCAAACCACACTACACTACACTAACCAAACCACACTACACTACACTGACCACACCACACTACACTACACTGACCACACTACACTGACCACACTACACTGACCACACTACACTGCACTGACCACACTACACTGCACTAACCACTAACAGACTACACTACACTGACCAGACATACACTATCACTGACGTCACCTACCTCAGCTGTGGTGTGCGGCGCCGGCACGCCCAATGTGCCCATCATAGCCATGCAGCCAGGGAGGAGGGAGATTCAGGAGAGGAGAGCCGCCGAGCAGGGATGTGGCGTGGTGTGCCCGTCACACATATTCAGCCAGAGGAGGAGACTCAGCACTGCAGCAGAGCCGTAGAGAGCCGCCGAGCGGCATTGTACTTCCCACCTTCTGAGCTTGCGGCGCCTGATGATGGATGTCACACGTCCCCCGCAGGCCCGGATTGGACCAGAGGGACATCCATCATAGGCGCTGCTGCACGTTCCAGAAGGCGGGACCTGCTGTGTCTTCCGGACCGGCACGCTCAGAAATAGAATGGTCCCTCCCTGCTTGGCAAAGATCGCGGCGGCGGCGCTCAAGGCTAACAATGCACTTCTTCATGCCCAAGACTCAGGGCTCCAGTGATGACGCCTCTGGCCTCAACTCACTCCTTAGATTGACGTTTGGTCGTCCTGGGGAGTGAGTACATGTTACTTTTTTGAATGAGGGAAGGGAGACATCACCTTCCCCTCATTCTGGGCCATTTCCTGGCTCTCTATTATCTTGCATTATACTGATATTTTTAAGTTTTTCTTCTTATTCTCTGGTTTTCTCTTTACCTTTTCAGCCTACCTGCCAATGAATGGACTTATTGAGATATGTTTACTGCTGCAGTTATACAACCCATTCACTGTCTATTTTTGGTATGATATAGGTTCTAGAATCGCCAAAATCCAGATGGGCATGTTGCTTAGGTTCATTAATATCCTGATCCATGGCTGGTATAGCTAATTCTCCCTCTCCCTTTCGGGTTGTTTCGCACAACACACAGGGGTTGAATTCTCCGTTCAAAAGAAGAAAAGCCCTGCAATTCTACAAGCCCCTTCATATTGATGTAGTATTTCTGCAGGAAACCCACTTCCCAAACCAGCACACCCCCTTGTTTTTACATGCACATTTTCCAACGTTTTATTTATCCAAGGGAGAAAATAAGACTAAAGGAGTGGCTATTTTATTCTCCAAACACTGCAATTTTGACTTGACTAAGAAGTATGCTGACCCAGAAGGCAGGTTCGTTCTGGTCAAGGGCACCTTGGATGGAATACTATATACTTTTGTTTCCTATTATGCTCCTAATAGGGGACAGAATTATTTTTTTTACCATATGTTAGAGACTCTCCAACCTTTTATATAAGGTATCATAGTTATGGGAGGAAACTCCAATTTGGCTTTTGATTCTGGACTAGATAAGTCTGGACCATCAAAGACTAATCAAAGACTGGACCATCAAAGACTAAATTAATCAGACCAACTAAAGCTAGCACTCAAATTGCTCATCTGATTCACCAATCCAGATTGATGGATATCTGGAGGGAATTGAACCCAACAGCAAAAGATTATACACACTACTCCAGTCCCCATCAATCATTTTTATGTATAGATCACATATTACTATCTACTCATCATATCCCTTATGCTTTTAACTCCTTTATTATTGGTGTTCCATGGTCAGACCATTCCATGGTTAAGTTAGCTTTGAAGAGGATGAATACTAATCATAGGGTTTCTCATTGGACCCTTAACCAATCACTTTTAAATGACCCCAATATAGTTATGGAAATTGGACAAACCATAAAAGATTATTTTGATATTAAGGACGGGATCTCGCCAGAAATCCTATGGGCAGCTTACAAAGTGACGGTTAGAGGAAAAACTGATACAGATAGCAGCTAGACAAAAAAGATTGAAAAAGTTGGAGATAGAAAAACTTGAACAAAAATTTAATGACTTGAGTATAAAACATAAAATGGATCCTATCGGATTCCCTACTTCCACAGCTAGAACAGCTTTAAACCTAGTGCTTACGGTTAAAGCAGACAAGGCTATAAAGTGGTCCAGGACAAAATTTTATCGAATGAAGGATAAAATAGGTCCGATGTTGGCGCATAAACTATCACCTAGATTTAGATCAAGCATCCTTCCCAAGATTAAACAAGCTGATGGTTCATTTACTCTAAATCCTCAACCGGTGATGGAAGCCTTCCAAAAATTTTATTCAAAGCTTTAGCATTTCGATGGCAACTGTGATTCTAATGGAGTGAAAGAGTTCCTGGAAGGCTTAGATCTTCCAAGACTTTCAGATATACATAGAAAAGAAATGGAGGCTCCCATATCAATTGAGGAGGTTTTGGAAGTAATTAAAGGGTTAAAGTCAAATAAGGCCCCAGGCCCTGGTGGCTTTTCATCTCCTTATTACAAAAAATGTTCAATCCTTTTAACGCCCTATCTCGTAAGGTTTTTAATAGCATGTCGGAAGGTAATCCAATAGGTAGTCAACTTAATATGGCGTACATATCTGTGATCCCTAAACCTGACAAAGATTCCAGTCTAGTTGAAAATTATAAACCGATCTTTGATTAACAATGACCTAAAAATTTTGACTAAAATAATGGCCAATAGACTATCGTCCTTCATAGGTCAGTATATACATAAGGATCAGGTAGGATTTATCCCTAATAGACAAGGTCCAGACCAGGTTAGAAGGGCGGTCAACGTAATTTCAATTTTGCAATCTGGATGGCTTGGAGATCATAGACAGAAGGGTATGCTTTTCTCAATAGACCTTCAGAAGGCCTTTGATTCGGTATCCTGGCCATATATGTTTGCTGTCTTGAGACGCTGGGGATTTGGTTCTAGAATGTTAGGTTTATTATCTGCTCTTTACTCCTCACCAAAATAAGACTACATGGACTATATTCAGAAACTATTAGAATTAAAAGAGGTACACGTCAGGGATGTCCTTTGTCTCCCCTGATATTCGCTGTTGTAATAGAGTCTTTGGCAATAGCAATCAGGAACAAACCGAATGTCAGGGGAGTTAAGTGTGCCCAGAGAGAACACAATATGCGTTATTTGTGGATGATCTTTTACTATTTATAACCTCCCCAATCTCTTCTTTATCTGCAATCTATTCTCTATTGGATAAATTCTCTGAAGTTTCAGGCCTTATGCCGCGTACACACGGTCGTTTTTTGCGATGAAAAAACCCGACGTTTTCTGTGAAGTAAAAAACGACGTTTTTGAAACGTCACTTTTCAAAGACAATTTTGCATACACACCATCGTTTTTTCACAAAAAGCAAGGTTACGTTCACCACTCTTTTCCATTGAAGCTCGCTTCATAACTAGCTTCTGGGCATGCGCGGGTTAAAAAACGTAGTTTTGAACGACGTTTTTGCTACACACGGTGACTTTTTGTGAAACAAAAAACAACGTTTTGAAAAACGACACAAAAAATTCAAGCATGTTGGAATTTTTTTTTGGTCGTTTTTTTTAAGACAAAAAACGACGTTTTGCCCACACACGATCAATTTAAATGACGTTTTAAAAAACGTCGTTTTTTTTTCATCGCAAAAAACGACCGTGTGTACGCGGCATAAAAGTCAATATAGCTAAATCTAGAGCCCTTAATGTATCACTCTCTAAATCTATGGTATCCCTCATTCGAAAAAAATATAATTTTTGTTGGAACGAATTGTCCATTAAATATTTAGGTATTAACGTAACCTTGAAATTTGAAGATCTTTATCAGGCTAACTACCCTCCCATGTATAAGAAACTTGAATCTGATCTAGGTGAGTGGGGCTCACAAAATATAGGTTGAATGGGTAGGATAAGTTCCATTAAGATGACTCTCTTGCCCAGGATTTTATACCTATTTCGTTCACTCCCAATACCGATAAAGAGAAACCATTTGAAAACTTTAACTTTTCAATTTGTTTGGAATAAAAATAACCCACGTGTTTCTTCGCACTGTCTTTTTAATCTACCTGAGCAGGGTGGTCTTGGTCTTCCGAACATATTGTGGTATTACAAGGCTGCTTGATTAGCTCAACTGTCAGATTTATACATCCAAATGGATCGACCTGATTGGGTCAGTTTGGAAGAACAGGCAACTCCCACATATTCGTTAGAAAATTTATTGTGGGCCACTCCTAGAAGTAGACCTATTATGTCACGACTCTGTCTCAAGCTATGGTTCTGTGGGACTCGCTTAGAAATAATCCTTCCCTGATCTCCAAAGGTCACCCATTAGCTGATATATTCAAGGATCCTGCTTTTGCTTCTAGGGTAGATGGGGAATCCTTTAAATGGTGGCGTGCCAAGGGGGTGTACCGCATTGGACGTTTTTTCTCACATTCGGGTCCCCTTTCAGAAATATAATTTAAGGATAATATAGATGTTCCACCCTCTGAAAGGTCAGGGTTTTCTCGAATTTATGATTTTACTCAAAAACTTTGGTTAGATAAGGTTGTAACAGGATATATGACTCCTTATTCAAATAGATGTGACCAGGCCTTGGGGAGGAGGGGAGGAATTTCTGTACTATATAAATCACTTGCTGCTAATGATCACAAAATACCTCATATGATAGCTTGGGAGAGGGATCTTCAGGTTGATTGGGATTTGAAAGATTGGTAATCTAATTTTGATAGATCAATGAAGGGCATTACTAATTTTTCACTTAAAGAGGCTAATTTGAAGATATTTACTAGATGGTATTTGGTACCCTTGAAACTGGCCACTATTTATCCTTCTCTGTCACCTCTATGCTTTAGAGCATGGGTCCTCAAACTATGGCCCTCCAGTTGTTCAGGAACTACAATTCCCATCATGCATAGTCATGTCTGTGAATGTCAGAGTTTTACAATGCCTCATGGGATGTGTAGTTCTGTAACAGCTGGAGGGCCGTAGTTTGAGGATCCCTGCTTTAGAGGGTGTCAAGGGGTTGGTTCTATGATTCATACATGGTGGGACTGTCCAAAGATACGTGGATTCTGGAATAAAGTATTTCATATTATTAGACGAATCACAGGTTGTAATATACATCAGTCTCCAGCGATTGCTTTGCTGAATGGACTTATGCCACAGGCTCATAAGTTTACCAGAAGACTAATATTATTAGGAGCCAGAATTTCTATAGCAACTGCTTGGAAAAAATCCTACAGTCTCGATATTATATATGAAAAGGAAAGTCACATGGATAATGGAACAAGAAAAAAAAGGATTGGCTTACTGTTAAATAAGGATAATCAGTTTAATGAGATTTGGGAACCATGGATGAAGTACTTAGGAATCTCAAATACCATATAAATATGGAAACACAATTCGCTACTTATGGCTTTATAAATTTGGCAGGTAGACTGTCTATCCTTCTTTCTCTTTCATCACCACCTCCTTTTTCTTTTCCTTCCTCTTTTTCTTTTTCATATATTCTCTTTTTCTTTTTTCGATCTTTTTCTCTTTTGGTTTGGTTTCTTTATTTTTTCTATTATATAAATAACGCAAGGAACTTTCTTTATATGAAAGTGTTATTTATATTTTGGTTCTTTTCTATTTCATATATAGTTTGGTTTTAACCATATGGATACATTCTTAAGTCGGTATAGGTATACTGAAATTTCTGATGTATTTTTTACTCCTTGAATCTAGGGAGAGAATATTGGAGGAGGAGTCAATTCCTCGAATATATTTTAAAATAAATTGTTTGAAAATATTTTATGAGTGAGTGAAAAACTTGTAAAGCGTAACACATGTGAACTGAATCGCCTCTGGGCGCTGTTTCCATTTCTATGGTAAGGAAAAGCCCTTGACCTCAGAAGAGATGAGTTGTAATCATTCTCCTGAAGGCCAAGTGGTCCGACTCCAGTCAGATGGTAGTAGGTAGTGCATTCCACAGTCGAGGTCCTTGGACAGCAAATCTCCGATCTCCTTTGGATTTGGATTTTGCCTTGGGTATTTGCAGTAGGTTTTGATTTGTCGATCGCAGAATGTGATTAGGGTTATGGGCTTTTATTTTTTCGCATAGATATTGGGGAGCGTTTCCTTGAATACACTTATGTGTTAGGCAGAGTGCCTTAAAAGTTATTCTGTCTTTTACTGGTAGCCAGTGAAGAGATCTCAGCGAAAGGGAGATTGACTCCCATGTTTTTTTGCCAGTCACTAATCGAGCAGCCGTATTTTGAATGACTTGCAGACGAGTGATTTGGTATTTAGGGAGTCCTAGATAGAGGGCATTTACGTAGTCAAGTCTGGAATTGATGATTGTTCCCACCACGACTGCACTGTCCTTTTTAGGGATAAAGGGGGTGAGTCGGCGTAGTAGGCGTAGCAGATGGTGAGATCCGCTGACTACTGACCCTATTTGTGCATCCATTGTCATGTAGGAGTCGAAAATTACTCAGAGACTTTTGACTTTGGTGCTAGGGGTGATAGTTTTACCCATAATGGGCGGGGGGGGGGTCCAGATAGACGTGGGGTGACTTTTCCGGTTTGCGTGAAACAGGAGAAGTTCTGTTTTCGAACCATTGAGTTTAAGATAGCTGGAAGTCATCCAGTTATCTATTAGATTGAGGGATCTCTCTAGTCCAAGAGAATGATCCTTTTCATTACTGATGCAGAGATACAGTTGAGTGTCGTCTGCGTAAGAGTGGTAAAGTAACTTCTGGTCCCTGATGATTTCAAAGAGGGGGCGGCGATAGATATTGAACAGTACCGGTGACAAGGGAGATCCCTGCGGGACTTCGCATGATACCGTACGCTTTTCCGACATGAAAGATCCCAATTTCACTGTTTGTGGTCGGTTTTCCAAGAAGGAGGAGAACCAGGGTAGATCAGCTTCCACGATTTTGGCCACTTCAGCTAGCCTAGCGAGTAGTAGTCCGTGATCTACCGTGTCAAAGGCTGCACTTAGGTCCAACAGGATCAGGAGGGAGGATTCTCCTTTACCTGCGGCCTCAAGAGCGTCATCCCATATTTTGAGCAGCGCTGTTTCAATTTTTGGGTTTCTAAATGCAGTTGTAACTGTTGTACAACTTCTTTCTCCATTATTTTGGAGAATACATTTAGACCTGTTATGGGCCTCCTATTGTTTGGATCTTTGGGGTCAAGGGTGTTTTTTTTAGCATTGGTTTTATTATCCCTTGTTTCAACAAGGTGGGCACAATGCCCTCCTTGAATGATTGATTTATAAGCTGCGTGATAGCTGGGGCCAGTATATCGGCACTTTCTTTCAGCAGTTTAGTGGGAATGATGTTGTTGGGTGCTGTTCTGTTGCGCAGAGTCCCAATGATGTTTTTAGTGGCAGTGATGGTGATGGGTTTTAAGGTGAATTTTGGTGCTTGCGGCGGGTATATAATGGTATTTGGATTGGGATTAAGGGAGGGATTAATGCCGATTGCTTTTTGCTCAATACTTACATGGATTTTTTCAATTTTATTAATGAAATAATCTGATAGTTTGTTGCAAAATTCTTGTGAATCAGGATTGGGGGCCTCTAAACAAGCTGGATTCATCATCTGCGAAGTGATGATGTTGGCGAAATGATTTTTTTTGGTCATAAAAATTTCTTTGTAATATTTCTTGGCCCGGGGGTCTGTAGCACAGTAGAATATGGACCATGTCTTGGGGATTTGTTTGCAGCTGGAGAGTGAGGGTTTCCATGAATGGAAGCGAGTTTTGAAGGACTGGTTTGGTGATCGAGAGGGGAGTCTTGTGGATCACCGCCAGGCCTCCCCCTCTTTGCCCCACTCTGTTCTGCATTTGAATGCGATCATTTGCTGACACCATTTCTCCCAGAATGGTGTTGCAATCTGCTGTAAGCCAGCTTTCTGTGATGAAGAGGCAACCTATATCATGTTGAAGGAAGAAATCATGGATTTCTTGCCGGTGTTTTACTGCCGAACTTGTGTTAACCAACGCGCATGATATGCGTCTGGGCTGGTGTACCTGCATGCAGTTTTTTACTATTAATCGTCGATTGATTCTTAACAGTTGCTCACTCTTTAGAGCTTTTTTGGTGACAGTTGGAAGTATAGAGGCGAATGGTTTTAATTCCCAGATGGTTTCTGCTGAGTATTTCAGATAACCCATGGTTGCAGAAAGACGCAGGGGGGTGATGATGATTATGGGGGGGGTTTGGCGGCACTGGGAGGAAGAATATCCAAGTGAAATTGCCACTTTTTGCGTCTTCCCTCCCTGAAATTGGTCCAGAGGAAGGCGAAAAACCCCAGACGTGCTGTGCTAATCTGCAGCGACTGGGGAAAAATTCCTTCCTGATCCCTGCTGGCGATCGGTAAAAACCCTGGATCAATTACTTTTATGGATAGGGGCGTGGGGGATGCGTACCTCTGGATTGACTGCAGGGACCAAGCTTGAGGCTGAAATGGCCTGTGCAGGGGGAAGGTGAGGGTGGTATTATTGCTATGAAAATAGAAGTACCAAGATGGCCGCCGTCCGAGACTAGGCCAGAGCTGGGGGCTAAGGTAGGGGGGCAACGAGGGGGGAAAGAAGGGGACCTGTAAGGGCACCGCAGGGAGAGTCCTCGGGGGGCCTGAGCAGTGTAACAGTGTTTTAATGGAATAGGGGGGTTAACACCTTCCGAGTGCGGCATGTCCCGCTATGCCGAGGCTTAAGCTGCGGACTTTCCTAAGATGCGGCAGCCGCGATTGCGGCGCGATCCGGTAATGGAGGTTTTCTGGATCCCAGAAGGTAGAGGGTGGCCAATGGATCTTCATTTTTTCCCATCTAATTCACCATAAGAGATAGTTTTAAAATTGGGGGAAGAATGGATGGAGGAGATGCTCTGCATTCCTTGAAACAACTTGACCCAGATATGGTGTAGGGAAAGATGGAGGGTAGTTTAAGAATTTACATTATTCATAGATTTGAGAGACTTTTGTTGTGATTTATAATGTGAGTTACTGTGAATTTAAACAAGCTTTAAGGGATGATTGGGGATGGGAAAGTACGAGTAACTATTCAATTTCAGTTAGGTTGATTTAAAGAAACTTGTGATTTTTTGTTGTATTCTTTATCTCTAGCTAATGAATGATTCTTTGATTTAGACCATGGTGTTATTAGAAAGAGTATATTACTAAATATGACTTTGTGTAATGCAATATAATAACTTTTTGTTATGTTCTATCAAACGTAAAGTCTATATTTTGAAAATAAACTTAAACTTGAATGAAAAAAAAAAAAAAAAAAAACACAATTCTGCCTCATCTCTATCATGGGTAATCAGTCATCTTTTATCTTACAGATCTATAGGCACAGTATTATTTTATGACTGAATTCCTTTTCTGCAGTTATAATTTACACACAAGCATGGTGGTATTTATATATATATATTACCCCTAGTTACCTGTCAGTTACCATTTTTGAAAAGGTATTTTCTGAGCAATCAATTTTTAATTATCATAGCAATCAAAAATATCTGTGCCATGATTTTGATCCTTTTCTAAACACATAAGGATGACGAAGGAGGTCACCAGAGGTAAGAGCAATATATATGCATAGCTGGAGCCTGAAGCCAGCTGACCTTACAGTCAACTCTCAGTACAAGCAGCGATGCACATTTGCCTTTCCAAGGAAGTCCAACAGAATACATATAAGTCATACAATCAGCGCTCTGGAAAAAGCAGAACTAATGAAATGAATGACTATTAATGTTGAATGATAATGTAGCACATAAAGTACTAATTATAGGATACCTAGTGTTTTATGAGGAATTGATACAGTTTGAATAAAGCAGACACGTTAAGTTACCCCCAGAATGGGCTTTGATATCATGGGGGTGATGGGCAGTTGCTAAACAGTTATGCATATCAATCTTCAAGTTATCTCCATTTTTGGATAATGACTATCCAGTGGTTCACTGGAGTTCCAAAGCCTTAGAAATGGCTTTAAAACCCTTCCTAGGCCAATACATGTACATTACTTTGCTTCTAATCTGTTCTTGAATTTTTTTAGATTGTGGCATGATGTGTGGCTTTTTGTGATCTTTTAGCGTGCTTCACTTTGTCAGACAGCTTCTATTAATGTGATTTCTTGATTCAACAAGTCTGGCAGTAATCAGGCCAGGGTGTGGCAAGTGAAATTGAAAGGATTTGTTAACCAAAAAAAAAAACAACTTGATCCTGTTACCTTCAAGCATGTTATACAGCACAGTGCTTGTAAAAGTAAAAGGTCTCTCGCGCTACAAGTGAGTAAATATAATTGTGGGGGAGTCCAAATGACAAAAGCTGCTAGATCCAATGGTGTTCACTGTACACGTAAAACGGATAAATTGGAAAGTGATCTTGCGCTAAAGATATAAAACCAATACATACAAACTACAAATACTGCAAATATGTGTTAAAGTGCTGACTATAGAGTGTCAAAACGTCTCATAAATAAATAAATAAATAAGATGAGCATACATGTGCTGACCCACAAACAAATGATGATACAATATATGAAAGTGTTAGAGGGAGGCGCGCACGCGGGCTCTAGCGGGACAGTCATGTCAGCCTAGTGGAAGAAAAAAGAGGGGGGGTGGAGGCGCCAACTCAAATAATAAAAAGTAACCTTAAAAACAGCAGTCTACTTAACCACTTGTCCACCGCCCACCGTCATATGACGGCGGGCGGAGGACTCCATTGTTCTGACATCACGTCATATGACGTGATGTCCCTTTAAAGCCGCGGGCGGGCGCGCGCGCATCGCCGGCGGCGCGCGCACGCACCCGCCGCTCCGCGGGGATCCCGTGCGAGTGCCCGGCGGCAACGATCGCCGCCGGGCACACGCGATTGCTCTGTAAGTGAGCTGGGACGTGCAGCGCGGTATGTAAACACAGAGCTGCACGTCCCTGTCAGGGAGAGAGGTGACAGATTGTGTTCCTTGTACATAGGGACACAATCGGTCACCTCCCCCAGTCACCCCCCCTCCCCCTACAGTTAGAACACTCATAGGACACACATTTAACCCCTTCCCCGCCCCCTAGTGGTTAACCCCTTCACTGCCAGTCACATTTATACAGTAATCAATGCATATTTATAGCATTTTTCACTGTATAAATGTAAATGGTCCCAAAAATGTCAGAAAAGTGTCCGAAATGTCCGCCATAACGTCGCAGTCCCAATAAAAAAATCGCAGATCGCCGCCATTAATAGTAAAAAAAAAATAAAAAAAAAAATGCCATAAACTATCCCCTATTTTGTAAACGCTATAAATATTGCGCAAACCAATCGATAAACGCTTATTGCATTTTTTTTTTACCAAAAATATGTAGAGGAATACGTATCATCCTAAACTGAGGGAAAAAAAATTTTTTTATATATTTTTTGGGGTTATTTATTATAGCAAAAAGGAAAAAATATTGCATTTTTTTAAAAATTGACGCTCTATTTTTGTTTATAGCGCAAAAAATAAAAACCGCAGAGGTGATCAAATACCACCAAAAGAAAGCTCTATTTGTGGGAAAAAAAGGACGCCAATTTTGTTTGGGAGCCACGTCGCACGACCGCGCAATTGTCAGTTAAAGCGACGCAGTGCGGGAAGCTTATATTTTGTCTGGGCAGGAAGGGGGTCTAGGTGCACAGTAGGTAAGTGGTTAAAATGTGAGTATAGATGTGTACTCACAGGTTCGCTGAGTAGTAGTCCATCGGGGGGGTTTTTGCTGATAGGTGTGTGCCTTTCCACCGGCTCCAGTGATGTCTGCACGGCTTCAGTGTGGATGGGCCCAGGAAGCTCCTTGCCGGCCAGTGTGGAACGCAGATCCGGAACAAGCGGTGACGTCACAGGGCACGGCGGGATAGAAGGCATCCGATGAAAGGAAGTGTCAGGCCGACACTTCCTTTCATCGGATGCCTTCTATCCCCGCCGTGCCCAGAAATAGACTCCCTAAAAGAAGAAAACCTAATGCTACAGAGCAGACTAGAAGAATTTGAAAACCGTGCCAGGAGGTCTAATTTAAAATTTAGTGGCATCCCAGAGTCTGTGGTGGACCTTCAATCCACCATAATGGCTCTATGTCAGGAACTACTTCCAGGCATCGCAGTGGAACGATTGGAAATGGACAGAGTACATAGGGCACTCACCCCTAAAAAGGTAGACGGCCCCCCCAGGGACATAATAGCCAAGTTTAATTTTTACAAAACCAAGGAGCAAATTCTGGCGACAGCAAGGGAGAAAGAGAACCTGTCATTCCAAGGCTACAATTATCACATTTTTGCAGATATCTCGCAGCTAACCATTGCCAAGAGAAGAGCCATGAAACCTCTCCTGTCAGAGCTACAGCAACGTAACATAAAATATCAATGGGGTTTCCCTTTCTCCCTCTGTTTCACGTCTCAAGGGATGAAAATAGTCTGCAGAACATCCAATCAACTACATCAAGCCCTAGTAGACTTTAAACTCATTGATCAACCCTCCTCGGCTTCTACCTCACGCAGAAGATCAGCGCCAACCTCATATAACAACCACTCCAATCAACAAGAACCGTATGGCGGACCCCATCAATCCAACAAGCGTGGCAGATTTGCACCACAAACCCAAGATCAGGAAGACACGATGGACTGACTTTTTCACATTGCCAATTATGGGCCAGATTCAGGTAGATGAGAGTATCTTTCCTCTGGAGTAACGCTTCTCATTTACGTTACTCTGAAGACCCTTTCAGCGCAAGTCCTGTAATTCACATAGCAGTTGCGCGTAAACTTGCGCCAGAGTAACGATAATGCGCTGGCGTAACCCGACGCAAGTGGAAGTGGGTGTGATCATATGTAAATGATGGGCGGAGCCCAGCGCAGAGGCTTACGTTCAGCGCATCATCCACGGAGCATGCGCAGTGAGTGCGGCTCCACTCGCCCCCTTGTGCGCATGCTCACAACTTCCGTCGGCACCACTTCACGGGAAACGTCAGCGCAATGCGTTCCGCTGGCCGCTTAAAAGCGCTGGCGGAAACGCCATTCCGGCGCAAAAGTATTTCCGCTTCCCCCCACCCCAGGGAAGATACTTTTGTTTGTTGATGGCTGCTCCCGCTACCCCCAGAGAGAGGAGGAACCTGAATTTTAATGCCCAGGAGGTCTCGCTCATCATTTCGGCAATGGAGACGGATAATGCTTTTCTCCATGGCAAAAAAAGCCGGAAGACCAGCCGGGAGAGGAAGCAGGGCATCCTGGAGTCCATTGCTGCCAGGGTCAATGTCTTGGGCTACTCCACCCGGACTGCTGGGGACATACAAAAAAAAAATTTATGATCTGCGGCGCAAGGTGAGGGACAAGGTGGCCTCCATCAGGAGGTATGAGAGGGGCACAGGTGGTGGTCCCCCATGTCCTGTCACCCTGACCGCAGAGGAGGAGGTGGTCGCACGCTGCCTGGAGAGGGAGCAGGTGGAGGGGGTCGCAAGGCTATGACTCCGTGGAGGAAGGCACAAGGACAGGTAAGTGTTTTAGAATCCCCTATTTGTTGTTTTGCATTTGGGGGGGGGAGGGTACATGTGCCAAGTGTGTGGGACCACCAACATGTGTCTGCTTTGTGTCATCCACAGATGACGGAGCTGGGCCATCATCTGTCAGCGTGCATTCCACCCCATTCCCCCCACGCCATCGTGTGCCCGAGCCACTGGGTGGTGAAGAGGTTGTGGAGGAGGAGAGTGGCCACACCACACCTGCCGAGGTGGTTGTAGAGGATCCTGCTGTGGCAGAGCAGGACTTTACCTTAGTTTTGTCTGTCTCCTCCCCTTCTCCTGGGCCGTCTGTCGTCCCCTCCCCCATCCTTGGAAGCCCCTCAAGGGCGACTCCTTCCCCCCCGAGGACAACCATCTTCTGGCCCCAGGAAGGCGACCCAGAAGACCAGGGGGGTGTCTGATGGTGTCCAGGACCAGTTGGCGAGGGATCACGCCAGGCAGACGGAACAGATGGGGGCCATAGTTGGGCACTTACAGAAAGTGTCTGACAGCCTGGGCTCCGTTGCCAACCTCAGCAACGCAGTGCAGGATGTAAGCTGCAACTGCGCTGCAGTGGTCACCACTTTGGGGGAGGTGCAGGGGGATATTCGGCACCTTACTGCAGCCGTCCAGGCCAACAGTGCTGCCATCCGGGACCAGGGGAGGCTGAGTCGGCGGGCCCAGCATTATCAGGTCACCCGTCAGCTCCGGATGCAGGCCCAGACGAACTCCTACCTTGGACGGATAGCCAGGGCCTTGGAGGGCATGCAGGCCACACCTGCCAGGAGTGGCCCACCTGGGGATCAGCCACCTCCAGATGCCCCCCCACCCCCACCCACTCCATCCAGGCAGCTGAGGAGCCAGAGAGGGGCCCCCAGAAGAAGCCCCCGGCATCCCCGATGAGGCCTTTTTTTTTTCTCTTGTTTTATATTTTTGGTTTGGACATACTCAGGTCATGAGTTTTTTTTTCCTTTTTCTCAGGTTATGAGATTTTGATTATTTTATTTATCAGGATATGATATTTTAAATTTCTTTTTGTACTGCACACGGTCAGGAGTGCAGGGGACAGTGTGAATGGTGTGTGAATGTGAGGGGGTGGCACTCCTGAAAGTAAGGGGTGTCACCCTCGGCCGTGGTGGTGAAGTTAACCCCACGGCTGTATGAATGACGTGTGAAAGGTGTATGAATGGACAGTGACATCATTGGGGCCTTGACGCGGCGTCACTGCTCCTAACTCCTACATGCTGGACTTGGGCTAATCCAATGTGATGTGGATGTGGTGTGTGTGATCTAGGGACATCAGTGGTGTACATGCGTGCACTGTCTGTGTTATTAATGTTTTGGTTTAGTGTCCAAAGATGCCTACGGCGAGGACCCTCCTGACTGCTCTTCCATCAGCAGACTGGGTGTCCTCTGGCAGGTGGGGACTGTGTGGGTCGGGGGTCAGGTCATCACGTATGTCAATCTGCAGGCCTTTTTTCATAGCAAAGTTATGTAGTATGCAACATGCACCGATGATCTGACACACAAAGGTAGGGGAATACAATAGGGTCCCCCCAGACTTATCCAGGCATCGGAAACGGGACTTCAGGAGCCCGAATGTTTGCTCCACCACTGCACGGGTTTTGATGTGTGCTTCATTGTATTTTCTCTCTCCTCTGGTTTGGGGGTTCCGGAAAGGAGTCATTAGATGGGGTCCCAGTGCATATGCAGAGTCACCTGGAAGGGAAAAGACAGGAGAATGTTAGTCATGCATGTGCGACTTCTGTTGTGCATCACGGGAGGGGATAGTCATGCCTGACTCCCTTGTCACTCACCAACCAGCCAGCTGTCCCCATACATGTTCTGGTTAAATTCTGCTGGGATGGGGCTCTGATTGTATATGAAGCTGTCATGGCTGGACCCGGGGTGTTTGGCACGGACGTGCCATATGAGGCGTTGGGCATCAGCTATCACCTGTACGTTGATGGAATGCCAATGCTTCCGATTGCGGTATATGTGCTCTGTGGCACTGGGGGGCTGTAGGGCCACATGTGTGCAATCAATGGCCCCCACAGTGCGAGGGAATCTGGCAATGTTGTAGAAATCTGTCATTGCCTTCTGCCGCAGCTCCTCAGTGGTGGGTCTGATGAACTGGTTGGACATGCGTCTGAGGATTGCAGGGACAACCTGGTGCACACATCTGCTCACAGAGGACTGTGACATCCCAGCCACCACTCCACTTGTACGCTGGAATGATCCACTTGCAAGGAAATGGAGTGTTGCCAGGACCTTCACCAGTGGCTGCACTGCTTGTGAGCGTTGTGTCTTGCTGGTGATGTCATCCTGCAGGGTTGTGGTTAGTTCAAGTATTGCATCTGGGCTGAATCTGAAGAGGCGATACACCTCCTCATCCCCCATGCCAAAGAGGTTCATACGAGTGCGGTATATCCTCTCACGTGGCCGCCTTCTTGGTTCCAGGGGACCCATCAGTAGTTCTAGGACCACAATTGCCCCTGGCATGTTGGCACACAGAGGTGTTGTCCTTGCAAGTGTTGTTGTTCAGCAAGCTCCTATCGTCGGTAACGCTGCTGTAGCTGCTCTCCTGCTGACCTGTGACCGTCTGGAGTAAAGATAAAGCAGCCTTTTGTAGAAATAACTTTGCGCCGGACGGACCAGATACGCGCGGCGCATGTAGCCAGCGTATGGTGCTAATCCGTTCGCGAATTGGGAAATCTCCCTAATTTGCATATTTGCAGGGGAAATCAATGGGCGCGACTGATGCGCCCAGCGAAAATAAGCGCTGACGATACTCTGGCGTCGGAACGTTCCGCCGGTCGCAAATGACCCGTTATTGGGCGCATCTAGTTTGGTGGGTACGGGCACATAGAAACGACGGCGCATCATCACAGTTACGCGGCGCATATCCAAATACTCCAGCGCAAGTGTTCCTGAATCTGGCCCTATCTCTTCTTCTCATTTTAGGCTAAGAAAATGACTATAAGCAGGTACTGTGTTAGTCCTGTTCCCATGTTGACACGCCCACTTATTTTTTCTTTATATTTGGTCTTGATACCAGTATGTGGTGACATAACCACTTTCCTGTATACTTACTTATTATAACCTCAGCAGAAATTAGTGCTTTTGCCTTGTCCTTAGTTTGAAACATTTACTCCTTGTTGTCCCATATTATATGCCATAGGCGACTGCCTGTGATAATAACCTGGTATTGCCTCACCATTCCGCATGGTCCAATACAAATTCTCCCTCACAAATGCCCTATTGTCACTCTCGCATACTAGCGACTAAACAACCATCTGAGGCCCTTCTTTAAACCCCTGATCATATATACCAACCTGTTGGCTATCACCTGGAATGACCCTATGGCCTTGACAACTGAAGGGGAAATCCACGTTGCCCCACATCTTCCCCCCTGAATTGCTTACCCTGCAATACACTAAAAAGGCCCTACCTGACTCCGAGCTTTTAAATAGGCATAGGAAACCTTCTGCATTTAAAAATGCACTTTTATATTATTGAATGCGGCTTTCCGACTTGTGGAAAAAACACGCGTCTCAACTAGTCCATCTCAGATCCCCAAACTAATATGTGGGGATTTGGGAGGGACCCTCTTTACCTTGGTGAGGGATTTCTTCCCTCACTACGGGCACACCCCGAATACTTATTCAGTGATTTGTTCTTCAAATGTGCATTAATCTACAATGTCTTCTTTCTTTCATTTGAGTCTACCTATCCTGGACCCTCACCTTTCCCTTCCCTCACCCCATCCGCGTGGAGCGACCTGGGCTATCGCCGTTTGAGGAGGCAAGGTAAGATAAAACTTTTGGTTTGGCTGCCATGGCACTCTTAAACTTGATTTCACTTAATGTACAAGGGTTAAATATACCGCAAAAACGAACGAAAGCCTTTAGGCTCTTTCAATCCAAAAAGGCTCACATAGTCTGCCTACAGGAGACACATTTCACACCGAATACAACTCCTAAATACTTCAATGCTGCATACCCACAAGTATATACGGCATCTGCCCCAGTTAAGAAAAGAGGTACCCTGATTGCCTTCCACCGATCTACCCCATTTACTTTAAATTCAGTACTCAGAGACCCTGAAGGTCGATACCTGATCCTAACAGGATACATCCTAGACTCACCGGTAACGGTAGTATCCTACTATGCCCCTAACCTTAACCCTATGCCGTTCTTGTCACACCTTCTTCAAACTATCAATGCTCATAAAATGGGCTCTCTCCTAATATGCGAGGACTGGAATCAAGTTCTACTCCCTTTTCTAGACAGATCTCCTTACATACCACCGAAACACCAGCCCAAATGGACTCTGTCGAATCTCCTGTCAAAATACAACCTAGTTGATTCCTGGAGAGAAATGAACCCTACGAAACGCAATTACACCTACTTTTCCAACCCCCACCAATCACTTAGCCGGATAGACCATATATTATTGTCAATTGGAATGCTGCCAGAAGTTCTTAATTCTGTTATAGTACCCATGCCCTGGTCAGATCACGACGCAGTATACAAATCAATAGCATCAACTATCCCCAAAAAGACTGACCCGACCTGGTATATGCCTGATATATTGCTCAAACATCCCGCCTACTGTCTAGAAATTGAGCAATCCCTGAAAGACTACCTAGATCTCAATATGTCCCCAGAAATATCTGCTCTCACGCTTTGGGAAGCTCATAAACCGGTACTGAGAGGAGTAATCCAAAGACAACTAGGGATCCTTAAAAAAGCACGTAGACAATTGGCACTGAAATTGGAAACGGAATTCAACCTTGCCCACTTAGCCTTTCAAAATAACCACTCCCCCCACGCCAAAAATCGCCTAGATAAAGCACGCCTCGAATTTGACCTATTTCTTACGGACTCGGCAAATAAAGCTTTAGATAGATCCAAGCACACCTTCTACAAAACAGCTAACAAAGCTGGTGCAAACCTAGCTAGGACACTTAATTCAATCAACAAATCTTACACACCTATAAAATTGAAACTAGCAAACAACGTTATCTCCAGCAACCCACTTAAAATTGTGCAGAAATTCAATACACATCTGAAAAAACTATATGCGGAAACGAATACATTTGATGAATCGGTCGACCATTCCTTTTTCTCGCAAATCCAACTGCCCCGAATGTCTGAATCCCAAAAGACACAATTAGATGCGCCTATTTCGCAAGAAGATGTAACTAGAGCGATCAAGGAACTCAAATTAAACAAGCGGCCCGGACCCGATGAATTCACAGCCCGATACTATAAAGCACTCTCTGAACTAATCTCCCCGAGGCTCGCGGAGGCCTTCAACGACCTTCTAAAACTGAAATCATTTAGACAGGAATCACTTTTGGCCACAATCTGTATGATTCCCAAGCTACAGACCGGCAATACCCTCAGTGAAAATTACCGGCCCATATCTATGCTAAATACGGATATCAAACTTCTAGGTAAGATTCTGGCGAATCGCTTAAACAAAATAATTTGAACTCTGATCCATCGAGATCAGGTAGGTTTCATTCCCAACCGGCAAGCGGGGGATAATATCAGAAGGGCGAGCCTATTGGCACACATTGCCAAGAAGAGAGGAATCCCTGCTTGCTTCCTCTCTCTCGACATAAAGCAGGTGTTCGACTCTATATCCTGGTCCTACTTGAAGTATGCTCTACAACAATGGGGCTTTGGCCCCAACTTCACGAAATGGATCCTGGAATTATACAATAGCCCAAAGGCATATGCATATGTTTCTCCAACCGCTCGTTCAACAAGTTCCTTCTTATCTAAAGGACACGAAACATGTTCTGAATTTACTGTCTCAACAATCGTGCAATGATCAGACTTGGTTGGTCACAGCAGACGTTATGTCCCTTTACATGATTATACCACATGATTTGGGTCTATCAGCGGTCAAATACTATTTAAACATGTTTTCTACTATACCTGAACAACAGCAGGCATTTATCATGAATCTGTTGGAGTATGCAGCGGACCACAACTATTTTTGGTTCAGCTCTAATTTTTATAAGCAGCAACGGGGTGTTGCAATGGGGGCTAAATATGCCCCCAGCCTGGCCAATTTGTTTATGGCCAAATGGGAGGAGGACGTCATACATAAGGATCGCCACCCCTGTCTTGCCTTTTGGGCTAGATATATTGATGACGTCCTCCTCCTGTGGGAAGGCTCTGCAGCACAATTGGAAGAATTTTTCCTTTCCATCAATCAGAATGATAGAGGAATACATTTCACATATGAGGCCAGTCAGAAAAGTGTGAACTTTTTAGATCTCACGATCACAAAAGATGAGACCCATTTTAAAACAATCTCATTTTTTAAAAAGACCGATCGCAATGCCTATATTCCGCTGGAGAGCTGTCATAAGCGATCCTGGCTTCAGTCGGTCACTAAAAGCCAATTTATTCATATGAGGCGGAACTGCTCGGAGAATATCGATTATCAAATACAGTCAGATATTTTAAAAAATCGCATGATTGAAAAAGGTTATGATCAGGATTCCCTAGAAGCAACTCAAAAAGAGGTAGCAAGGTTAGAGAGAACTTCTTTATTGACTGATGTCCCCAAATCTAAGAAGGATGGGTTGTTAATTCCTTTTATCACTACCTACTCTTCACAACATTTTTTTTAATCAATAAAAATTTTCGGAAACATTGGCATCTTTTAGCTAATGATAGGGTTATCAGTACCTTTTTACCTCCTAAACCGGAGGTGATATTTAGAGGGGTGCCTTCACTACGGGATAGGGTGGCACCTAATGTAGTGGACCCACCCCCAAAGAGAGTGTCTTTTTTCCAAAAAGAATTAATAGGCTATCACCAATGCCGAAAATGTCAGCTTTGCTCCCTTAACCATATCAGAAATAAAAAAACTGAATCTTTTAGATCAACGAGTACGCAGAGAGAACATCAAATAGACTCTTTTGTCACCGGTAGTTCCACAGGGGTTGTCTATTTGTTGGAATGCCCCTGTGGCCTTCAATATATAGGGAGGACCAAAAGGGCGATGCAGGTTCGTTTGGGAGAACATCTAACGAATATTAGGAATGGCTATTAAGACCATTCAGTTTCAAAACATTATGACCTTCATCATAATCGGGATCCTACTAACACCATTTTTTTGGGTATAGATCGATATACCCCCCATTGGAGGGGAAACTCACTTATTAGACAATTATCTAGAATGGAAATGATGTGGATCCACAACGTAAAATGTTATACTCCTTACGGGTTAAACATCGATATAGATGTTAATGCATTTATTGATAATAGCTGAAACTGTATGTTTGTGAACTTCATCTGAGTTCCCAGATTAATCCTGCTTTTCAATTTAAGTCTAGTGGTTATATCAGTCCAATTATCGGTTAAGTCATGTTAAAAACCCAACTTCAAATTTTTGTCCACTAGAGGGCGAGAGTGTCAAAACTTTTCACTATTTGGCCATACTAATTTCTTTTAGGATTAGAACTATGACATTAAGTTTCTTTTGTTGAAGGCGTTATACAATAACTATTATTTTTACGTCATCAGTTTAAACAATTTAATACTTCGCAGTATAATACTACTCAGACATAATGGCTGGCTTTCTCAGATCCACAAAGGTGACTTTGGCATACCACTGCGCTCTGTTTGTTTTGTAATATTATAATTTTAGCACACCTTAATGATCTATTTTGTTTATAGTATAAAGATGGTGGGCGGATATCAGTATTTCCGCCCATTGTTGCAATTTGGCAACACACACGTTAGTTAGGTGTCATTTCATGTGTGGGCAGTGTTGCCCATACTTCTTGCATAGATTGCGGAAGCTGTGGGTGCGCGCGCCGTAATTCACATTAGTTCTTGCAAGATGGGCGGTTCAGCCCATTTTCCAATGAGCACTCATTGATGGGCGGGCATCAGCATCTCCGCCTAATACGTCCATTGCGTCACAATACACGACACACACGTTCGTTGGGCGTCATTTTATGTGTGGGCAGTGTTGCCCACACTCTCCGTATAGATTGCGGAAGTATGGGTGCGCGCGTCGCATTACGTGGGTGTGCGCGTCGCATTCCGGGATGCGCGCGATCCTACCCTAGTTTTCAGCCTGAATGGGCGGTCCAGCCCTTTTTTTGGCGAGCGCCTATTGGCTCAAGGTCACCTGACCGGGGAGGCTCATCCCGGTCATGTGACTCATTTGTTTTCTAACCGAACGCAGAGCAATCTGAACAACAGAAGGAACTATCTCTAAAGAAATCTAGGACATCTTGTAGCCGAGACAGATCTTTAGGGGATTTACCAGTTTTCTTGACTTTGAGAGAATGTTCTCATAACTTGAGAATGGGTCTTTTCAATCTGCCATCTACCGTCCAATGTAAGTAATTGAATCCCTTTTTTTGGGGAAAGTTAAAAAGGTTTCTCCTCTCCTCTTTTTCTTATTTTCTTCCTTTTACTTATTTATTGCAGAGATTTTTTAGCAAAAAACTATATGAATTAGTGGACAGACCACTCTCATAAGACAAACATTTCCCTCATCCAAGATGGCCATTGTAGCTTTGGGGATTCTGGGAGCTCAGATGGGGGCAGTACCATTTGTGCATATGAGGTATAAATTGCGGTGAGTCAGCACGCCGCTCGTGCCCCAGGACGAAGTCTGTTTAGACGAAACGGCGTAGGGAGGCGGCGTGCTGACGTCCATAACCGCAAATAGTGTCCAGGAGATATCGAGTTGTGCTAGCCGGCCGGCTACATTTACATGCATATTTTACCTACTTTTTTGTAAGTGCAATTTTAATATTTTTAATAAATGGTAAATGGTTTTACACTATGTACCTTTTTCTCTCATAATTGGCATCAATCAACATTGATCACTTGTCCACTACGGGAGGAGTTGTTGACCATAGAACTTCGTGCCATCGAACCCCCTGGCTGGGGAGAAAGCCATCTGCGGTCAGAAGGTCTCTAGTTGGGATCTTCCCCTCCGGTAAGGGACAGTGTATTCCATCGGTGGAGGTGTTTTCCCTATCTGTTTGCACTTTTCTGAGGTTCCTGTTTGTGATGTCACCATCTGCTTGAACATAAGGAACTTCTCTGCCGATTTATACCATCAGATGCTTTTCCACTTGTATTAATAGCTTGATGGACTTTATAGATGAATTGACTGTTTGGTATTGCTCTTTATCACCTTAGAGTTTCTCATAGTTGCGCAGCTTGTTTTTTTTTTTTTTTTTTACTGGTTTGTTTGTGAGTATCTCACTATTGTAGCTGCTTGCAATTTCTATTGAATTTCATTTAGACAGCGCAGTATTACCCCTATTTTCCATATGTTAAGTATGCAGGATATAGATCGGACACTTTCTCCATTAACAGGGGCACGAGACAGGGATGTCCTCTCTCCCCTTTATTATTTGCCCTCCTCATAGAACCGCTTGCACAAAAGATCAGGTCAGACCCGACGATACTGGGCATAGAAATAGGCGGGCACAAACATAAACTCTGCATGTTCGCTGATGACATCCTCCTTTTTCTCGCATCGCCCCAAGTAACAGGACCCAACCTTATGCTAATTCTTTGCATCCGTTTCAGGTCTAGTCGTGAACCCTACAAAATGCCTTGCATTAAACATTTCGCTCACATCCTTAGAGTTAAATGCAGCCAAATCCGGTCTGCCTTTCGTATGGGCAACTAAGAGTATCCCCTATCTAGGAACACACCTTACAGCAACAATAACAGATGTATTCTCATCCAACTACCCCATTCTCTTAAAACAGATATCAAGTCTCCTGAATTCCTGGGCCCATCTACCCCTATCATGGTTTGGCAGAATCAACGCGGTCAAAATGACTATATTACCACAACTACTATGTTTATTTAGAGTGCTCCCCATCCCAATCCCATCGTATTACTTCAGAATAGTACAAAGAATAGTTTCCACATTTACGTGGGGACCCACTAGGCCTAGAATAAAACCTCAAATCCTGCATCTATCTAAGGATAATGGTGGAACGGGGCTGCCCAACTTTATAAACTATTACAAAGCAGCACAACTTGCAAACCTAGTGAAATACCATGATAAACGTGAGCCTCCTCTCTGGGTATCAATTGAAGGGGTAGAGTCTGATCCTATCACAATTTCTAATGTACTATGGATCCCCCCCAAAGCATGTAAACACTTACTGAAACCCATCACCAAACACTCACTCTCCCTCTGGGACACAGTGAAGACTAAAAATCTTCTCCAATCCCCCCATGTTCCTCTTTTATCGTTTAACAAAAACCCTGCGTTCTACCCTGCTTGGATCTATCCCAATACCTTTAACCACTTAAGACCCGGACCAATACGCTGGTAAATGACCCAAGGTGTTTTTGCGATTCGGCACTGCGTCGCTTTAACAGACAATTGCGCGGTCGTGCGACGTGGCTCCCAAACAAAATTTGCGTCCTTTTCTTCCCACAAATAGAGCTTTCTTTTGGTGGTATTTGATCACCTCTGCGATTTTTATTTTTTGCGCTATATACAAAAATAGAGCGTCATTTTTGAAAAAAAAAACACTATTTTTTACTTTTTGTTAAAAAAAAATCAAATAAACTAAATTTTAGTCAAACATTTAGGCCAAAATTTATTTAGCCACATGTCTTTAGTAAAAAAAAAAATCGCAATAAAAAAAAATAGCTACCTAGCGGGAACAGCGACACTAATACAGCGATCAGAAAAATGATCGCTTAGTGACGCTGGCAATAGGGAGTGAAAGGGTTAACTAGGGCGGTGATCAGGGGGTTAAAACTTTATTAGGGGGGTGGGGGGGCTATCCTGAACCTAACACTAACTGTTTTTTACACTGCCTGTCACACTGACACTAAATGCAGTGATTAGATCACTGCATTCAGTGACACTGTGACAGGGGGGTGGGGGGGGCGATCACAAGGGGTTAATATGCCTATGTGAGTGTGTGTCAGTGTTGTGTTGGTGCACACTTACTTGTGATGTCTTCTCTCATCAGCAGCGCTGGGAAACAGCGCTGCGATGAGAGAATACATCATTTCCTCCTTCCTGTGTAAACACAGGAGGAGGAAGTGACAGGTTGGGAGCGCGCTCCCATTGGCTGGGAGCGATCGCGGGGGGGGCGGGTATTCGCCGACATCCGCCCCCAGATCCCGGATCGCTCCCGGAGCCAGGGGGACCCCCGCACGCCGCGGAGGGGGTCCCGATGGGACCCCCGAACCGCACTTAGGCGGGGACGTAAATTTACGCCCTTGTGCCTGTACGTGCCATTCTGTGGCCGTATATGTGCGTGCGGGGGTCCTTAAGTGGTTAAAGAATGGGTGTCAAAAGGATGTACTTGCTTACATAACTTTACAGACTCTTCTTCCTTTTTACCCTTCACCACTATCAGTGAAGCGCACAACATACCACAGACCGAAATATATAGACATCTATAAATAAAACATTTCTTTAAGCCATTTGTTGATGCTTCACCCACGCCAACACGTCTATCCACTTTTAAAAATTTCTGTAAGAATGACCCCCACGCTAGAGGAATAATATCCTCATTATACTGCCAATAAAGAGCTTGCTCTATCAGCGGGAAGCTACCTTATGTGTGTAAATGGGAGAGGGACCTAGAACAAGATCTAGAATCTTCTGAGTGGAAACAGATCTGGAACAGCACTAAATCAGCATCCATGAACGAATCAGCCATTGAAACGAATTACAAAGTACTCACTAGATGGTATCTAGTACCCGCCAGGGTTGCGAAATATGTACCGAATTACCCTGACCTTTGTTTCAGGGGATGTTCAACTCCAGGGACATACCTTCACGTTTGGTGGTCGTGCCCAAAAGCCCTATCATTTTGGTCGGAAATTTTTCAAATAATCACCATAATCTCAGGAGAAAACAATCCCTTTAGATCCTAAAACTGCGCTATTAAATCTAAAACCTGATAATCTGCCACACAAGCAATTCAAACTAATCATACAACTTCTTACAGCCGCAAAACAAACACTTGCGAGAGCTTGGAAAACCCCTAAGTTATCACTAAACGAAGTCACAAATAGAATAAACACAGCAATGTCTCACGCCAAGATGATGGCTATTGACATGGACACGACCACCAGATTTGAGAGGATATGGAAGCCCTGGATAACATATGCTTTTCCTAACGCATTTAACCACTTGTTTACTGGGCACATATACCCCCTTCCTGCCCAGGCGAAATTTCAGCTTTCAGCACTGCGTCGCTTTAAATTAAAATTGCGCGGTCATGCGACGTGCCTTACAAACAAAATTGATGTCCTTTTTTCCCCCACAAATAGAGCTTTCTTTTGGTGGTATTTGATCACCTCTGCGTTAAGTGGGGACTGAAGTGGTTAATAATGAAGTTGTATTGCCATGGTAGCCCAGCCAACTTGGCACCCCTCCGCCCAAACCTCTCTCCGACGGCGGAGCTCGGGTCGCTCCTGCGGATTCCTCTCCCCAACCCCTTCTTCCCTTTCTCCCCCTCTCCTCTGAACTATTGTTCTCAAATTAACAATTCCTGTTTTCATGATTGTTGCTACAAAGTTGTACATTGTTGAAACTTCTTGTACCTGTGCTACAGAGCCCTAGACCAGGACGTGACCCTGGATTTAGCCCAGACCAAACTGGTTACATGAATTATCTCTTAAGTGATCCAGGGTTGATAGTTAGTTAGTCAATTAGTTAGTCATTTAGTTAGCCAGTTAATGTATTTGCTTGTTTACTTAACCACCAATGACTTTGTATGCATTGTTTAACTAACTGTAAATTGTCTCTCTTGTAACCAATGATATTTATGTTTACAAGTCAAGGAGTTTCTCTTATGCTCTATACCCTCTATTACATCCTTTTTTTTTTCTCGTTGTTGTTATGCACTTGTACATTTCATTATCATATAGATAAAGATATTTTGACAAGGAAAGTGTTAGAGAATATATACAAGAATATACACATGAGTGAGAGTGAGATATGGGACGCTTTCATACCTCACTCTCACTCACATGTTTACACTTTTTTATCCATTTTTTATATATTTTTTATACCTTTTTTGGATATTGCATTATTGAACCATTCATTCATATATGGTGTGCATTGGTGCACTCGTGCACGTTTAGCACTTTTCCGCATTTATTGCACTTTTTGCAATTTGGCACTTTTCTTGCAGTTGTGCACTTTTTGTCAGGTTTTGCACTTTCTTCATATTTGCACAGTGACACTTTATTTATATATATATATATATATATATATATATATATATATATATATATATATATATATTCTCGATCACTTTTTCATATATTGTATCATCATCTGTTTGTGGGTCAGCACATGTATGCTCATCTTATTTATTTATGAGCCGTTTTGACACTCTATAGTCAGCACTTTAACACATATTTGCAGTATTTGTAGTTTGTATGTATTGGTTTTATATCTTCAGCACAGTGCTTGTGCTGTGACATTTGGCCCCCTGTATACCCTAAAAACCTGGCTGATCCTGCCTTGCTGATCCTGCCTGGCTATACCCTGGCTGCTAATCCCCTGATACCATGGTCTATTTGCGTGAGTTCATCAGCCGCAGCGCTCCTGTCTGCACCCAGCTAATATTGACTCTCTCTCTCCTTTCTCTCTCTCCTCTCTCCCTCACATGCCCAGTCGACGTCAGCAGGATGGCTTAGCCCTAACCACTGCAGCTGTGACCCAAGACCGAAGAGAGGAGAGCAACCAGATGTGCGCCTGGAGCCGGGCTTATATCATTACAAATTATAGGATTTTTTTTTATATTACACAAAAACCGGGACACATGTTCTTATGATTAGGGAAAGTTCGGATCCGAATAACAAACCCCATTAAAATCATTAGGACCCCGGGATCCTCTGCCGAACATGAGGGGGATGAGGGGGGTGACGTGGATGGCGCGGTCGGCGCGGTCGGGGGGCCTGGGCCTAAACTATCTGAGTTGCTTCACACCATCAAGGTGATGGTGATCCACCAGGGAAAAACACACTTATTTCAATCCCCCAAGGAGGCCCTGATGTGGTGCGAATCGCTGCCGAGGCTTCCTCAGCTCCCTCCCTGAGGGAAGTTGAATTTGACTCATCGGTATACATACATATCACTTTTTGCTACTTCTTTACTGTGTGACTTGACTCATAACTATGTTTTTCTTACAGGAGAGTCCCAGGCCTTCCCATACTAAGTTGGCTTGAGCTGCAATGAGGGATAAGATGCTGTTCCCCGTTTTCCTAATACACATATTTTTCCATTAACAAACTAAAAAACACCATATTATTTAGCAGAATATAATTACTATTTGTTAGACATTAATCTGGATATATATACCTCTGATGCATGTTTCTCCTAAGGCCGCGTACACACGATCAAATCTGTCTGCTGGAAACGGTCTGACAGACCGTCTCAGCAGACAGATTCGATCGTGTGTATGGGCGAGCAGACGGATTTGGCCAGCCGACAGATTTTAAAGCATGCTTTAAAATCTGTCTGCTGGGAATCCGTCCACCCGACATGTCTTCTCGCACATGCGTCGAATGGATTCAACGCATGCGCGGAAGTGTTTTACTTCCTGGTGCGGTGACGTGGCGGCGTCAACGTCACCGCCACGTCACCGCCACATCAGCGCGCTGTCTGCCGGCGGGGATTTTGGTTTGATCGTGTGTACACGATCAAACCAATACATCCCAGCAGACAGATCTGTTCAAATCAGTTTGTCCGACAGATGTATTTGCTCGTGTGTACGGGGCCTAACAGATCTAATGTGTCTTATTAGCCTCCTGGAACTTGTTTAAGTTAAATGAGTTTGGTGTCTGACTAAATGGTATATTTTACAACCACTTTCTATGAAGGTACCTCCATCAGACCAGGAATAATGGATTAAGTATAAACTTTGGCTCTGAAAGATCAATTTGGTGTGAAAGAATAACAGACTCACATATGTCTATTCCTGAGCTGTTCTGCATATTGTTTACAATAAGGCCATTTATGATAGGACACATTAGGAGCCTTTTGAAGACCATGCTAGTGGAGGTATATGATACCTATTCATTCCTTCTATTTACTTGATTGCTTTATTTTGTCAGATGTGTCACGGTACATGAATGCCTAATACAAACATGAGGTTTAAATTTGAGCGTATTAGCTACTGTTTTTCTAAGATAGGGAAATTGAACATGGCATTGTGTGCACTATGACTCCTCCATGTTCTCCATTTTTTGGATTCCCCCAGACCTCACTATCATCAAAAATACACTATTAAATATACATATATTTTGTTGTTTCATCTGTCTTTTTTCAAAGAACTCACTTCAACATTTCCAAGCTTCTGCCCTTGTACTTATTATGTCTTCTAAACCAGAATGAAATATACATAATTAACTCAAATTTGTTCCTGCCATAAACAGCATATAAACCCCTGTAGAAAACAGCTCCTATAAATCTTTCATTTTCTCTCTTGCATTTAAAAACAAAACAGCAAATAAAAAAAAAAGGCAAGAGTGATTGTTTGGTGCAAAATAAACTCCAAAACATACAGTGAAGACTTGCATACCACAGGGTAGATTAATCAATCACTTTTTTAATCATACTGGAAAAAGTGCAAGTCTTTAAAAATAAAGCAAGTTGCTTTTGGCTGTGGGTGATTCATTCTGTCATTATAACGAAAGGTTGCTCTTTCTGCGGCCTTTTTATTGTCTGTATTAATTTCCTCAGCGGAGAAACTCAGGTAATCTGCAAAGGATACTTTTATTCATTAGTGACTGCAAGTTTCACTCACATTTTAACAGTTACAGTGCAACTTCTCTCGCTATAAATTAAAGTTGTTAAAGGACATGTGTTTGCTATCTGTTATAGCTATTGTCAGAATATTTTTCTTTTGGATTCAGCAGAAATGTGGACAGAGAATAAAAGATGGCAGATTAGAAATGCCGCTAGGCACAGGCTAACCAGGTTTGTTTTGAAGTCAAATGTTGCAAACAGGGAGAAAACTGTTTTACATCAATCCACAATACCATGGGAAGAATGGGCCGAAATGGTCCTTGGCATTCCAAGTCAGTTTTGTGTGGGGGCATAGAGGCTGCTTGCATGCCACAAGGCTTTTGGTAGTGAGAACAGAAGGCTGCAGTCTCTAGGCTATTCCCACATCACCAATGTTATTCATATTTGATCAATTTGGTAAAGAAACTCCACTTTCTGAATTCTCTACAGGGGTGACTCATAATTTTGCCTTCTGCTTTGTCCCTATGTACTGAATTTAAAAGCAGATGTTGGCATTACTTGTAAATTTAATGTGTGTCTACTTTATCTTTTAATAGCGTTTCTATTTCATTATATACATTTTTCATGTTTAAGTATACTGTGATTAAAGAAAAAAATACTGATACATTATATACTTACATAACTAAAACAAAGTGTGTGGTAAAAATATTAGTAACGCTACAGTTGAACAGGCATGTCTAGGCAGCATGGGCTGGTCATGTATTTGACATTATTGAAAGCCATCAAACATGCAAAAAATGATAAAACCACCATAATGCCACGGCCTGGTTGCAGAGAATTGGAAAATTATGTCTGCAATAATGCACCAGACAGCTCCAATGTGATTATTCTTTGGAATGATGAAAAGCCTCTGGAATTGCAAAAATTGCCAAGTGTATAGCCAGCTTTTGCAATATCTTTGTCAAATCTGCTTCTGGAAAATAATTTCTGTTTTCCTCTCCCTCTTTGGTCATGGCACTACCTTCCTTATCCGCAATATCTGAAGGAGTAATGCGTACACCTACGTTCACCCTCCTGTAACAAGACAGTTGATCATCTAATCAAATAATTCCACGACTCCTCATTACCAGTTTGTGGAACCTGGCAGGATTAGCAGAAGAGATGTGTAGGCAGTAGGAATGAGCTTTATGTTCAGGTCAAACATGGGTTTGACTCGAAAATTGTCTGTTTCTGTCACACCGTATTTGCGTAGTGGTCTTTCAAGCGCACTTTTTTCGGAGAAAATACACTTTTTTGAATACATTTCTTCTATATTGTGAAAGATAATTTTTCACTGAGTAAATTGATACCTTTAAAGGGATGGCCCGTGATACTCAGAGACTTTTGAAGGATGCGGGGTACGCCTGTGCCAGCTTCACCAATGACTCTTGGGTCTAGGGTCATCCTATGTCCATTAGGGGCATAGGATGACTGAGAAATGATATCTCGGATTACATGAGATAGGACAGTAATGATAGTTCATGTATTGCAGGATATCTTGAAATATTACAAGTGGTTTATTTTGACCCCAAGAGGTCAATAGGACAGTGATTCATTCATGGGGGGACACATACTGTGAGGTGTTAATTGAGTCAGGCTCCTAAGATATTTCATTGTCCATTGTGTGATGCTAATACTGTTTTGTGTCTATTGAACTAATTAAGTTTATAAAGGTCAGATGTCCAACTTTCAGGTGTAGTGGATTAGCATGTTAATTATGTTTACTAAAAGAATGGGTATTATGTAGCAAGTGAGAACAACTTATCGCAGAGTCAGGTTGTCTGTCTAAAATGTG
Source organism: Rana kukunoris (assembly GCA_029574335.1). Classification (NCBI taxonomy): domain Eukaryota; kingdom Metazoa; phylum Chordata; class Amphibia; order Anura; family Ranidae; genus Rana; species Rana kukunoris. Next base: position 252,450,603 of record CM056052.1, on the reverse strand, counting down.
GAATGTGACTTGTCAGCTGTAGTAATTAGTTCATGTTAGTTATGTCAGACCGGTGCCGAAAAGTCTGTGAGATGTGTATTGGAGACTCGTTAGGTGGGTGGAGTGTGTCTTTGTCCTTCTGATTACTGCAGCATGCTTTTTGGTGTATAAAAGACTAAGTTTTACCATTAAAAGTATTCATTCATTTTGGAACCAGAGAACAGAGCTTATGTCTCGTTTATTCTGGGGAATGGAATGAGTCGTGTCTGATAGATTGTTGGTGTCAGGGACCTGTCAATAGGCTCCGGCGCGCACACATGCGCACACATACGTGCGCGACAGGTGCACGCGCAACGGGAACGCACGCATGCTTGTTAACGCGTGATTGGTGCCACTCTGCCTTAAAAAGCCAGCAGCTGCAGTGACACTTTGCTGTCTCATCTGCAGTCGTTGTACCCGTAAACCTGTGACCTGTTGTACCTGTTACCCAAACCGACCCGGCTCTGTCGTCTGACCATCCGAACCTCTTCAATCCGACCCCTGGCTTGCTCTGACTCTGCTCTCCGTTACCAGACCCTGTGCCTGAATCTGACCTCGCTTGCACTTACTAAGATTAACCACCTGATATCAGCTATTGTTCTGCATCTAACCTGGCTTGCTTCGTCAGCTCCTGCTATCACTAACCAGTACCTGTGCCGGCTCCAGAGACGCTGTCTCCTGCACCAACCGTCCAGAAGGACCACCAACCGTGCTGGACTGCTGTCATCACCAGGCACTCCTACCTCGCCGCGCTCCCAAGCTTGTTGTCCCCACTCCAGCAGCTCCAGAGCCGGGGCTGTAAGAGAGGCCATCTCCTGCACACTAGGCTCTGGCTACAAGGTACGTTCCAGTACATAACAGTTGGAGTGTCTGATAAGCTGTCTTGGGTTGGTGGAATGAAAATCGTAAACGGTGGTGACCGTTACAATACCCAACATGTCACGCTTCAAATTCATGCCCGTTCGTGGAATGGCGACAAACTTTTACCTTTAAAAATCTCCATAGGAGTAGTTTAAAAAAATCTACAGGTTTCATGTTTTGAGTAACAGAGGTCTAGGGCTAGAATTATTGCTCTCACTCTAATGATCGGGGCAATACCTCACATGTGTAGTTTTAACTCCGTTTATAAATGTGGGCGCTGCTCACATATGCGTTCGCTTCTGCAAGCAAGCTCGGCGGGACAGGGTGCGTTTAAATTTTAATTTTTTTTATCTTACCTTTTAGTTTTTAGTTTTACACTCTACTATCTCACTCAAGGCCTGCCTGCCATTTTTTTTTTAATAAAGGGGATTTGTACATTTAATGAGCACTATAGCAATAATAGAGATAAAGTAAATGTGTGGTGTTTTTTTGCACGTTTCTTTACTGCTCAAGTAGGCAGTGACATGCTAAACAACAAAAGACAGCTTTGACTGTATCAGCAACATGTGTATTCTGTGTAAGCAGTTCATTCCAAAATGAAAAAATACCCTATCAACAGAAAATAAAATATACCACCCACCCCCTCCCCAAAAAAAAAAAAAAAAACCTGAAATACTTATCCCCATCCCAGATATTTTAAAACAATCGACAAACATGAATTAGAATATTAATATTATTAAAATATATATATTTTTTTATCATTTACCATTTTCATAAAAAACATTCTGACATTTTATTACTTCAGGAAACGAATTTCCGTACTGATTCCGTACCGGTTCTTCGTAACAGGTACTATTCACAATGGTTCCATAGTACTAATCCCCATGCCAAGTCTAAGAGGGTATCCATAGTCTTCCATAAATCTTTTCAGGCTATGGTCCTAGACACCCTTGTTGATACTAATGGGCGCTTTATCTTTCTCAAACTGAAACTAAACGATTTTCTCTTCACAGTTGCCAATATATACGTTCCAAATGTGGGTCAGGCTCGGTTCCTCTCATCGGTCCTTACCAGACTATCCTCTTTCGGGGGTCCCTGTTACATCATTGGTGGAGATCTCAATGTCGTCATGTCCCCGTCTGCAGATACATCCTCGGGTAAGTCCTTTATCCCACACTCTACACTGACACGCGTCAAGGCTCTTCTACACTCCTCCCGCCTGGTGGATGTTTGGCGTGTCCAGCATCCCTCAGATAGGGATTACAGTCATTACTCTGCAGCACACAACTCGTATAGTAGAATAGACCACTTCCTGATATCCCAGTCGCTGTTAGATACCCCCATACAGGCGTCCCTCGGTCAATTGCTCTGGTCAGATCATGCCCTGGTCTACTTGACTCTTGCTCGCCCCCCGTCATTACGTAGAGGTCCACACTGGAGGCTTAATGACAATTTATTGCGAGACCCCGTCTGTGTAGCTGAAGTTTCTACCGCTATCCGACACTTCATCTCGGATCACTCCGCGGACACTACCTCCCCTCTCATTTAATGGGAGGCCTTGAAGTGTGTGGTCCGGAGCGTGCTCATCCAACATGGCTCCCGTCTCAAGAAGATGCGGGCGAGTGACATTCGCCGTCTTCTCTCCACCATAGCGGAGCTCGAACCTCTGCACAAACGTGATCTAGACCCTGCCATTTTCGTCCGCCTGTCGAATTCTCGCAGGGATCTCCTCCAGCTTCTCGACTCACACTCCTTAAAAGCTCGAGATAGGGCGCGCAAATTCCATTACTCACTAGCCAATAAATGTGGGAAACATCTGGCACGGGTCATACACCCTAGGACGCCACGCTACTCCATTCCCTTCATCTCACGCCCTGATCAAACTAGATCATACAACGTGAATGGTATATCCTCGGCCTTCCGGGAGTACTATTCCCGACTCTATAACTTACGATCCGCTGATCCGACCACGTGTTCTACACCTTCGGGTGACGACATGCGGGATTATGTTGTTGAGACGGCTTTACCCCCCATTAATGCGTCGGATGTGGCTGAACTAGATAAACCCCTCGTTAAGTCCGAGTTTTTCGGCGCCATCAAAAACTTGCAGGTGGGCAAATGCCCCAGCCCAGACGGCTTCACCCCCCGTTTCTACAAGACCTTTGCCCCACTTTTATCCCCGTTGATGGCTAAGGCCTTCAATACCATGGATGACACCCTCAGCCCGCCCAAGGCGTTACTTTCTGCTAATATTTCTGTATTGCCCAAGCCAGGCAAAGACCCTTCTCAAGTCATCAGCTATAGGCCGATATCCTTGCTCAACGTTGATCTGAAGTTGTTTGCAAAGGTTCTGGCCAATCGTTTGTCCCCTCTACTCCCAGGCGTGATCCACAATGACCAGGTGGGATTTGTCCCGGGTCGGGAGGCGAGGGACAATACCACCAAAACGATTCATTTAATCTCTTACATCCAACGTAAAGGGCTGAGGGCTTGTTTCCTCTCTTTCGACGCCGAAAAGGCATTCGATCGGGTCAACTGGGGATTTCTTCGGCTCTCGTTGGAACAGTTAGGCCTGGGAATGCCTTTTATCTCGAAGGTGATGTCCCTTTACTCACAGCCTTCAGCCTCGGTCTTAGTGAATGGTTCTGCCTCCACGCCCTTTGACATCTCCAATGGTACTCGGCAGGGCTGCCCCCTGTCCCCCCTTTTATTTGTCATTGTGATAGAACACTTAGCTTGCGCCATTAGACAAAACGCCTCAATACGCGGTATCCAAACGCCTTCCTCCCATTACAAACTTTCCCTCTATGCCGACGACCTTCTGGTATACGTACAGGACCCCCATATCTATGTTTTTTTTTTTTGGGGGTTGTGAATGCTGTTTAAATGTGGGGGTGACATTCCTGCCGGAAAAGGGGTGTCACCCTCAATTTTGGTGGAGAAGGGTTCCCCAGGACCAGGGAGAAGTGATCCCCAGGTCCGTGTGAATGGTGTATGAATGTACAGTGACATAATTGGAGCCTTGGCGTGGCGTTGCTGCTCACAAGTCCAGCATGGTGGACTGGTGCCAATCCAATTTGATGTGGATGTGGGGGGTGTGTGCTAGGGACCACAGTGGTGTGCATGCATGCATTCTCATTGTGCCATGATTAATGTGTGTGTTTAACGTGCAAAGATGCCCAATGTGAGCTGTCTCCTGGCTGCTCTTCCCTCATAAGACGGGGGACCCTCGGTTAGGGGGGGATTGTCTGGTTCAGGGGTCAGGTCATCACGTAGGTCAATCTGCAGGCCCTTTCTTTCTGCGAAGTTGTGCAGCATGCAACATGCACCGACGATCTGGCACACAAAGTTTGGGGAATACAAGAGGGTAACCCCAGACTTATCCAGGCATCGGAAACTTGACTTTAGGAGGCCAAAGGTGCGCTCCACCACTGCTCGTGTTTGGGCATGTGCTTGATTGTATCTTTCCTCTCCTGGGGTTTGGGGGTTCCGGATAGGAGTCGTGAGATGGGGTCCCAGTGGATATGCAGAGTCACCTGTAAGGGAAAAGACAGGAGGATGTTAGTCATGCATGTGCCCCTTGTGATGTGTGCATCATGGGAGGGGATAGTCATGCCTGCCACCCATGTCACTCACCAACTAGCCAGCTGTCCCCATACACGTTCTGATCGAATTCCATTCGGATGTGGCTTTGATTGTATATGTAGCTGTCATGGCTGGACCCTGGGTGTTTGGCACGGACGTGCCATATGAGGCCTTGGGCATCGACTATCACCTGTACGTTGATGGAATGCCAATGCTTCCGATTGCGGTACATGTGCTCTGTCTCATGGGGGGGCTGGAGTGCCACATGTGTGCAATCAATGGCCCCCACAGTGCGTGGGAATCTGGCAATTCTGTAGAAGTCTGTCATTGCCTTCAGCCGCAGGTCCTCAGTGGTGGGTTTGATGATTTGGTTGGCCATGTGTCTGAGGATTGCAGGGACAACCTGGTGCACACATCTGCTCATGGAGGATTGTGACATCCCAGCCACCACTCCACTTGTACGCTGAAAAGAGCCACTGGCAAGGAAATGGAGTGTTGCCATGACCTTGACCAGTGGCTGCACTGCATGTGAGCGGTGTGTTGGGCTGGTGATGTCCTCCTGCAGGGTTGTGGTTAATTCCAGGATGACATGAGGGGTGAATCTGAAGATGCGAAACACCTCAGAATCACTCATGCCAAACAGGTCTATGCGGGTGCGGTATATCCTCTCACGTGCCATCCTCCGTGCCATCCTCCGTGCCCTCATCCTTCTTTGTTCATCTAAAGTCAGTAGTATAGCTATGTGCGACGATGCCCCTGGCATGTTGGCATACAGATTGTTGTGCAACACGTGTGACTGCTGAGCTCCTCACTAACAGTGTTGCTTTATCTAACAAGTAGACTTTTTTTCTCTTTTTAGACCAGCTTTTATATGCTCTAATTTTAAACAGGACATTTTGCTGTTGCGCACACTGCGTCGCCTGCGCTGCCCCAACGTTCTTTTGTGGATCCCCTTAAGTCCCTCATTAGCATATTTGACTAGCAAATCAATGGTCTGTCTAGTGCACTTTTGCGCGGACGGATGCGCCAGTCTAACGAAATTACGCGGGACAAAAAAAACGTAGATTTTTTGCGTATCTCGTTCTGGGGATGCCGTGCATCGAAACGCACGTGCACATTTCGACTTACGCCGCGCATCTCCTGTTGCACAGGCGTAATCGCTCTGTGAATCTGGGCCATTGTTTTCAATGGTACCCATTCACATTAATGCAATGCAGCACAACACGATTCTGGTGTGATTTCAGCACAAGTTTGGCCCCATAAAACATGTAAACCATTTCAAAATAGCATTCAAGTTGCACTGCATAATTGCACTGGAAGTCAAAGTGTGGAGTATTTATTGCAACTTCTTGTACTGTCTCTGCATGACCCCATGACCCATTTCCCTGCTTTAAGTGGCATAATGTAAGCCTCTGAAACACATTTTGAGACCTCCCTATCTTGTCACTAGAGGCCTTAGGCCGCGTACACACGATCAAATCTATCTGCTGAAAACGGTCTGACAGACCATCTCAGCAGACAGATTCGCTCGTGTGTACGGGCTAACAGACGGATTTGGCCAGCCGGCAGATTTTAAAGCCTGCTTTAAAATCTGTCTGCTGGGAACCCGTCGGACCGATATGTTTGCTGGTTAGTACGCTAACCAGCAGATATATCTGCCTGCACATGCGTCGAATGGATTAGACGCAGATTTATTTGCTCGTGTGTACGTGGCCTTATGTATTGCAGTGGCCACAGAAAGGGAGATATGAGGAAGAGGAGGAGTGTGAAGCTCTTGCTGGTGACTTTTCGCATTGAGCTGCTATGAGTGGTCACATGCAGGAAGAGGCTTCATTAGAAAAATAAGCCTTCAGCTTACGTATGACATTGCAGGTGCTACAACAGCCTGAAATGGGCATAGTGTATTTGTTTAATACTGCAATTATCTGTTACAATGACTGTATTAAAAATAATAATTAAGTATTAAAATCTAATTTTGTTTTTTTTGCATTCACCCTTCCAATATATAAGAATTATTTAGGCAAGCAAATTAGTGTTATTGTCAAGTTTACGAATGAATACTGATGCTTCTAAATTTTAGGCAAAGTGGTCTGTAACCCAAAACCAAAAATGTAATATATGGCAGCTTACCAATCCTTAAATGCAGTGGCTGCTTTAGTATTCTTTTTTTTTCCCTCCCTGATGATCAGTCCAATAACACACCTTCTGTATTATAGTTCCCCCAGTCTGGATTAATGAGCACAGGGTACCTTTGGACAGCTGCATTGTTAATTTAGGGAGAAGGGAGTGTTAGATGCACTACCATATTTATATACACTATAAAATTAAAGGCCAAACTCCAACTTACACTGCAGTTTCCTTTTGCGATTAAGGTTTTACATGAATAAATTGTTTGTCTCAATGCTCTACTACAACATTTGTAAGGGAGCTTGTTCTTTTGAGAGCCAACAGACTTACTGTTTGGATCACCAGATGAAAATAAAGCAAAAAAATAAAAAGCCTATGAAAGAAAATGTATGCAGCCACCACATCTAAGGCCGCGTACACACGATTGAATTTATCTGCTGAAACAGACAGGGCGAGCAGACAGGTTTTTCCAGCAGACAAGTTTTAAAGCATGCTTTAAAACTTGTCTGCTGGAAACCCGTTCGTCCGACATGTCCGCTGGTTAGTACGCCTAACCAGCGGACAAAAATCTCCCGCATGCCCCGAATGGATTTGACGCATGCTTGGAAGTATTTTACTTTCTGGAGTGGTGACGTGGCGGCGTCAACGTCACCGCCACCGCCACGTCACCGCGCTGTCTGTCCGCGGGGATTTCGGTTTGATCGTGTGTACGCGGCCTTAGAATTTGTGATCTGCAATATAATAAATGTTTTCTTTTGGGCTTTATACTGCTTTAACTACTTGCCGACCGCCCGCCGTCATATTACTGCGGGACGGTGGCACTGCTATGCAGGAGCACGTAGCTCTATGTCCTCCCTGTAGCAGCTTGTAGGGCGCGCGCGCGCGCCCGCGCGTCCCCCGAGTCCCGCGCGCGTTCCTGGGCACCCGCGATTGCTCGTTACAGAGCGGGGAACGGGAGCTGTGTGTGTAAACACATACCTCTCGTTCCTGTCAGCGGGGGAAACGCTGATCTTCTGTTCATACAATGTACGAACAGAAGATCAGTGATTTTCCCTAGTGAGGCCACCCCCCCATACAGTTAGAACACACCAGGAACACACTTAACCCCTTCCCTGCCCCCTAGTGTTAACCCCTTCACTGCCAATGGCATTTTTATATTAATACAATGCATTTTTATAGCATTGATCGGTATAAAAATGCCAATGGTCCCAAAAATGTGTCAAAAGTGTCCGATGTGTCCGCCATAATATCGCAGTACCGAAAAAAAACGCTGATCGCCGCCATTACTAGTAAAAAATAATAATAATAAAAATGCCATAAAACGACCCCCTTTTTTGTAAACGCTATAAATTTTGCGCAAACCAATTAATAAACGCTAATTGCGATTTTTTTTTACGAAAAATATGTAGAAGAATACGTATCGGCCTAATTTGAGGAAAAAAAACTTTTTTTTATATCTTTTTTGGTGATATTTATTATAGCAAAATGTAATAAAATACATTTTTCCATTTTTTTTGTTGCGAAAAGGATGCCATTTTATATCCAAGAAGTGCCCTTTTTCAGAAAGATGCAATGCAACATTGCATTTTTGCCACAAATATTTTTGTTTAAATCTGGAAGTGTTATATACATTAACCACTTTAGCCCCGGACCATATTGCTGTCCAAAGACCAGAGAACTTTTTGTGATTCGGCACTGCGTCGCTTTAACTGACAATTGCGCGGTCGTGCGTTGTTTCCCAAACAAAATTGGCGTCCTTTTTTTCCCACAAATAGAGCTTTCTTTTGGTGGTATTTGATCATCTTTTATTTTTTGCGCTATAAACAAAAATAGAGTGACTATTTTGAAAAAAATGCAATATATTTTGATATCGTAATATCAGATTGGATTTATGCTAGTGAGAAGTTAAAGAATTATGATGAATTTTTCCAGCCTCACTTATATTGTAACATATGGAACTAATACCCTGGATTGAAAAATATTTTGCCATTTCCAAACAGTGAAAGCAACTGGAACATTTTGTTTAAATAAACTGAAGAGGATTAACTGTCTAGTTATTAAATTACATGAGAAGCTTACCTCTAACAATATGCAGCTATGACCTAGCAGCTCCACATCTTTAAGCAATATCATCAGCAATATCATCAAGCTGTAGTAGTATTATTCCTGTTATCTAATATAAATATGACTCTGTATTACTTCTATCACCTTTGTTTGTTATCTATAATATACAGTATATACCAGTGCTTAAACCTGAAGATATGTATGCGTTTAAGTTTTTCCCTCTCAACTGATTGAGGAAAGAAGAACATAATGCATTGAGGCGGAAACTGTTGTCTGTGTTCCCAAATAGACTTTCTATTTACCAGAAACGGTAGTCATTAATTTCCTTCATCATTGTAAATTTATCCATAAAAAGTAGACTACAACAGCCCCTGTCTGATAGTAAGCTGTAAAACGTAGCACACTTTTTTGCTTATTATTTAATATCCAAATGGCTAAATTTCGTCATGTTGCCATATTATATTTATGTTTTTTTTTAAAAAGGCTATGTCTGCATTTTAAACTTATTTTCAAATAATTATTTTTAGGATAGATTAAAATGAGAGAAATTTCTGACATATAATGTGGTCTGCAGGAAGAAAGTGAGGGAATGTTTCCCAGCATTGGCAGAGAAAACTATAACAAATTGCTATTTGTATTCTCTTCCCTCTACTTAATAAAATATAAGTAGTATTACTACCTTTCTATGCAGATTCATACCACATACCATGGGAAATGAAAAATGTGATCCCCAATGGATGTCTATAGGAAGGGTGTTCGTGTTGTCGCTGAGCACAGGCTTAAAGCCACTTGAAATCCTAGTTGGCTGCCTTTGTGATCTGTACGTCAAACTTAATGGATACCTGATTTCTTGCTGAACACTAAACTCTTTGTTACATGCACCCATTGACTGACTATTTAAAGGGGTTGTAAAGGTTTGTCTTTTATTTTCTAAATAGGTTCCTTTAAGCTAGTGCATTGTTGGTTCACTTACCTTTTCCTTTGATTTCCCTTCTAAATGTTTTCTGTGTTTGAATTTCTCACTTCCTGTAAGCTTTCCACCATCATCCGAGCGGTGGGAAGTCGTTTAGAACAGCTTACTGAACACCTTACTAAGGTGGAACAGGAAGTGAGAAATTCAGACAAAGAAAACAAAGAAAACAAATATTTAGAAGGGAAATTGAAGGAAAAGGTAAGTGAACGAACAATGCACTAGCATAAAGTAACCTATTTATAAAATAAAAACGAACCGTTACAACCCCTTTAAGCCATGCCTCTGCACTTTCTGTTTTACAAATTTTTGCTCCTGTGCTAATATATTACTCCAAATAATTTTGTTAGCTGCTACATTTTACCTACCACTACGCATGTACCAAATGACTTGCTGGCTACTTATTCTTGTCCTCCACATCTATCTAATGCTACTGGACAACAACTTTAGGGTTGTAAACTTTTGTGGTTTTTTTTTTCACCTCAATACATCCGATGTATTAAGGTGAAAAAAAACCTTGTACTCTCTGACCCCCCCGAGCCCCTGTTTTACTTACCTGAGCCCCGAACGTCAGTGAGCGTGATCCCGTGTCACTTTCCAAATGGCTTGTCGGCTCTTCATTGGTTAGATTGATAGCAGCGAAGCCATTGCCTCCCGCTGCTGTCAATCAAATCCAATGACGCGTCGTGCCTGGGGGCAAGACCGAGTCATACACTCGGCAATTATGGCCACCGAGTGTATGACATGAGAGCGTGCACGCAAGGTAACCCCCTGGGAAGAGAGCTTCCCAGAGGGGGTTAGCTCTTGTGGGGAGGAGCCGCGAGAGCCGCCGTGCAAAACGAACTGCACATTGAGCTTTCCTAGTTCAGCATCTACTCTCTGATCCTCATCCCAGGACCCAGATCATGACAAACTTGTTCTTTAGAGAGGCCTATTGGCATAATCTGCCACTAACTTGCCAGTGAGTTTAATACTCACCAAGCCAAATAAAAAATGGACTCCACTTTATGAACCACTAGACATGTGCAATTAGTTTCATTAGAAAATTCGCTCTCCGTCAAAATTCTGCATGTATGTTAATTAAGAAACATCTGAATTAACGAAAGACCGTTTAGCAAATTTAAAAAAAATACTTTTTTAAAGGAACAAAAATCCAAAATTCTAAAATCCGAAAAGGACAAAAAACATTAAGAACATTTATTTTATAATTCAAATTTTGTTCAAAGTTTATTAACCATTATTATAATTTTTATATTATTATTATTTATTAATAAATAAATAAATAATAATAATACTAATAATAATAATAAAAACTGTAATGATAGTTGTAAACTATTAGGGCCCTTTCACACGGAGCAGTCCGTTTTTCGGTCCGCTCCGTGTGTCCGTCGGCTCAGCGGGGGGTCTTATTCGGCATTCGTTATTTTGGATAATTCGTAACTTCGGATAAATTTGTATTCGTTACGTTCACTAATAGCCAAAATTGAAAAGAAATTCCAATACCTATAATTTAATAATTTATAACTATTATTATAGTTATTATTATTATTATTATTATTTAATATTATTAATGATAATAATAATAATAATAACAATAAAACTATAATAATGGTTAATAAACGTAATATTTTAAATATAATAGAAATTATCCAAATGTTTTATGTTTTTTCAGATTTTTTAAGTTTCAGATTTTCCTTCTTTCGAATTCTCAGATATTTGTTCTTACTTTTGGAATTTCATTCTTTCTGATTTTCGGACTGTCTAATTTTCAGATTGTCGATTTTTCGGATTTTCAAGTTTTCGAATTTCGGATTTTCGTACTTTCAAAATAGTTACAAATTATTGAAATAGCTAATACCACATTGAAATGAATGGGATGTAACAAATTTTAATGTATCCAAATTATCGAAATAACGAATATTGCATTTAAACAAATGGACCGTAATAAATTTAAAATGTATCCGAACTTACGAATTTATTCGAAATAACGAATATTGATCATAAAGAAATGATCCGAAAAATAAAAAAATTAATTAAAAATATTTTTTTTTCTTTCAGTAGTACACATGTCTGTGAACCACAGATTCTCACTTATCTCTATAATATCTATTTTTAATGATGAATGAGACATTTCACAAATAATGCTTAGCCATGAATTCAGTATTAAAGGGGTAGTAAAGGTTTGTTTTTTATTTTCTCGATAGGTTCCTTTAAGCTAGTGCATTATTGGTTCACTTACCTTTTCCTTCGATTTCACTTCTAAATGTTTTTTTTCTTTGTCTGAATTTCTCACTTCATGTTTCTCCTCAGTAAGCTTGCCCCCGTCATCCAAGCTGTTCTGGCTGGGGGTTAGTCAGCGTGCTCGCCTCCTCCCTTGGGACTGTGAACAGCTATAGCCAACTGATACTGTATTACTAGTAATGCAAAGTCATTTCAGCTAATGTTTGTGTTGCTGAAAGCACTGATCAGTATTTGCTAAGCCAATTACTGTATTTATCTTGCTATAATGCACCCCGGTGTATAGCGTGCACCCCCCAACCTAGAAGGAAAATTCCTGGGAAAAAAAATACTTACAGTTTGAATGCCCCTCGTCGGTGTCTTGCCCGTCGTCCATCGCGTCCATCGGCAGCCTTGTCCGGTCCGGCGTCCTTCTGCGGCCATCGTGTTGTCCTCCCTGCTCGATCATCGCTTCACGCGCTGTGTTCGAACCACTCCGCCGACATATACCGAGCGCAGTACACTCGGGTATAGTCGGGCAGGCTTGGCTCCTCTCGCGTAAAGGACGTACAGGACGCACAGGACGTGACCGCGAGCGGAGCCGAGCCTGCCCGACTATACCCGAGTGTACTGCGATCGGTATATGTCGGCACAGTGGTTCAAACACAGCGCGGGAAGCGGGTATCGGCGTATATCGCGCACCCACGATTTTGCCCTGATTTTCAGGGCAAAAAAGTGAGCGGTATACGCCGATAAATACGGTATGTCTTGGAACAATTAATAGCAATAAAGTCTATGAAAAAATGTCTTTAATTACAATAACAAATTACCCTAAATGTTTAGCTATTTATTTATGTAGCACTATGCACCATGTTATCACTTACACTAAAGCATTTTTTTTTAATTGTTTTATTTTTTATTTTATTCTATAGTTTTTTTTTGGGGGGGGGGGGTTAATGTTTTTTCTTTTTAACATACATTTGCTTCAAGCAAAATACACTGCAGCAAACACATAGGGCACACCAGTCTGGACATGATTTATGGTATAATAAATAAAGGAGTTTAACATAAATTCTAGAGGTCATTAGAAAAGGATGGATATACAGCGTAAATATTGTAATTATTCTACTTGAACTGTAATGAGAACTATACTTCAAAGTAAGAAAAACAGCAGTGTGTAACAAAAGGCATGCTGGTTTGGCACCCACTTGACAGGTATGATGTAGGAATATAACTATTGCTCACAGCATCTGCTTGCAGCTATCAGAAATCACCATAGCAACTATAAAGAATTTTGCAGTAAATGCTAGCTGCTGAAACCAATTTGCTATTTATTTTTTTCAGATATGCATTTCATAGATGTCATGCAAGTAGCAAGCATTATGCTGAGAGTTAAACATTTTATTTTGGTCATTGCTTCTTACATGTAAAAATAAAAATACAAAAATAAAATGCACTTTTTTTTTGCTTTGTATTTTTCCAACAAATATCACCCTATGGAAATGCTGCTGTTGACTACTATTGCTACCGTTGTGTCTGAGACAGATTGTTATGAATTAAAAGCAGTGCCTTTTATGTTTTATTTTATGATCTAATACTTGAGTACGTTTGGTATTAAGATACCTTTTTCTTGGGAATAAGGATGATCACATCTGTAGAATTGCCAATTCTTCACTTTTTGATCCTTCTGAATATTTATATAGATCAGTATGATCTGTGATTAACTATACAGCTTGGAATTTAGGTAATTACAATTCAGAAACTGAACATAAATGAGCATATTTGGAAGAATAGAATTATTTACAATTTGTCTGTCTTATAAACCAATTGCTGCTTGGGAACATTCTTTAAAAATACAACATCACCTTAACTAGTTTAAAGACCGGAACGATTTGCCCTCTTAAAGACCAGGCCTTTTTTTGCTATAAGACACTGCGTCACTTTAACTGACAATTGTGCGGTCGTGCGACGTTTTACCCAGACAAAATTGATGTCCTTTTTTTCCCCACAAATTTCAGTGGTATTTGATCATCTCTGCTGTATTTTTTTTTTTTTTTACGCTATAAACCCAAAAAGACATTTGAAAAAAAAAAATATATATATATATATATATATACTGTATATATATTTTTCGCTACAATAAATATCCCCAAAGAAAGGAAAAAAAGTAATCTCTTCATCAGTTTAGGCCAATAAGGGTATATTGATTGGTTTGCACAAAAGTTTTTTATTATTTTTATGATCATTTTTTTTTTACTTGTAATGGTGGTGATCAGCAATTTTTTGTGGGACTGCAACATTGCAGCAGACAGATCGGACACTTTTGACACTTTTTTGTGACCAGTTGTCACAAACTATGGCGACTGAGAGTGAACCACACCTGTGATTAAGGAAAGATTTCAATGCACGTCTGTATGCCAAGTGATTATCAGTACTAGACCCCAGGTGTCACTCTAATCAGAGAATAAGAGTTTGGGGGGTTCTCTACATCAGGGGTGCCCAACCAGTGGCCCGGGGCCACATGTGGCCCACAGAGCCCTCTGATGTGGCCCGCGACCCATGGTCAGGGGTGGATTAGAAGAGAATACTGTTATTAAAGGTCAATTTATTACTAAAATTACAGTGTATATATGGGAATATCTGTTCTGCAGTGGTAACTGGGCTGTTTTCAAACTGACCCACAGATGCAGAGCAGGGCACCTGTGAGTTACCTGCACTGAGCCATAGACTTCTGTTATTACCTGCGAGTTTGGTGAGCTTTCTGAAAGTGCACCAAACCTGCAGAATATAATAGAAGTCTATTGTTGGTATACCACAACGCATCAGTATAAAAGCAGCCTGACCCAACTGGACCCTCTATTCACCTCTAAAGAGTGGCAGATGTAAACCGATTTGTGTCCTACCTCCAGTCCGATCTGCAAAAAAAAAAATATATATAGTGGTCTGTGTCCGTGTCCGCTCTGCATATGCAGAGCAGACATAGACCTGCCATCCGCCCGTTCTGCTCATTGTGGCCCACGACCAGTTACTAAGTCGCTTAAGTGGCCCCCGAGCTTCAAAAGGTTGGGCACCCCTGCTCTACATCATATCACTCACATACGGGAATGCATTGAGCTACTACGGGAGGAGGTATAACACACCTTCTATCCTTAGCCAAAAAAAGGTATAAAGAACATGTTCAGTAACAACGAATGTCAAACACGTAGCATATGAAAATACTGTATGCAACTAGCAATTTACTTAGGAGAGGCAACTTTAGCTTAATTTATTTGAGAGTATATGTCCCTTTTAGATATTCCACATGGGGTCAGCTGAAGGCACACTAAGTAATCCCAAGCAGCAGGATATTATTAAATAAGCCAGATTTAAATACTGTACTTTGTAAAGGCTATATGTGAAGCGGGCAATTCTAGAGCAGTATAAGTAACGTAGTGATGCTACTTATCTGTTTGCAGAGGATCAGTGTTGTCCGATAAGCAGAGTATCGTATCAGCAATGGGATTCTGTAGTGCAGGGTCTCCTGGAGGAAGATATCTTAGGGTGTCCCCAGCAATGGCGGTATGCATGGCAGCGTGGATCCAGCTAGGGGATTAGCTTGATTGTGGCAGGGATCCAGCGTGGCATGCTTTTCAGCTTAGGGATAGGTAGTACCAGTAGTTTTGTAGCGTGGCCGGCTACGGCTGACAATAATAGAACAGTGTGTATACTGCACACTGTTCTGTTTATAGCAGAGAGGCATGTGTGCCGAATAGAGCGTTGATTACGCTCGGCACTTCCGCGTTCCATGGTGGAACGCACGTGGCGCCAGGGGCTGACGTAATCACGTGGTCGCCGTATGCGTTCCAGCATGGAACGCAATATGGCGACAGAAGCGCAGATTACACCAGTGACATTTATACAGCTATCAGTGCTAAAAATAGCAACTGATTACTGTATAAATATCACTGGCAGGGAAAGGGTTAACACTAGGGGGTGATCAAGGGATTAAGTGTTCCCTAGGGAGGTGTTTCTAACTGTGGGGGGAGTGTAGTAACTAGAGGAGGTCGCTGTTCCTAATCACTAGGAACAGCAGATCTGTCTCTCCGCCCCTGTCACAATGGGTATCTGTCTGTTTACATTGACAGATCCCTATTCTGTCTCTCTCAGGAGTGATTGCAGGTGGCCACAGGCCACGTGCATCGGCTCCAGCATCACGCTTGTGCCCCTTAGCGCTCTTAAAGCAACCGGCGTACACTGGGAGCGATTCGCCCAGGTGAACCAATTTCCCGCAGTACAACTGGGCGGCTGGTCTTAAAGTGGTTAAATATAGATATAAGTTACACCCTTTTACTGTGTTTTTGTAGTGAAGTCTTACTTTCTGGTAGCTAATGTGGGTACTTGAACTCTAAATAGAGGTTGTTCCTTCCTTATTTCATGTTTACCTCCCTCATTTTGTACCTAATTTATAGGTCTAATGTAGTCAGATATTAATTTCAGATTTTTGTTGTTTTACAGCATTCCTAAAGTGAAATTGTGTTGCAGTAAAACAAAGAAGTGAAAATCAGAGTGAGTGCTGGGCAGGCAATGTGTGCTATTATGCTTAGATCTACAGTATATGGTTGTGGGACTTACTCCCAGGGGCCACTGGAAATAGACAGGTTCTCCCAAAGTAGTACAGAGGCTGCCAGTCACACAAGCACAGTCCCATGCACACCGGCAACTCGGTCTAGGGAATGTCTTTTTAGTATTTTGTAGCCAGGTGCCGGCTATGTCATAATGAAATCAAGGGACACTGAGGGTTAAGCCTTTACCTTCTAGTGCCTAGTGCTCGGTTAACTACATTACTTCCTGTTAGCAAAGTGAGAGCTAATCTCCTGGGAGACAGCAAAGGATCTTGGGACCTGTAGTCTTGCTACCAATACATACTGTGTTTTTGAGTGCTGACTGAACTACACAGACTATAGGGCTGGTGAAGCAGAATATTCAGGGAGGGAATTTTTATTAAACTGTGAAAAGCAGGCTCACTCTCTCTGCATGCGATCCTAACCATTACCGTGAGAATTTAATCCTGTGGATCTGCATCGCTGTGGTGCAGATCACTAGGCTGGGACCACATCTGCTGATTCTCGCTATGGGACTCCCACCATCTATCTCCACAGATCTGTTGCTGTTTCACCACATTGACAATCTACTGGGTGGTGATTTTTCATCTCTCTCTGTGGAGAGCCAAGAGCCTACAAAGTACACTCTGTTTCCTTGGAGACTGTATTATGATCAGGATTGGTGAGCAGGTGGATGCCCAACCGCTTTCTGTCATCCAGTTGTTTAGAGGGTTGAGGTTAGAACTCTGTGCAGGCCAGTAACGTTTTCCCACCCCAATCTCGCTCATCCATGGACCTTGTTTTGTGCAGTGGTCCAAATCATTTGGTGGAGGGGGGATTATGGTGTGGGGCATTTGTTCTGGGGTTGGGCTTGTCCCCTTAGTTATTAAGGTGTCAGCATACCAAGACATTTTGGACAATTTTAAGCTCCCGACAGGGAACAGTTTGGGGATGGTCCCTTCCTTTTCCAACATGACTGCGCACCATTGCAGGTTCCATAAAGGCATGGATGACCGAGTTGAGGGTGGAGGAACTTGACTGGCCTGCACAAAGTCCTGAGATCAACCCGAGAACACCTTTGGGATGAATGAGTGGAGACTAAAAGCCAGGCCTTCTCATCCACGTTATTGCCTGACTTCACAAATGTGCTTCTAGAAGAGTTGAAGCTGTTATAGCTGAAAAGGGTGGGCCAACTCAATATTGAACCCTACGGACTAAGACTGGGATGCTATTAAAGTTCATGTGCATGTAAAGGAAGGCGTCCCAATACTTTTGGTAACAGAGTGTATTTATATTCCTTCTTTATTGGTACATATTGACGGATATTATTATTATTATTATTATTATACAGGATTTATATAGCGCCAACAGTCTGCGCAGCACCTTACAATAACAAGGGGGACTGTACAATTAGAACACAGTTATACTACTAACTTTAGATGAGCAAAGAAGGAGGAGGGCACTGAGGAGGGCACTGAGAAGGGCACGGGATTTTTTTTTTTTTGCTTATATAAACTTTACAATTAAATCTAATCTAATACAATATTCTTATCTGATACAAGCCCCTCACTCTTCACTTTTCACTCTTCACGGGAGAGGATATATCACACACGCATAGACATCTATGGCATGAGTGATTCTGAGGTGTCTTGCATCTTCAGATTCACCCCTCATGCCATCATGGAATGAACCACAACCCTGCAGGAGGACATCACCAGCCCAACACATGACACTACCCATGACACCCATGACAGCTACATATACAATCAGAGCCCTATCCCCACAGATTTCGAACAGAACATGTATGGGGACAGCTGGCTGGTTGGTGAGTGACATGGGTGGCAGGCATGACTGTCCCCCCCATGATGCACACATCACAAGGGGCACATGCACTACTAACATCCTCCTGTCTTATCCCTTCAGGGTGACTCTGCATATGCACTTGGACCCCATCTCATGACTCCTATACGGAACCCCCTTAACCAAGGCTACCCCGTCTTCTGAGGGAAGAGCAGTCAGGAGACAGCTCACATTAGGCATCTTTGCACGTTAAACACACACATTAATCGTGGCACAATGAGAATGCATGCATGCACACCACTGTGGTCCCTAGCACCGACACATCACATCTTCATCACATTGGATTGGCACAAGCCCACAATGCAGGACTTGTGAGCAGCAACGCCATGCCACGGCTCCAATTATGTCACTGTACATTCATACACCATTCACACGGACCTGGGGATCACTTCTCCACCACAAATGAGGGTGACACCCCTTTTCCGTCAGGAATGTCACCCCCACATTCCCAAATCATACACAAACAGAACCAAAAAAATAAGAAATTTGACCAGCAAAAATAAAAAATGCCCAGCAAAAATATAATTTAAACAAAATAACAACAAAGAAAACACATAAAAGACAAAAATCACTCTCAAAGACACGTCACAAACAAACAAACAAACAAACGCTAATAAACAACAGAACAAAAGCACCTTGCTGTATAGGGAGGGATACAAAGGGATGTACTTTTGCAAAGGAAGTGTGTTTGTCTCTGTCTATTTATGCTGTTTGCGTAGTTCACTAATTCACTTCCAATTTCACTGATTGCGCCGTTCCTGAGTTGTGAGCATGCGCACAGAGGTGCTGACCATGGTCTGCTTCAAGCGTGCATGCGCAAGCCGGCCGGCCCTTCATTTGCATGGGGTCACGGCTCATTTCAATGTAACACGCCCACGTCCTTCCCAATTTGTATTACTCCGCCTTGCGCCTCTGAAATAACGTTGCGCAGGCGTAAATTTCTGCGTAAAACCGACGAGAATAGGGTGATTGCGCTGCTACATTGCGCCAGTCTAAGGTAAAGGCGGTGCGCTACACCGGTCCAATAATGCGCAGATGTACCTGAATCTGGCCCAATAACTGCAGATGGAGATCTGATAGAGGTGACTCAAGTACAGTTATTCAGGTGGAGGTTTGACAGCATAGATTGGTGCAACATATGGGAAGTGCTTAAAAGTTTTGGCTTTGGCGATACTTTTTGCAATAGGGTCAAGCTCCTATACACAGCACCTAAGGCCTCTATAAGAGTTAATGGGAGCCTTTCAGACCCCATTACTCTTTATCGAGGCACTAGACAAGGGTGTCCACTATCACCACTCTTGTTTGCAGTAGTGATAGAACCGCTTGCAGTTATTCTTAGGCAAATGGCAGGGGTGAGAGATTTTCGTAAAGGTAAATATGAGGACAAAATAGCTCTGTATGTAGATTGGCACCTCTTCCGGTTTTAGGATTAACTTCTTAAGGACCGCCTCCTGCACATATACGTCGGCAGAATGGCATGGCTGGGCACATCCACGTATATTTACGTCGGTACTAGTACCCAGCCGTGGGTCACGGGTGCGCGCCCGCGGCGCGCTCCCGTGACCCGGTCCTAAGCTCCGTGACTGGGACCGTGGGACTCGCGGACCCAATCGCCGCTGGAGTGCGGTGATGGGTCCCCAGGGCTGAAGAACAGGGAGAGCCGTGCTTCCCCGTGCTTCACTGTGGCGGCAGCATCAATCGCGTCATCCCTTTTATAGGGGGGACGCGATCAATGACGTCACACCTACAGCCACACCCCCCTACAGTTGTAAACACACACAGGGAACACATAACCCCTACAGCACCCCCTTGTGGTTAA
This sequence comes from Rana kukunoris, assembly GCA_029574335.1. NCBI lineage: Eukaryota > Metazoa > Chordata > Amphibia > Anura > Ranidae > Rana > Rana kukunoris. The sequence continues at coordinate 252,430,502 of CM056052.1, read as the reverse complement.
CTCCCAAACTGCAACTGTCATTTTCACAGTAAACAATGCAATTTAAATGCATTTTTTGCTGTGAAAATGACAATTGTCCCAAAAATGTGTCAAAATTGTCCGAAGTGTCCGCCATAATGTCGCAGTCATGAAAAAAATCGCTGATCGCCGCCATTAGTAGTAAAAAATAAATAAATAAATACAAATGCAATAAAACTATCCCTTATTTTGTAAACGCTATAAATTTTGCGAAAACCAACCGATAAACGCTTATTGCGTTTTTATTTACCAAAAATAGGTAGAAGAATACGTATCGGCCTAAACTGAGGGAAACAAATGTTTTATTTATATTTTGGGGGGATATTTATTATAGCAAAAAGTTAAAAATATAGCATTTTTTTCAAAATTGTCACTCTATTTTTGTTTAACGCAAAAAATAAAAACCGCAGAGGTGATCAAATACCACCAAAATAAAGCTCCATTTGTGGGAAAAAAAGGGCGCCAATTTTGTTTGGGAGCCACGTCGCACGACCGCGCAATTGTCAGTTAAAACAACGCAGTGCCGAATCGCAAAAAGGGGCAAGGTCCTTTAGCAGCATTTTGGTCCGGGTCTTAAGTGGTTAACTGGAATAAGTCAGTATTACTCCCATTAGACCCTCTCTGGGACTCTCTCTTATGGTGGATGCAAAGATGAAATACCTTGGGGGTAGTTATCTCTGCCCATCCCAAGGAATATATTCCCCAAAACCTGCTACCACTTTAAAAGGAAGTTTGGTGCAGGCTGCCACTTTCCGTGGAAGGTCGTACCAATCTCTTGAAAATTATATGGATGTCACAGTTATTGTATTTTTTTTCATAACTCGCTTTGCTGGATTCCACAGAAATATTTCAAGACATGTGTCACAATCTTTTGTAGCTTGATATGGAAGAACAAGCCTGCTAGAATTAAATATAAATATTTGCAATATCCTAATGCTCAAGGAGGGCTGTTGGTTCCATATCCTTGGATCTACTTCCAAGCAGCCCAACTTGGGGGGCTCAGATACATCCTCCTTTGGAGTATTTTGCTCTTTATTCAATAATGCTAATCCCCTATTATCTTTGGATTCATCTACTTCACACTTTAATCAATATACACATCCCACCTTCTATATCACATATAAGGTCTGGCAGTCCACTTAAACAATATTGGGTATTTCAGGTTATACAAAATATACACCATTATGGTCAAATAGAGTGTTTTCTGAAATTTCCCATTTGAAAAGATTTTTGACAGTGTGGGGATTAACACCTTGATGCAACGGTACTCTAAAGGAAGGCCGAAAATTTTTCAGCAGCTCTATTCGGAGTATGATTTGGATAAAAGGTGTATTTTTTTCAGTATTTACAACATGCTTTAACAAAACAAGGTATAGCCCGAATGTTCTTTTCCAAAAAATCACTATCTTGGATAGTATAGTCCATGCAAATAACTAAAAAGGAACTTCTTTCAAAAGTCTATATGAAATTACTATCTGAATCGCTAAACACATTTCGCAAACATTTCTGAAATCCTCTGGTTCTTTTATACACCTGTTTTGTAGATGTCCAAAATTGCATTAGTACTGGCAGGAAGTGATAGTATTTTACTGATTTCTAATCCTGTCCTTTGTCTCCTTGGGTATATAAACTGTAATAATTTGGAATACGATGAGACAGTGGCCATAATGAGAATGCTTTTCTTGGGCCATAAACTAATAGCCTCCCGATGGGTATCACCTAACCCTCCTACCCTTGGAGACTGGGTACAGGAAACAAATAAACATGTTCTATTTGAGAAGCATACTTATATTCGACGTAATGCATTTGGGAAATTTGAGAAAATATGGAGAAAATGGGTAGATGCCCCATGTTCTAACTTGGACGGAAAATGGAGAGTGGGGAATATTTGTCTTATGCCTTTTCCTTAAACTAAATATACAATTAACAATAGGACTGTAGCGGTTGATCCAGGATACTGTACTTTAAAATTGAGTATGGAACGAGAGGAGGTGGGGGAGCAGAGAGAGAAAGAGAAGTCCCCCCCCTTTTTTTTCTTCTCCTCTTTTCTTCCCTCTCTCTCTCTTGAACATATTTTGAGGGAACACACAATAAAATAAACCAAAAAAATATTGTTGATCTGTTTTCTGTTTTTGTATGTTATGTTCTTCTTTCTTTGTTTTTGTTTTTTTACTTTTTGTTTCCTGTTATATAAAGTTTCAAAAAATACAGTCTGATTAAACAAAAAAAATTATTTATCAAATAAAATAGATATATATTTCTTTTATTGTATATGGGAATATCATGTAAATCTGGGTACATAAAATATTTATAAATAAAGCAGTACACTTTAAAGAGAACAGTTTCCATAACTAATTTTCTAGCTTTCTGTACCTACAGTACTTGTTCTGTAACACTCAGATTGTGAAACTACCCAGGGATGAACAGCCATGGACAGAAAATGTTGGAAAGACAATGTACAAATGTGCAAAGGTATAATACATAAAAAATTGTTTGATAGTTTTGAAAGATTATGAGCAATACACAAATAATAATATTTTTACTGTGCATGAATGAAACTATCTTGCCTAAAATAACCAATTTCACTATAAGCTTTTAAGCACAAATTTAACATTTATGATTGATTTATTTGTTTTACATTATTCACAGAAACCTATAAAGAACTATTGTATTTCTTCCTTAGGATGGTACCCTAGCTAACTGCAGTTCATCTATTTAAAATCCAATCTTTCCTTCTGCAAAGGTAGTCTAATTTGGTGACAAATTGTTTTTCGTTTATGGCTACAAGCTGCCTTACCACAGTGTGCGTTTCAGTAAAATAGATTGCATTTTTCATGCACTTATCAAAAGATTCTGTAATTATGTAAATTTTAGGCAGAAAAAAGGTAGCTTTAATTCAGTGTAACAAGATTAAAACACAACTTACAACTTTAAAAATGTGCTTCTACTGTATATAATGGAAGTGTTCCTGCACATAAATAACATTTAGCATTTGTGACATTGGTGTTGCTTTTAAAGAAACACTTATCCACATTCATACGTTTTGAATTATATAGAAATATAGAAGAATAATGGCAAATGAAGGCCGAGTGGACCAAAGTGTTTGTCCCTTCTTTTTATTTATTTTTTGCTTGTTTTTGTTTATTTATTTTTTTACACTTTTTTTCTGAGTATAGATCTATATTTTGCATTGTTTTCTGGTGTTTTAAAAGTAATGTGCAATACAGCAGCCCCATACAATTTTATAGCCTGTAAAAGTGCTTAAGATACATTTTTGCATGTTTTTCAGGCATTTCAGTTTAGGTTTATGGGGCCAAAAATGCCAAAATCTGCCTAAAAAGAAGCTACTGTACTTTTTCAAGTGACAAACACTTGAGCACCAAGGTGTGAACAGGCACCATGTAAAACAATGGGACTTATAATGCTGAGCGATTTCCAAGCTCTAAAATGCTTAAGTGTAAATGAGGCCCACTTTGGTAAAATAATAATATATTCTGAAGATTATCTGCATTTTTCTTGTGCTAGTTTGAGATCATGATCTTAGCTTCAAAATACAATTACTTTCCCTCTTGACCTTAATAATACCCTTAATGTCCTGAAATATTTTAGTCATATCCCCCTTTCCTTCTTTTCTAAAGACAGTTCATTTTAGGTTTGTGAAATCTCTTCTGATAGATTTTATCTCCCAGACCTTTTACTATTTGTGTTGTTTATATTTATATTTGTGTTGTTTATATGTGGACTTGTTCTATCTTATCAATAGCATTTTGTAAGTGAATTCTTCTGAACTGAACACATTATTCTAACCACCAAGGCCTATCTTTGGGATGCACTGCCGGCTTGGACTAAATATTGCTTGGGTGTTTGGTCGAGTGGCACTGAGAAGTGAAACACTTAGCAACGGTATCACCATTGCTGCTAAATGTGACATCTTACCCTCAGGCTGGCTATTAGGAAGCTGGCAGCCACTGGTGTCTTAATGTGACTCCTCCACACTCGGCCAATTCAGCTGTCAGCTGCGTAATTCTAGCTGAGAGTGGAATGTAAACAAAAGGAAAAATGGCTTTTCTTCCCTTGGTCCTCAATATTCACTCCAGATCTGCAAGAAAAATAAACAAGAAAAAAGCTCAGATTTACAACTGGACCAGGAATAATAAGGGGTTAAAAGTGCCCCCTAAAACCATATCAGGCAACATGTCCTCAACATGGATGTACATGGGGAGTCATGTCCAAATTTGTCAACTTGTAAATCCTTCCCATTTGTAAAAGTGCATTTAGTACAAGTTACTTTTAGGAAAGGATAGAATCATAACAGTGTATTTTTTTCTCTGTGAACATCATTCATCATGACTGATGGATTTGCATTGTTGGACAACGTGAGTGATGATGGATTTATATTGTGTGTTTTTTTTTTAGAGCACTTGTAAAAAAAAAAGTGTCTATTTACTTTTTACTTTTTGTGTACATGAGCAGTGGTCATTGCCATGGCAGCCCAGTATCTGGGAGATCTTTTACTGTTACAGACCCCCAATACCATTAGGCCAAGGTTGGGGGGAAGAGGCTCTTTTCCTCATCAACATAAAACAAGTAACATCCCATGTCCATGTGGAATTGTCTCGCTGTATATCATAAATAAAACCTGCTGCTTCCTCACAAACTGACATAAAAAAAAAGATTTTTCTTTACTTTGACATTTATTCCCCATTGCTTTTTATTGTCAATGTTTGTCTATTAGCCTAGAAAATAAGCATTACGGGCCAGATCCACAGAGCTAGTACGCCGGTGTATCTCCTGATACGCCGGCGTACTTTCAAATTACCCGTGTCGTAACATTAGTTTGAATCCTCCACCCATGATATGACGGCTTCGGGCTTCGATCCGACAGGCTTACGTCTTCGTACGCCTTCGGATCTACGCTGCAATCTTTTTGCGCCCGCTGGGTGGAGTTTGCGTAGTTTTCCGCGTCGGGTATGCAAATTTGCTTTTTACTACGATCCACAAAGTTACGATCGGCCGTCGCATTCTCTAACGTCGTCGCTAGTCGGCTTTTTCCGGCGTATAGTTAAAGCTGCTATTATCCGGTCTATAGTTAGACTGGCCATGTTAAGTATGGCCGTCGTTCCCGCGTCGAATTTTCATTTTTTTTTTTGCGTAAGTCGTCCGTGAATAGGAATGTACGTAAATTACGCTACAAAAAAAAACGTAATTTCGCGCAATGCACAGCGGGAAATTTCTGAACGGAGCATGCGCAGTTCGAGCGACGCGGAGACGCGCCTAATTTAAATGATTCACGCCCCCTAATCGCGTATTTTGATTCCGCAACGAGAAATACACTACGCCACCGTACCTTAAGGGCCAAAATCTTCCTGGATTCGACTCTGATACACTGCGCCAGGGCAATTGTATGTGGATCTGGCCCTACATTTTTTTCTTCAACATTGGCTACTGTTGACCTTAGTGGGTTTAAGATTTAGTTGCATTTGTGAAACCATCCCAGAACTAAACTTGGGTATGCTCATTTCTAAATGTAGAAAGAAATGTTTGGACAGCTGCACTCTGGAAAAACCTCTCGGGGCATACAGCTGACATGTTTCACTTAGTACTTACTCATGAGCTATTAGCAATTGTGTTACCAAGTAATTAAACAGGTGTATCTAATAAAATGACTGGATGGCAAGTGTAAATATAGATAGTATATTATAGTGAAATAGCCACCACTGGCAAGCAAGGCAGCAAGTATAGCAGGGCACAGGAGCCTATTGAAATTAAGAGAGTTGGTGCTTGTGTACACAATTGTTCTACTGAATTTGACATTGATTTGAAAAAGCATCAAAGGCAGGTCAGCAAATTGCTATACACTTCAACAGTGTAGTGTAGCTGAAACTGGAGGATTTTGGATTACTAAATCCAAAAATCAAATTGGTGGGACTTTAAATGAGAATGTGGCCATCCCGCACACAAGTCTCCATCCCTGGTAATATGAAAGTGGAGGGACTAATGGGGACTAAGGGAAAGTTGGGACTTTAAATGAAACAGAACATTAAGGGCAAAAGGAATCCGTAAATAAAATAAAGTAGGCTGTTTATTAGTGGCACATATGTATACGTTGTATTGTAAATACATAGTAATAATTAGTATAGTGTAGTTGAATGGCTACATTAGATCATACAAAAAAGAATTGTTGAGAAACCAGCACATAGTAAAAGTCAGACATAAAACTGATGAGTTGACAACTAGCCCTGGATTAGATTGCACGCAGACTGAGAATACTGGAGAAAAAAAATGATAAATACATTTGATATAGGAATCTTAGCTGAACAGGAAATCAGATGGAAAGGAGAAAATATAAGGGAATCTGTAAAATAGGCAATACTGTTTTGTAGTACGAAGGGATAATAAATTATACATTTTTAGTACCTATATGATTACTGTGCCCGCACTTAGAAAATAGTCAAGGTAAAACTCAGAATTTGTTTTCTGAGAAACTGCAAGCTACAATACATACAATTTAAAATAGTTACTAGAAAAAATGTGAAAATATTAACTACTGATTGGAATGTTTTGGCTGAGTAAGAAGAAATATTCTGACCATACAGAACTATGCAGAGAGAGTATTCTTAAAACACAAAAGGCAACTGCATTTTCCTCCAGAATTGCAATGAGATCAAAAAGTACTTCAAAAAGGTTTAGATGTAGAAGATAAATGAAGACAAATTAAGAAATCAGCTGTAGAGCCTGCAAAACTGCTATTGCAAAGGTAAGGTGGGAAGATAGAACTGGTATGATGACAAATGTCAAAATGGTAGTCAACAGTAGAAGAAACATTAAGCCCTGGTTCACACTGGTGCGTTTTGACATGCGATTTGGCATGTCAAATCGCATGTCACAACGGCAGATTTTGCCGCAAATTGCCGGCAATGGCACTGTCCTAATCGACGCGACGCTACATCTGCGGCATTGCACCGATTTCAAAAAGTAGTCTCTGTACTACTTTTTGCGATTTCAGCCCGCGATTTACATTGACATCTGTGCAGAAACCTGCACAGATGTCTCTTAAATCGCGGCCGAAATCGGGACTGCCAGAGGGAGTGAAATCGTGCGAGTTCAGCTGAACTCGCACGGCTTCACTCCCGCAGCCCAGTGTGAACCTGGGCTAAAGGAGAATGAAGATAAGAGTAGACCTCTGTAGTAGCAAAAATGGTAAACTCCTGGGATATATAAGCCAAACTATAGAAAGGACTATTAATGTCAAAACCACTGGCAACAAAAGTGAGTACACCTCTAAGTGAAAATGCCTAAATTGGGCCCAATTAGCCATTTTTCATCCCCAGTGTCATGTAACTCATTAGTGATACAAGGTCTCAGGTGTGAATGGTGAGCAGGTGTGTTAAATTTGGTGTTATCGCTCTCACTCTCTCTTACTGGCCACTAGAAGTTCAACATGGCACCTCATGGCAAAGAACTCTCTGAAGATCTGAAAAAAGAGTTGTTGCTTTACATGAAGATGGCCTAAGCTATAATAAGATTGCCAAGACCCTAAAATTGAGCTGCAGCATGGTGGCCAAGACCATACAGCAGGTTAACAGGACATTTTCCACTCAGAACAGACCTCACCATGATCGACCAAAGAAGTTTAGTGCACGGCCTCAGAGGTTGTCTTTGGGAAATAGACGTATGAGTGCTGCCAGCATTGCTGCAAAGGTTCAAGGGGAGGAGGGTCAGTCTGTCAGTGTTCAGACCAAATGCCGCACACTGCATCAAATTGGTCTGCATGGCTGTCGTCCCAGAAGGAAGCCTCTTCTAAAGATGATGCACAAGAAAGCCTGCAAAAAGTTTGCTGAAGACAAGTAGACTAAGGACATGGATTACTGGCACCATGTCCTGGGGTCTTATGAGACCAAAATAAACTTATTTGGTTCAGACGGTGTGGTGGCAACCAGGTGAGGAGTATAAAGACAAGTGTGTCTTGCCTATAGTCAAGCATGGTGGTGGGAGTTTCATGGTCTTGGGCTGCATGAGTGCTGCTGGCACTGGGGAGCTACAGTTCATTGAGGGAACCATGAATGCCAACATGTACTGTGACATACTGGAGCAGTCCCCTCCCTTTGGAGACTGGGCCACAGGGCAATACTCCAACATGATCATGACCCTAAATACACCTCCAAGACGACCCATACCTTGTTAAGAAGCTGAGAGTGATGGACTGGTCAAGCATATCTCCAGACCTAAACCCTACTGAGCATCTACTGATTCTCACATTGTTAATTTGCACAATAGTGATATGGAATGTTTTGATGCCTGTGCATGTCATGGTGTCAATGTCACTGCCAGATCCAGTAATACTTTAATTCCACTTATCATTGTCATTTCCCTTCTATAATGGAGTCACAATGTGTTTAACCACTTCAGCAACGGAAGAATTTACTCCCTTCCTGATCGGGCCATTATTTGTGATGTGACGGCGCGGTCGTGTGACGCTTTATCCAAACAAAAATGATGTCCTTTTTTCCCCACAAATAGAGCTTTCGTTTGGTGGTATTTGATCACCTCTGTTTTTTTTTTTTGCGCTATAAACAAAAAAAGGCTGATGGTTTTGAAAAAAAACACTAGTTTTTACTTTTTGCTATAATAAATATCCCAATTAAAACAAAAACATATTTTTTTTCTCAGTTTAGGCCGATATGTATTCATCTAAAAATTTTTGGTAAAAAAATCTCAATAAGCATATATTGATTGGTTTGCGCAAAAGTTATAGGGGCAGATTCACAGAGAAATGGATTATCGTAGCGTAGCAGAAATACGCTACGCCGCCGTTTTTTACCTTGCTCTACGTGGAATTCAGGTAGATTTTCTACGGTAAACGACGGCGGCGTAGTGTATTTCTCCCGTCGCAATCCATATAGACGAGTAGGGGGCGTGAAACATTTAAATTAGGCGCGTTCCCGCGGCGATCGATCTGCGCATGCTCCGTTCGCAAATTTCCCGCCGTGCATTGCGCGAAATCACGTCGTGACGTCATTCGTTGTTTATGTAGCGTACTTTACGGGCGATCCACGTCCCGACGAGTTACGTAAATAAAAAAAAAAATTAAATAAATTCGAAGCGGGAACGACGGCCATACTTAACATGGGCTACGTAAAGTTAGAGCAGCAAAAAGCTGCTCTAACTTTACGTATAAAAAAATAGACGAAAACGACTGCGCCGCTCGCTCGTTTGTTCGTGAATCCCCGTAAAAACACATTAGCATATCCCGACGCATTAAAACGACGCGAACTCCTCCCAGCCGCCGCAAATAGATGGCAGCGTAGATCCGAAGGCTTACGAAGACGTAAGCCTCTCGGATCGAAGCCCGAAGCCGGCGTATCATGGTTTGAGAATTCAAACTAGTGATACGCCGCGGGAAATTTGAAATTACTCCTGTCTAACACCAGTTAGACAGGCGTAATTGTTTTGTGAATCTGCCCCATAGCATCTACAAAATAGGTTATTGATTTATGGCATTTTTATGTATTTTTTTTACTAGTAATGGTGGCGATCTGCGATTTTTTGACACTTTTGACACTTTTTTTTAAACAATTGACATTTATACAGTGATCAGAGCTAAAAATAGCCATTGATTACTGTATAAATGTCACTGTCTGTCTCTGTCTGTCTGTCTCTGTCTCCTTTCCCCTGACAGAACGAGGAATTGTGTGTTTACACACACAGATCCACATTCCTGCTCTGTCACGAGCAATCGAGTGTGCTTTGCGGACATCACGGCCGCCGGGCACGCGCATTGGCTCTTCAGTGACGCCATGGGCGCGCGCTCCTATACACATTAAAGTGGCCACCTTATAGCTATGCCGATTTGCGCATGGGAACCATTCTGCCGTTTGACGGCCAGTGGTTAAAGAAGTTTATTGCGAGCAATAAATGGCCCTTTAAATGTGGTTGATGGATGTTGTTTTCATGCCCGGTAAATTGTATAATATAGCACAGGGGCTATACCACCTTGGTATAGATATAGGCAGAAAGTCCTTGTTGTTTCAAGTATCCTCAAATCTGTTAGAAGGGAATGTAATGTCAAGTTGGCAATTGCTGGTAAGGAATTTACCTGCCAGAGCATAAACTGTATGCATTTTTACTCATACGTGTTGGATTTTTACTTTTATATAATAGACAGTAACAATAGGCGGTGTAAGAAACCTCTTCTGGAAGAGTCAAGCAGTGTTGCTCACGAATATTCGCATTGCGAATATTCGCTACGAATATTGCATATTCGAGTATTCGCGAATAACTCGAATATTGCGGCGAATATTCGCTATGGCGAATATTCGTATTTTTTCAAATTTATTTTTAAAACAGATCACATCCTAGTGATCTCCATCGACGTCTGAAAGCATTGCTGGTATGATTAGAGAGAGACCCTGGGCCGAGTAGCTGATGCGATTATTTTATGTTGCCGAAAATTCGCATTGCGGCAACATAAAAGAATCGCATCAGCTACTCGGCCCTTCTTTTGCATCAGAGCCAATCAGAATAACTCGAATATTCGGCAAAAGGAATATTGCGCGATATTCCTTTTGCTGAATATTCAAGTTATTCTGATTGGCTCTGATGCAAAAGAAGGGCGGAGAAGATAATCGCGCAATATTCCTTTTGCCGAATATTCGAGTTATTCTGATTGGCTCTGATGCGCCCTTCTTTTGCATCAGTGTTTAGTGCATATTAGTTTAGTAATACAGGAAATGATCTCCGTTTATGAGAATTTCGCAATAATTTTCGCATATTTTTTTGGATAAAATATCACGAATATTCGATATTAGCGAATATTCGCGAATATTCTTCTATATATTCGCGCAATATCGCGAAATCGAATATGGCGTATTCCGCTCAACACTAGTGAGTAGAGCAATAGACAATGTCAAGGAGATGTCACCACTGAAGCCCCAGCAAGATATATGAATCATAGGGTTGCTCTGTCTATTATATCCCTTTTAAGGCAAATATAATTTTCAGTGAACAGAAGTAATTGTTAATCCTGTGCAGAGTCTCAAAAGTTTTAACCTATTTACAGTTTTAAAAAGCGATTCATTAATTTTGTTTTGCCTAGACTGTATGTCATCAGCATCTAATCAATCTTAGCCAGTGAAAGCATGACAACAAAGTTATTGATCTTTTCTATTAGATAAAATCTCGAAAGTGTTTCTTTGCTCTCAGTTAATTTAGCATGCATGATATCCTGAAATTGGGATAAGAAAGTGCTGAAGAAGCAATTAAGGTGTACAAAAATATTATATAGCATCTCTAATATATTTTTTTCCATCCCTTATTTCATGAATACAAATAAGTCAGATGCTCTTTTAAATATTGTAATATATATATATATATATATATATATATATATATATATATATATATATATAGTTTTTATGATGTAATCAAAGTAACATTTCTGTTGTTGTAGTCCAACAACAAAATGGCAAAAAATAGCAGTTGGAAACTAAAAGTTTGAAACTGATTGGTAGCTGTTTGGAAACAAGAAAAGGTCTAATGCAGAAATTTAAATAGGTTTTCATATCTTTTTTCTTGCACTGTGTCGGTTCACACTGGGGCGACACGACTTCCGGCACGACTTTCAGAAGCAACTTCAACACGATTTGAGCATGAACCACAGGGCGATCTGGGGCGATTTACAACACGACTTGAAGTCCTTTTCAGGTCAGGAGACATTCCAGTGGCCAATAAAACAACAATCAGCTCTGGGAGAGGGAGGGGGAGGGAGGGGTTTGCCTGAGAAATGTATGTTATCTTGTTGAAAGTAGCTTCAATCAAAACAGTGATCAGACTTGGAAGCGACTTCCATTGAAATCAATGGGTACAAATCGCCTAGAAGTCTGATTGAAGTAGTACAGGAACCTCTTCTGAAGTCGGAGCGACATGAGTAGTGTGTATTAACACCGCTCCCATTCACTTACATTGCTTTTCTGGACAGCACGACTTGGGACGACTTGAGACGACTTCAAGTCTGATCCCAAGTCGCCCCAGTGTGAACCGACTCTAAGTATATAAGCATCATCATAATCATTTCCATTCCTTTGATCTTAAAGAGGGTTGCTAGACAGAAATATAAACAGGGTGTCATTACCTATCTGTGAATAAGATGAAAGAAAGTAATCTCGCACTACATAAAAACTTCCAGTCTAGAGCCATGCGTTTTTTTATTTTTGAGTCATAATGCACTGTCTGGCCTTCAAACTCAGGTCAGCTGATTTACAAGGGCCAATACAGAGGTTTTGGATAAGCCAGCCCACACTCTACTTTTAAAAGGTAAGGTCACCACATTATATTGTCATAGGGCCAGATTCAGGTACAGCGGCATAATTTTTGGCCGACGTAGCGCATCTCATATGCGCTACGCTGACGTAAAACAGGGAGCCCAGAACAGTATTCTCAAAGCAGTCACGCCGTACATTGCGCCGGCGTAGTGTAAATAGGCCGGCGTTAGCCCGCCAAATTCAAAGTAGGCAGGTAGTGGGCGTGCTTCATTTAAATTAGGGTTGTCCCGATACGACTTTTTTAGGACCGAGTACAAGTACAGATACCTTTTTCAAGTACTTGCTGATACCGAATACCGATACTTTTTTTTAAATGTGTCCCCAAATGCAGCCATGTCCCCCCACAAATGCAGCCATGTCCCCCCACATATGCACCCATGTCCCCCACATATGCAGCCATGTCCCCCCACATATGCAGCCATGTCCCCCCACATATGCAGCCATGTCCCCCCACATATGCAGCCATGTCCCCCACATATGCAGCCATGTCCCCCACATATGCAGCCATGTCCCCCACATATGCAGCAATGTCCCCCACATATTTAGCATCGGATGAGGCATCGGGGGCATTTGCGGGAGTACAAGTACTCCCGCAAATGCTTAGTATCGGTCCCGATACCGATACTGGTATCGGTATCGGGACAACCCTAATTTAAATTAACCGTGACCCCATGTAAATGAGCGGCAGACCGAACGGCGCATGTGCGCGCATGCTCAGAATCACGTCGAATAGAATGCCTAAGATACACGTCGAACACTGCCTATGACGTGAACCTCACAGCCCCATTCACATACGACTTATGTAAACGACATAAAAACAACGGCTTTTCCAACGTCCATGCCTTGCACGGGATGCGCCACCTTTTTGGTGGTTTATCTTTACGTTGAAAAAACGCCTTACGTAAACGTCGTAGATTACTGCGTCGGGCGTACGTACGTTCGTGAATCGGCGTATCTTGCTCATTTGCATATTTATAATGGGAACGCCGAGCGTAAATATGCACCCAAGATACGACGGCATAGGAGACTTACGTCGGTCGTATCTTGGCAAAATTCAGGCGTATCTGATTTAAAGAATCAGAGCATAGATACGACGGCGCACATTTGGACTTATCTATGAAAGGGAAAGCATAAAGTAGATGTTAATGCTATCTTAGAGAATTGGGGGTTATGGAAAGGAAAAGGGTTTTACCTTTTTTTAATCGTTTATTACATCTTATATGTTGCTGATGTCCTGCAGCCTATGTATGCCCACATGAACTATAGTGATAACAGCCAGCATGAAAATTTTCACAGGGCACATTTCCTTATTGTTGCTGGCTGCAATTCAAAATGTATTTTTTAATTGTTGACAGCAGTTGAATATGCCTGGATAATTTGCCATCAACACATAAGGCTTTAGTTTCATTTAAAAGAACATTAAAAAGCATTATTTACAGTCGGGCAATTATGGGAGACTGGGGCAGAGCATTGTCACACCATGTCACAAAGGGGTAGATTTACAAAAACTGGTGAGCTCAGAATCTGGTGCAGCTGTGCATGGTAGCCAATCAGCTTATAACCTCAGGTTGTTCAACTAAGCTTTGCCAATGAAACCTGGAAGCTGATTGGTTTCTATGCAAATGTGAGCCTGATTTTGCACTCTCCAGCTTTAGTAAATCAACCCCAAAGTGCACAAACAAGGACTTTTATATCAGTATTACCAGCTGTTATTTCCAAGAAGGCTAGTGAATAACATAAAATAGTCTTTTTAAGTGATAATATGATGTTAAAGGGGAGGTTCCCCTAAAAAGAAACTTTTAACATTGCCTGTGTCTTCTTAATAACATTTAGAATCGGCTGGTAGTTTAAAAAAAAAACACCCGGACATACCATTTTCGGCATGTACTCTCACCGCCGCTTCCGGGTCTGGCGGCCGGGGATGGGAGGGCCTGCTTCATTGACAGGCATCCGATCGACGCATACAGCGCGTCACGAGATGCCGAAAGAAGCCGAACGTTGGTGCGCATGCGCCGTATAGAGCCGCACCAACGTTCGGCTTCTTTTGGCATCTCGTGACGCGCTGTATGCGTCGATCGGATGCCTGTCCCCGGCTGCCAGACGCGGAAGCGGCGGTGAGAGTACATGCCGAAAATGGTATGTACGGGTGTTTTTTTTTTAAACTACCAGCCGATTCTAAATGTTATTAAGAAGACACAGGCAATGTTAAAAGTTTCTTTTTAGGGGAACCACCCCTTTAAAGCCTATATGAGATTTTAATGGTTAAAGTCGTTGTAACCCTACTTTGTCCTTTTCATACAGTGTGCCTCAGTGTATGTGCCATATTAAAAAAAAGGCCTCTGTATATCATATTTCCTAGTGCCACTCAATGCTCAAGTGACCGGCCACCTTTCCCAATCTGACAGCTACAGTGGGAGGGGCAGAGAATCCCCTGCTAACATCAGCCAGGAGAAGGAGGGAAGAGATGTGGCCGTTCACGTGAGCTCCGAGTGGCACTAGTAAGTAAGGTAAACAACAGCATTTTTTAAATAAATTAGATACAATGAGTTATTTCAGCAGCAGAAGGAGAAGGGCAGGTCAGACACTGTCACTAGTTGACATGCAGGGAGGGGGGAGAGGAGGACAGAGGAGAGCTGCGGATGACGGAGGCACGTAAAATGACCGTGGTCATAAGATGCCTTAAGGTGAAAAAACACCAGAGTTTACAACCCCTTTAAGTACCAGGGTCCCCCATAGACTTCAGTGGGATTTTCTGTTAAATTGCAGTTTCATGAATTTGAAGTGGGTTTTGCAAGATAGTAAACATGTCCCAGTCATTGTTTTTATTTCTTAAAGTGTTACTAAATCCAGAACCTGCATTCACTATATCGTGTCCCCCACAGTATACAGAACATGGAAATGCAATTATTTTAGTAAATATAAACTGCTAAATACCTTTTTTCATCAGCAGTACAGTATATAGCAGTCTTGTGATTTCTATCAGTTCCTGGTAAAGCTTGTAGGAGGAATTTTCATACTGCATTGAGCTGTCCTATGATGCTGCAGAGCTCCTGGCCCTCTGTTTGGACAGTGCTGATTGGCCCTGTGCTGATCACATGCATTCTCCCAAGAAAAAAAAAACCTCTCTAGCAACACACACCAAACTGACCATGTGCAGCCTGACTCCAAAGGCTCTGTGTTATCCAGACTTGTCTGGGAGGACAGTGCGAGAGGGGAGGTTCTGTGCATAGAAAATCAAGCAGCCTTCTTACACAATGCAGAGGATTAAACTGCTGTGTTTTTCTTAGCCCGGGAAAACAGGCCATGTGTATGTTCCTTAGCAGTTTTCCTGAGAGGAAAACTGCGGTCTTCTCCAAGATGGCTGCCGCGGCCTCCACGCACACTGCGCATGCGCGAACCGGCGGCTCTAGGACCCGGAAGTCCCAGCCGTAGCCGTCAGCGCAGAATGCGGCAAATAATGCCGCCAGTGTACAAGATGGCTGGGGGTGAGCGCGTGCGACCCCTAAAGGGGGAGAGAAGGGGACAGGGAAGCGAGAAATGACAGGGGGAAGCGATGGGATGACAGGGGGAAAAAAAGAGTGGAAGACATGGGAAAGCGAGGGGGATGACAGGGGCACAATAAGATAAAGTAAGAAGGGTCAGGGGAAAGCCTAAAAAAAAAGGGGTAGAAAAAATAAAATTAATAGCTGCTGCCTCTTTTGCCATGGAAGCCAGATGCCTGAGATATGCTGCATATATAGCTCTTAGTTGAGAGACA
Organism: Rana kukunoris; assembly: GCA_029574335.1. Classification (NCBI taxonomy): domain Eukaryota; kingdom Metazoa; phylum Chordata; class Amphibia; order Anura; family Ranidae; genus Rana; species Rana kukunoris. Next base: position 252,414,407 of record CM056052.1, on the reverse strand, counting down.
AACTGCCTGTCCCAAAAGACCCTACAGAAGGGACTCCCAACCTTATTAGCGCGTTTAGCTGCCCAAAAGAGAAGGGACCGCATCTGGGAGAGGCTTGAACTCGGATGGACGCTGCTGAATGCAGAAGGTAGGATGTTCGACCAGAATTCACGCCATGAGGTATGAGGAAAAAAAGAAGAATGTGGGGGTGGTGCTAACCAACTCTTTTATAATATTCACTAGTCCTGAGGGAGGAGCCAAGGCAGAGCTTGTCACAGGTATGCTGCCATGGAGGCACCAGAAAAATGAATTTACCCAGTTGGAACATATACAGTAATGAAATTAGAGGAAAATAAGGTGTTTCTGGGTGCCGGCTATAGTCTTCATCAAGTAGAAATAATAGGCTGTTCACTTGACAATGTAGAGATATCACACCATCCTGTGTGTATATGCATGAGGCAAAATACGTGAGAGATGCGCCACTCTGTCAAGAGGGGCACTGCTTATAAAAAAGGGCTTTACTATACCACAGCAATCTTTATACAGCTGGAATGTTTACTGAAGATTCCAAAACCAATGTACCGATCCCCGAAACACAGCTCTCAGAAATCTTCAATAAATATGACAACTGTATAAAGATTGCTGTGGCATTGCATATACCTTTGGACACAGGACATGTTTTTTGCTTTTTTTTTATAAGTTTACCAAGTAAAAAAAAAGTTTTTATGATAGTAGTAACCTTCAACGTTTTTGAACCGGTTACCAAAAATACAATCTTAGCAACTCTCATATACGTAACTATATACAGTATAAGCAGTGGTATATTCACATGCATAGTCTTTAGACATGTATTCCAGGCCAACAACCTATATCTTGACATTGTTGACTTTAAATACCCATGTTCAATATTGTTTTTATAATTTTTCTTGATTCTGGCTGAGAATGTGAAATAAACATGCCTTTTACATTTAAGTAGTTAGTATTCTACATTTAGTCCTCCAAATAAATCTCTAAATGTCCTGATGCTATATTTTGCTGAAATTTTTTATTTTACTTAATACTTATTTCTTATGTGGTATTGTATTTCTTCCACATATGCCCTATGACTGTTGCTCCGTGAAGAAACTGCCCAATTTAGTCTCTGTAAAAAATGAGACAATGTACTAATGTAATATATATATAGTTCTGAATGAATTATTGATTAGTAAAACTGACTGAATGGAAAACTTGATGTATTGAAATTCAGTTTAGTTTGAAAGATGATTCCTAGAAACTGGAACAGCCATATCATGCAAACCCCTGATAGAAAATAGAGCTGAAAAGAGGTCAGCAATAATCACCACTGGCAAAGGTTTATTGATATTTGTTTTAAATAATGTATAAAAGGCAAACCTAATGCAGCTGAGGGACATTTCATTTTATGATGAAGTCATTACGCTGCATGTTTGTTTCCTGTTTCATGAATATGTTTATATTTGACTTTTACAATCTATCTTTGGTTTTTCCATCTACAATATTTTGTTCTGCTTATATGCATGAGAAAAAAAACTGATTTATAATACTGATATAGGCTGGATAAATTTACAGGCAAACATTTTAGCTGATGTATAATTTATTGAAGTCAGGGAATTCTTTTGTATCATGATAATTATTTAGAGCTGTACAGAAAAATAATTTCTACAAGTCTATTGCTCATATACTTTAACCACTTGTCACCCGCCCACCGTCATATGACGGCGGGTGGGTAACTCCATTGTCCTGACTAGTGTTGCTCACGAATTTTCGCATTGCGAATATTCGTTACGAGTATTGCATATTATTATTATTATTTTTAAAACAGATCACATCCTAGTGATCTCCATCGACGTCTAAAAGCATTGCTGGTATGATTAGAGACCCTGGGCCGAGTAGCTGAGGCGATCCTTTTAGGTTGCCGAATATTCGCAATGCGAATATTCGTATTACGAATATTCGCGAATACTTTCTCTGCCCTTCTGTGTTTTGTGTATAAAAAAAAAAAAAAAAATTAGCTTTAGTTTAGTCATATAAGTTTGTGTAAGTAGAGTTAGTGTTTAGTGCATATTAGTTTAGTAATCCAGGAAATGATCTCCGTTTTCGCGTGTTGACGAGAATTTCGCAATCAATTTCGCATTCGCATTAGCGAAATTTCGCAAAAAATGTTTTTTGATAAAATATCACGAATATTCGATATTAACAAATATTTCACGAATATTCTTCTATATATTCGTGAAATATTGCGAAATCGAATATGGCGTATTCCGCTCAACACTGGTCCTGACTGCACGTCATATGATGTGCAGTCATAGAGAGTTGCTAGGGGCGCGCGCGCGCACCCGTCGCATCACTGGGACCCCCGTGCGTGTGCCCGGCGGCCGCGATGGCCGCCGGGCACCCGCGATTGCCGTGTAACTGAGCTGGGACGTGGAGCTCTGTGTGTAAACACAGAGCTCCACGTCCCTGTCAGGGAGAGAGGAGACCGATTGTGTCCCTTGTACATAGGGACACAATCGGTCACCTCCCCAGTCACCCCCCCCCACAGTTAGAACACAAACTAGGAGAAACATTTAACCCCTTCCCAGCCCCCTAGTGGTTAACCCCTTCCCTGCCAGTTACATTTATACAGTTATCAATGCATATTTATAGCATTGTTCACTGTATAAATGTAAATGGTCCCAAAAATGTGTCAAAAGTGTCCGATGTGTCCGCTATAATGTCCCAGTCCTGGAAAAAAAGATTGCCACCATTCCTAGTAAAAAAATAAATTAAAAAAAATCATAATTATGTCCCGTATTTTGTAGGCAATATAACTTTTGCGCAAACCAGTCACTATACGGTTATTGCGATTTTATTTTTTACATTTTTTTACCAAAAATATGTAGAAGAATACGTATCGGCCTAAACTGAGATAAAAAATGTTTTTTTTTTTTTTTAAATGGGATATTTATTATAGCAAAAAGCAAAAAATATTGTGTCTTTTTTTCAAAATTGTCGCTCTTTTTTTGTTTATAACGCAAAAAATAAAAACCGCACGGGCTATTAAATACCACCAAAAGAAAGCTCTATTTGTGGGGAAAAAAGGACGCCAATTTTGTTTGGGAGCCACGTCGCACGACCGCGCAATTGTCAGTTAAAGCGACGCAGTGCCGGAAGCTAAAATTTTGTCTGGGCAGGAAGGGGGTGTAGGTGCACAGTAGGCAAGTGGTTAAGGGCACTGCACCAAAGATACAGTATCTGTTGCTGCTTTTTCTTTTACTTTGCATCTACAAAATATACTCCATTGCAAAGAGCCACTGTATACTAAAAGAAAACTGTAATGGTTGTTGGTTATTATTTCTATTTATTTTTTCTAGAGGAAGTTTTATTTGATTTGTGATCAGGTATGGGATGGCCAAGGTATGCATGGCCTTTATCTAACTGTTGTATGCAGTATGCATCACTTTAGGAAACTGGGCAGTGTATAGGGAGCTTTGGAGACATAAGCATTGCATTAAAGTAAAGTGCATAGCTGACAACAATTGTAAAAGATTAGGAGGGCCACTTATGAAAAAATAGGAAATATGGTGCCGGCCATTTGAATAATAGGGATCCAGCATTTACACACACGGTTATCTTTTTAAAACCGCTTACGTTTTGTATACAACGCATGCATATCATACTTTTACTTTCTTTTAAACCTCTTCAAAATTTCCTTGCTTAAGTTAGTTTTACCTCCCTAAATTTTCCTTTCCTTATTTTGTTCTCTGATATCCCTTGCATTCCATGTACTGTAATCCCGTACTTAACTTACTATAGCTTCTGTGATCAGACGGACAGCCATAATGCTCATCCCATTTTCCCTTTCTGACTGCATATAAAGTATTCTGGCCCAAGGCCAAAAATTATGTTATTCCTATACAGTTTGATTCTCATTTATCTGTTTTGGCATTTTATTATGTTTTAGAATGTACTAGTTGTGGTGCCTGACTAAATTAATTCCACAACTTCACATAAAAATGTCCATTTATATCTAGTGTTAATTTGTCTATCACCTTTCATCCATCCTGCTCAAATAGATAGCTGTTCCTCTAGCTATTTAATCTGCATAATTCTTAGTCCCTGGGGACTTGGTAACCCTGTTACCCATTGTGGATCTCTGTCCACTTTAACCGCACCTTCTGGTCATATATTTTCTAGAGCTCCTCCTATGCTGGGCAATTTTTAAGGGTCTCTTACCATTCATTCCTTTACTTAATTCAATGCCCATAATGACTGTCCAGTCTTTTTCTCTTCTCTACTTGTGCCTATACCCTTTTGCCTCTAAACTACTATTATAGCAGATGTATGCTTCGTATAACCTGTTAACAGCACTATTCTTCCTTCTCTTTTTTTTTTTTTTTTACTTTCAAAAAAGCTTTATTAAACAAAAGACAAGATACAAGTGTATACATTTTCAAAGAGAGCATGCATATACTATCCAATATGTCAAACAGAGGAGTCATATAGCAATCTCAGGCACGTTAACATAATAATACTGATATATTAGCAGTAAAAGTTCTCAATAATAATATTAAGTGTAACTGTCTTTCGACTGCAGCCTAAGTTCACTTTAGTTTCTGGTAGAGAACCAGAAAAAGAAAAAGGGAGCGGGGGGGGGGGAGAGAAAACGGAAAGGAATTTAGAGAGGGCGAAGATTGTCTTAGAACAAGCTCAGTGTTGTTGCTTGTGAACAATAGGAACGCTGTGTGAGCTAATTGTGTGTCCAGCTGTGTCAGCTCAAAATCTTCCGAGTATCGGAATGCAAACCACGGTGACCACGTATCATGGAATTTCTCAGTATCATCATTGGCTTGTGCCACTGTGTCCTCCATGTCACATATCTCTGAGACTCTATGCAACCAATCCCTAATGGTCAGGGTGGATGTGGACTTCCAATGTAGCGGGATCAAGGATTTCGCCGCATTTAAGAGGTGTCTGGATAGGGAGCTTTTGTACCTTTTAAGTGAGAAATTGTTAACATGGAGCAGACAGCATGCTGCGTCAAGTGACAGATCCGTCTCTGTAATTGTTTTTATCACCTTAGTGACTTCAGACCAGTATCGTTCTATTTGTGGGCACTGCCACCAGATATGGAAAAGAGTGCCCCTATCAGTGTGACACCGCCAGCAGCGATCCGAGGTTTCAGGGTATCACTCATGTCGTTTCGCAGGGGTAGCATACCCCTGCGTAAGCAGCTTGTATGATGTTTCTTGGGTTTTGGTGCTGAGAGAGCACTTGTGTGCGAGTATGCACACCCTATGCCACTGCTTGTCTGTTAGGCATATCGTAAGATTCCTGGACCATTTATCCCTGGTGCTGCTTTGAACGCTCGGGGATGAGTCTTGGATCCAGGCGTATGACAGGGAGGTAGCTTTTCGTACTATTTTTTTCTCCAGGCACACTGATTCGAACTCCGTCAGCTGTCTGCCAAACTGACCCCTATGTCGTGAACTATTCACAAAACTGCGAGTCTGGAAGTAGGTCCACATCGGAAGCCTCGGGCATCCCATATCAACTTTTAGAACCTGAAAATCCTTAAATTGCCCATTCTTGAAACAATGCATGGCCAATAGGGGGGTATCTGCTTCCACTAAACACAAGAGGGGGTTTCCCATGCCAGGCAGAAAACCAGGGTTATCTCTCAAAGGCGTGAGGGGGCCTAAGTGTGAGAAAGACCCTGACTGTCTAGTTAACATGTGGGAAATTGAGAGGGGAGCGTCGTCGGGCATTTGTCCCATTGTAACCAGGGTGAGAACCTCAAACGGTGTGAGCATAGTTCGTCTTCCAGAAGTACCCAGTCTTTAGTGTATGTGTGGCAGTGCCAGTCCATAATTCTATTGAAGAGAGGCGTGATAGTAGCGTCTGTAATCTGGGAGCCCCATCCTGCCTTCAGCCTTCCATTTGGTCAACATACTAAATTTGATGCGCGGGCGTTTGTGAGCCCAGACAAATTTGAGCTGGATGGACTGCAGTGTTTTAAAAAAACTGTTAGGGATTTTAATCGGTGGAGTCCTCAATAGGTATAGGAGTCTGGGCAGGATGGACATTTTACAGATGGCGGCTCTACCGAACCATGAGAAGTTTTTTGTGTGCCAAGTCGTCATGTCAGCTTATTTGATTTTAAGGAGGGGGGAGACATTTTTATCAAAGATCTGAGACAATTGAGGGGTGAGCCATACTCCCAAATACTTGAGGGCGGATGTCTCTCACCTGAAGGGGCAATCAGTCTACAGGGATCTCATGACTGCTTCAGGTATAGTAATGTTCATTGCCTCAGACTTTGAGTAGTTAATTTTCAAGTTGGATATATATCCAAACAAAAAGAATTCCTTCATAAGTTGGGGTATGGACGTTTGTGGTTTAGTCAAAAAAAACAAAAGATCGTCTGCATATGCTGCAACCTTAAATTCTTTTTTAGCTATCTGGAAGCCCCCAATCAACCGATCCATCCCCACTCTCCTGATAAATGGTTCAAGTGTTAGAATGAAAAGGAGCGGCGACAGGGGGCACCCTTGCCTGGTGCCATTCGTGATGTGGACGGTTTCAGATAGTGAGCCGTTAATCTTTAGTCGGGCCGAAGGATTTTGGTATAGAGCAGAAATCCAAGCCATCATGTGGTCTCCCAAGCCCATGAACATGCAGGTCTCTAGCATGTAGTCCCAGGCTATGCGATCGAACGCTTTCTCCGCGTCCGTAGACAGGAGAAAGCCCTCGATCTTATGCCGCCTCGCCGCATGGATCAAATTCAAAGATTTTATTACGTTATCTTTGGCCTCTCTGTCTGGCATAAATCCTGCTTGTTCTGGGCCAATTACCTGGGTGAGAAGGGGCCTGATCCTGTTGGCTAAGATTTTGGCCATAATTTTTACATCTAAGGCCGCGTACACACGACCAAATCTGTCTGCTGGAAATGGTCTGCTAGACCGTCCCAGCAGACAGATTCGATCGTGTGTACGGGCGAGCAGACGGATTTGGCCAGCCGACAGATTTGAAAGCATGCTTACCAATCTGTCGGCTGGGAACCCGTCCGCCCGACATGTCTGCTGGTTAGTACGCTAACCAGCAGACATGTCTTCTCGCACACGCGCCGAATGATTTCGACGCATACGCGGAAGTGTTTTACTTCCTGGTGCGGTGACGTGGCGGCGTCAACGTCACCGCCGCGTCACCGACACGTCAGCGCACTGTCTGCTGGCGGGGATTTTGGTTTGCTCGTGTGTACACGCGAGCAAACCTAAATCCAAGCAGACAGATTTGTTCAAATCGGTCGGTCCGACTGATTTGAACAAATAGATTGCCTCGTGTGTACGAGGCCTTAATTTAGTAAAGAGATCGGCCTATAACTAGTGCAGTGAGTCGGATCTTTCTCTGGTTTATGTATAACCGTAATGTGGGCCGAGAGAAAGGTCGGAGGGACGTCACGCGGCCCGGACAAGGTATTCAGCGCTTTTACCAGAGGGCCTGTCAACGCCTCTGCGAACGTTTTAAAGTATATCGATGAGAAACCGTCTGGGCCCGAGCTTATTCTGGATTTAAGATCATGGATCGTTCGTGTGACTTCGGAGGCGCTAATAGGTTTTTCAAGGGGTAGAATGTCCACGTCCCTTAGTTTGGGGAGTTTGGATGACTCCAGGTAGTTCTGTATGGCCTGTCTTTTGTCATCTGCCACACCTACTGGTCTGTGTTGGCTAGGGAGGTTGTACAGGCTCGTGTAATAATCCTGAAAGTGCTGAGCTATGGAATCGTCCTCTAGATCTAAAGTCCCCTTCTTATTTCTGATCCCCATGATGTTATTTTTAAATTTTGTTTTCTTGAGAGCTCTGGCTAAAAATGTTCCTGTCTTGTCTCCAGATTCGTAGTAAATCTTTTTTTTGAAATATAGAAAGCGTTTAGCAGTGGCCGTCATCAGTTGGTGCAGTGTTTTCCTAGTTTCCAATAGTTCACTAGCAAGTGTTTCTGATAGTGACTGTTTGTGTTGGGCCTCTAGCTGCAAGATTTTGTTTATGAGGTCAGTGACATCCTTCCTGCCCTCTCTTTTGCGTCTGGCTCCCATTCGTATGAGTTCACCTCTAATGTAACATTTATGGGCTTCCCATACCATCAGAGGGTCAGAGTCTGGTGTGGCGTTAATATCAAAGTATTCTGAGAGTGAGGACCGTAGTTTCGGGAGGAGTTGGGGTCAGTAATCAATGAGGAGTTCAGTCTCCACATAGGGAAAACACGTTTGGGGTTGATCGGGTCTAGTGTCAAAGAAATGGGGGCGTGGTCCGAGAAAGATTGAAGTCCTATATGTGCGTTCTGGACTGCTGGAAGGTCCCTACGAGAAATAAAGAGATAACCTAATCTGGAGTATCTAGCATGGGGTACAGAGTAATATGTGTAATCCTTGGTATCTGGGTGAGTGTACCTCCACGAGTCAATAAGGTGGAGGGTGTTCAACGCGGTTTTAATTATTTTCAAGACCTGGTACCTAATATAAGTTTTCCCCGTGGAGGTGTCTGTTAGAGGGTCAAGGGGTAGGTTGAAATCCCCCCCTAGGATTATACATCCCGAGGCGAAACTCTCGAGTTCCCCTATGATTTTCTTACAAAAAGATAGGTGTGAGGAGTTTGGGAAGTACTTGCTAATGTGATGGGTGATCCTCTGTAATCTCCTTTTAAGAAAATATATCTGCCCCCGGGATCAGTCAATCTGTCTGTCAACCTAAAGGAGGACTCCCTGCTGATCAGAATCGAGGTCCCTTTGGACTTAGCCAGGTCATTTGTAGTGTGATACGCGTCAATGAAGTATGAATCAGTGAGCCTGGGTAACTTATTGGTCTGGAAGTGCGTCTCCTGGAGAAAAGCAAAGTGTGGCCTACTTCTCTTCAGTTCACACAACAGTGCCGACCTTTTCTCAGGGGTGTTCAGCCCTCTCACATTATGCAAGATCACAGTTGGACGAATGCCCAGTGCCGAATACGCCATGGATATGGTGGATAGTGGTACCTTTGCTTTATACCTGGAACACAGCTTAGTAGACAACAATGAGTATAGTCACAGTATAATATTTTATGCTCTTATATACTAGAGGTAGATGGGGTTTATTCACCTTCGTTTGCAGACGAGGTGCCTTAATGAGGTAAGCAATAAGAGGAAGGTGGAGACAGAGTGTACAGAAAAGAGGGGGGATGAGGTTGTAGGAAGAAAGATGGAGAACAGGTCGAGAACCTTTTAAATAGATTAACTATCTGCAAGGTTAGATCGTGCGACGGCCGGTGGGCCCAAACGACATGCCGGGGGTTGCTGTCGGGGGTAGTGGGAGGCAACAGCCTCAACAGCAACATCATTTGTGTAAAAACTAGTATAAACTAAAATGAAGAGATCACCGAGTCGAAGAGTGGATATCCGCAGCCTCGGAGGGTTAACAATAAATGCAGTTGAAGTTATTCTGCGCATAATATGTCTATAAACAGAGAAACCGGAAACATCGTAGGTCTAACATAACTATAGCTACTATAAGATTACCAAGGAGAAGGATCTTCTTGCAGGTTTACCTACCGCAGGAGACGTGGGCACGAAAGGAAGGAAAGGGGAGCATGATCTGGAGCGGTGGGGGTTAAGGGGGGCCGCAGACACAGAGGTGGTGGAGCAATCGAGATGACATTACCTCAGGATGGAGAAGAAGGTATGGGGAGAGGGGAAACAAAGGAAAGTGGGGGTTAGGAGGGGGGGTGGGAAGGTGGGGTGAGGTAGGCAGGGGGGTAGGGTAGTGCAGGAGACGAGGGGAATAAAGGGGGCAGGCGGATCGGCAAGGTCCCAAGGTGAGACAGCTCAAAACAGAGGTGGCAGAGAGCGGACTTACATGAGGGCCACATAGGTAGTCATGCCTAGTCACCAGTGTAGCTATACATAGAAAGCCTGAGGTGATAACAACATCACATTCCGTATGAAGCAGAGTACAAAGGCAGTTCTCCCATGTATCGGACCTACAAACAAGCGTAAGCATACTCTTCTCGGTGTGAGCAGAGTCCCGTATTTAACTTTGCGATGAAATGAAGTCCCAAATTGTAGCGCGCCACTGCTAGTCAGGGGGAAACAGTCACCGGGGGACAATGCGCTCTCTGCTGAATCCAGGCAGTCCCCAACCTGATAGCATCGCTTTTAATGTTGGAGGAAAGGATGAGGAAATGTAGCAGAAGAGGCAAGTTTACATGGAGGGGCTGTTGGCGCAATGTGCTGCACGTCTTATTGAACTAGCCCATGCTTTCGCCATGGATGAGGGCTGAGGCAGTTGCCATAGAGAGAGGGGAGGAGTATATAGATGAAAATGAATGGAAAGGGGAAAGTCTGCTCTATACACGAGCCAGTTCAATGCTCCTTACGCATGCCTGCATAATGGGAAAACATGTATCATGCCAAGAGAAACATTAATTAAACAACTCACGAGTCTGCTGCGTCCTGCGGTAACGATCAGGGTTCTCGCGGTGGTGAAAGCCAATGCAGGATGTTAGACATCATCTCCCCCCTGTGCTCTGGAAGAATGCGCCTTGCCGCTGTTCTTCGGTGTGCCAGCTTGTGAGTTCCCTTGTCCTCCGTGTTTCATCTGCTTGCGGCTTTTCCCATCCGGGGAGGTCAAGGGGGAGTTTGGTGGGCTCCTTTCTGGCGGGGGGGGGGGGGGGGGGGGGGGGGGGTAGACGGAATTCGTGATACCAGTCTAGGAGATCTATGGGTCCAATCTGCAGGGAGTCACAGAAATCCACGAGGTCATCAGGTGTACGCAGGGTATATTGGTGTCCATTGTGAGACACCAGCAACGTGAAGGGGAATCTCCACATGTAGCGTAGGCCCCGTTCCCTGAGCCTGTCCAATAAAGGGCGCATGGCTCTGCGATTTTTTAGGGTTATTTGTGATAGATCCTGGAACAGCATGATGGTAGCCCCATTGAAGATAATCCGATCATTCCTGCGTGCCTTCTGCATTATCTCCTCCTTCAGTGCGTAGCTTTGTAAACAGCAGATAATATCACGTGGAGGTAGATTGTCCGTTCCGCGCGCCCGCAGGGCCCTGTGGGCTCGCACAAAATCGATCTCGGTGTCCTCAGGTTTTTCCAGCAGGCTGTTGAAGACCCTTTGTAGTCCAGGCACAATCTGGTCCCCCTCGACCGTCTCGGGTATTCCCCGGACCCTAATGTTGGACCTCCGTCCGCGATTGTCCAGGTCTTCAATATGTCTGTTCATTTCAATTAAATGGGTTGAATGGGACGTTGCCACCTTGTCTAGCCTGCTTATCGCCCTATCCCTCTGTCTCCCCGCTGTTTCAGCGGCGGCCATCTTGTCATTCAGCACCAGGAGATTCAATTTTAAGTCCGTGATGGCCGCTGAGAAAGTTGATTTAATATCGGCTGCGAATACCGACATGTCGGCATATGTCAGGGGGAGGTTGGGGTTTGAGGGACCCCTACCGTAGTCCTCCCGCACCAATTGGGAGTCTTCACTATAGACCTCAGGTGCACGCGTCGGCGCCATCTTGCCTCCCGAGCCGCCGCTTCGTACCAGGGCTTGTTTTTTGAAAAGATCCGAAATATTCCTTCCCTTATATGCCGCTGATGTACGCCTGGGTCTCGAGTGTGGTGTCCGGTAACACTGTTTGCTCATTATCAGCGATGTAAGCGGCAGAAAACTGGCTTTAGGCTGCGGATTCTCCGGAGCTCCTTCAGTGTGCTGCCGTCTCCGCTGCTCACCAGGCCACGCCCCTATTCTTCCTTCTCTTATCTATACCACTTTAATAGACAGTAGACATTGACGACATAACATATAACCACCAATCAATATGATTCTTTTAAGAATAGTTAAAAAGGGATCCTTTGTCATGAAAATGCCTTGCCAATCAAGGAAGTATGATAACTCATTATCAGAAATTCCCGAATAAGCTCCTTGTTTCGGATCCACAGGGTCACCTGTAAATCCCCTCCTAGGCAAAGCTTGCCAACTGTTCTGGAAATGTTATACATAGGCAACTCCTATCCTCGTATTGATTAGTGATTCCAAATTAATAATAACTACTTCAGTAGGGAACAGACACAAAAGATACACTCAGCATCTTTCCAAAATAACTGTTCTGTTTTATTTGACACAATTTAAGTTTTTTTTACACATGATTTTGTAGGTTTTACATTGATATTACAATTGTACTTTTATATTAAAAGGGGCGTAACATAGGCAGGCTATTTCTAATCAGGACTCAAAAGAATACAAACATCTAATGAAAACATTATTTGTGCTGTGTGCCCATTGAGTGCAGTATAAATGATGTAAAAAAGGGTGGTGGTGTAAAAGAGAGTGCATATTTTTGACCTAATATGAAAATAAGTAAATCTCCCCAGTGTTACATAAACAGAAACAAATACGTTACAGGGGGTTCTAACCCCTACCCACTTTATCCAAAACTATAAAGTAAAATTAAGATTTGTCATAAGGGAATAATTGACAGTTAAAATGTTTGACTAAATGGGCTTTTGCAGCCTCATATTTAATTCCTGTTTAAGGCACCATGGCAAAAAGGAATAATAACTATATTTTAGGAATAAAAAACTATTTGTTAAAACAGTAAATTGTAATGTATAGTGCTGTTTTTAAAATATGAAAATGCTTTAAAAAGTTTTTTTTTTTTTACTCCTTTTAAAGGAAATAACTGCTATAACAAAATAAATGAATTAGCAAATAATAAGCTTTGTCTGTTAAATCTTATCATGCTGTGTCATCACTGTGTTTCGCAGATCAAACCCATTAAAAGAACATAAATGTTTACTCGTGGGATATTTGCTATCTGGATCAGCAGGCACATGCTGTTAAATGATATTGCTGTATATTCAAAGGCCACGAAGTAGGATTTTTGTTCTACTTTATTGCTATGCATAGTAGACAATAAACTAGGAAATGGGCGTGAAGTTTCAATGGGCCAGATTCTCAGCGGCGCTACAACGGAGTATCTCAGATACCCCGTCGTATCGCCGTTTTTTTTGCCTCGTATCTATGCGAGTGATGCTTAGCATCACTTTGGCATAGATACGCTTCAACATCCGACAAGTGTAATACCATTACACTTGCGGATCGTAGTTGTAATGACAACTCCGGCCACTAGGTGGCCTTTACGTTTTTTTTTCATTTGCATATGCAAATGAGGCTAGTACGCCGATTCCCGATCGCTTTTACGCCGCCCCGTCGTCGCGTACGTCGTTTTCGTCCGCGTAAGGTTACCCCTGCTTCTATGAGGAGTAACCTTACGAAGTTCCGTCGGGTGCCGTCGGATGCCATGTTAAGTATGGCGTCGGGTCAGCGTCGGCTTTTTCCGTTGCTTAAGTTGTTTTACTAACTCGTTCGCAAATAGGGCATTGCGTAAGTGACGATCACGTCGTTTTGACGTCGGTTTCAACGACGCTTTCCGATGTGAGCTGGAGCATGCGCACTGGCCTTTTTCCCCGGCCGGCGCATGCGCAGTTCGTTCGACGCAGGGGCGCTCTTAATTTAAATACAAGCCGCCCCATTTGAATTACGCGGGCTTACGCTGGGCCATTTTCGCTACGCCAACGCAAACTACAGAGCAAATGGTTAGAGAATATGGCACTTGCTCTAGTACGATGCGGCGGCATAGTGTAAATGGCTTACGATGCGCAAGTGAATTTCTATGAGAATCTGGCCCAATATGTGCAGTTCTGAGAATGAATGGAGGTTAGTGCAGGGAACACGGGATGTCAGTACAGGACCACATATCAGTCAACCAAAAATGCAGTTGTGTGTCTTATTCATCTATATGTGTGGGTACCTGCACTAACATGGTGTGCCCCCACAAAAATCTTCACACATCACAAAGATGAATAGAGCTGAGTTTTATTATTAGCCACATTACAACAATACAATTCCTCCTCATGCAGATAACCCCCCCACTCTTTTTATTTTACTTACAGAGCCCCCCCCCCCCTTCATTTTTAAAAAAACTCCTTTTTATCTTTTTTTGCACAAAGTATGGAAGTGAAAGTATAGATTCGAAAAAGTATTAGAATTTCCATTAGGTTATCACAGGGATCTAAAATGTGCAGCTCAGTGTACATTCTAAGGAAAGTTATGAACAGAAAGGAACATTTATTGTATTGCAAAAGAGATCTAGCAATAAAAAGCCTGCTAAAACTAATTATATAAAAAGTTCAAAGTGTTTATTTTTCCAGGATAATGTATATTTCATGTTCAAAATGTAATATTTCACCTCAGATATCCCAATACATAAGTTTAAATGTGCAAATTATTTATTAATCCAAATTTCCTTAACAGGTGCATATGGGGATACCAAACTTCAATGGGCCAGATTCAGGTAGAGTTAGGCTGGCGGATCAATGGATCCGCCAGCCTAACTGTCACTTTAAGCCGGCGTTTTTGTTTTCTGTAACCAGAAAACAAGAAACGCCGGGTTGGAGTTCCGATGCGATCGGCGCAATTGAATTTCGCCATCGCATCGTTACTTCAACTTAAAAATGGCGCCGGGGGCGTTCCCGCCGATTTACGCTCAAAAAATATGTTAATGAGCGGGAATCGGCAATTCACAATCTTTTTCGGGCGCGACGCAGTGACTTTACGACGTTTCCGGAAGCGATACGCGGCGTATAGATAAAGCAGCCCCCTAGTGGAGTATCCTATGTTAAGTATAGGCGTCGTCATCGCGTCGGAAAAAAAACAAATCGTGTCGCTTGCGTAAAACATTCATGAATGGGGATGTGACGTCATTGACGTTCACTGACAGAATTTGGAGCATGCGCACTGGGATGCATTGACACTCGACGCATGCGCAGTACGTTCGCCGCGGGATCGCGCTTAGTTTGAATACTACACGCCCCGTACCCGCCCAATTTGAATTCCGCCGGCTCATTTGCGATGCGCTGCCGCAACTTTAGGAGCAAGTGCTTCATGAATAACAGCACTTGCTCCTAAAATTTCGGCAGAGTAACGTAAATGAGAAGCGTTACTCCAGAGCAAAAATGCTCTGATCTAACAAAAACAAATCAATGGAGTAGCGGATATTCCAACATTGATCCATGCATTATATCATCCAGATTGGATAACTGCAGCCCCCCTCTACTGTGGTGTTCCTGAGAATGAACTTGCAGCTGGTAGAAATTGTAGCAGCCAAGCTACTTACTAATATACCCTGTCACGTCTATATCACCCCAATTCTTTATTCACTTCACTTTTTTTCAATCAAATAGAGGTTATCAGTTAAAGGTGGCTACTTATACATACTCCCATAAGTTCTCTCCTTTACTCAGAGAAATTAATATTAGACATTATCCAGAATTAACTTAAAATCTTTTGGATCTTATGCATTCTATCTTGCAGCACCAACAATAGGGAACTTACTGCTATTGTCATTATCATTGTTATTATCATTGTCCATTGATCTGTTCACCCAGGATTACTACAACATCTGAAAAACTCTTCTTTTTAAAGATCTGAACACCAGTTTGATAAGTGCTTTGAGTCCACAGAGAGGAACGCTCTATATAAATATTATTGCTTTTATTATTATTATTATATTTTCAAATGTCTTTATTGGAAAAAGAAACTGCCAATTCACATGAAAATGGTGGAACAATAATTAGAAAAGCCTACCATGAATATAAATGGCATGAGTATTAAAGAACCATGACATGAGATTGCTTTTGTTTACTTAAAGTGCAGATTTTCAGGGTACATTTGCATTACACCATGAATATATTATTTTTTCATCATGTATTCATGGATCATTATATATAAACTTTAATAATGTTCACTTTTATTGTGGTCCTGAATTTTTGCTGATGTTGTACACTGATTTGTATGATCAGTTTATGTTTTTTTGCACCGTGAAGTTAACAAATCGGAAGGAATTGTTTATTTTGCTTCTGGGTTTGCTGTATACGGGCTAGATTCATCTCGAGATACGCCGCGTAACTTCTAAGATGTGCCGGCGTATCTTTTTTTTGTATTCAGAAAACAAGATACGCCGGAATTTAGCTAAGATACGAGCGGCGTAAGTCTCTTACGCCGTCGTATCTTAGTTGCATATTTACGCTGGCCGCTAGGTGGCGCTTCCGTCGATTTACACGTTGAATATGCAAATGAGCTATGACGTGGGGTCAGTGTTAATTTAAATACAACACGCCCCCTACCTGCCCTATTTGAATTACGCAGGGATACGCCAGCCTATTTACGCTACGTTTTCGCAACTTACGGAGCAAGTGCTTTGTGAATACAGCACTCGCCTGTAAAAGTTGCGGAGGCGTAGCGTAAATCGGATACGCTACGCCCGCACAAAGATACGCTCTCCACCCTGAATCTAGCCCTATATTACTAAAAGGTAATTAGGATGACTGCCTTTACACGCACATAAACTTTAATGGCATCCCAGTCTTAGTCCATAGGTGTCATGATCAGGGGTCAGGCTCGAATACAAATTGCTATAGCAGTTGCAGGACTACCACTGACCAGCAGGATAGGTACACAGGCAGTCACCCTGGCAGATGACACAAGTTAACCTGAGATGCAGAGTCTAAGTACTAACCAGTGTTCACCAGAGCTCCTAATGGTGGAGATGGATTTTGCTGCGTGTTAGTACCAAGTCGCGGTTCTCAGGATCGCCTCACCAGGAGGTGAGCAAGCAGGTAAGGATGAAACAGAAGCAGTAAACAAGCCATAAGGTCAGTAACGAGTAGTTGCTGGTAGAGATCAGGAAGAAGCGTAGTCGAGCAACAAGCCAAGGGTCGATAACGAGCAGTAGCAATAATGAATGGCAGCAGGAAAGACAGGTGCTAGATACAGGCGAGATAGCACAATATTCTGGCAAGGAGAAAGTGCGGAGACATGGCTTATATCAGGAAGTTTTGTGGGAGGAGCAAAGAGTTCAAGGTTTTAGCTGAAATCAAGGTACAAGGCAGGGTTGTCTAAGGCTGCATTCACACCTAAGCGTAGGCGATTTGCAGTGTTTTGTTACTGCGATTTGCCACGACAAATTGCAGCGTTTTTTACCGCGACAAAACGCAGGGTTTTTCATCGCGGTTTTGTACAGGTCATTGTCAGTAATGTAAAATGCCCGATACGCGCGACAAAAAAGGGTCCGGGACTTGTTTGAGCTTCAGGCGTTTGGCGTTACATGTGAACCATCTCCATAGACAATAATGTTATTTTTCCCCTCTAGCGTCTTTGAGCGTCACGCTTCAGGCGACAAAACGCTCAGGTGTGAATGCAGCCTAAAGGATCTGACAAGGTACTGTGTAGCATCTCAGAAAGCTCAGTGAGACAATTCATTGCCAGACACAGCTGAAGTCCCAGGTTCAAGTCCAGGCCCTGACAGTAGGCTTCAATATTGAGTTGGCCCACCCTTTGCAGCTATTACAGTTTGAACTCTTCTGGGAAGGCTGTCTACAAGGTTTAGGAGGTATTGAAATGTTTGACCATTCTTCCAAAAGTGCTTTTGTGAGGTCAGGCACTGATGTGGACAAAAAGGCCTGGCTTGCAGTCTCCACTCTAATTCACCCCAAAGGTTTTCTATTGGGTCAGGTCAAGACTCTGTGCAGTCCAGTCAAATCACTCGACCATGTTTTTATGGACCTTTTTTTGTGCACTGGTGCACAGTCATGTTAGATGAAATTCTTGGTTTGCTGACACTTTAAGAGTTCCCTTCACTGGAACTAAGGAGCCAAGACCGACCCCTGAAAAACATCCCCACGCCAAAATCCCCCATCCACCAAATGATTTGGGAAAGTGCAAAAAGCAAGGTTCACAAAGATATGGATGAGGGAGTTTAAGGTGGAGGAACTTGACTGGCCTGCTCAGCATTCTGACCTCACCCTGATATAACACCTTTGGAATTAATTGGAGCCGAGACGGCAAATCAGGTCTTCTCGCTCACATCAGTGCCTGACCTCACAAATGAGCTTCTTTAAGTTCCCACAGACCCACAGACACACTCGTAAAACTTGTGGACAGCCCTCCCAGAAGAGTTAAATCTGATGGGCCAACTCAATATCGAACCCTTCGAACTAAGACAGGGATGCCATTAAAGTTCACATGCGTGTAAAGGCAGACATCCCAATACTTTTGGTAATATGGTATATATATATATATATATATATAAAAGCTGATATGCACAGAATACATTACATTTAATAAAAAGGGTCCTTTTTTTTAAAAAAGACTGGCTACCAAAGTTCAACAGTGTGCTATGCAGAACACGGATGTGCAAGGTAAGTACTATCTTTGTTTTTTTCAGTTATGACATTTTTAGCCTGTTTTTAACCGGGTAAGGTTAGCCTTCTCATATACTATTACTTTATTACATACCCACTGTGTATATTTATCTCACCATGGCATTTCTAGGCTATTTAAGTCTAACTTCACCCATAAAAACACTTTTAGCCTTCCTCATCCCCCCCTCTAAAGAATTAGATGTTGTTTCCTTTTAAACAAAAAGGTTTACTACAATTTTCTGTGTAGCACCGGCACCTGCCCCCTCCTGGGATCCTCTATGATGAGATTTTGCACATGTACTGCAGGTGTTTAGGATATGGCAGAGACACATGACACATCTCTACACATGAGGGGTGTTCCCACATGCGGAAATGCCCCACAAGTGTACAGATATGCAGCAGCTCTCTGCTAGTTAGGTAAATTGATCACTATCACTAAACAGCTGGTTCCCGGCTGAAAAAAAATACACCGTGCTCTTAGCTACAGCTGCAGCCATGAGCTTGTTTTAACCACTTCAAGTGCAGGATGTTTTAAAACAGTTTAAGGATGTGGAATTGTTAATAGGCTTTACTATATTTATTTATTTAATATATACTATATTTTCTTTCTGTGCCTCCCTTGGGGGATCTCACTCTCTAAGCAGCAGCCATTCAGCAGGTTTACATTTATTAGGCACACACTATAAAAACTATAGGGGACCCTAGTGGTCACTACATTGAATGTTGTGCACACAGAGTTTTAAGATTTTCTGCACATATTAAATATACATGTCCAATGTTTTTTTTTGCGATGTCATTGCAGAACCCTACCTGCTGCTCTTTGTATTGAAGCTCACACTTTGATTCACCTCACGTCGTATTTTTTTGCAGCCACTTCTTTCTAAGTGCTAAGAATGCTGAGAACTATAGTTACATGATCAATTCCAATGTTGTAAAAAGTGAAAAGACTTATGGAAACAGCAGTGAACCAAGTATTTGAACAGGAAATTACATTTCTTGGGGAGTTCTGTATGCTGTTGTACTACAACAGCATACAGAAGGGCTGCATGCAAGAAACCATATGTGAATTTTCTGCAATTTTTAGAGAATTAAAGCTGAATACAGATCAGAGCTAGAAGGGAATGTTTTGTATTATTACTTCCCTTATGAGATCCTTGTAGGCTTGATTCTGTGCTGTAGCCTGTGTGCAGTATGATACGTCAATCTCTCCATAAGTGTAACCTACAGATGCATTTTAATAGCTGGACAGCAGACTTTCTCTCTCCTACAGTTTCAGGATCAGCTGTGTATCTAGCCACAACCCCAAACACTGTGGGAGGCTTGGGCATCTTGGTAATCCTTCCAGCCTCACTCTGTCTCTGATTCACCTGTGGATCCCCAGTCCCCCACTTCTTTCTCTAACTATTCAAACTCTGCCCTGAACTTTACCAGGATCAGTTTCTCCCTCACTATTACTTCCCAATGGCTCACCTTTTGTAAATGTGGTATCCAGCTCCTTTTGTGTAGGTGTGATAGGGGTAACAACAACTGCCAGGCCACGTACACACGATCGAATTTATCTGCTGAAACCGGTCCGACGGACCGTTTCAGCAGATAAATTTGATCGTGTGTACGGGCGAGCAGACAGGTTTTTCCAGCAGACAAATTTTAAAGCAAGCATACACTAACCAGCGGACATATCTGTCCGCACATGCGTCGAATGGATTTGACGCATGCGTGGAAGTATTTTACTTCCTGGTTCGGTGACGTGGCAGCGTCAACATCACCGCCACGTCACCGAGCTGTCTGCCGGCGGGGATTTTGGTTTGATCATGTGTACACGATCAAACCAACATATCCCAGCAGACAAATCCATTCAAAACGGTCTGTCAGACCGATTTGATCAGATTTATTTAGTGGTGTGTACGCGGTGTGTACGCGGCCCCAGTCTCTCTGTTATATTCTACTAGGAAGTAGTATAGACTTTCAAAGTTTATATCAGCTCACCTGCCTTTAGAGTAGGTTAGGCTTCTAGTTGTTTTGTTTGTATATTTTGCAACTACAATTGAATTCCCTAGTTTCTGTATTTTTAGTATGACGCCTCTGTACAATATAAAAGTGAGCTCTGGTAACCCATAGAAAGCATCAGTTTTTGTGAAATGGGGATTATAAATTGATACAATAATGTACAATCAGGGGAATTTATAAAGAGTATCTAAGACACTCTTTAGAATTAAAACATGCCTCTCCACTACAAATGTTGGTTCAGGTGATGGATTCATAAACCTGTTGTAAACAGTTGCATGTATCTAGTGTATGCACCACATGTGAATGCACACTGAGGCTGGAGTGTTGGACATTCCATATTTAGTGCAGTTTAGTGCAGTTGCACAGCAGCTGCAAATTTCACAGACACTAGTTTTGTATCAGGTCCACTCCCTTTGTGATTGACAGCAGGCAGTGGATAGATCTTTAGCCAACAGTCAGCCTGCATTATAGAAACCGTCCACTGCCTGCTATCAACCATAAGGAAAGAGCAGCCTTAATTGGAAACTAGTGTCTCAGCTCCCCCATCAGGCTTCAAACAGTGTCAGGTGGGGAGGGGAGGAGGTAACAGTGTCAAGTATGCTGCCAACTCATCATACAGAGACAGGTGCTCTGCCTGTCTCTGTATGCTAACTTATATACCACCAGTTTTATCATCTACAAACTGGAGATTATTATTTTTAAAATTGGATATATTAATAACTTCCCTTTTTAAAAATGGCGCGATTAAGACCTACCCGAATATGAAGCACATGTTGGTAAAGCTAACAAATGGGTGGCAGGGATTTTTTAATCTGGCACAGGGAATTTTAAAGGGCTAAATCACCAGAAAGGTGTCATTAGGGTTTTAATGATTTCCTCCATATGTGTTTCTGAGGAGGGGATGAAGAGATGAGTCAAGGAATAGCATCCATACTTTCCAGGGATGCTGTGCTAGACATGAGGCAGAGACTCTGCTGGGTCATTGATTGGGAATGCAGAGATTTACAGTGTGCTGCTAAGCTATGGATGGGGATACAGAGATATTTCTAGAAACACTGGCATGTTTGATGGAAAATATGTAAAAAAGGGTTGTGCATATATATATATATATATATATATATATATATATATATATATATGGTAGATTCACATAGAAATGCCTGGCTTTTAAACTGAGAATAAAGCACTTGCCTGTAAAGTTGAGGCGGCGTAGCGTAAAACAGCCGGCCGAATTCAAATTCGGCGGGTAGGGGGTGTGTATTATTTAAATGAAGCGCGTCCCCGCGCCAAATTAACTGCGCATGCGCCGGCCGTGATTGGTTCCCAGTGCGCATACTCCAAATCTCGACGTCAATTCGACGTGTAAACGATGTGAACGGCACTTACGCAAAACCCTATTCGCGAATGGTTTACGTAAACGACGTAAACGACGGGAAAAAAGCATCGGCACGCCATCCATACTTAACATTGCCTACGCCTCATATAGCAGGCATAACATTACAACGGTACTACGCTAACGCAAACGATGTGATTGAATAGCGCCGGCTGGGCGTACGTTCGGGAATCGGCGTATAGGCTCATTTACATATTTTAGACGGGAACGCCACCTAGCGGCCAGCCTAAAATATGAAAATAAGATTAGACAGCGTAATAGACTTACGCATGTCTGATCTTAGGAAAATCTATGCTTAACTGATTTTATAAATCAGTGGCATAGATTGGGCGCATAAAACGCAGAGATAAGATGGCTTATCTGAAGATAAGCCGTCTTATCTCCTACCTGAATCTACCCCATATATGTATATTTTTTACGCACAAATGCACATGCACCCACTTCCAGTAGTGAAACTAAAGAAACCAATTTAAAAAAAAAATGTTTTTTTAGGAATTATAGTTAAAACAATTGCAATATTATTATGCCAATGCATGTGGTTTTACTGTCATTATTTTTGGACAGACAATCAACCAAATTGTTTTATAACCAATTTCCAGGGTCCAAGTCTGCTACAGGGAGATTGAAACAGCCCAATTAGAAGATAAAATAAGGATGAAAAAACAAGAGCTGCGGAATGCAGTAGAAAATGAAACATTTCTTTGTACATGCAGTCTAAATGTTATATCATCTGGATCTCTCTAGGGCTGATGTATAAAAATAGGGGCAAAGAAAATTGCAATCAAAAAGAAAAGCTTTAGGAAAATGAAACAAGAAATCTAATTGAGAAATGGTGTTACTCATGTTCCAGTTTTATTTTCTCAAATATTTATATATCAGTATTAGTGCTGTCAATCTTTTTTCCATAGATGTTAAAAAATAGAACATGTTTTACATTTTTCCTATGGATAAAAAAACAATAGAATAATCAGATCGTCTGTGTGGAACTCCATCGGAGAAAAATTCATGCATGCTCAGAATCAAGTTGACGCATGCTCGGAAGCATTGAACTTCATTTTTTTCAGCACGTCGTAGTGTTTTACATCACAGCGTTTTGGCATGGTCGGAATTTAGTCTGATAGTGTGTAGGCAACATAGGCGTGCGCAGCCTTTGGCATTAGGGTGTGCACCCCAAAGCTCAAACACACTCTGCCAATCACTCACGATGTTCATTCAAAAACGGAAGGGGCTGGTAAATGGCATATTTACTGGCCCGTTCCCCCACTCACACTAAAACATCCACAGCAAAAACCGGTGGGAGAGGGGGGAAGCCAGCAGTGCTTTGGGGGAAGGATGGGGAGCAAGGTCAGTAGGGGGAATCTGTTCTTCACAGGGTGATTAGGGTGTGCCTCGGCACATCCGACACACCCTGTGCGCACGCCTATGGTAGGCAAGACTGTTGAAAGTCAGCTTCATCGGATATCCGACTAAAAAATACATCAGATTAGATTCCATCAGATATCTGATCGTGTGTACAGGGCTTTAGACAGATCTACTTAGATGAGAAATCTACTATTATCATTATTTTTATTGAGGATTTATATAGCGCCAACAGTGCTAGCGCTGCGCAGCGCTTTACATCAGGGAAGACAGTACAGTCACAATACAAATCAATACAGGAGGGATCAGAGGCCCTGCCCGTTAGGGCTTACAATCTAGAAGACTATCCCTTACAGTGCAGCATTATTACTGCTATTTTCCAGGTACATGTGCAATGAAAAGATCATTGTCTCTTTTAAGGTGAAAAATCCTTCACAGTCCTTGGGGTCAGTTCAGTAAACCAGAACATGTGCACTGTTTATATTACAATGCTTTAATGCTCATTTTTATTTTATTTTTATAAATATTTTGAATACATTTTTAAAGTACAGCAGTACAATCATACATCTAAAAACAATAAATCATTGCTGTGTTACCCATGCAGGGGTGTATAATAAATTATGTAATTATACATTTCACATGAGTGCGAGTAATAGACATGTGCACAGAAAAAAAAATATATATTTTTTTGTTTCGTTTCGTATCGTTCCATAGGTTCGTTTCCATTCGTTTTTCGTAAGACGCCCGTTTTCCTGTTCGTTCCCGTTCGTTTTTCATGTTCGTTACTTGTTAGACAATAATTTTCGTGAATTTTCGTCAATGATTTGCATTCTGTATTTTGAATTCCTTTTCTGTTCGTATTTTCAGTCGTATGTTCATATGACATCTATAACAAAAGATTTGCATTCTGTATTTTGAATTCCCTTTTTCTGTTCGTATTTTGGATTCAAAATACAGAATGCAAATCTTTTGTTATAGATGTCATATGAACATGCGACAATACGAACAGAAAAAGCATTTTTGTCATTTTGTACTTTCGTAAATATATTGCGGGATTCGCGGCACTTTCAACACGCGGCTCATCCATATTAGCTATTGTTAAGCCCCATACACTTGGTCAGACTTTTTTAACAACAAACATAAAAACGATAGTTTTCCGTTCGTTCTAAGAAAATTAGTTTGTTTTTAAACTCCATCAGAAAACCATTTTTGGGTTCAAAAGTCTGGCCAACTGTTCTCCCTTCAGATGAAAATCCACAGAAAAGTTTATTTGGCTTTACTGTACTACTCACTGTACTAGTGTACTCAGCACAAAAGAGAAGCTGCTTCACTAACTACATTCACTCACTGCCCATTCAGAAAAACGAAAATGACATCTATAACAAAAAATTTGCATTCTGTATTTTGAATGAAAAATACGAACAGAAAAAGGGAATTCAAAATACAGAATGCAAATCTTTTGTTATAGATGTCATATGAACAATGAACATACGACTGAAAATACGAACTGAAAAAGCATTCAAACAAAATACAGAATGCAAATCTTTTGTTATAGATGTAATTTTTGTTCTTTTGCCGTTTTCGTTTTGTCGTATTTTTGTTGGATCGTTCGTTCGTGTTTGCAGTTGTTCGTTATGCGGCTCATTCATAATCCCGTCGTTTTCGTCTTTTGGTGCTTTAATTTTTTCGTATGTACACATTATCTCGCGGGTACGAAAATTAACATTTTCGTACGAAAATAACATTCGTACGAACGGGAATGCACATATCTAGTGAGTAACATCAAGACGAAGTTGGTACAACTTCCAGGTGGAATTATACAGCGTTAAAACAGCATATTAAGAGAAGGGGGGCGAGTGCTACTCATACATCATCAATCAATACACAAAATACACTAAAGAATAAATAAATAAAGGAAGCTCTGTTAAAGATAAAAGTCTAGTAGATACCAGTACCATAAGCCGTGCTATATCATAAGGAGGCAGTAGAAGGATCTGCTGGCCACTCGCACCAAACTTTATCATATTTTTGTTGGGCAGCCACGGTTGACATAAGTATCCCTGTAAAGCAGAAGGTTATTGTTAATTAGTTGTTTCCAAAAGGAAATAGAACGGGAAGCCCCCCCCCCCTCCCTTCTTGCAATGTGTTCATGCTTATTTTTACACTTGGTAATTATAATCTTACAAAATTATTGCATGAAAAGCTAAATTTACTGCATACATGTTAATTCAACTTTGGGTATTTGTATATGAAAATCAATTAACACTATGACACTCATTTTCACTCCTTGGAGATAAAAATAAGGATTTATGACAAAATATAACTAAGGGGAAAGGAAAGAGTACAATTGGTAATTTCATAAACAATTTCATGATACACTTTTGGTTAGATGAAATTAGGAACAAGGGGAAACAAATTCAGACACTAATGTCGCGTACACATGGTCGGAATTTCCGACTGACTTTTTCCATTGAAATTTCCGACGGACTTAGATAGCGAGCAGGTACTCAATTTTTCAGTCGGAAAAAACTCCTATTGGAAAATACGTTTGTCTGTATGGAATTCTGACCGGGGGGAAAAAAGGCATGCTCGGAAACAATTCAACGCATGCTTGTAAGCATCGAACTTCATTTTTCTGGGCTCGTTGTAGTGTTGTACATCACCGCGTTTTTGACAGTCAGAATTTGGTGTGACCGTGTGTATGCAAGCCAAGCTTGAGTGGAAATCCATTCATGTGTACGAGGTATAAGAGAATAAGCATCCTTTACCTGCAGACATTCCTCTTTTCACTTCCTCATTGTTTGTTTTTGCTCAGAAGTTGCTCTATTTATTCTCTGTTCTGTTCACTTCCTGCTTGTCTGATTTTACTGACCACCATAAAGGGAGTCTTTACTGCGGTGGTCAGTAACGTGCTCGCCCCCTCCTGGGAACCACATCTGTATGGCAGGACGCTCTCTACATGTTAGAGACTTCAAGGAGGTGTGAATTACTGTGGGTGCCGCAATTCATACAGGGAAATGTAGTTCTTACATGAACAAGTGATGCAAACCAGGAAGTGAATGAGAGAACAGAAACTAGAACGCCGGAGGTGATATAGATGAAGGAATTTAATAGGTATTTACTCGTTTGTTAACAGAATCATTACACTATTCTGTCTGTCCACCTTGCAGACATTAATTTTAGGCAAAAAATGTTTTTCCTTTACAACTCCTTTAATATCTGTTTTAGGTTAAAAAATCATATCTTTAAGATCCCTTTCACACTGGGGCCATGGCATTTCTGCTAAAGCGCTAAAGAACCACTCGTTTTAGCGGAGCTTTAATGCTGTTTAAGTGGCGCTTTTTGGTCGCAAGTGGGTCGCTCTAAAACCCCAAAAAGGGATTAAGGCAGTTTTCAGGCACTTTATGGGGTCTATTTCTAGTGCTAAAATGTATGAAAACTGAATTTCAGTCAAAAAGTTAAATACATATATTGGAGAGGTTTACCTTCCAAATAAATTACATTTCTGTTTATCTAGACCAGATTGAAGACTTGTTTCCACCGGCTACCATGTTGATACCATGGATGCTGGTGTGCGCCACTCCCCTCTTTTTTTTTTTTTAGAACATTATTGAAACAACACATTTCATTAAAGCGGATGGTTCACAAATACAAAAATATTAAAAGCCAGCAGCAACAAATACTGCAGCTGCTGACTTTTAATATTAGGACACTTACCTGTCCTGGAGTCCAGCGCCGTCCGCAGCAGAGGATGAGCGATCGCTCATCACCCTGCTGCTCCCCCTCCATCCACGGTGAGGGAACCAGGAAGTGAAGCGCTGCGGCTTCACTGCCCGGTTCCCTACGGCGCATGCGCGAGTCGCGCTGCGCCCGCGATTGGCTCCAGCTGTGTGCTGGGAGCCGAGTGTTCCCAGCACACAACGGGCGGGAGACGGGATGTGATGTAATGCCCGTCTTTTGCCCGTGAATGCTGGGCCGGAAGTGGGTGCAGATACGTGTCTATCTGCACCCCCCTCCCCCCTGAAAGGTGTCAATTGTGACACCGGAGGGGGGGAGTGTTCGGATCAGCGGATCTTCACTTTAGGGTGGAGATCCGCTTTAAGTTAAATTCATTACAATGAAGTTGTGATGTGGTGGTTTGAGGTGCAACCTACTGCACTGAAAAAAGTACTGTATACAGCATACTACCACAACACCACAGAAACCAAAGAAAATTGCCTGTCTTTGTATTGGGAATAGTAATCCCAACACAAATGGTATGAATGGGCCCTTACACAGCTCCCTAATACTCCACAGTCGTGTGACTTACACCATCTAAGGCTTGTTCACATCATGTGCAGGGACCTACATTTCTCTTTACATGATCACAGCAGGTCTCTGCAAGGACACTGAGAAAACAACTGTTTTCTGTGTGCCAGGTTCACACAATAGCACAGATACGTGGTGTGGAAAAATGCAGAATGTATGCATTTTTCAGCAAGAAAGAAACATGAATACATTTAAAATTCACATGAAAGCAATGCAAGTATACAGTAAGTAAAGTAATTTGATGGCACATTAATCACTTCCCGCCCGGCCAATAGCAGATTTACGGCCGGGAAGTGGTTAAAAAATCGTGACTAGACGTTCTCAAACGTCCAGCACGATTTCATGCCGCGCGCGCCCGTGGGGGCGCGCAGCGCGGCGATCGCTGATGCGGGGTGTCAGTCTGACACCCTGCATCACCGATCTTGGTAACGAGTCTCCGGCGGAGGCTCGCTACCACGTGATCAGCTGTGTCCAATCATGGCTGACCAAGATGTAAACAGGAAGAGCCGCCGACGGCTCTTCCTCACTCGCGTCTGACAGACGCGAATACAGGAGAGCCGATCGGCGGCTCTCCTGACAGGGGGGGTTCGCGCTGATTGTTTATCAGCGCAGCCCCCCCTCGTATGCCCACACTGGACACCAGGGATGCCCACACTAGACCACCAGGGATGCCCACACTGGAAGGGCAAAACAAATAAAAAAACGCAAATAAAAAAATAAAAAACAGGATTTTAATAAAAAAGAAAAACAGGAAAAAAAGAAAGATGCCAGTCAGTGCCCACACATGGGCACTGACTGGCAACATATACATCAGTGCCACCCCTCAAAGTCCATCAGTGCCACCCCACAGTGTCCTTCAGTGCCACCCCTCCGTGCCAATCCATGCCCAGTGCCCATCTATCAGTGCCCATCTGTGCCACCCATAAGTACCCATCAGTGCCACCCATGAGTGCCATTCTGTGCCGCCTATGAGTTCCCAGTGCTGCCCATGAGTGCCCATCAGTGCCGCCTATGAGTGCCCATCAGTGCCACCTATGAGTGCCCATCAGTGCCGCATACCAGCGCCGCCTATCAGTGCCCATCAGTGCCACCTCATCGGTGCCCATCAGTACCACCTCATCAGTGCCCATCAGTGCCGCCATATAAGTGCCCGTAATTGAAAAAGAAAACTTACTTATTTACAAAAAAGTTAACAGAAAAAAATAAAAATGTATTTTTTTTTCTAAATTTTCAGTCTTTTATTAGTTGTTGCGCAAAAAATAAAAACCGCAGAGGCGATCAAATACCACCAAAAGAAAGCTCTATTTGTGGGGAAAAAAGGACGGCAATTTTGTTTGGGTACGACAGTGCTGAAAGCTGAAAATTGGCTTGGGCGGGAAGGTGCGTAAGTGCCTGGTATGGAAGTGGTTAAATAGAGGAATGCATTGAAAAATGCATGCCAATACATATTAACGCACACATTTTTTTTCATGAGTATTTAAGCATGTTATGGTGTAAATAAGCCCACAGTGATTTCTCCTTTCCACCCACAGTGTCCTCATTGGACAGGACAGAGACTGATGAGATCATTTCTCTGCTTACCTTTCCCTCTCATAGCTGCATGTTCCTTGTCAACACATATACATGCAATGTAGTTGATTAGCTCCTATTTTTTAGACTTTCCCTCTCCCAGTCTGAGCGCTGCTATACAAGGGGGGTTACAAGAGGCTGCTATCATGTCAAAGTCAGGTGCTTATGCTAATTGTAATTAAAGCCTAGGTTCACATTGCTGGTTAAAAATTGCACAAGTTCAGCTGAATTTGCATAATTTCAATGCAGTCCGACTTCAGCTGCGATTTGACAGACATCTGTGCGGGTTCCTGCACACATATCTATACAAATTGCCCCCCAAAGTCGCCAAAAGTAGTACAGGAACTGCTTTTGGAAATCAGTGCGGCGCCGCAATGTATGCGCTGCACCGATTCGGACGGTGCCATTGCCAGCAATAGCCGTTGATTTGATCCTAGGCTTAAAGAAAGAAAACATAATTATTTTTTAATCACAATCAAGCTACATCAAAGTGTGCCTTGAATTTATCTTTAATATCTCCACTTCTTGCTGTCCTTAATTCACTTCAGGGTCATTGGAATATTCTGCAATCTTTTTGACATTTGCTGTTCAGTAATTGCCTCTTTGTGACTTCTCTTGACCATGAATAGTAGCTGATGTGTCGGTCCCTGTCCTTATTGTCAGCCAGCTATCTGCGTCCTAGCCACTTTGTGTTCCTCGCAGCACCTCGGACAGCTCCTGGAGAAAGGCTCATCTATTTCTGTCAGTCTGAGGACGTGACGAGACAGTACAACCAATACCAGCTCACACTCACACCAAATCTCCAATTAGTATGGAGAGAGGCGGGACCCTTGTCTTGCCGCCTTTCTATAGAGCAGGCTGCTGCTGTACACTGTGTATAGTTGGCAGAGAAGTGGTTCCACTCAACAAGGCATCATCGGCATCCCTTTAGATGTACAAGGTCCTTGTACTTCTCTGCTGGCCACAGAGATCACAGAGGGTTGTTTACTAAAACTGGAGGGTGCAAAATCTGGTGCAACTCTGCATAGAAACTAGGGTTGTCCAGATACCGATACTAGTATCGGTATCGGGACCGATACCAAGTATTTGCAGGAGTACTTGTACTCGCACAAATGCTGCCGATGCCTGAATAGAATACTTTTTTTGTATTTATTAACATGTTTTGAGAAAATTCTTTGAGTTTTTTAACAATTCCGTGACAAGCAAATAAAACATTTTTATTAATTTTTACTCATTTTTATTCTTTTACAATGTCTTGAGTTAGAGTTATTCATAATTCTAAAGAAAATATCATTAGTCTGTATTGTGGTTTGAAAACAGTCACATGACATTTAAAAAAAGTATCGGTATTCGGTATTGGCGAGTACATGAAAAAAAGTATCGGTACTTGTACTCGGTCCTAAAAAAGTGGTATCGGGACAACCCTAATAGAAACCAATCAGCTTCCAGGTTTTATAGCCAAAGCTTAATAAACAATCTGAAGTTAGAAGCTGATTGGCTACCGTGCACAGCTGCACCAGATTCAAGTGCCCCAGATTTATTTATTAATGTTTTACAAGGAGTGCTCCACTTTTAGTGAATCTCCCCTACAGAGTCATATCTTGTCATCTCCTTCTTAATCCTGGCTTGCTTTCTTTGCATATACAGGGCACTATTATTCACATCTTCTTCTTTAAATCTGAGGCCTTTTTCACACCGGCATTGTCAAACTTGCATTTTTATGCTTTTAGAGGATACTTGTAAATGTATATAAATGCATATATAAATGTTCTAAAACATACACATCTAAACACAAGAAAAAATTATCTGGGAATACTTTCCAAATTTCTTATGCATTTAGAAAAGCTAAACACAGGAGTTCCAGGGAAAATACTTATACTGCTACATGTTTTGGTACTGTTACTTGACAGAGACTTCCACACTGTCTGTTCGATAGAGACAGGACACATGGGGAGTAGAGACCACCCACCAATTCAGTATCATCACTACCTTACTTCAATTATATTTCAGACAGGAGGCTCATATCTTAAGCATTAATCTTTCTTTAATTAATGCTCATAGCAGAAAAACATCTAACATTTCAACGTTTAAAAGAAAAATTAACAATCTGAATGGCACTATGTGGACTACGAATCCCAGCATGCCTAGCGTCCGTATCCACTCCCCTTAGTGCCTCTATATAAGTGTCAGCTCCTCCCAGACTCTTCCTCTTTCTTTCTGCTCATGGCAGCACTCAGATAAGTATACCTTTTTTATCTTCATTTGAAATATTGCAACAGGTTGCGCGGTGTACAACCGCTTATATATCACCGCTACAGGTTCTCTCCCTAGCGATATTTCCCTGCAACTAATTCTTTATTTCTCCCTCATTCTCGAGCTGTGGGGACCTCACTCCCCCTCCCCTCTCTCACTTCAGTGGCCGGCCTGACGAGACTTAGTCAGGCGCGGTCCTATTACAACAGCCGTCTCATCGGCGAAATCTCGGCGGCGAAATCTCGCGGGATTTCGCCGCAAAGCGCGCCCTCAGGCTCCCCTCCCACCGCAATATCACTGCAGCGACGAAGAGGTAGGAGCCTGGTTTAGGTAGGCGGCTGACAGTTCCTCGCAGCAAAATAACATATAGTGGGGAGAGCGGAATTTATTCCCCCCCCCTCGTTCTAGACACCTAAGAGGTTACCTCGTGCCATGGCTGAGGAAGATACACCCCCCAGGGGGTTAGGTGAGGTGATTGAAGAACCTCAAGCCCTAAACGCAGCTCAAATACAGGAGCTGATAAACAAATCGATCTTAGCAGCTCTGACTGCTAATAAGATCCCCATAGGGATACAACAAGGTCCTTCTAATACCCCTATCCCGGTGCAGAACCACGAGCCAAAAAGGGAAAAGCCTCTCAAAAGAGGAAACATATAGGGGTCACCCAGGACTCCCCGACAGGGGAAGTGCATAATATGTTTGACGCATTTCCACAACCGGAATGCAACCCCATGCATCCATCGGACTCATTGCAACCCCTGCAACCCCTGGGCCTCAGGGAGTCACAAAAAAGGCTAATGACAAATAGACGGGCAAAACCCGATTCTTTTGTCCTCGATTCGGAGGTAGATACATCCTCCAAATCATCTGAGACGGAAGTCTCCGAATCTGAGTACGATGACGATACGGATGCTGGGGCAATAGCGTTCCACCAAGACGCTACCCCTGACACACAGGGTGATACCATAACAGACACCCTGGGCGAACCTTTGTTCCACCCCGATGCGATTACTCACCCCCGGTCTGGGGACTGGTCCCCTTTACCACACGTGGCACAGTACGTAGAGTTTTGGACACGTAGACCACTCACTAAAAGTAACCGCAATAAATTAAGAGCGGAATGCCCTCGACCACAAATTCCCAGAAAGGTTACCACTACTCCAGAAATTGACCCCATTCTGGCAAAGTACCTAGCCAAAACTGGGAAATCTCCCAAAAGAGGTATCGACCGGTCATTTAAATCCATCCAAGACCGTGTCCTAGACCTGCTCGGCCCGCTCACCAAAATACTCAACATAACTGAACAGGCCGTATCGGCACAACAGGCAGTGGACGTTACCCAACTACGGGGTTGGGCCCAAAGAGCCGTATGCCTACTGGGCACCGCAAACACGGCATGCTCAACGGAACGCAGACGTTCCATTCTAATGAAACTGGACCCCCAACTGGCCCACCTGGCGGAGACTGAGCCGGGCCCAGCAGCAGAGGGTTTCTTGTTTGGTGATTCCTTAATGAAGGACATAAACAAGTTTGTAGGCCTGTTTAATAGCCTAGATAAAGCGCAGTCGTCGCTAAAGAGAACTGGAACTCACAGAGTTTTTGCCAGGGCCGGTAGAGGCAGAGCCCGCTCTGCCGGCCGCAATACCAACTTTAGGTATGCCAATAGGGCCGCCGCCCAGAAACAATTCAACCAGGCTCCACACTCGTACCACATGGTGGCACAACCCGCACCATTCTTCCCGCCTCGCGGAAGACCCTGGAGAGGACGAGGAAACAGAGGAGACCCTCGATCCCGGCCATACACCGGTAAGATTACCTCCTATACTAGACTGTCTTACACCTGTGGGGGGGAGACTGCAGTTTTTTACCCACGCCTGGTCTGCGATTACGGCAGACGCGTGGATCTTGAACACCACTCTAGGGTTCAAAGTGGAACTTATATCCCCCCTAAATTGAACACCATACCCCCCCCATACGCTTTACACAGGCAAACGAGACACTGATAGACAAGGAGTTGGGAGAACTGATCTCCAAACAGGCAGTGATCGAAGTCGACCCGTCTTCCCCAGGATTCATCAGCAATCTGTTCCTGGTCAAAAAGAAGGAAGGAGGCTACCGCCCCGTCATAAACCTTCGGGACCTAAACCAACATGTCGCCTACCGACATTTCAAAATGGAAGGCATTCACTGCCTCCGAGACCTACTCCAACCCGGGGATTGGCTTGCGAAGGTGGACCTGAAGGACGCCTACCTCACCGTCCCCATTCACCCAGAATCACAACCCCTTCTTCGCTTCAGATGGTGGGGTCGCATGTGGCAGTTCACATGCCTGCCTTTCGGGCTGTCGTCGGCCCCGTGGTGCTTCACCAAACTCCTAAAACCGGTAGTAGCATACCTAAGGAGCAGGGGGGTAAGGCTCATCATTTACATCGACGACATCCTCATCATGGCCTACTCCGAGTCGGAAGCTCATCGCCACTTAGGCTGGACAATAGAACTGCTTCAGAACCTAGGCTTCCTCATAAATCAGGAGAAATCAGTGTTCATACCTTCCCGAGAGCTGAAATTCCTGGGGTTCCTGGTGGACACCAACCAGGCAGTCCTCCGACTACCCAAGGCAAAACTGGTCCTGATCCGCAAAGAGATCAGAACGGTACTACGCAAGGCAGTCTTGTCCCTACGAATACTGGCCAGACTGGTGGGTCTCCTAGCAGCCTCCATACAAGCCATCTTCCCTGCCCCTCTGCACTACAGGGCCCTTCAACGACTCAAAATTACACACTTGCGTCGAGGCCTGCGATACGCAGACGAGATCCCTCTTTCCGCCGAGGCCAGGGCGGAGCTACAATGGTGGCTTCGCCACGCCACAGATTGGAACGGCAAGACGATTTTCAACTCCCGTCCGGACGTGATAATAGAATCGGACGCGAGTCTGAAAGGCTGGGGCGCGCGCCTAGGCGAGACTTCGACGGGGGGAACCTGGTCCCATCAAGAGTCCCTCCTCCATATCAACGCCCTAGAACTTCTGGCCACCCTCTTCGCCCTGCGAAGTTTCCTCTCGAAACGATCCAACTGCTGCGTATTGTTGCGCATGGACAATATTGCAGCAGTACAATATGTCAATCGTCTAGGGGGCACCAGGTCCAAAACCCTGGCGGATATCGCCAAGACCATATGGCAATTCTGTCTGTCTCGCAACATCATTCCGAAGGCAGAATATATTCCAGGCACATCCAATACCGTAGCCGATTGGAATTCCAGACACCTCTCCGAATCCAGCGACTGGCAACTGGACCGCTCGATTTTTGCGCGGGTGGGTCGTCTCTGGGGCCCTTTGGGCATAGACCTGTTCGCCACACGCCTCAACCATCAATTACCTCGGTTTTTCAGTTGGAGACCGGACCCGGCTTCAATGTCAGTGGACGCATTCCGGCAGTCCTGGAAAGGGGAAATTCATTACGCATTCCCTCCCTTCTCGGTGATCCCCAGAGTGCTACTACAAATAGCACAACAGAACGCGACGGTGGTCCTGATTTTCCCATGGTGGCCGACACAACCATGGTTTCCCCTTCTGCTAGAGATGCTGATAGACTATCCCAGGCTACTCCCCCGGATCCCTCACATCCTATCACACCCCTCCAAGGGTGTTCACCCTCTGGTTCTGGAGGACTCTCTTACCCTGATAGCAGGCCTGATCTCAGGATGCCAGACACAGACCACGGTCTTTCAACGTCAGCTAGAGATCTCATTGCCCTGGCCTGGGCCCCCGGGACTCGATCAGCGTATCGATCAGCCTGGGGGCTCTGGGTACGTTGGTGTGATCAACAACAGGTTGATCCCACTCTGGCCCCTGTAACCATGGTTGCTAACTATCTGACAGAACTTTTTGACGCAGGTAGGGCTTACAGCTCCCTTAATGTGTATAGGTCAGCCATTTCGGCCTACCACCTCCCGGTTGATTCCCTACCTATCGGCAGACATCCGTTGATCTGTAAACTTATGCGGGGCATGAGGTTCCAAAGGCCCCCTCGCCCTAAATATCAATCGACATGGGACGTCTCCAAAGTGCTCGATATGTTCTCCGCTTGGGAAGATAACGAGACACTACCCCTCAAGTTTTTGACGTTCAAATTAACGGTTCTCCTTTGCTTGATCTCGATTAAACGGGTCTCAGACGTGAGGGCTCTAGACATCTCTAGACGCCAGTTCCTACCCCAAGGGGTTCGGTTTTCCGTGGTCCGTAGGACCAAGACGAACCTAAAGACAGTTTTCTACCCATATTTTCCCTCACAGCCACGACTCTGTGTGGCTAAATGCCTGCAAACCTACGAAACCCAGACCGCGTCCCTTAGACCGTCTGGATTTTCGCAACTACTGCTCTCATACGTCAAACCCCATCACCCGGTCACCTCCGCCACCCTGGCCCGATGGGTGCGAGCAACCATGGAGTTGGCCGGCATAGACATAAACCTCTTTGGTGCACACTCCTCCAGAGGTGCCATGGCTACCAAGGTTATCGCGACGGGAGGCTCTCTATCTGACCTCCTACAAGCTGCAGACTGGTCGTCGGAATCCACTTTTCGCTCTTTTTACTTCAGACCAGAAACCCATGTCTCCATGTCCGTTCTGTGACCCAGCACGGATCTGCCTAGACAGGAGATGTATTGACAGAGATTGTCATGATGTAGTTTGTTCAGCTTTGAAATTGCTTAAGATATGAGCCTCCTGTCTGAAATATAATTCGAGATTTTCCTAGCTTGTGACGGAAAATATTGATTATAAGAAGACAGGAGGCGAGTATCTTCCCTCCCTACCCTCCCTGTCATCTCCCTATGTTCTCTTCCAGGTTTCTAGAGAAGATCACATCGAGGATCTTAGTCGGCTAGAAGCCGCATGAAAAAGGGTTTCTCCGGAGTTCGGAGGACGGTTCTTCCGGGTGGTTCAAGGTTACATCCCCTGTTGGGACATAGTCACAGTTCGTACAAGGATTCCTGAAAGGAGAAGTCGGGCCGGCTGGCTGAAGGTACGTGAATCCGAAGCACCAAGTTTTCGCATCAAGAAAGAGGAAGAGTCTGGGAGGAGCTGACACTTATATAGAGGCACTAAGGGGAGTGGATACGGACGCTAGGCATGCTGGGATTCGTAGTCCACATAGTGCCATTCAGATTGTTAATTTTTCTTTTAAACGTTGAAATGTTAGATGTTTTTCTGCTATTAACATTAATTAAAGAAAGATTAATGCTTAAGATACTCGCCTCCTGTCTTCTTATAATCAATATTTTCCGTCACAAGCTAGGAAAATCTCGAATTATCTATTTACATCCCCTACTTACTTACTAACCCTAATGACCCCTAAAGTTGCCCTGCCATTCATTACTTATTGGCAATTAGTACCTGCCTTCAGCCCCTATACCTCTATACCCAGACTCTAATTGTAATTTTGGCAACTTTGCATTGAATTATTTATTCAATTCTCCCCAACCAACTACAACATCGTGGGTGTTCTTTGCAGGTGCCTGGTCCTCCACCGCAGAGAGGGCGTCCACGCTTTGGCTCCTTGCAAGCCCTTCTGGACGGGCCTTTTGCTCCTTTTCTTTTTGGGGGGGGGGGGGGTGGGGGCAGCCATAACCCCTCCCGGACAGTCCAGCGGCTCCCAATATCCTGGATTCCTTGTTTTAGCGGTAAATATATCACCATGGTATACTCTATGTGATGTATGTTGACTAAAGAGACCGAACAAACGGTCGAAACGGTCGTCGGGGACCTACATTGGGGATCTACATTGTACAATAACCCATAGTACTCTGTATATGCATTCATGTCTACTGCAACCAGGATTGTGATATTTACTTCTGTACTATATTTGTATTTTGTCCACCATTATTCACTGTGATATCCGATTTCATCTGCAAATAAATGTAATTTTTTACTGAAACTACTTAACCTACTTTTTGACCCCGCTGCCTAAAAGCCCTACCTGGGGAACTCCTCTCCTCCACACTGTCTGTTAACCCTTTTACTGCTGCCAGTGAAAGAAATGTCTGACTGTCATGTCATGATATAGGGGGTCTCAAGTGTGATTTCTGACATCACCAAGGAGCCACACATGCACCAGGAGATGGTCAAAGTCTATGGGCTGCTATGAGGAGATGACCAAAGACAGTAAACACTGCAGAAGATGGTCAGGGACTGCAAACTTGCTTCAGGAGATGATCAGAGACTGCAAACATGCTGCAGGAGATGGTCAAAGTCTATGGGCTGCTATAGGAGATGAACAAATACAATGAACACACTGCAGAAGATGGTCAGGGACTGCAAACTTGCTTCAGGAGATGATCAGAGACTGCAAACATGCTGTAGGAGATGGTCAAAGTTTGGAAACATGCTCCAGGACATTGGTCAGAGACTGTGGATATGCTGTAGGAGGTGGCCAGAGAATGCAAACAGGTGGCAGGAGATGGTCAGAGACCACAGACATGTTTCGGGAGATATTCATAAACTGGAGACACATTAGGTGAGTCTGATCAACCTTTCCAATCAATTCTTTTATACTCCTTGTAAAAGCCAAATGTTTTCTTTTAGGATTTTGTATATTGTAGGTAAGGGTCAAAACTGCAGTTATTGTTGTTTTAGTTTTTGCAATATATGTCCCATTGGTGAGATTTCCCATTACTTCCTGTCTTCAGGGTACAACAAGAAGCAGAAAGAAATCCTTTCTGAGATCATGGTCACTAAAAAAAAGTGCCTCTACTGGATGATTTTTGGGCTCATGCACATGGATTTACCGGGTTTTACAACTTAAAACACAGAATCAACTTCCAGTTCCGGCAACCGCATGGAGTAGCTTCTCCTCTCCTCGGGTTCCCGCAACAGGCCCAAAATTCTGCCTACATAGCCAGCCTGAGCCGCCCCGAGAACCCCCACCTTTCTCCGGGCATCATCCTTCACAGGATGGACCGCTTTGTGGAAAAAACTGGCGCCTGCACACATACGGCCCTGATGGCGCCGCTGGCCCAACCATGAATCGAGGCCCCGGTATCAGCCTACTCCGACTTGACGACTAATGCGCAGACGGTGGCTATGGAGGTGAGCTGCACAACCTCCTCCCCCTCTGCACATGCTTCTTCACATGCCTCCCCTCAAGCCCTTTCACCTGCCTCTCTATTGCAGCACGATGGACACAATAATATAGAGCGCATAGCACAGGCTGTGGCTGCTCTCCTGTCCCCTATGATTGCCACATCTGTGGAGAAGGCAGTTAATGCAGGGATGGCTCAGATAAAGGCTCAGCTGGGGGAACATAATACCAGAATTAACGAACTAGAGCACCACATGCAGGGACGCACTGGATATCTTTGCTACCATTGTGCTCTTGCTGGGTTTCTAGTGCATCTCTGTACATTCTAAAGAGCGGTGGGCTCCCTCCAGGGATTTCTGCCCTTAAACTATCTATTATATATGTGCTCCAACTTTAGAGACTCTCAAATTATAGCGTTAGAACTGCAGTACACTGGGGTGTCATGATGTGGCCGCTGCAGCTTACGCATATATTTGCAAACATGTGCAAACGCAACCCCTTGTTTTTTAATGTGAACTGTTAGACAGAGTCAATTTGGTTTGTTGCAGGCTGACTAGTAATTGAGCTGGGGATTTTTGTTTGTTTTGTATCATGCATTGCCCTTCTATGTGCTCCTTGGCGCAAATGCCAGATATAGGTTGGGGTGGTTGCCATTTGTTTGTACTGTATACATGTAACATTTGTGCATCATTTACATGAGCACATGTGTACAGAATTAATCAAATCTATTGGTTGCTAGAATGCAGACATCTCTTGTTTTATAGTGATCTTTGCTGCTAGGATGCAGGGGCAACTGTTGCCTAGTGTCCCTCATTACTAGACTGTTTCTTTCTCTTGTACTCCAATAGAAAACATTTGCACTGGCCGTTGTGTATCTCTCTCTCTCTCTCTCTCTTTATATATATATATATATATATATATATATATATATATATATACTGTATAAACTTTAGAACAAATGTTTGCATGCATACAGCATAAAATACATTATATATGTAAACCAGAGATACAAACCTTTCCATTTTGATTTTATGGCTCTGAATGCAGAGCAAATCTTTATGCAGTGTTGTATGAGACAAACACAGCCGTTATATGATGATACTGCAAGTTCATTCCTTAATTTTCCAAAAAATTACCACTTTCCATGCCTCTTACTAAATGTCTTTGTCTACTTTTCAAAAGGGTGTCTTTGGGGGTGGGGTGGGTTACTTGTACTGCCCTAGACTTTTTAGGCCTCAAGAAATCTGATATGCCATGAGTACAAAGGACTGATCAATTTTCAAATGTATATATATATCATAGTTTGTGGAAATGTAATAGCATTCACCTCCAGGCACACTTTGCTACACAATGAACAGTCCATCAACTTGTTTTTTTTGTTTATTGAGGGATTTAACTTGTATGGGGTAAATGGAACATGGGATGCCCAGATAAATGAATTCAAATAAATGAAAGATTTTTGGAATCTGTACTTGCAGTCTTCATACTTTTCCAGCACATCACTTATGAGTCAACGCTGCTTTCTCTACTGCAATGCTTGATTCCTGGCACAGCTAGCACGTGGTTAGGCCCCATTCTGAATAAACCCTAAAAGTTCAGGATTCGCTCCTGCTCCTGTTCAGGACACCTCTCATTTGGGTTGTATGGAGAGGTTCTCTCCCAGCTCCCGAACTCCAGGCCCAAGATCACCTTGCAGAAGGGGGGCTCCCTCAAAGGCTACAACAGCCTAACACTCCATCACTCAGTTCTTTTACCCGACAACTCCTTCCCCAGCAGGCTGGGTATGTATATAATGCCTGCCCCCTGCCAAGAGATTGGTCAGGGCTCCCAGATACACCCCATGTCACTCCAATCCTCTCTCCCCACCTTTCTTCCATAACCTTCTTAAAACCTGAGGGAGGCACCAGAGAGATGAAGCCATATGTCAGTCACCTGTTGCTACTCTCAAACCACTCCCAGCCCCCAGATCAAAGCAAATAGGCCTAGAAAAGCTAGGCCTGCCTATATTTGCCTGCACTGGCTATAACAAAAAAAACACAACTACCTCTAGCAACCTACCTAAGGTAGAGAGTGCTACACTTATTTCAATTAATTATAGCCTACTCCTAATACCCTGCATGATCCTGAAGTTTGTAACCTTATTTTGCGAAGATCCCTCCACATTACCTTTCTTGAATTCTGAGACACATATTAAATATGCCCAGTAAGAAGACACTGTCGCACATTTAACAGAGCCTGCCTTCTGAACTACAGAGGGGCTGAGAGAAGAAGTTTCAAGAGGAGTCAGTAGAGGTATTACAGCTTGTAGGTAGAAAGATACAATGGGACATGTAGTTCTTAGAAATTGAAAGTAAAGAGCAGTGGAGATGCTGCTAAGCATGTAGAGAGTTCAGGAAGTTTTAGAAAGAGATGGCCAGCAGACAAGCAGCACTCAAGTAAGCGTTCAGTATATTGGATTGTCAAATATAACTATTATTTGTATTCATTTCGCAATGCTGGTGTTATAAAATTAACATGTATGCTGTCTGTGACCGTAAACCTCCTTTAATCTCAGAACATGAGTTGAGTTGGATTTACCAATACAATTCCCTGGTGTGTGTACAGTTATACAGTTCTCAAAGGAATTATGAGATATTAACTGCTGGTAACTGCTGGATGGTAAACTGACACAATGAACTAAATTTGAGGTTTGAAAAGGGGACCCTTGGGCAGGTTTTAAAAGGTTACAGCAAGCACAAGCATATTATTACTTATCATAAATCCAGCCCAAGGTGTACATTAATACATGAAATTCTCTTGTGATTTATGGAAATGCATATGTAGTGTGTCCCTTTGATATACTGCATCCCTGGGAAGCAAAGGCAAGGACAAGCAGTAGAATATGTCATTCCAAAGATGTATGATATTTCTTGTGATTTATATCTTCCTCTGTAATATAAAGCATCTGCCAAAAGTTCTTGCATTGCACAATATATGGCATTCCACACACATCTGCATTTTAGAGTCAGAAATTGACATAATCCCTAGTGTTTTAAATGCTTATTTGCAGTGCTTTCTTTTCTATTTTTTTTTTATTTTTTTTATTAACTTGTCTCTGAACTTGCTATAAAACTTGACTACTTTTGGAAGAGTCAATTACCTTTCACAGCCCCCTCCCTCCTTGCACTTAATAGCCCTCTCCTCTTCTGGGAGTGTCTAATTGCTGTCTGTGCTGGCTTATCTCATCTGGTATTCCATACCCAATGTGACATTTTATGTAGCCGACAGGGGTAAAGCAAAGGGAAATATTGTAGGGTAAATGACAGCTGTTGGATGTCTTCACAAAAGAGACTTGTACAGGTAAACAGCATACCTAAAATATGTTAAATGCAAAAATAATCTTATAGGAAGCTTGTTGTTAAACCAAATAGTGCGACAACATGGATAATTTAATGTGCCAAATTTAAAATGACGCTAAATTTTAGTATAAAATAATTTCATTTAAAAAAAGAACCTTCTTTCACTCTCAACCACCTCCAAATCATCAAGAACCTTTTTTTTGTGTGTGGCTGTGATTCAACTTCAATTTAGAGGGCGGTTATGTTCATTCTGCATGGTCCCACAGTAAAGTAAATATATAGCCACCCCCTTTTTTTCACTCCCGCGATGGACAAGCACTGTAAGGTTTGTACACATGACTGGTCATTCCAAACAAATGTCAAGGGGTAAAGGAGATGTCTACTTTTCCTTGTGATATATTGTTGATCTTGTGATTTATGGCATCTTATCGCATCTCCTGTGGTTGATAACATCCTCAGTATATTTTTTTTTGCAGAAATGTCTGCATGGAACGTAAAGTATAATTTAAGATGTTGGGGTGAATATTACCGCGCTTACCATAAACGGGGGGAGGGGGGGGGGAGAGGGGAGTGGGTGGGGGGGAGGGGAGTGGGTGGATACAGCTGCTGCACTGAATGGTGTATAAACCAAGGCAGATAAAAATGGGGGGGGGTGTAGTGCTGCGCTGTAAGGAAGAAAGTGGGGATGGGATAAAATGAAGAGGAAGTGTGGCAAAAAACTAGATACGTGGAAAAAAGAAAAAAGGAATAACCTAACTATTATACATAGTAATGTCAGAAAATGACAGTGGTGTATATAAGAAATATATATTAAACGTGCTAAATGCAGCCTAAGCCGGCTGCCAAACCAATGACAGTGCAAAATAACATATAAAGTGTAACTTCCTTATAACAATCTGGTGCACAAAGTGCCAGAAATCGCACACAACAGTGTTATTCAGGGTGAATGTCCATACAACAGGTAACAATGAGTCAATGCAATGTATAAATGCAATATGGATATAAAGTTCAAAAAGATTGCTGATGTAAAAGCCAAAATGCTGTGATGACCAGTTGCAGATGCTATTTCCAAAATAAGTAAAGATGTCCCCTTACCTTACTGCTGTAAGGTAACAGCAGAAAACAAAGCCCAGGAGCACTTTTCAGGTTGAGTCCACTTGTGGTGTCATCCAAATAGGTAAATGTGGTGAGAATGGATCCTTCCTGGTAATCACCTCCAAACGATAATAGTCGCTCACATCCAGGAAAACAAAAAAATGCCAATAGTGTAGTACCATTAAAACAGGGGGGTTTTATTAAAACAATAAATGGGTACTCACAAAGTTGAAATAAAAAACAGGCATAAAAACACAGGGCGTCCGCCAACGTCACCTCTGGTACCTCATACGCGCATTCGTCACTCCACGTGACTTCCTCAGTGATGTGTTTTTGAGAATGTCAAGCCCAGGGTTCCATGCTTCATATTTGGTGGGATTGCCCAAGAATCAGAGGATTCTGGAATAAACTTTCAACCTCATCAGGAGGGTGTCGGGCATCCCTGTAGTGAAATCCCCCCAAATATCGC
The DNA here is from genome assembly GCA_029574335.1 of Rana kukunoris. Classification (NCBI taxonomy): domain Eukaryota; kingdom Metazoa; phylum Chordata; class Amphibia; order Anura; family Ranidae; genus Rana; species Rana kukunoris. The sequence continues at coordinate 252,371,271 of CM056052.1, read as the reverse complement.
TGCTTGGGGTCCAAATCCTCCAGGCCCCTAAACACACTCAAAAATGTATATTCTTCATGCTCTTGGGAGCAAAAATTACTTTGGCCGGTGCCTGGAAACAGCCACTAGTCTCTCTCTCGGCAGCCAAGAGGAACATTTCTTGGATCATGAACCAAGAGGAAATGGTCAGCTAAACACTTCTAAACTATTTGAGGCAATATGGGAGCCCTGGGCTGGGAATGTAGGAATATCCTTCATTACTGGAGTCCCAGCGACTTCCGCGAACTCTTAGGCCGCGTACACACGACCAAATCTGTCTGCTGGAAACGGTCTGCCAGACCGTCCCAGCAGACAGATTCGATCGTGTGTACGGGCGAGCAGACGGATTTGGCCAGCCGACAGATTTGAAAGCATGCTTACCAATCTGTCGGCTGGGAACCCGTCCGCCCGACATGTCTGCTGGTTAGTACGCTAACCAGCAGACATGTCTTCTCGCACACGCGCCAAATGATTTCGACGCATGCGCTGAAGTGTTTTACTTCCTGGTGCGGTGACGTGGCGGCGTCAACGTCACCGCCACGTCAGCGAGCTGTCTGCTGGCGGGGATTTTGGTTTGCTCGTGTGTACACGCGAACAAACCAAAATCCAAACAGACAGATCTGTTCAAATCGGTCGGTCCGACCGATTTGAACAGATAGATTGCCTCGTGTGTACGAGGCCTTAAAGTCTGCAGCTGGTAACACTCTCTTTTCTCTTCTCTCTTTTCTACCTTCTATCCCTTCTTCTTTCTTCTTTTGTTTTTATGTTACACTGTTTGATAACAGTAAATTTTTACTCTGACAGCTTGAGTTAGAGGTTGCTTCTTTAACGGTAACACAACCACAGGAGCTACTATACACTTCAGATGATACTTCTAGGATACTCCTGGTTCAACCGAACCACTAGAGTTTGGCAATGTTTCACCCGCCCTAGGACTCTCACGCGGCTCTGGGAGTTACAGTTGTTTCGGAGCCGCGAGACCAGTCCTGTCTCTAACGGCGCACTTCCTGAAGTTAACAAGTTAGTCAGTCCCCAACACAGTGTGTACCAATAGGGGGTGTCGGGACTGACAATGGAACTAAGTGCACTTACCTGGTATACCCACTTTCACATGATCGTTAATACAAAGTGAAGGAGGGTAACCTAATTACTACCAAGTGACAGTTGTTAGTCCCAGGTGTATACTTTAGTATGTATTGTTTGTATTTCGCTCCGCCCCAGGATGTACTGGTGGCATTAAGTTGTACTGTACTGCTCTTCAATAAAAATTTTGAAACTTAAAAAATAAAATAAAAATAAATAAATAAAAAGTATAATTTAAAGTAGTTGTAAACCTCAGTCATGATATCTAAACAAAGCAAATATATATGCAGTGTTCACTTATCTCTCTCCGAAGCTTTAAGTGTTGGTTGTCTGTAGTGCTTCATTCCTTTGTTATCAGCACGCATCACTTCTAAGAAGTTTTTCCGGCACATGAGATAAAATTTGTGTCGGGATCTCAGCACACAACTTGTCTATTCAGGACACAGCTCTGTGTTCCTTTCCTCCAATCAGCTCTCACACACTGTAACTGCAGCCTCTCCATCCCCTCCATCCCCTCCTCTGTTCTCCTAGTTAGTAGATTTTCACATGATTCTGTGTAGGAGGATTTGTTTCATCTCTGTGTTTCATCTGACGCTGTTCACTTCACTGGGTATATGTGAGGATTTACAAGATCACTTTAATCAAGAAAAAACATTTGGCAAACAGGCAGGATTTTTTGTGCAAATGAGACCTACTATAGGGTTAATTTACTAAAACTGGAGTGCATAATGTGGTGCAGCTGTGCATAAAAACCAATCCGCTTCCAGGTTTTATTGTCAAAGCTTAATTGAACAAGCTGAAGTTAGAAGCTGATTGGCTACCATGCACAGCTGCACCATATGTTGCGCTCTCCAGTTTTAGTAAATCATCCCTTATGTCTCTCCTGCATTAAAGTACCATTACCTGCCTGTATGCTCTGTGAATGCACAGCTAAGTGTACACTTTTCAGCAATGCTGTCATAAATGAACTCCTGGGCATGTGCAGGAGTAACATCATGTTGGCCAAGCCAATGAAAGTGGAAGCTGACCTGGCCGAAGATGGCAGTGGCCAGTGGTTGGCTCTGGGACACCACAACACTGGGGAGAAGGTGAGTATAGTTCCGCTTTAATACTAAAAAGAAATAGCATGTATCAGCTTAGTATAGGCGATGTAAAAAATATGTATGCTATGGATAATTTGTGGCCTTTTTTGACTGGCTAAATTTGTCAGATGTTTATACTGTGAGTGACACACAGCTGGGTCATCCTTTCACATGGAGCTGTGAAGGGAAAAGCTGCAAGTCTTATCTGTCACTATGGTAGAGGAACTCACAGCACTTAGAGTCCATTGTTTACTATCTTCATCCCTATAAAAGAGGATCATTACCCTCATACAAACTTGGGGCTGGAAGTAAACAACATAGGAGCCTGTGCATTGCATCTAAAATGCACTGATCGTCATTTATGTCTAAAACTGTTAAAACAAATACAAACTATTGAAATAAAATGCACTGATCACCGTTACAATGCTCTACAGCAGTGGTTCTCAACCTTTCTAGTGCCGTGACCCCTTGATAAAATTTCCCAAGTTGTGGGGAACCCTAACAGTAAAATTATTTTCGTAGCATGGGTTGTCAGCACCTAAGGCAAGACAAGTAATTTGCGCCCCTAACCCACAGACATTTTAGTGCTCCCTGGTTGCCTTCCACTCGTACAGTATTAAAACCCCTTATGGTACATTTGAGGATGTTCCACTCTCTCTTTGTTCTCATTTCTTTCCCTTTTCCCCCCCCCCATCCCTCTCTCTAGCATTTCACTCCCTTTTTCTTTGTTCCTCCCCCTTTTTTTCTCTCCCTTCCATGTATTTTCTACTTTTATTCCTTCTCTTACACCTTGGTGGGGGTGGGCTTATAGGAATAGTGGCACTGCTGGTGGGGAGTTCTGAGCAGCCAACTTAGGTGCTCTTGATCAAGGTCATCTGCTGATCTGAGAATTGTAGTGGGGACTTTTAATGGCAACTATAATCACAGGCAGTGTTACTCACTGTGTCTTCGGATTCACGGTGTCTCCAACTTTGTGGTGTCTCGTAGCAGTGACACCTATGCCGAAAATCAGGAGATAGGGTCTTCTCCAGCCTTTCCCACTTCACATTCCTCATGTCAGCTGACCTCTAGTCTCTGCCGCCCCCCCCCCCCCAGCCATGCAGTGAACTGAATGGGCGGCTGAGTGGGTGGCCACGGGCTCCAGGAACAGTCCAGGATTCCGTGACCCCTGGCAAATCATTATTTGACCCCCAGGTTGAGAACCACTGCTTTACAGGCTTCAATGCAAACATTTTATAATTGCATATACATTTGTTTATCATTGTATGGGTGTATTTATAAAAAAAAAATCAAAATGTTAACTATGCCTTCAATGTCAAAGAATATTTTATACAAAAGCAATGATGAATCCCTGTGCAAATATAATAGAACTAGATAGAATAGGCTGCAAGAAAATAGTTATCATATTGTATTCAGTAGATACAACAGTTTTGCTATGAAGGTTTTCTATTCCTAAGCACAGTTATTCATAAGGTGAAAGTACATCTAAAAATGCTTGCTGGATAACATTTAGTTTGCCAAAGCAATTTGTATCATAAAAAAACGCTATGATTTATCCATAAAATACTTTTTTCACCTTTTATTCATTCTTTTTTTTCTATCTCTGTGGTGCTGATCTCCTCCAGGCAGGGCCAGACTGGGAGTAAAAACCAGCCCTTGAAATAATGTAATTATTTATTTATAGAAAGAGAGGGGGAAGAGAGGGGGAGAGGGGGGAGAGAGAGAGGGGGATAGGGGGAGATGGAGGGGAGAGGGAAAAAGAGAGAGATGGGGGAGAGAGAGAAAAGGGAGCAATGGAGGATAGAGAGACTGATGTGGGAGAGAGAGGGGGAGGGAGAGAAAGAGATGGGGAGAGAGATTGCTAAGCAGCAGGAATAGCTGATTGGCTGTTTTCCTTTTTACATGGTGTTACTTTTTAACTAACTAGCAAAATTCCCTAAAAATATATTGTCTTTCAGCATAAAACACAGTCCGATGTTTTATGACACCACTGTAGCTGGACACAAATATTTATTTATTCTCCATTAGATTGTCCCAGCATGTGCTGTTTGCAGTTATTAAAAATAAATTGAGTTTTAAACAGAGAGGAGGTGAACATTCACACAGACCCAGTATTGAATGAAGAAAGCTGTTACTACCCATAGTATCCCTGTCAGCCAGCAAGAGGCTAAACAAGAGGTAGGTGCAGTACTTAAATCAAGCTGAGATTTGATCTTGTATGGTAAGCACGCCTTTGCCCATCGTGATACGGTTTGTCTCAAACCTATTTCTGGTGTCACTTCCTCTTAAAAGATGATTGGCTGACGTTACCTGACATCCTCCATTCCCAGTTGACGATAGTTTTGTGGAAACACATCGGCCTTGAGAATACACATAACGTCATTTGAACAGGTTGGACGAGCGATACCGCCACCAGTGATATTGTTCATACTTGAATTTCTTAACCTGGATGTAAGTGTAACTTTTACCTTTTTAATAAAATGTCTGGCTGTTTTACACTATGAGGCTTCTCCCTTCTCTATATATGGTCCCTGAACATATGGAGTTTACAAGCATTTGGATATACGGCATGTGAAATATCCGCAACTGAGACAACCATACTTGTGATCATTTCCTCACAAGCTGTCTTGATCTCTGTAATAGAGATCCATCTTATCTGGTAAGATACAAGCGGGATGTTTGGGACTTTAAATGAGGCTGTAAGCATTATGGAGGTAATAATGAGAATACATATTTATTGATCATAAATATTGCATAAAACATATCAATGGCAGTAGACAGGACTGGCAGTGTCCCTCTGCCACCCATGTGTGAGGTTTCAAGCCCCCGACGATAATGTACCGTGTCCGTGTCTTGTATACTCATGACACGGTTTTTCTGTGCTCTTGAGATCATGCAGCACAGTTGCCTTAGCTCAACACTCTGATTGACATTCAGTGTGTATACCTTCAGGGCCTAGCCTATGTTTGACATCCGGGAGCTGTGATGCACTCTGCGTGCCCCCTCCCCTTCCCCCTCCCTTCTGTCCCATATGGGACGGGGGGAGTGTATTCACATGGGGGTGGGTGGGTACACACAGCGCATCGGCGCCACGTACCATACCTCACAGGGTTGACGTCAAGCTTTGGCGTCGGCTTGTGAGGCATGAGCTTTTCCATAGTTAGCCGGTCAGCTGGGTAATATGGGCGTCAATTATGGACGGTCCGTCTGTTTTGGAGCCCTTCCCTGCATATGCCATGCTTACGTGACGCTGGTAGGAGCCAGCGTGCACGTGTGTGTGCGGGTATTTATTTTGCCTTCCCTAACACAGTCTGGGTGCCACTACTCTTAGACGCCACACTCAACCACAGCACTCCGTTGTTCCTCTGGGACACATGTAAGTCAATATCAGGTCACTTTTTACCCACTAGCCAGTTATTTCTTTTCACCATCTGGTCTTGGTGAACTGGGACTGTCTCTGGTGTTTCTGGATTCCTTCTCATACCACACTTTATGGGAAGGATGTGGTATACATCTTTACTTGTTATCCATCTGCACAGACCTTCCTGACTTTTTCCAATTTTGTCAGACATACATTATTTTCTGTGACCTCATCAGTATACTATGATACACTGATTAAGTATATTTTACTTGAGACCCCTCTTGGCAGTCTCCACTGGCGCAGCATCATGTTCCACCATGAAACCCAGCAACCTGAGTTCTATGTGTACGCCTTTTTGGAGAGGTTTTGTGTGTGTACACCCAGTAAGCACGCGGCTCCATTACCTCAGCTCCCGGGACAAACTACCATTTTGGCCCTGTCTTCACACCTGTTATATCTCTTTATACCCTCTTTATGTAAGTACCTGAGGTGGGCTACAATGCCCCTTCCTCTTTCACTAATAGTGATTACTATACTAACTATACTCTATTATTATTTATAGATACTTCTGAGCATCCGCCCCTGATGAGTGTCTTTCTTACACGAAACGCGTCGGGCACCTAGGATGCAGACATATGTTTATATTATACCATCAACTCAGAACATTTTCTACTTATGAATTATGGTTTTACTTTTTTATACTCTTTATATTTCCCTTGCAAGTGCTGCTTAGATGTTTTTATGTATATATATGAAATTATCAAATGTATGAACCCATCAATTTAGACCACTACGTGGCGCTAAGTTAAATATTGATGTACCCTTTGTTGCCCATACTGTAGTTCACGCACACATACATATGTGTGTGTGAACATTTATGGAATGATATTTATTACAATGTCTTCTTTGTATGTGGTCACTGCCATTGATATGTTTTATGCAATCTTTATGATCAATAAATATGTATTCTCATTATTACCTCCATAATGCTTACAGCCTCATTTAAAGTCCCAAACCTCCCGCTTGTATCTTTGAACCAGGGATGGATGCACACCACATATGTGCATCATTTAAAATCCCAAATCCCCCCCCCCCCCCCAAACCTCTTATCTGGTAAGAGACCATTTTTCTCAATTGATGGAGTATTTTTACTTTGGAGCATGGGTAATCACAGCAGTGGAATGTCTGATAGTTACGCACCTTTAGTGATATATGCAATTTTCCAAAGCGTGTAGACTTTAAAAATGTGGCCATTTATTATTTTTTCATATATTTTTGTTTCACACATTATTCATTTGTTTCAAGTCCAATTTTGCACTTTATAGTTTATTGATTTGAAGTAAATTACTTTATGCACATAAACATTTATTTATAAGTGAAGTCACTATTTGCCACTATATTTAATTCATATTTAACTAATTTGGTTAATCTCATTTACCTCACCAGGTATTGTAGTACTAGGTCACATCATTTTTAAAAGAAAAGCGCACCATTTATATTTTTGTTATAGTGCAGTGATGGCAAACCTTGGCACCCCAAATGTTTTGCAACTACATTTCCCATGATGCTCAACTACACTGCAGAGTGCATGTACATCATGGGAAATGTAGTTCCAAAACATCTGGGATGTCAAGGTTCACCATCACTGTTAGGCCATTTACACACGATCGGTCTAAACCGATGAAAATGGACTGAAGTCCAGTTTCATCGGTCCAAACCGACCGTGTGTATGGCCCATTGGTCTGTCGCCCTTCGGACCAAAGTTTTAAAACTTGCTTTAAAATCAGACTGATGGACGCCTGACCATCGGTCCAAACTGATCGTTAGTACGCAAAAGCATCGGTTCAAAAACCCGTGCATGCTTAGAATCAAGTCGACGCATGCTTGGAAGCATTGAACTTCATTTTTTCAGCACGCCGTTGTGTTTTACGTCGCCGCATTTTTGAACTGATGGTGTGTACACACATCAGACAATCAGGACACTTCAGTGGTGACCCGATGAAAACGGACCATTCTCATCGGGTTGGACCGATCCTGTGTACGTGGGCTTATAGTGTCTTAAAGTGGAGTTCCAGGCTCCTTCAGAAAGAATTAAAAGTCAGCATTCCAGCTGAGTTCCCCACAGCAAACTTACCCGCAAGTGGGAGTGAGTACCTGTCAAAACCATGTACCAACCCACCCTGAAAGGTGCCACATGTGGCAGCAGAGGGGGGGAGAAAACTGACAAGCGGAGCTTTCCTTTTGGGGTTGATTTACTGAAGGCAAATCGACTGTGCACTTTTGCAAGTGCAAATGCTGTTTTTTATGTTCCTTGCATGTGATTGGGTATTCTTTACAAAGTGAAGCTTTACCTCATTCACTAAGGTCTGGAGCAACTGCTCTTGCAAAAGTCTATTTGCCTATATTCAATCCCATGGAGTCTTTCCTGTGCAGCCACATGTTACCTTGAATGAGCCTGAGGCATTGTTGTGAGAATTCCATGTTTGTGCAGCTTTCATAATCTGTTTTGTATTATTCTGCAGTGTATGCATGTAGTTTAACATTCTGACCCTGTTTTGCATTAACGATTCTAAAATTGCACTTTTTAGTAGTTAACTGCAAGTTACAGTTACTCATATCTCCCAACTTTTTGAGATGGTAATGAGGGACACCTATCAATAATCGTATGCAGGCATGGGATACACCCCTTGTCACGCCCCCTTAAAGGAGAATTGTACAAAAAAAACAAGATCAGTTAAACCCATAAGTGCTTTTTTTTTTTACCACTACTATTCCTTTATATTGGCTTTTGGAATTTACAAATGCAGCAATTTAGAAATCAGATGATTGATAAAAAGTGCATTATATATATATATATATATATATATATATATATATATATATATATATATATACATATATATCAGACCAAAATGAGGGACAAATGAGGAGGAAAGATGGTCAGAGGGACATTGCTCCAAATGAGGGACAGTGCCTTGAAATCAGGGACAGTTGGGAGCAATGCAGTTACTCCATGGGCTGATTACCCATGTTGCTACATATACGACAAATGTCTGTTTCATAATAATGCATAATCAATACCAAGGTGACTACAGTATGAAGCTTTTTTTTGCAATGAGATCTTGACTGATAGAACATTAAGTGCAGGCGGGGATCAGCAAGGACTGTACTCATCTAAAGGGATGCAGAGGATGCATTCTTTCATATAACACATTGGAAGGGGAGAGAAGACAGGAAAGTGTTAGAATTGCTCCTGAACATTGTGTGACGTTGTGTGTACAATCTGGAGTATTGTTGGTCCAAGAGTCTCAGTGCTCTGGCACTGCTTGTCCTATTTCATACAAAGCACTAGGACTTCTCATATATCAAGGGCGTTGTAACCGGCTAAGCTGAGAGCTTTGCGGTTCAGCCTAACGCTGTCAGTTGTAAGCAGTGTTATGGAGCAGGAGAAATACTTGCCAGAGCTGATGGTTGAGAAAGATAGCCTGGATCCATCTTTTGTTCATGCAATGCGCCTTCTGGCTGAAGGTAAGAGGTCTACCTGTGGTGTCATCACTGCCTGCATATCTGTCTTAATGCAATGATACTGATAACGGTACAGATAAAAGACTTCTGTTAGAGACTGAGGAAATGTATAGAGGGGTACAGCATTTCTAGAGAGCTAGGTCATCAGTCTGATATATAGAATGCAGGTAATTGAAGAGAACATGCCATCCGCATTATTAAAGACTGGCAAAGTTCTAAAAAAATCAACTTGGTCATTGTTTCACAAATTGAAGAAACCCACATTTAATCCTGTTGTATCAAAAACTCATCCATTCTTCTCTAGATAACCTGCAAATATATTTTTTTTTTTAAACTGTGTATTGTGATTGTCCTTTGTTTTTACATACATCTCTCTAAGAGCATGAAATAGACTGTATATACTATTTTTGCCTAGTTGTTTTTTGACGTCTCCTTTTCAGGGACAGTCCAAGGTTTTGAAGCTTTGCTCTAATGAATTATCTTTGCAGGATTTAAGTCTAACAAAGTACCCATTGGGGCTTTGACTTGGATGTTGTATGGAATTGTTATTGTCTCCTCTTACTTTGCTGTAAATGATTAAGGGGCTTACAAGAGACAGTTGTAGAATGGTAATATTGGGTACTGTTTCAGAATAAAGGGACAGTTATGTACGGTGTATTCATTGTGTGGTCAAGACCACAGGCACAAGCATGTCCCAGTTACTGCCTAGACATAGAAGGTAAACATTCCTGTGGACCTGATAACAGATCTCACCCCTGACACCTGTTTTTGGGGTCCAGCTAGTACACACTATTAGGTCCCCATGCAGGAAAAATGAGGATGCACTCCTTTGATGTGAATGCAGCACCTGCAACAAATCTTAATGGCCCATTCACACCAGAGTGCCTAGGCACACTTTCTTGCTTGCATCTAAAGCAAATGGAGAGGTCTGTAATATAATTTTTAGTATTACAGGCCAGACCTATCTGCTTTTATGTGCATCTTTAAAAAAAATCCTAAAGGGTGCGCAGGTAGGTATGTACCCTTGGGGATTTGGCGACTAGGTAATCTCCATTGCAGATGACTTCCCTATTATGTTAATAACCCTTGTTCAACTTGTTGATTGGAGCTATTTTGAATTTGCAAAGTTAAATGGTTTAAAGTGGATGTAAACCCAAAAACATTTTTTTAATTTTTTATGTCACAATGTAGAGTATACAATTTCCTATCATCTGTGCCCAGTCTTGCCACACAAAGTTAATCCAGCGCTGAGAAATCCTCTTTTATGTTCAGGGAGAATTAACAGAATTCCAGATAAAAACTTGCCAAATTATAAAGTCAGTTTTTTCTGTTCTTGCTTTGAGTGACAGGTTATTTACATATCTAGCTTGGACATGTTTATCATATGTTATGTTATGTTTATCATAACATGAGGTGATCCAAAGTTCATTGTATATTACCAGGATGTGTTATGTGTGTGGGGGGGGGGGGGTGGAATTCTCACTTTTTATACTGTGAATCACCTCATGTTATGATAAACATAACATAACATATGATAAACATGTCCAAGCTAGATATGTAAATAACCTGTCACTCAAAGCAAAGCAGAAACTGACTTTTTATTTAGGCAGGTTTTTATCTGGAATAATAAAAGAGGATTACTCAGCGCTGGATTAACTCTGTGTGGCAAGACTGGGCACAGATGATAGGAAATCTTATACTCTACATTGTGACATAAAAAAATATATTTTTTGGGGGGTTTACATCCACTTTAAGTAATGACCCAAGGTGCAGAAATAAAGTTCTAATTATCTAGTATCCAGATTTTGTTCAAATATTTTGGATGCGACCTTTAAAATAGTACATGAGGCCATGATTTTATTCTTCTACTTCAGACACAAAAGTTTCATTACTTTAGAGCAGGGGTCTCCAAGGGCCAGTTTACTGTTGGTATGTTCTTATTTTTGTGCTTTGAGTTTTATCTGGATCTGAAATTTTGTAATCGTCTATGACACAACTCCAATAGAAATAATGATGCACCAAGGGAAATAACCTACCTATAATGAATAATAATCAAAATTCACAATCCAAGGGTCAGTACAATGAATGAGGATTTCTGATTAATTGTGCTCCTCTTTATTGAATATGTATGTTAGGCAATGTGCAAAGTAAAATGGCTTTATAAAGTGCATTTGTTCATAGCAAACATCAAAGGCTTATTTTGTTACATACTGTTTGTGGTTGCAGTACAATAAAATTTGGTTGGTTGCCTTGTGTTACTGTGTTTTACTTGTGCTTTGGACCTGTTTTTCGAATACGTATATTCAACTTAACTTTTATATAGCATATCCCACCAAAATTGTCTGTTCTTGCTAACTTATTTAACATATACCAATGTTCTGTTTGAAAGTCATTGTGAATGAAAAAGGAAAACACACCAAACATATATCAAAGAATAAGTAAACTTCATATACATTGATAACATGATAGATTTCCCTTGCATCTCATGCGTAAACAAGGGTTCAAAAGGCGTCTACTATCTGATCATTGTATATGGCTTACCCGCATCTGTTTGTGTTTGTATCAAGGTGGAAATTTGATCATGTTTTTTATATTACCAGCAGGGGGAGCATGTGCTATCTGCAAACCATACCCATGCACTTGTCAGTTTAGGCAGAGCAGATGATTCTATACACAAAACGTAAAGATGTAAACACTAGAAACATGAGGGGATCATGTTTTATAATACACATAAAACTATTTTCCAGTTCAGTATGACTACATTCGTCTAAATACATAGTGCACGTTATACCCTGTTTTACAGACAACAATAGTGCATTTTTTGTATAATGTTTCAATTTTTATTTAAACATGGCTGTATATATACTGTTGAAAAATGCTGATTTATTGGCATATGCTGTTAGAAACTGGCAATCCTTGTGAGTCACAAGTTCCAAAGAATTGCATTACGCTACTGTTGTCTTTTGCAGCTGCTGACTGCAGTCCATACAATATTATTAAGATATTTTGATTTTCATCGATTATTTCAAGGATGACAAATGAAAAGCATTGCTATGTATTTTTATCCCCCATTCACAACAAAAAAACATACAGCCAAACTTTATTAGTACATATATATATATATATATATATATATATATATATATATAAAGTAAACCCTTCCAAATTCCTTGATTTTCTGGAAATATGCTGATGATATATTCACTATAAACAGGATATACTTCAAGGCTGGCATTAAAAATCAGAGCTGTAACTGAATAGTTCAGTAATAGTTATGCTACAGGCAATCACACACTTCTTTTTAACCATTGAATTTTTGTATTACGTTTTTCAAAATAACAGAAACAACAAAGGGAATGGATCTGAACCAAATAAGAGTTAGTAGTTAGAATCATAACAGTTAACCGTATATTTTGTGAAAAGCAAGATAGTTGTATCCATAACCAATAATTCCCATCATACAAAGCAGCGTAAGTTTTATCCATGAACAACTTTATATTACCTGTTTACCCCATTGGGGACCGGCCAATCACACACTTTTAATGGTATTACTGGTCTGGTATCACAAGTACAGTATGACATTGCAAAGAGTATGTATATTGAGATACTAAAAATTTTGTAAGACATATCAGGGGCGGTTTATTATAGAAATTAGAGGGTGTTCACTTCATGAAGTAAATGTTTAAATAGCAAAAAATTCAATTAAAAAAGTGGGCACAAACAGCAGCACTCACTGACACCAGACTTCAATAATATCAGAAACTATATATATATATATATATATATATATATATATATATATATATATATATAAACTTTTTACAATTTGTGCAATCCTATTAAACAGGGGTCTCCAAACTTTCTTCTCCAAACTTTCTACACAAAAGGCCAGTTTATTGTCCTTCAGATTTTAGGGGGGCTGAACTGTGGCAAGTGGGAGTGTACATTTTCCTGGCATCAGTGGGAGTAAACATTGCCACATTTGGTAAAAGGTGAAAGAATTGTGCCCCATCATTGGGAGGAATAGTACCCCATTTTTTGTGTCAATTGGAGAAATGGTGCCCTATTGTTAATGTTAGTTGGAAAAATAGTGTCTTGTATCAGTGGGAGAATAGTGCCCCGAGGGCCAGATAAAGGTCAGCAAAGGGTCACATCTGGCACTCGGGCCGCAGTTTGCATACCACTGCTACAAAATATTAAATGACATAAAAATTATATAAAAAGTCCCCAGCAAGTGAAAACAAGTGTTGTCTTCAGTCTCACAATAACGCCAATGCTTCTGTGCTTCAAAAGTGCTAAAACAAAAGCAAGTGCTCCAACACCTCCACACAAAGTTGTTTATCAGAAACCTATACTTCAGAGTATAAGAGGTCTAAGGTCTCGTACACACCACCGAGTAACTTGTTGTAAAAGACACATCGTTTTTCTCGACGAGTTCCTTGTAAGGCTTGACAAGCTTTCTTTGCGTACACATAGTCAAGACCAAATCTCCTCGTTCTCAAACGCGGTGAAGTACAACACATACGACAGCAGGGGAAGTTCGTTCCACTGGCACAACCCTTGGGGCTGCTTATGCTAATCTCATGTTACTGCGTGTTAAGTAAAAGTTTGGTAAGAAACGATTTGCACTTTTCAGTCTGTTACAGCGTGACAAATGTGCTGTCTCCATTACAAATGCTACTTTTACCAAAGATGCGCTCCCGTCTCATACTTTATTCTGAGCATGCGCAGGTTTCTAAGCACACACACAAACGCGTTTCTCGTCAAAAAAAACAGCCCGACGAGGAACACGATGAGGAAATTGAGACTCCCGACGAGGAAAAAGGAAATGGTTCTCTTTTTTTCTTGTCGAGTTCCACGTCAGTTTTCTCGATGAAAAGCATACACCAGACCATTTTCCTCTGCAAAAAAGCTCTGCCTCCAAGTTTCTTGATGGATTCTGTCGAGGATAACGGTCGTGTGTACGAGGCCTAACAGTTGAACACGTCAGATGGAGCTTAGGGGTGACATCATCACATCTGCTGGGATAAGTGGCGGTATTGTGATCTGTTTGAATCTTGCTGATCTTTATGAGTACTGTCCTGAGTCGCTACACTATGCGGTTCCTCTTGTGCTTTCGCTGTGTGTGCCATTGAGTCATATTGCAAGCTATCATTGACATGTGAGATGAGTGAGAAATCCATCCATCAAGGATCTAAAGGTTGTTCTTCGTAAAACGCTGTTAGACCTCCTAGGCTTCTGGTAAGTGGCTTGTTATGTAAGTGAGTTATTGTGACACTGAAGACAAAACTTATTTTTCATTTGATGGGGCCTTTTTATGTCACTTTTAGGATTGCACAAATCGTACATGTACATGGTTATATTTACTTTGGATTAAAACACTTTTTTTATAGATACAGTACATTTGTACTAAATGTAGTAAAATAGGAGAACCACCTGCAGAGGAATTTTAAGAAAAAATTGATTTTGCCTTGATTGGATGATGAAAGTGAACATTCACTTTGTCAATGGAATAATATGTGGTATTTAAGTAAATCAAAACCTTAGTGTAATGAATTTATTGCATAAGTGTGGCATTCAGGTCATTACATAACTTTACATACCTGAGGAATTTAGGCCTTTAGGCTTAACTGAGGCTGTTAAAAATGTAAAGAAAGTATATTGTATTTTTGTAATTATTTTATTTATTATGTTTAGGGCTATTAATTCTTCCCTCCCCAGTATACTAAAGACAGTGCAGAAGTCAGCAGCTATTTCCTATTAGAAAGTAAAAATATTCTGTGATTACAGTTTAATGAAAGCACGGTGTAATAAATGTTTACTTTATACATGTAATTAAAACTTTACATTAAAGATAAAATTATAGACCTGCAACCATGAAAAAATCTAATTGACCAAGAAACATTCTAGATTTCATTTAAAGGGTACTTTTTTGCTTATTAAATAAAATTTAAGTACTGTTAAAATAAAGTCACTTTATTTCGCTACTTTCTAAATTAGTTTACTTCTGCTAGTGACTCCTAAGCACTCAGTCTCACTGTATTTCTTGCCGGCATTTTGCTTTAGGCGCCAACTTCTTTCTGTACAGGATGCTGGCTAGCATAAGCTTAGGGTATTTTTGAAAAGTGATACTAAACTGAGCAGTGTTAATTGCCATAATTCATTTACCAAAATCAAATATATCATGGCAATTTTTTATTTTTAAATCCTCCAAGTATCTTATTTCTGCAGTACTGTTGTGTGGTCACATGATCTTCCCCTGTTCTTTGGCATCTGCAGAAAAAGATCATTGGGACTGGGAGGGATCTTCTATTATTCTGGTGATGTATGCTCTCTACAGTGTGAGTCTGTGTCTGGCCAGCCTTGACTGGTGCTGTGCCAGTCATATGGCTAAAAAACTATTTTAGAAGAGAAATTCAAATTAAATTATAAATATCGAAAACCTGCTTTACAGCTCCCTATAAGTTGGCATTGACCATTAAGTGTGTATTTTGTGTGCATTAATGTTGTGTAGGCAGAGACAAAGTATATTGACATTAGCTTTCATTTTGTTTAGATGGCATCTGCGTCCAGGTTTCTTTTTACTTTGCACAAGGAGAGAAATGCGCAAAATCTAAATACAGTAGTACCTTGATACTAAAACACGAGTGTGGTGGTGGTTATAATTGAATAAATACGTACATACATATATCTTAATTATTAAAATCAAATATATATTGAGTATCAAAAAGATTGAAAAAAATGTAAAATCACATGGCGGGTTCAATGTTCAACAGAGAGAGGGAAAGGGGGGGGGACCCAGGGGTAAAGGGTAAAAGTTTATGTGGGGGTCACACCTATATCCTCAGGGCTGCCATCGTTGTAGAACAGAAACCGTTTTCAAGACTGTGGTAAAAGACAAGGGAAGAGGCATCTCTAAGTGCAGATGTTGTTAAAACAATTTTAATAGGTAAAAGAGTATAGGCAACTCACATTTTAGGAGTTAATATCTGGCATTGTACATATTCTTTAAAAGTGGTCATCACTTGTGGTCCTTCGGCTGCTGGGCACTGCGCTGTAGAGCTGTCTTTCACCACTATAAGGTGATGAAGCCGGCGGCGGTGGTGAAGATGGCTTGTGAGCCAGGCAGGTGGAGTAGGAGTGTTTCAGCAGCAGGATGGCACTGGTGACGTTGCTATATTGTGTATATAGCAACGTCACCAGTGCCATCCTGCTGCTGAAATACTCCTACTCCACCTGCCTGGCTCACAAGCCATCTTCATCACCGCCGCCGAACAGAAGTTCTAACTGTTCTCCCATTGTACTGTATGCAAATCTTGTCTAGAAACATACAATAATTTAGTCATTTATAGTTATAACCTGAGGTGTAAGAAATAATTAGTAGCAAAGTTGGAGTTTGTAGAACAATCACATAAAGCTTTTTAAATGTAAAGTTTTAATACTGAGTAGCAATTTGTTTTACTTTGTTATCTATTCAGCAGGCATTGTAAATTATACATATAATCAAGATTATAATTTTGAAAACAGGGGCTTCCACTTCTCTTAACCAATCCAATTCCAAGTTACCCTTTGGGTTCTCATCTATGTCCCATTATGGAGCATTCAGAAGGGATGCCTGATAGCCATAATCAGTTTGAAATCAATATATAGGAATATAAGAAGTGACGTTTTCTCTTGGTCTGATGAACATAAATTACAGAAAGTTCTTAAAGTGGAATGTAATGGGCAGGAGGGGTTGTGGTATATGAACTGGAAATATATTTCAAAATATTCCTTTTTTCAGCATTGTCAACTATGTGCTCTTCCTTGAGTGAGTGAGTAACTTGTATAGTGCTACAAATGCGAACTAAGTCGCCTTAAGGTGCTTTTTCCATTCAGTGTCGTCCTGATCCTTCAGAAGAGGTGGGTCTTAAGTTTTTTCCTGGAGGCTACACTATGCCTAAAGCATGGGTAGAGCGTTCCATAGCCGTGGTCCTTGCATACCTCCCAACATTTTAAAATTTCCCTGCGGGACATTTTTGTTGAGTCCAGCCCTGATCGCGGGACCGTGGGACTTATCGCAGATCGTGGGAAAGTGCCGCGAAATCCGTTGGGAGGTATGGTCCTTGGACTGCAAATCTTTGTTCTCCCTTTGGAGTTGTTGAGCGGGGGGGGGGGGTGCCCCGCGGATCTGGGTGGTTGAGCGGGGGGGGGGGGGTTCTGCGGATCGGAGTGTTTGTTGAGGGGGGGGGGTGCCGCAGATCAGAGTTGGGTTGGTTGGTCGGAGAATGCGATTGGGTGAGTAGTGTTTCATTTCATTCATGAAGGGTCCTCAGGAAAGGGGCGATGGATGCCAGTCAACAGCCACCAGTTTCATCTTCTTGAAGGCCTCTCTTGCTGCTGGCATCTTCCTTATTTATGCTGCAACTCCAATGCATTTTGCGAAGAGGTTGTACCACGCTGGCACTAGGCACCACTTGTTAGCATCAGACGGATATAAGGAATATACATTGCACTGCACACTTGGTGTTAAAAAAAACAAGATTACTAGCAAAATGTAAAAACATTTTTTTTTTTGGCAGGTAAGACATAGGCTGTACAAACTTTTCTACTAAAAAATGATATGGAGAGTGCAAAAACAGGCTGACTTCTGCATAGAAACCAATACGCTTTCAGGTTTTATTGCCAAAGGTTAATTAAACAAGGTGAAGTTAGAAGCTGATTGTTTTCTATGCAGAAGTAAGCCTGATTTTTCACTCTCCAGCTTTAGCAAATAAACCCCACAGGTTAGTTTCACTTATGCAAAAATTGAAATGTGTAATTTTAGACAGAACTAGTTATTTAAACACACCTATATATTTTAAACAAACAGTATGCTATAAAAAAATTAAGTTTGAAAGAGAGGCATCTTGCATTATTTTCAATTATTGAAATCTCTAGCTTTTTTTTAGAAGTCTCCTTCCCTTGCAAGACTTGAGTATATATGAATACAGCAGAAGCTGCAATTCACACCACTAGGTAGAAGTTAGAAATTCACCTGGCAGGTGGCATGTATCTTGAAATAAGTAAACGTGTTATTTGGATTGCATATTAGCTCACTCTAAACCCAAGCTCTATCTTAGAACCTGGGTTTCAGGAGTGGTGTAGACCCTTACCTCATGGATCACAAAGCATGGAAGACAACCCCAACCTTGCTACAACCATTTTCCTAGAGGGTGGAGTTGATAGCTGGTGTTTTGCCAGGACACCATCATGGGAGTTTGGGTTCAGCTGCAAGCTACCCCCATTTCACCCAACAGACACTCCTGGATGCATAGGTGAGTAGGTGCCTGTGGAACTGGAGAAAAATTACACAAACGGTCACTGGCGCTAGGAGGGATATAGGCCAGTCAATGAAGCAAAAACAAACCCTATTGTGATTGCTGTAGAGGGTATCATATAGACAGTTCAGTGCAGCGGGAATGATGGTACCCGGAAGTACCCAACACAAGTAATATACACAAAACAAGTCCGCGCTCGTAAATGTCTGTAAAATATATATAAAATATATAAGCCCAATGTTGTTGGGATAAAAGAAAATAATCATATAAATATAGAGAAAAAAGAATCCATTTATTGCAGATCCACTTCTAAAAACAAGGGAGAAAACAGTCCATATAGGATAATATACAGGGCTGTAGAGTAGTAAGCAATGTGCACAAACAGTTCCACCAGCAGACACCAGCAATTCATGGGGTTAAACCTCAACGGTTCCATGCACAGGCCATCATGAGGACAAAAAACACACGCTGACAGTACCTTGATGGTAGATGGTATAAAGTGGTACACAGACAGCCGCCGTCAGATCTTAGGGTGAGGACCTGACATCAAACAGTCCACAATGCTGGAGTGTCACCATGAAGAGAAAGGGACGGTGCCATCCGACGGGTCTTACAGCCAGAAATGCGGCGCAGTAGGCTCTGCGGGGACACACGCTCTTCCCGTCCGATCGCGTGGACGTCACACGTCTGAGACGCCACTTCACGTTCAGACCAGTGGAGATGAAGTATCCTGGACGCCCTCTGGTGGAAAATCCAAAAATGGCATGTGACTAGTATAGGATGGTGGAAGCTTTTCCTCTTGTCTGCCGTGTGAAGAATAGTAAGGTCCTTTCCCAACCAGAGAGGATGTAGTCTTTTATTTTGTGTTTCATTTATTTTCTACTACGTCACTTTAATGCTTTAACTTGATTGTGTCATATCTCCCTTGTGGTCTTCTTCACCTTTCTCTGTCTTTGAAAAGACCTGCTGGGCCCATTGCAGGAAGCTCTTGCACAGAGGTAATGTTTGACACTGAATTACTCTCAGAGATCAGAACCCAGTGGCCCCTTGTTATGAGGGACCCCAGGAAGCGTGTAGATATAAGAACTGCTGGGCTTCAGTGCTCCAAAGACCTTGCTAAGGAAGATGATCATTAGCAAGGTCTTTGGAGCATTGAAGGCCAGCAGTTCTTATATCTACACGCTTCCTGGGGTCCCTCATAACAAGGGGCCACTGGGTTCTGATCTCTGAGAGTAATTCAGTGTCAAACATTACCTCTGTGCAAGAGCTTCCTGCAATGGGCCCAGCAGGTCTTTTCAAAGACAGAGAAAGGTGAAGAAGACCACAAGGGAGATATGACACAATCAAGTTAAAGCATTAAAGTGACGTAGTAGAAAATAAATGAAACACAAAATAAAAGACTACATCCTCTCTGTTTGGGAAACCAAGGACCTTACTATTCTTCACACGGAAGACAAGAGGAAAAGCTTCCACCATCCTATACTAGTCACATGCCATTTTTGGATTTTCCACCAGAGGGCGTCCAGGATACTTCATCTCCACTGGTCTGAACGTGAAGTGGCGTCTCAGACGTGTGACGTCCACGCGACCGGACGGGAAGAGCGTGTGTCCCCGCAGAGCCTACTGCGCCGCATTTCCGGCTGTAAGACCCGTCGGATGGTCCCGTCGGATGGCACCGTCCCTTTCTCTTCGTGGTGACACTCCAGCATTGTGGACTGTTTGATGTTAGGTCCTCACCCTAAGATCTGACGGCGGCTGTCTGTGTACCACTTTATACCATCTACCATCAAGGTACTGTCAGCGTGTGTTTTTTGTCCTCATGATGGCCTGTGCATGGAACCGTTGAGGTTTAACCCCATGAATTGCTGGTGTCTGCTGGTGGAACTGTTTGTGCACATTGCTTACTACTCTACAGCCCTGTATATTATCCTATATGGACTGTTTTCTCCCTTGTTTTTAGAAGTGGATCTGCAATAAATAGATTATTTTTTCTCTATATTTATATGATTATTTTCTTTTATCCCAACAACATTGGGCTTATATATTTTATATATATTTTACAGACATTTACGAGCACGGACTTGTTTTGTGTATATTATTGTGGAACTGGAGAGGTGGCTGTGCAGAGCATGTATTTGGTTGCATGGATGGCTAGGCATACTGGAAGGAGACCTTATAAGGCAATAGCAGGACTAACTGGTAGCAGACTGTAGCTGGAATGTAGCAGCCTGAAGCAGGACTGACTGGCAGCAGAGTGACTATAACAGGACTGATTGGTCATGACTGTATTAGGAAGACTGGTAGCAGACTGTAGTGGACTAACTGGTAGTGACTGTAGTAGGCGGACTTGTATGTTAGATAGGAGCTTGGGTACACCCTCAGGTGATATCAGGATACAGTACTTGAGCAGGAACAGCATCTCTTGCTCCGGTTTCAAAAGGTTTCCAGGTCAACTGACACAGCTTTGACACTCCGGGTAATACAGGGACATGTCAGTATCTGCGGGTTGCACAAGAGCCACCAGCATTTGGATAAGTGACAGTGACACTGGGATTTATGCTCACTGCCAACTTTCTTACTCACTGACCTCTTTCCACAACTGAGAGGGATCCAGTTGGTCCTTGCTTTATTATATAAAAAAGATGCAGAGTAATGTAGAGTTAGTTACCCTCTCTGTGATCCATTTAACTTATATAATGTCTTAAGAGTGAACATTTTAAATATTGCAGCTTGCTATCTATGTGGTGGCTGCATTAGCTTTTTTTCCTGGCCTTTTATTTTATTTTTACCTTGTGATCCTGTCAGTATCACATTTCTTGCCCTAGGGTGACAACACTTACTCACCATACTGTGCCAATAGAGGAAAACCATTTTCACCCTAGGACGGGACTGCAGAACACTTTTACATAGGTGAAAAGGGCAAGTCTAATATTGCTTGAAATAGCATTACAGTATAGCCAAAGTTACAGAATTTCTAGACATCTGGTAAGATCAACAGGTATTTTTTTATCAAACAGATTTAACAAAATGCTTTCAAGGCTATAAATGTAATACACTGCAGCTTACCAGGCCTTAGATGTGGTGGCTTTTTTTTCTCTACTATGTCTATGGAAGTATCTATATAGCAAAGACCATGGAGAATACCATCAACTCTGAAATGTAAAAAAGGATAAAAGAAAGGTTAGAGCAGTATTTTCTAAAAGAAAAAAAAAACATTGCAATTTTATTGCCACACAGGATTTAAGCCATGGATGTATTAGATGTCATGGCTGTCAGATGGAAGCGATCAGGGGGCTGTACAGCCGCTCAATCACTTCCAAGTACCCCCCAGAATGCTTGCCTTTCACCCCTGTCATGTTCCCTGGGCTCTGTGCTCCAATCAAATGGACCGGCATAGTGGGTTGCTTCCTACTAAGTATCCAGAAGCAATGTGTAAAATGTAATTTCCAGGTTATGCTACCATGTTTCCCGGCCACTGTGGCTGATCTGTGTTGCTTTAAAGGAGGAAAGGTGAGACATCAGGGGTCTAATAGATCACTGGTCTCATTAAAGAAAACCGCCCACATTAAAAGTATCAATATGTGATAGAGAATAAAGTTTGTTGAAAAAAAGTATAATAAAAAATTAAGTTACACTCAACCATTTAAACCCCTGAAAAATGTTGAGCCCCCCCCCCCCCCCCTCAAATACACGCACATATAAATATATGTGTCAGGAATGCCTACACATGAAAATGTCAATTGCACTACACATGTTACATATCGCCACTAACTCTTGAGCAAGAGCAATAACTATAACTGTAGGACCATTATTCATGGTTAACTCCAAACCAGTGACCTGTGCCCCTACAAGTCACTGGTTTAGAATTAACTATGAATAATGGTCCTACAATTGGGTGCACCTGTGAAATAGCAACACATTTTAGTACCTTTTTTTATATGTTGACTATGGAGAAATTTAGGGTACAAAAATGTGTTTCTATTCACAGGTGCACGTAATTTTAAGCCTTGAAAAGTTGGGTATCTCTTTACTCGGTGAAAACCCTTCTTTTATATTTTACCAGAAAATTGGGTACACACAATGGGCCAGATTCAGGTAGAGTTAGGCTGGAGTATCCATTGATCCGCCAGCCTAACTGTCACTTTAAGCCGGCGTTTTTGTTTTCTGTAAGCAGAAAACAAGAAACGCCGGGTTGGAGTTCCGATGCGATCGGCGCAATTGAATTTCACCATCGCATCGTTACTTCAACTTAAAAATGGCGTCAGGGGCGTTCCCGCTGATTAACGCTGAAAAAATATGTTAATCAGCGGGAGTCGGAAATTCACAATCTTTTTCGGGCGCGACGCAGTGACTTTACGACGTTTCCGGAAGCGATACGCGACGTAAAGATAAAGCAGCCCCCTAGTGGAGTATCCTATGTTAAGTATAGGCGTCGTCATCGCGTCGAAAAAAATAATAATCGCGTCGCTTGCGTAAATTTTTTTTTTTTAAAACAACTCAAAAATGGCTATAGCAGCAAAGGGTCCTATTTATATAAATGTCAGAATGAAGTCACATAAATTAGTCAAATTGCTCCTAGACCCTGGACACAGTATTGCTCCCGTAAGGGGTGTCTGGGAGGAGGCCTGTCCCCGTTTCCCTATTTTGCTTCAAGTATTATATATTCTGGTTGATATGTTTGCCAATTATTGATTTGGACTTATGCTTTATTCTGTAATACATGCGGTGCTGTTCTACCACCCGGCATACCCTATGTTGTTCTTATATGTTTCGCTGCCAGCTTGTTGTATTGCATAGCTCTGCCTTACTATGTACGTGTTCTTTGTAAAACCAAATAAAAATATATTGAAGAAAAAAAAATAGTCAAATTGCTTTTCAATTTTTGTAGTGTGAAACTTTTTACAATAAGACTAGTCTTTAGTATGTATTTTGCAAGTTTAAACTAAAAGGCATTATATTATAGAATTTAGGCCAAAGGTGAAAATTAAATTTTAAACTAGCCACAGGAAATTATTATAATTTACTGAAATGTCATGAGATGTCATTTACTGGATGATGGTAGCACTGATTAAAAGTAGTGGTTGTGCTCTGCAACCTTTTGATTCACAATACTGTACCAGAGATCACATCTTCATCAAATGATTGCTGGTACACAAGGTCAGACAGATTCCTCTTATAACTTCTGCTTCAGCATCCACCCACATAAACACTTGCCTACAGTGGATCTGATGCATTTATTATTCTCTTTATTTCCCTGTGCTGACATTTCTTTCTTATGTGGTTTCCTAGTAATTGATTTCTTTATTTCCTAAGTGAAATATGTTGGTCTATGAATTACATAGTGTAAATTCTTAATTAAACAACGAGAAATTCTAGATGGTATGTCTCACTGAATAATTGCGCTAAAAAGACTTAGGCCCGGATTCACAAAGCACTTACGCCGTCGTATCTCGAGATACGCCGCGTAAGTGTAAATATGCGTCATCGTATCTGTGCGCCGTACCCACAGAACTAAGATACTGACCTCATCCGACCGACGTAAATTGCCTACGCCGCCGTAGAGTGGGCGCATATTTACGCTGGACGCATTTGGCACTCCAATTGATTTTCGGTGCAAATATGCAAATGAGGGAGATACGCCGATTCACGAACGTACTTGCGCCCGGCGCATGATTTAAGCGATTTGCTTAAGGTTTACGTCCGGCGTAAAGTTATTCCCCATATTGAAGGCGCAACTCATGCAAAGGTATGGACCAGGGAACGAATGCCGTCCAATTTTACGTAGTTTACGTTGCACGTGAATAGGGCTGGGCGTAGGTTACATTCACGTCGTAGGCAGTGATTTGACGTATTTTATGCAGTTGTTTCTACGTGATTGTGAGCATGCGCACTGGGATGCATCCAAGGTATGACGCATGGGCAGTTCATTTTAAGTACTTGTGTGATGCTCGGCCCATCATTTGCATGGGGTCACGCTTCATTTAAATGTATCACGCCCACTTCCAGCCCACTTCCACCTACTTTGACTTACGCTGACTTACACCGATGAATATACGCTATGCCGGCGCAACGTTGGGAGCATTAGCTTTGTGAATTCCATGCTTGCCTCTCTGCGCTGGGCCGGCGTGGCCTAAAGAAGATACGCTACGGCGGCATAAATATATGCGGCCTAAGTGTGTATCTTTGGTCAGAATGTAAAATTGTATATTTATTTGCACATTGTACAGTATTTCAAATATTTTGTAGCCCAATCCTATTAAAGTAATTGTAAAGTCTCAACAGTAAACTCACATTATACTTTCTCTTTTAGGGTAATAGTAATAGCGCTGTCTTTTTTTCACCAATAACATTGCTAAATATCCTTATAAAGCACTGATTTTGTGCAGTCACATGTTTTTTTCCCCCCCTTGTCATTCCCAAGCAGAGGGACTTAAGTAGGATCTTCACTGACATATGTCATTACATCAGTAGAGGAATTATCTGTGTATCTTCCTCTCTCCCCCTCCCTCCAGAGAACACTTACCTTTTCCCTGCGATCCAGTGATGTATCTCCGCAGTGCAAGTGAAAACAAAGTAAAAACACACTGATACAATTGGTTTACAATTAAAAATAATATACAGTGACCTTTGATTGCCCCCCAGTGCTTTCTCCAGTGCTGCCCTTGTCTGCAGATTTACTGTACCTGTGTCTGTAAACTGCACAGCGACCATGGCATCAAAGCACGCCTCTACCTCAAAACCGCTATGCGACCTGCTTGAAAACAGCGACAGCAATCCGGAATCACTTGCGGAGGAGTTGAGTGACAACGACGCATGGGAAAGTTCGTCATCAGACGCAGAAAGCGATTTTAGCGACAATCCTGCGCCTGTGCCCAGCGATGTGGACTTGGTGCGCAATTGATTGCGCTACAGAGCATGTAGCACCACCAAGATTTCCGTTTACAGGAGCACCGGGGATCAAAGTGGACGTTGAGGATGACAATCCCTTGGAATACCTCCAACTTTTTTTGACGGATGAAGTGATCGCCAAAATCGTTTTGGAGACGAATCGATACAAGGAACAGCAAGCTGCTACCCATCAGCTATTTTCATGGCACAGAAAATGGGAGCCTGTAACCAGCGACGACATCTGGAAGTTCCTTGGCCTCATCATTTTACAGGGAGTGGTGGGGAAACCCCTGCAAAAATGGTATTGGACAACCAATAAATTATTAACAAGAAAAAATTGCGCTTATCTAAAAAATAGTTCTCAAATACCAATAAAGATGAAATGAAAACAAACACTATAACAGGAAGGCAGCAGCTCTTATGCAAATCATACAAAAGAAGACAAGATAAAAACGGGGGGGGTTAGAGCTGCGCCATGACATCCGGACACAGTATGAACCGATAGTCCTCAATCCCAATAGGGTAACAAAAGTTCTTCCTCATAAATTAAAAATGAAAAAGAGTCTGTGTTATATATACAGCTTGGAGAAATATGTATCTGCTTGGGGCGGGATGTAACAGTCACCACGTGATACACTGCACACTTCACTCTTCTGTGAGACCCACCACCAGTTGTATTAGCAGCTTACCAGATGGACTATAAATGACAGCAATCGGCTATAGCCCAGCCGCGGCCTTTGCAGGGAAATTCACTTCCTAGATGGAACACAGCAGACCCAGATTCCAGTCCAACAGCCAAACACCAGACACCACCACGCGGTCATGTATAGAGAATAGCAGACATAGTGTAATCCCGCAAAGGTTATTTATTAAAACACAAAGTTAAAAACTCACATTGTATTGGAGTATTGTGGACACATAAAAAGTTTGTTGCCGGCCGGCGAACACATAGGCGGAGCCCTTTCTCCTGAACACGATGACGTCACCGCACGTCCTCCCACACCTTTTTTTGGAACCGTCATGTCGGAGTACAGATTTTCATTGATCATGAAATATTTGCACTTTGCAAATAACGAGGACTTTGATGAGCGTTCTCATCCAGCTCCAAAGCTGAAAAAAAATTGGAGATTTACCAGATTATTTTGCAGAATTTTCAGCAGACCTATGTTCCTGAGCGGGACATTACCATCGATGAAAGTCTCATGGCCTACAAAGGTAGGCTCAGCTGGATACAGTTCATTGCATCAAAGCGCGATTGCTTTGGCATAAAATCGTTTATGCTGTGTGAATCCAGCTCTGGGTACATCTGGAACTTAGTCCTGTATACAGGGAAAGGGACCAAATTCTGCCCGCGATTCAGCGGTTTTGGAATGGCAACCGCTTCGGTTCTTTCCTTGATAGAGCCACTGCTGAACCAGGGCTACTGTGTTACTACAGACAATTTTTATACCTCTCCAGAACTGTATGAGTTCCTTCTCCTAAATAAGACCGACACTTATGGGACCGTGAGGCCTAACTGGCGTGACATGCCGTCAGCATTTGCCAACAAAAAGCTTGGGAAAGGAGAAGTTGCTGCATGGCAGAAGGGGAAAATGATGGCACTGAAGTGGCGGGACAAAAAAAGATGTTTCCCCTATGAGTAGAGTCCATAACACCTCCACCGTCATGGTCCATACCAGAGGTGGAAAGGATGTTATGAAGCCACAGGTTGTGTTGGACTACAACCACACTATGGGAGGTGTGGACAGGGCTGTGCAGGCCATGACCTTTTACCCAGCGATGAGGAAGCAGCAGAAAAAATACTACAACATTTTTTTCCAACATCTTTTGAAACAATGCCTCTGGAATTCCGTCATCCTAATGAAAAAAACAAGTGACAGGTTTATGGTCCATGCGGACTTTATGTGGAAGGTGGCAGAATGGATCTTTCAGAAGTACCAAACGCCAACAGCGGCAAACCGTTCTGGACGTCGGGCTGCTGGTGTTGTGAACCCTGAATGACTGACTGGTCGTTATTTTTTGGACCACATTCCACCCACTGAAAAAAAAAACAGCACCCACAAGGATGTGTGTGGTTTGCTGCTCCAAGCGCGACGACAACGGAAAAAAAATCCGTAAAGAAACGCGTTTCTATTGTCCCAACTGCGACGTTGGACTTTGTGCTGTACCTTGCTTTAAAAAATGTCATACCCGAGACGTTTACTGAATAATGATATTGCACCCTTGTTTGACCCCCCAAAAAAGTTTTTGAATATATTATTTACTAAAAATGATTGAATAAAAAGTATTGTTATTATTAAATTATTATTTGTTATTATTTATTATATTATAATTTATTATTTTGTGTTTCAAACTTTATCATACCCGGGATGTCTACTAGACTCTGGTTTGGACAGATTTAGGTGAGTTATTCCTAAGAATTACAGGCCTGCAATCTAAAACGCCAAATTTCCATGCAAAATAATGGTACCGCTTTCAGCACCTAAAATCTGAAAGAATCATACCGCCAGGGAGGTTAATAAGAATGGTCTTGGTGTTTTCAAACTTACTTTTTGAAGTATCCCACACATGTACTTCCTTGAATGTTGTGATCTTATTCACTATACCCTGTGAGTAGGTGCTGCTGTGTCACAGAATTCACAAAGCCTGTCTTCTTCCGCACTACATAGGTGCTGAGAGGAGTGCCAGGTGGCAGAGTCAGTACAGGAATCACTACTTGCATGCATAAAGGTACCATGGGATATATAGTTCTTAGAAACTGAAAGTTAACAGCAGAGGAGAAGCTGCAAAGCATGCAGGGAATTCATAAAGTTATGGGAAGAGGTGGTCAGTATACAGGCAGCAATCACATCAGAAAATTAATAATCTTATCAATTGTAAATATTGTTTGTATTGCTATTACAATACTTTTTTTTAAAGTGTTACATTACATTACAGGTCAAGTGACATCCTTGGGTGCACCCATATTTTTAGGCTACGGGAGCGTTGGAGCTACAGCCAGCAATGATAGAAAATAAAGACACATTTTATTTAGCATCCACTTTAGCATCCCAATGGGGACAAGTGTTATGTGCACAGGATTCTCTTGAGGATTTAACATGTTTTTTTCCCCTCTGGTGATACATTTCCTTTAACAGTGCAGCCAAGTTTGTTCACTTTTTTTAAACAGATTTTTCTGCTTACCCTCTATAAACTCTTTTTTGTTTCTCATTTTCAAATTCATTTTCTCTTTCGCCATGTCATGTCCATATATGCTTAAATCTCATCCTTCGCATTTAACCACTTGCTTACTGGGCACTTATACCCCCCTCCTGCCCAGGTGATATTTCAGCTTCCGGCACTGCGTCGCTTTAACTGACAATTGCGCGGTCGTGCGACGTGGCTCCCAAACAAAATTGACGTCCTTTTTTCCCCACACGTAGAGCTTTCTTTTGGTGGTATTTGATCACCTCTGCGGTTTTTATTTTTTGCGCTATAAACAAAAAAGAGCGACAATTTTTTAAAAAATACAATATTTTTTACTTGTTGCTATAATAAATATCCCAATTAAAAAAAAAAAAAACGTTTTTTTCTCAGTTTAGGGCGATACGTATTCTTCTACATATTTTTGGTAAAAAAAAAAAAAATTAATTGCAATAAGCGTCTGGTTTGCGCAAAATTTATAGTGCCTACAAAATAGGGAACAGAATTATTATTTTTTATTATTTTTTTTTTACTAGAAATGGCGGCGATCTGCGATTTTTATTGGGACTGCAACGTTATGGCGGACACATCGGACACTTTTGACACATTTTTGGCGTCATTCACATTTATACTGCGATCGGTGGTATAAAAATGCACTAATTACTGTATAAATGTGACTGGCATTAAAGGGGTTAACACTAGGGGGTGAGGAAGGGGTTAAATGTATTCCCTGCATAGTGTTCTAACTGTGGGGGGAGGGGGGGTGACTGGGGGAGGTGACCGATCTGTGTCTCTATGTACAAGAGACACAGATCCGTCTCCTGCTCTCCAGAGACAGAACGCTGTCTCTATGTAAAACGGCAATGAGAGATGATCTATGAGATCATCTCTCATTGGCCGCACAGATCGCATCGCAAACGGCCACTCTGATTGGCCGTTCGCGGCGATCTGTGATTGGCTGTGTCCAAGGGACACGGGCAACACAGTGTTTCCCCGCAGCGCGCTCTGGAGCGCGCGCCGGGAATCAGCTAGTGACAAGCCGTCAATTGACGGCTTGTTGACAATTTATATCTGCGCTAGTGCCGTCATTCGGCTGTAGCGCGGATCTCAAGTAGTTAACTTTCTATTTGACCTATTGCGTACATCTGCACATGCTGTTTTACTAAAGGCAATTAGGCTGCTCACTTTGCAAGTGCAGTTGCAATAATTTTCCTTAGTAAATGTAATGTGGTAAAGCTTGACTCTGTAAAGAATACCCAATCAGGTGCATGCACGTAATTGGATGATGGAAATCAGCAAAGCTTTACCATATTCACTAAGCTCTGGGAAAATGAGTGCAGCTGCACTTGCAAAGTGAACAGTCTATTTGCTGCTTCACATCTCAGCATGATTGGGCATGCTGAAGTCATGTGGTGCCTTTCCTGAGTTTTGACTGGATGTTGCTCATCATGGGGCGTGATCCTCAAGATCAGCAGAAGATCAGTGTGACTAAGGAGGATATTTATGGAGCAGTTAGCTCCCAGAGCCAGCAGAAATAGTAGGAGAGTGTAGAGGTGGGCGGGGAGTCTTGTGGCATCATGACTCCACTCACTGAGCTCCGGCAAATAGACCCACCCAATAAAGGTAGCTGCAGTTGCTTCAGTGCTTAGTACATTAGGAGAAGCTCTGCTGACTTTCATCATCCAATCATGTTTAAGCTAAAATGCTGTTTTTTTTTCATCTCTGTTTAAAAAAAATGCTGTTTTTTATTTTCCTTGCATGTGATTGAATATTTTTTTGTAAAGTTTACCTCATTTACTAAGCTCTGGATCAACTGCACTTGCAATCTGCACAGTCTATTTGTCTCCATTTGGTACACAGTCTTTGTGCTATAATTGTGGTGCTACAAGCAAGAGTCTAACAAACATGTGCAAACCTCAGCACATTAATTTTAAAAAAAAATATGAAAAGTCTACCATCACATAGCCTTTCCTGCACACAGGTACCTTTAAGACGAATTTCATTAATAGTGACTATTGAGCAACCAGGAGGTGTTGTAGAATATAGCATAAACAGTGCAGGAATCATGAGTATGACATATACAGCCTAGTGTATGCAGTCTCATTTGGACAGAACTCTACTGACAGCAGCAAATCCCTGTGACAACAAACAAGTACATAACAAATAAGGGTGGCCAAAGGACTCTCACCACTTTAATGCTGCAGATGACCTCCTGATGGCAATCTCACATAATCTGTTAAAACCAGTAGTCAGCAATGCTCTGGTTCTCCCTCTCAAACCTGGTGTCCACATGGTTCTTTGGTTCAGCAGTCCATCCCCTGATAGTCAATCCTGTAGGTGAGATAGACTTTGAAGAGGGACACTATCCCTTTAGCACAATGGAGGGGGTAAAGCCTAACTCCATGTTTACTGTGACTTTAAATCGTTAATTTTGGCCAAGCCAAAATAGAATCTGGACAGCTGCACTCCAGTAGCCACCTTTATTTTACAAAAAAGTCTTTAAAGCATAACTCCATGAAAATGTATTTTTGTTCAATGCAGTGGGGCCATTCCCACAATGAATGGGTTAACTGCTGGTTTTGTCAAGGGGCACACAGAATAGCTATACTTAGCAAATTGCTTGATCCTACAGATACCAGAGCTGCAGCGGGTGTCAGTGTACGACACCCCAAACGCAGGTCGCAAATGCAGTGAATATGTCTGCACTGGATTGCGTAATACAAAAGTACCATGCAATCCAGTTGCAGTGTGTTTTCAAAAGTAATGCATGCACTACTTTGGTGCGATGCCATTTAATTTGAGCCCATTTAAAATGAAAAGGGTCAAACCACAGCACACACAATTACTTGTGAATTTGTGCAGGAATGCAGTGCAATGCAGTTCCTGGGCAATTCATAGTGTGCAGGGTTAGGACTTTTTGGAAAATAAAGATGGCTACAGAAGTGCAGCTGTACAGCCTAATGACACTCAGTTTACTGCCACCCATATGCCTGTCCTTTAAACAAGTTGACAGTAAGCTGACAGATATACTGCACAGGTATCAGGTGGCATTAAACTGAGTGTTGTTACATGGGGATGCACAGGCTATTCTAGCACAGGCACTTCTAGCAGTTCTCTTCAATTTATGTTGGGGTACAACACTTTCCTCTTGTCTCCTCCATCACCTAGATCACCCCAACTGCTTTACTGCATGCACTTCATCAGCTTATCTGTTTTCTCCCCAAATCAGAGCCACTCGCGCACGACACTATACACAGGCACAAGCCTGTGGGATGAAGATTTGAACAGCTTACTTAACCGTTGGATGTGGAGGCAGTGGCACCACTCCCCTGCTGTCTTCTAAGCCAATAGGTAGCTCTTTCATGAGTCCCCCCTCCTGATATCACAGAGGATCTCCCGGGTCCCGGCATGTACGTCTACTATGTGAAACATAGGAGGGTGGCAAAATTTATGTATAGACTTCCGGCCTGGCCTCTCTGCCTATCAGCAGTGTGGAGGAGACAGGCTGGTGTATGGCAGAGTGGGATATTGATTGATGATCTGGGGGGGTTGTACCCCTGTGAGCCCCCCCCCACCTTATCTACGCCCCTTGGCATAGAAGTATTGTACAAACAAAAATGTTTTCTTTTAAACCATATGCAAATAAGTTTTACACCCTTAACA
Organism: Rana kukunoris; assembly: GCA_029574335.1. Taxonomy (NCBI): domain Eukaryota; kingdom Metazoa; phylum Chordata; class Amphibia; order Anura; family Ranidae; genus Rana; species Rana kukunoris. The sequence goes on along the minus strand of CM056052.1, from coordinate 252,339,169 downwards.
ACCTTTTATTTTGCTGAAAGTATTCAGTTGTCAAGAGAAATAGGTTATATTAATTAGTTACCGTTATTACAGTGTGACACGATAGAGCTAGAAAGGGAGGATGCAGGCAACAAAGGACAACAGAGAGCAGAATAAAGAAATCATTTATACATAGTAGCATGAATGTTGCTTTCCACCCTATAGGTGATATAATGGGGTAGATTTACTAAAGGTTAAAGAGAGGGGTTAATTTACTAAAGGCCATAGACTGTGGACTCTGCAAGTGCAGTTGCACACATTTTCCCTAGAGCTTAATACATGTGCTAAAGCACTGCTGATTTCCATCAATCCAATCATGTGCAAGCAAAAATGCTTTTTTTTTTTAATTTTGTTTTCTTGCACCTGACTGGGTATTATTTACAAAGTGAAGCTTCACCACATTAGATTTACTAAAGAAAATATGTGCTACTGCTACTGCACTTGCAAAGTCTTTTTGCCTTTAGTAAATCAACCCCAAAACTAATCAATTTAAATGTATAGAACTATTCTCAAGGATATTGTTCAGTGTGCAGCCGAGACATGAGTACTAACAAAAGCAAAGGCATTTGAGGATGATGAATTGATAGAAGCTGATAGATAACGGATAAAAAATATGGTCAAATAAAGAAGTATAAAGCATTCAAGCATGTATTAAAAACTCATGTTTTATAAAGCCTAACAATGTGATGAGGACAGTAGAAGGAATCCTGAAAGAAATATGCACGGGGAATCCAGAAAGAAGGGATAAAGACCAAAGAAGTGATGTAAAAAATATGTGAAGGGCAAGACCTAGAAGAGCTGCAAATCAGATGTAGGAGATTGAGAACAAAGAATAGATTAGAATGGGCTACAACTGTGCAGAAAATCCTACAAAGTGACAAAGAACTCACTGAAAGATAAAATATGGAATTGCTAGTTAATGCATATCATTTGTTCCATAAACCACAATTGGGATGAATGTAAACATTTTAACATTTCTGACAGGAAAGTTGACTGATAAATTATATTACTTTGTGCTGACTGATTTGTTGACACAAATCTGAAAAGCAAAGTGTATGTTATTTTTCACAGACAGTGCATTCAGAATTAAAAAAGAAATACATCTTAGAAGCCAAGAGTTCTCATGTACACTGAGCGTTTAGCCCCAGTGCATAAGACTCCTATGTTTTGGTACAGTTGAAAGGCACAGGCGCACCATCCAGCTCTTGCTGCTGGCAGCCTGTACACTCTATAAGTGGCTGAGGACTCGTGCAACGGGATAGGGCTGGACAGCTCACTTAGTGCTACTAAAGTATAAATAGATCTTTAGTGAGACCTCATTTAGAAAACTGTTCAGTTCTGGAAACCTTACTTAAAAACATATATTGATAAGATATAATGAGTCCAGAGATGGGTAACAAAAATGGTGAAAACTCTGGGGGATAAAATATATTAAGAGTGACTTAAGAAACGTAATTTGTTCTCAGAGTCTCAGGTAATCGTGCTAGGGAAAGGTCTGGGATGAAAACACAGAAAGTGACCTGGGGTGTGCCGGGGTCACGTGGTCGGTATGCCTAAAAGGGGCATACCCAAGTAGAAGTAAAAGAGAAGAAATGCAAGAAAAAAAGGGAAGGGTGGGTGGGACACAAAATAAACTGTCAGCAGGAAGGAGGATAGAGGGCGGGTTTAAATACCTCCCGACTCCTCCTACAAATTCAGGCTGACCTGCGGTCAGCCTTCCAACTTGTACTCGGAGTCTCAGGTAATTGTGCTAGGGAAAGGTCTGGGATGAAAACACAGAAAGTGACCTGTGTTGTGCCGGGGTCACGGGGTCGGTATGCCTAAAAGGGGGCAAAAATAAGACCGTAGGATGAGCTTGCAAGAGATTGAAATAAAAGTAGCCGTATGTAACCTTGAGCAGCCAATGCAAGAAAGCCTGTGACAACCCAACATGTGGATTCGGGATATGTTCAGAAATGGATGCAAACCCACCAACCTAACTCCTCAACAACGTGTACGCGGACCCCCCGGGGAAAAGCCGCCGAAACTGCGTCTATACGGAAAACACGGTCGGTACAGGCATGAAGTGCAACCCTAGTCTAGGCAGCAGGGAACGACAATGTGACATGTACTGTGCTAGCAAAAAAGGGAGCACTAGGGAAAGGAAAGTGGCCTATCCCTTGGTACATCCGCAGTAGCCACCAAGAGACGGTCTAAGACTGACCGAGCACCAGTTTGTAGGATCGCTTGAGCCAAGAGTGGCAGAAAAGGTAATAAACGCAAGTCGATATTGAATGGGCAAAAGAACCCAAGAAACCGAGATGGAAAAAACCTGGAAGGTATTTCAGGAGTCACAAGCTTCCTAGGCTAAAATAAAAATGACTAGCTAACCCAGCTTCATCCGTAGCAGGAAAACTGGGACAATGTGCAAAGGTGTATTTAGGTTTTGTGCTGCCCTAGGCCTGACTAAACTCATGCACCCCCTAATTTAAATATGACCCACCCTTCCTGTCAAGGACACACCCCTTCCTCTCTGAGGAAGAGGTGACGATTAGCTGCTAGACCCCTGCACTGCCAATGGGAAGATGTCACATATTCTCCTATACCAAGAACCACCACGTTTTCCATCTGGCAGCAGCAGAGGCAGGAGCAAAGCAGGATTACTAGTAATGTAAAAATAACTGGGGGGGGGGGGTGCATGTCTTTAGAGACACACTGTGCCCTTTAAAAATCCAATCGGTGCAAACTGACAGTCTTAGCCCATTTAATGTTGTCTAGGAATGTCTGTAATGAATGTTGTCCAGTAAATTTAAGATTTCCCTTTTCCCAGGCAGCAAAGCAAGATGAAAAAGCAAACATGGCTGAGTTTAGAGGCACCTTAATCCCTTATTAAACATCCCTCGCTGAGGCTCGCTCAGCCTCTTGTCTCATCAGTTTGTACCTACCTGCTAAGATCTGAGTGCTGTGGCTGCCTGAAGTTTGTTTCCACAGTCCATCCACCGTCCACCATCATTCTCCTCTCTCTCTGCTCCTCCTCTTCTCCTCCCGTCCAGAGCAGATGCTACCTATGATGCCGCGCGGAGGCTGGTAGGCGGAGCATTAGGCTCCATTAGGTTCCGCCTCCACAACGTGCATGCCGTGCACCAGATGTATCATGCCCAGGGCCATTGATCATTGCATCTATGGGGGTGGCACTGGCAGTCGCTCGCTACCCACAGTATGCGGTGCCGTGTGGCACACAGAAAGGCTGACAGCCCCCGCCACGGGAGGCGGCACTCGGGTGGCCATGACTGCCTCTGAGTTGGGAAGACGTTTGTGGGGGTTTTCGTGTGGGGGCCACCCCCGCAAAGTGCCGCCCTAGGCCTAGGCCATCTCTGAAGGTGTGGCACAGGTGTATGAGCCTAGGACCTGCTGGAAAAAGGCGGGCAACTAAAACAGGACAGAGCATCCCCTGTTGTATTCTCTACCCCACTGATGACATGTGATGACAATGAAAGAGGAACTGAAAAGGGCAGTCAAACCAGACAACACGCAACAAAGAGTTAAGACCTATAACTGTTTGAAAACAATCCTTGAGGTAGACCGATTACCCATGCCATAACCGGGCCTACCATATCCTTAGCCGTCAGGACGTTGAGCCAGGACGCCAGTTCTGTAGATCGGCTGGACACCGTTTGGAAACTTCCATGAGGAAGAAAATATCTACCTCCCTTACCACTACTCATGCAGCTGACCGAGACTAAAGATGCAGTAACGTCGTGCAGGATAGTATATGTAGCACAAGACTGAAAACATGTCAATCTCAAGGACCTAGCAAGGCCGAGCTAACTCAGGGCTAATGAACCTGAAGACGTGTTAGGCCATTGTATGAGAAATGAAATGTCAAGATGCATGAAATGTATGAGAAACGGATGAGGAGACTTGCCACTGTACAAGCCAATTATAAACGCTCATCTCAATCTGTAAGCACCCATAAACGTGATGGGTGACCCCCCCAGCGGTGAAACGCCATGAACCTAACATGAACATACCAATACGACCAACGAGGAAAACAAAATTGTATGAGAAGAACGAAATTGTATGAGAAATCGTAGACACATGCGAAAACATAAAACACACAAGAAAATGAAAACACACGAGAACGTAAACACATGAGGACATAATTAGCATGAAAAACATAAAACACATGAGGACATAATACATGAGAAACTTAATCGCATGAGAACATAACTAGCCTGAGAAACGTAATCGCATGAGAAACGTAATGGCGTGACACATGATCGCACGAGCACACGAATGGCATGAGGAACGTGAACACATGAGAACATAACTAGCATGAGAAACGCAATCGCATGAGAAACGTAACCGCATGAGAAACGTAACCGCATGAGAACATGAATACCATGCAAAACAAAAATCACATGAGAACATGACTCGCATGAGAACATAAAAACCAAACATGAATACCATGAGAAACATAATCGCATGAGAACATGAACACCATGAAACCATGAGAAACGTAATCGCACGAGAAATGTAATCGCATGAGAACATAACTAGCCTGAGAAACGTGACACATGAGAACATACCTTGCACGAGAAACGTAACCGCACAAGGAACGTAATTGCATGAGGACATAACAAGCCTGAAACGTAATCGCACGAGAAACGTAAGCCATGAGAACATAACTCTCATGAGAAACGTAATCGCATGAGAACAAACTTGACCTGAGAAACGTAAACCGCATGAGAAACGTAATTGCACGAGAACATACCTCGCCTGAGAAAAGTAATCGCATGAGAACAACCTAACCAGAGAAACTTAATCGCATGAGAAATGTAACACATGAGAACATACCTCGCATGAGAAACGTAATCGCATGAGAACAACCTAACCTGAGAAACGTACTTGCATGAGAGAAAGTAACACATGATAACATGCCTCGCATGAGAAACGTACTCGCATGAAACAACCTAACCTGAGAAACGCAATCGCATGAGACAACGTAACACTTGAGAACATACCTCGCATGAGAAACGTAATCGCAAGAGAGCAACCTAACCTGAGCAACGTACTCTCATGAGAAAGCGTAACACATGAGAACATACCTCGCATAATAAACGTAATCGCATGAAAACAACCTAACCTGAGAAACGCAATTGCATGAGAAAATGTAACACATGCGAACATACCTCGCATAAGAAACTTAATCGCAAGAGAACAACCTAACCTGAGAAACGTACTCGCATGAGAAAACGTAACACATGAGAACATATCTCACATAAGAAACGTAATCGCATGAAAACAACCTACCGTGAGAAATGCAATCGCATGAGAAAACTTAACACATGAGAACATACCTTGCATGAGAAACGTAATCGCAAGAGAACAACCTAACCTGAGAAACGTACTCACATGAGAAAACGTAACACATGAGAACATACCTTGCATGAGAAATGTAATCGCATGAAAACAACCTAACCTGAGAAACATACTCGCATGAGAAAACGTAACACATGAGAACATACCTCGCATGAGAAACGTAATCAACCTAACCTGAGAAACGCAATCACATGAGAAAATGTAACACATGAGAACATACATCGCATGAGAAATGTAACACATGAGAACATGACCACATACCTAGCCTGAGAAACGTATGAGAAACGCAACGCATGGGAAACATAAAACATGTAAAAAATGAATTGAATAGCCTACCGTATGTGACTGACCATACACTAACCGAACATTGATCATGTCACTCCAACCAGAATCCTGAGACAGGGGAGATTGTAGGTAGAAGCCGCTTGTATGACTCCCCCCTAACACAAAATGATGGTTATCAGCATGGGTAGGCCCTGGGTTGGGGGTTTAATGTCTGTGTATAGTTGTAAAATAATATATGTAAATGGGCCATTCTCTCATCTTAAACCTGGGGCAGACATGTACGCTACGGCAGGAGTGCTGGGACAGAAACGAAAAAAAAAATGCCTGGAGTAAAAACGCTATAACAGAGAAATACTGCCAGCGTGACCTGAGGGGGATGTGGGTGGACAGCCCCCCCTTCCATACAGCTAGTGTGACAACGGAGAAAGTTGGACTGCCCCCCCAATGCTGGCAGCATAACTGCTGAAGAACAGGTGGACAGCCCCCCTCAAACTGCTTGCATGCAACCCCCTGCAGCAGTGAGGTGACCCAAACCCCCCTCTCGCTGCCAGTGTGGCCCTGAAGGAAGCCCCACCTCACAACACTGGGAAAAGTGGCTGGATAGATGGTTGATGGATGTACCCCCTCCTCGTGACACCAGCGAGAGCACCAGAAGGAGGGGTGAGTGGACGAGCGGGCAGCCCTGCCAATGCTGCCGGCGTGAGCCCAGAGGAGATAGGTGGGTGGCCTCCCCCATGGTGCTTGGCGTGCGCCTGGAAGAAAAAGGGGGTGCCTGAATGAACCAGGAGAAGGAAGGGAGGCGTGTGGAAGTCCCTATGATGCCTAACGTGAGTACCCGGAGACAGGAAGCGAGAACCCCAACCCCCATGGAGCTGGTGTGCGAATCGGGTGGTAAGCGGCTCCCCCCCCTCCCCCTGATGATTGCTGTGCTAAGCGGGATAAGCGGGTGGGTGGGATAAGCAGGCGACCCCCTCCCCTCCATGATGCCCTACGGGGAACCGCCACAAGCCTCCAGCAGCCGACCTGCCGCTCCTCAATGAAACCAGCAGTGACGCGTCCCCCTGTCAACCCTGAACGATACGCCGACACGAAATAAACCATCAGCAGGAAGGAGGATAGAGGGCGGGTTTAAATACTACTCCTACAAATTCAGGCTGACCTGCGGTCAGCCTTCCAACATGTACAGTCTGGTGGAAGGAAGGGAAAGGGGAGACATGACTGAAACCTTTAACTACCTCAAGAAGGGGAATTAGGTTCTGGAAGGCAGTTTTTTCTATATGAAACTCAAATCAAAAACACAGAGACATGAAATCAAACTAACTGAAGGAAAATTCAAAACAAAGTTTAGAAAGTATTATTTTACTGAAAGAATAGTTGATGCTTGGATTAAATTTCCAGTTAGTGAGACAGTAAATGGCTTCAAACATGCTTGGAACAAAAAACTTAATGAAAAAAAACAACACTAAAAAAAAAAAAAAAATGGGCAGACTTAATGGACCTCTATGGGCCAGATTCAGCAAGACTTGCGCTGGAGTATTTCGATATGCGCCGCGTAACTGTGAAGATGCGCCATCGTATCTATGTGGCCGTACCCACCAAACTAGATGCGACAGAAAACGGGCCATTTCCGATCGGCTTAACTTTCCGACGCCAGAGTCTAGTCAGCGCATAATTTCGCTTGGCGCATCAGTCGCGCCTATTGATTTCCCCTGCAAATATGCAAATGAGGGAGATTTCCCGATTCGCGAACGGATTAGCACCATACGCTGGCTACATGCGCCGCGCGTATCTCGTTCGTCCGGCGCAAAGTTATTTCTACAAATAGCTGCTTTATCTTTACTCCAGACGGCCACAGGTCAGCAGGAGAGCAGCTACAGCAGCGTTACCGACGATAAGAGCTAGCTGAGCACCCCCACTTGCAGGACAACACCTCTGTCCCTGCTTGTCTGTCAACTTTTACAGCCATGGAGGAAGACATCATAGGTCTCCATAGCCGAGATGACGGCTGACAGCTCCTGGCCTTTAAAGCTCAGCTTTCTCCTGTGTTTGCGGGGAACGGGAGCAGCCATCTCAGAACAAAAGTAACTTCACTGCGGGGAGGGGGAACAGGATATACTTTAGTGTCGGAATGGCGCATCTACGGGCGCATTTAAACGTCCAAGGGTGCTGTCGTTTCCAAGGAAGTGGTGCCCACGGAAGTTGTGAGCATGCGCACTGGGATGCATTGACAGTCGACGCATGCGCTGTACGTTCGCCGCGGGATCGCGCCTAGTTTTAATAATACACGCCCCGTACCCGCCCAATTTGAATAACGCCGCCTCATTTTCGATACGCTGCCGCAACTTTAGGAACAAGTGCTTCATGAATAACAGCACTTGCTCCTAAAATTTCGCCAGAGTAACGTAAATGAGAAACGTTACTCCAGATTAAAGATGCACCCATCTACCTGAATCTGGCCCCATGTTTTTTTTCTGCCATCATTATTCTATGTTTCTTTGTTTAAGGTAGTATGCACCCAGAGACAATTATTAGTAATGCGGACTGCTTCCAATCAATGCATTTGTCTCTGGGTGCATACTACTGTACCTTAACCACTTGCCTACTGGCCACTTTCACCCCCTCCTGCCCAGGCCATTTTCAAGCTTTTAGCGCTGTCACACTTTGAATGACAATTGCGCAGTCATGCAACGCTTGTACCCAGATGACATTTTTATAATTTTTTTTCTACAAATAGAGCTTTCTTTTGGTGGTATTCGATCACCTCTGCGGTTTTTAAACCTTGCGCTATAAATAAAAGAAGAGGGACAAGTTTGAACAAAAAAAACACAACATTTTTAACTTTTTGCTATATTAAATATCCATTTTTTTAAAACAATTTTTTTCCTCAGTTTAGGCCGATACGTATTCTTCTACATATTTTTGGTAAAAAAAAAATTGTGATAAGCTTATATTCATTGGTTTGTGCAAAGGTTATAGGGTCTACAAAATAGGGGATAGATTTATAGCATTTTTTTTTTTTTTTTACTAGTAATGGCGGCGATCAGCATTTTTTTTATCATGACTGTAATATTGCGGCGGACGCATTGGACACTTTTGACACATTTTTGGGACCATTCACATTTATACAGCGATCCCTGCTATAAAAATGCATCGATTACTGTATAAATGTGACTGGCAGGGAAGGGGTTAACACTAGGGGGCGATCAAGCGTTTAATGTATTCCCTAGGGAGTGATTTTTACTGTGGGGGGAGGGGAGTGACTGGGGGAGGTGACCGATGGTTGTTCCTATATACAAGGGACACATTATCGGTCCCCTCTCCCTGACAGGACGTGGATCTGTGTGTTTACACACACAGATCTACGGTCCTGCTCAATTACTGGCCAATCGTGGGTGCCCGGTGGCCATCGCGGCCGCCGGGCACACGCACCTGGTCCCCGGTGACTGGTCTCCAGTGGATTAAAAAGGCGCAACGTCATATGACGTCCACCCAGAACAATAGGGTCTGCCTCCCACCGTCATTTAATGGCGGGCAGTGGATAAGAGGTTAAACATTAGTAGCACTAAGTGTGCTGTCCAGCCTCATTTAGCCCTTGCAGATTTCAGCTTCTTATAGATTTTACAGGTTGCCAGCGGAAAAGCTGGATGGTGCATCTGTGCCTTTCACCTGCACCTCAAGACTTGAGTCCCAATCATCAGAGCTAAAGGCCCAGTGTGTAAGAAACCCTATAGTTTTTGATGGGTTCTGTGTCTTACATGTAATCATTCCCTAAATAGTTCCCTTGTTGTTATCTCATTAAAATAATAGATGACAGTCACATAGCTTCATGACTCTTTTGATAGATGGGCAGCTTTGCGTCTTCTTAGAACTGATGTGGTAGAGGTGTGATCCTGCAAGTCCTGTAAGTTATAAATAGAGTAACTAGATGAAAAGGGCATGCCTAGCAGAGCGATAATTGAGGCACTGTAGGAAATGACTGCAAAACTGAGGGAGCTGCTTAAAATAAGGTTATTAATGCTGGTACTTTCAACATTTTAACAAAACGTGGCCCAGGATCTGTCAAAGAACATTTTAATAATTTAAAAGACTATTCAGCTGAGGGGAGGAAGGTTTTAATCTGTTTTGCATTATTTTGTATGTTACCAGAGACATATGCCTGAATGCTAAAATAATGCCATACGTCCTCTGACATACAGTATATAACCTACCACCCACGGCTTATCTCAAAGTATACATTTCACATTCTCTATCAATTACCTGAAAACTTAAGCATATCATGCACATTTTTTAAGTAACAGCTCCTTTTGCGTTTTGTGAACATTGTGATCCTTGTATTTCTATTCTAGCACAATGGCTGAGGGGCCTTTTGTCAAAGAACAGTATGTTAATCACAGTGGAAGACTAATTAAGAATTGCCATGCGACTACAAATGTCTTTCTCAATAGCCCTTATGTGATCATGGGATTTTTAAAAAAAAATGTGAACCTTGAAAAGCTGACAGATAGCTTTAGCATTGTCAAATGATTATCGTTTTTCATTTAAGCATTTGCCTAGCCGCAACTGCTTATATGATATACTGTTCCTAATCGGGTTACATCTGCAATTTCTTATTAGGTGTTTGTAGAAATATTATGCACTGGAGGGAATGATAGGTAAATGGAGTTGTCACCCATAATAGCCAATTGTTTTGAGCACATATTATTTACTCATTCATGCAAACAAACACATACACACCATCTTAGTTTATTATAACAAAAAGGAACACATATGGCCCAGATTCACAAAGCACTTAAGTCGACGTATATCCAGATACGCAAACGTAAGTACAAATGTGCGCCGTCGTATCTATGCGCTGACCCACAAAGCTAGATACGTCCAAAAATAGGCATCAGCCGCCCGACGTAACTTTCCTACGCCGGCGTATAGTGGGCGCATATTTACGCTGGACGCATGTGTCGCTCCTATTGATTTTCGATGCAAATATGCAAATGAGGAAGATACGCCGATTCACGAACCTACTTGCACCCAGCGCATAATATACGCAGTTTGCTTAAGTCGTATATCTGGCGTAAAGTTATTCCCCATATTGGAGGCGCAACTCATGCAAAGGTATGGACCAGGGAACGAATGCTGTCAAATTTTACATAGTTTACGTTGTACGTGAATAGGGCTGGGGGTAGGTTACGTTCACAACGTAGGCAGTGATTCGACGTATCTTAGGCAGTTGTTTCGACGTGATTGTGAGCAGGCGCACTGGTATACGTCCACGGGATGGCGCATGCGCCGTTTGTTTTAAGTACTTGCCTAGCACTCGACACATCATTTGCATGGGGTCACGCTTCATTACCATGTATCACCCCCCACTTCCAGCCCACTTCCACTTACGCTGCCTTACACCAATGAATATACGCTACGCCAGCGCAGAGTTGGGAGCATTTGCTTTGTGAATTACATGCTTCCCTCTCTGCGTTGCGCCGGTGTAGAATAAAGAAGATACGCTACGGCGGCATAAATATGCGCTGATGTCTGTGACTCCGGGCCATGAGTGCTAAAACAGCACACAAGTTCATATTAGCCAATTTTTTTTACAGGCTTTAAAATCTAATATTTTACAAAAGATTAAAATATCAAAAGTGATATTATAGGGATGGCAATAATTTTTTTTTACCTGTTTAAGAATGTTTTTTAGCAGATCATTTGACAAAAAATATATTCATGTACAAAAACGGAGCCATCATAAAAGTATATATTGCGAGGTGTGTTGACATACAATGCTGGCCACACATGAATAGAAGTTTCATTTCACGCACTGATGTATGCTTATCCTTTAAAAGATAAGTTCACCTTATAGAACATGTTGCATATTACACCCCAAATACGGGTGTTTCAGCACTCCTCACCTCCTGAGTCCCTGCTTTGACAATGGACAGGGGTTCCTCTCTGCAGCAGACGGCTTCTAGTTCTCAATGGACTACAAGTGTGCCGATTAGCGCACCAATAGTCCATTCACTCTTCGGCCTCGTACACACGACCGAGAAACTTGTCGTAAAAGAAACATAGTTTTCCTCGATGATTTCCTTGTCAAGCTTGTCGAGAATCTTGACAAGCTTTCTTTGCGTACACACTGTCAAGACAAAATCTCGTCGTTCTCAAACGTGGTGACGTACAACACGTACAAAAGCACTATAAAGGGGAAGTTCGATTCCACTGGGACAACCATTGGGGTTGTTTTTGCTAATCTCATGTTACTGCATGTTAGGTAAAAGTTTGGTAAGAGACGCTTTGCGCTTTTCAGTCTGTTACAGCGTGATGAATGTGCTATCTCCATTATGAACGCTACTTTTGCCGCTACTCCCGATGAGAAAAAAGAGAACCAAGACAGTTTTCTCGACGAAAAACATACACACAACCGTTTCCCTCAGCAAAAGAGCTCTGCCACCAAGTTTCTTGATGGATTTTGTCGAGGAAAATGGTCATGTGTACAAAGCCTTCCTCCAGCCTTCTAACTGAAAGATCATATGGACGTGACATTGTACTTGCGATCTGCTAAGTGAATCTGATTTGCAGTCTCCTGTGGGAAAAAAATATTAAATGCACGTTTTTTTCTTGCAAAATATACATTTATTATTTTTTGCCTAAAGGTGAAGTGTTGAAGACAAACCACAGTTGTTTCCCCCCCCCCAATTTGTATTTAACAGTTTTATTGTCTAGGGAACATTTGTAAAATGTTAAATGATTTTATTCCTTATTGCCTCTTCTTATTACCTAGATAGAATGGTTGGTTATTGTGTATGATGCATGTACCTCAACCAAAAATCTGGTGTGTAGCATGTGTGGGGAGGGGGGAAAGGAATATGTGGCAAGTGTGTGGATCCTCCAACCTGTGAATGTTTTGTGTCATCCACAGCCTGATGAGGACCCCCGACAAGGCCGGAGTCCTCGGAGGAGTTGGAGGAGAAGGAGTTGGAGGTGGAGGAGTTTGAGGAGGAGGAGGATGTCATGTCAGCCAGTGGATTGCTGTTTTCGGAGGAGTCTTCCTCTCTGGCTGGCAGCAGCCAGCCCTCCATAAGGGCTAGCCCCTCCCACTCCTCCCCCAAAGGGCTCCCCTCCCACGGGCCTCCCCTTCTCCCCGGCCACAAGCATCAGCTGGAGGCAGGAAGTCGTCCCAGAAGACCAGGGGGTGGCCGAGGTTCTGCCCGCCAATCTAAGAAGGGACCAGGCCCTTCAGACCCGCCATCTGGGACAGGTCAGCCAGACTTTGAGCCTGTCCTCCTTAAAGGTTACGCTTGGGGACCTGGACTGCCACCCCCTGGCTCTTACAAACTGCCTAAACGTACTGCAGACTACTACAGCAGATGTTGGGCAGGATGTGAGGGCCCTCACCCAGGCTATCCAGGCCAATACGGCATCACTAAGTGTTGGCCTGACCAGAATTGCTGTGGCCTTGGAGGGCAGGCCACCAGGTGGGCAGAGACCAGGGGCTGCTCCTCCTTCCCCGGATTACCCCCCCTCCCCATGAGTCTCCCCTGAGGAGCCGGGGCCGTGGCCGTGGGCGCCCCAGGCGTGGGTCACGCCAGCGGCATTAATTTGGTTTCCCCCTTTTTTTTTTTTTTACTTTTTTTTTCCACGATTTTTTTTTTTTTGCTGGAATTTTTTTTTTTTTTGCTAGTCATTTTTTTTTGGTGTTGTGAATGATTTCGGAATGTGGGGGTGACATTCCTGCCGGAAAAGGGGTGTCACCCTCATTTGTGGTGGAGAAGGGTTCCCCAGGACCAGGGGGAAGTGATCCCCAGGTCCGTGTGAATGGTGTATGAATGTACAGTGACATAATTGGAGCCGTGGCGTGACGTTGCTGCTCACAAGTCCAGCACGGTGGGCTTGTGCTAATCCAATTTGATGAGGATGTGATGTGTCTGTGCTAGGGACCACAGTGGTGTGCATGCATGCATTCTCATTGTGCCATGATTAATGTGTGTGTTTAACGTACAAAGATGCCTAATGTGAGCTGTCTCCTGGCTGCTCTTCCCTCAGAAGACGGGGTAGCCTCGGTTAGGGGGGGATTGTCTGGTTCAGGGGTCAGGTCATCACGTATGTCAATCTGCAGGTCTTTTCTCACTGCGAAGTTGTGCAGAATGCAACATGCATCGATGATCTGGCACACAAAGTTTGGGGAATACAACAGGGTCCCCCCAGACTTATCCAGGCATCGGAAACGTGACTTCAGGAGGCCAAAGGTGCGCTCCACCACTGCACGTGTTTGGGCGTGGGCTTCATTGTATCTTTCCTCACCTGGGGTTTGAGGGTTCCGGATAGGAGCCATGAGATGGGGTCCCAGTGCATATGCAGAGTCACCTGTAAGGGAAAAGACAGGAGGATGTTAGTCATGCATGTGCCCCTTGTAATGTGTGCATCATGGGGGGGACAGTCATGCCTGCCACCCATGTCACTCACCAACCAGCCAGGTGTCCCCATACACGTTCTGTTTGAATTCCATTGGGATGGGGTTCTGATTGTATATGTAGCTGTCATGGCTGGATCCGGGGTGTTTGGCACGGACGTGCCATATGAGGCCTTGGGCATCGACTATCACCTGTACGTTGATGGAATGCCAATGCTTCCGATTGCGGTATATGTGCTCTGTCTCATGGGGGGCTGGAGTGCCACATGTGTGCAATCAATGGCCCCCACGGTGCGTGGGAATCTGGCAATTCTGTAGAAATCTGTCATTGCCTTCAGCCGCAGGTCCTCAGTGGTGGGTTTGATGATTTGGTTGGCCATGCATCTGAGGATTGCAGGGATAACCTGGTGCACACATCTGCTCATGGAGGATTGTGACATTCCAGCCACCACTCCACTTGTTCTTTGAAAAGAGCCACTGGCAAGGAAATGGAGTGTTGCCATGACCTTGACCAGTGGCTGCACTGCATGTGAGCGGTGTGTTGGGCTGGTGATGTCCTCCTGCAGGGTTGTGGTTAATTCCATGATGGCAGCAGGGGTGAATCTGAAGATGCGATACACCTCAGAATCACTCATGCCAAAGAGGTCTATGCGTGTGTGCGGTATATCCTCTCCCGTGCCCTCCTCCATGCCCTCCTCCGTGCCCTCCTCCTTCTTTGCTCCTCTAAAGTCATTAGTATAGCTATGAGCAAGGATGCCCCTGGCATCTTGGCATAAAGTTTGCTGTGCAGCAAGTGTGACTGCTCAGCTCCTCACTAACAGTGTTGCTTTAGCTGACATGTAGACGGATTGTCTAATTTTATACCACCTTTTATATGGTCTAATTTTAGACAGGACGTGCAGCTGTTGTGCACAGCGCGTAACCTGTGCTGCACCAACGTTCTTTTGTGGACCCCCGTAACTCCCTCATTTGCATATTTGAATAGCAAATCAATGGTGTGTCTAGCGCAGTTTTGCGTGGACGGATACGCCGGTCTATCGAAATTACGGTAAAAAAAAAGTAGATTTGTTGCGTATCTCGTTTTGGGGATGCGGCGCATCGAAACGCATGTGCAATTTTAGACTTACGCCACGCATCTCCTATAACGCCGGCATAATCGCTCTGTGAATCTGGCCCTGTATCTTTCCACACTGAAACACAGAAAGTACACCAGCTGATTATTATGAACCAGCCACTCCCTTTTAGAAAGAGTATGCAATCAGTCTGGTGAAATAAACAGCTATTTCTTCATGCAATACAGTACATTTGTTAAAATACACTGACCACCCAGAGGGGTTTGTTTTTTTCCCTCAACAAAGGGGAGTTTGTTATTTTTTTCTTAACAAAGGCGAGTTGCAATTTAAACACATATGTATACATTATATATATATAGGACTTTGACACAAACAAGACGACTAAAGGTTGGGACTTTAAATAAAGCAGGCAGGTGTAAGAAATTTGAATTTATTGGAGATCAATCATGAATTGCATGAGGGTAGTCATGGGTAAACATAGAGAACCAATAAATTCCATTCAATGGATATCCATACAGCAATTACAATTTACCATTAAATAATAATACAAATCACATGGTACAGGTGATCGTTACATAGTTAAAACATATAGTTGGCATAAAACACGGCATATAGTAGCTCTATGCATTTTGTGGATTCATCCACTCTTCAGGAGTATATATGGAATATATGGGACTTTAAAGGGGTTGTAAAATTAAAAAATGTTCCCCCTAAATAGCTTCCTTTACCTTAGTGCAGTCCTTCTTCACTTACCTCATCCTTGGTTTTTGCTTTTAAATGTCCTTATTTCTTCTGAGAAATCCTCACTTCCTGTTCTTCTGTCTGTAACTCCACGCAGTTATGTGAGGCTTTCTCCCTGGTGTGGAGTGTCATGCTCGCCCCCTCCCTTGGACTACAGGAGAGTCAGGATGCCCAGTAACACACAGCTCTTTTCTCTATCTGCAACGTAGAGGGCGTCCTGACACTCTTGTAGTCCAATGGAGGGGGCGAGCACGACACTCCACACCAGGAAGAAAGCCTTGCATTATTGTGTGGAGTTACAGACAGAAGAACAGGAAGTGAAGATTTCTCAGAAGAAATAACCCACAGGTTATAAACAACATATCTCTTTAATGGGGCACTATGGGTTTTGTTGCACTATATATTATAAAAGATATGTGTTTTTGATAATAGCATTTGATAATAATAATTAACTTATTACACACTATCATTTATTTATTTTGTTATGCATATGTGTATGTACCCTCTATGCGTATATGTGTGTGTGTATGTGTGTGTGTGTATGTTTTTTGGCCCCTGAAAGGCATTGGCTGTTTTCTTAGCGCAAACTAATAAATTAGTTTGGACTCTTCTATCATTTGGTCTGGCGTTCCTTCCATTGGTGCATGTTTTTTCTGATATACAGTATTGTGGTATTATAACATATTGTTTTGTGTTGGCCTCTCAATATAAAGAGTTGCCAGCAAAGAAGACATTTAAAGCTGAACTCTGGAAACAAAAGCTTCATTTAAATACAGTGCTGTGAAAAAAAAAATTCTCACACTTAAATTATTCAGATCATTAAACAAATTTTAATATTACACAAAGATAACCCGAGTAAATCCAAGATACAGTTTTTAAATGGTTATTTCATTTATTAAGGGAAAAAAGCTGTTCAAACCTGCCTGGTCCTATGTGAAAAAGTAATTGCCCCCTCCCTTGCTGAATCATAAATGAACTGTGATTAACCAAAATTTTTTGGAAAGCTCAGTGAAATTTCACTTGCCACACCCAGGCCTGATTCCTGCCAGACCTTTTGAATAAAGAAATCACATAAATATAAGCTGTCTGTCAAAGTGAAGCATGTTAACAATGGAAAATACACATGGCCAGGATTCCCAGCCAAAGCTCCATGGCAGTTTTCCTGCCGGGTTCTCGGCTTTCCCCTCGGTTTTCTCTGTAGACTTTTTTACCACTTTTTTTTACCAATGCCCAGGAGTGCCACCTCTCAATTTCCACCAGTGGTGCCAATCAATGCCTAATCAGTGCCACCCAGTAGTCTTGCTTATCAGTGTCACCTACCAGTGCCCATCACTGCCACCCATCAGTGCCCATCACTGCCAACTATCAGTGCCACCTATTAGTGCCCTTCAGTGCCACCTTTCAATACCCTTCAGTGCCGCCAATCACTGCCACCCATCATTGCCACCTCTCAGTGCCCACCAGTGCTGCCTCATCAGTGCCCACTAGTGATGTCTCAGCAGTTCTCACCAGTGCCGCCTATCAGTGCAGCCTATCAATGCCCATCAGTGCAGCCCCATCAGCGTACATCAATGAAGGAAAAAAATTACCTGTTTGCAAAATATATAAAACAGTTTTGCATTTTTTTCCCAAATTTTCAAGATTTTTTTATTTTTTTTACCAAAATAAAAATAAAACCCAGGGGTGATCAAATACCACCAAAAGAAAGTTATATTTGTGGGAAAAAAATATAAAAAATTCATTTTGGTACAGTGTAGCATGACCGTGCAATTGTCATTCAAAGTGTGAGAGCGCGGAAAATTGGTCTGGGGAAGAGGGGAGTTTAAGTGCCCAGTAAGCAAGTGGTTAATAGTGACAAATATGCCAAAGAAAAAAAAATTGAAAGGGAGCTAATACTTTTCCACAGCATTGTATATTTCTCAATAACCAATAACCACAGAGAATATAAATATTGTGTTCACCAAATGCCTTTGCAAACCCAAATATTACAATATAAAATTAGCTGTGACATCATCATTGTGCTGTACATTACTTGACCTAGAAAGTCTTCCCACTACAAGCTGCCTGCAGGAGATTTAGTGTCAGTTCACACTTGTACGGTACTGCAACCACATTCAATTTTGAACAGGAATCGCACAGCATTCCTGTTCAAATCACATGCAATTCTTCAGCAGTGCGATTTGAGCCATAATTCTGTATGGTTCAAATCACACCTCACCCTCACCAAAATTTGCAGGACCCTTTTTGTTGGCCGCACCAGAATCAGATCGCATTGGTGTTCAGACCAATGCAATTTGATTCTGAAAATCCCATTGAGTTTTGCGTTTTGCGTACCGATATCGGGCTGTCTTTAACTTAACATACACACCCGCAGAAGTTTGCATTAATGGGGTGCAATTTTTATGCAGTACTGAATCTGCACCGAGTTTGCGGCAAATTTCTCATCAGTGTGAACCGACACTAAAGGGGGAGGGGGATACAAGAGGAATTAACACTCACTTCTCCTGCTGCCCATGCCACTGATCTAGCTCAGCTATATTAAGGAGGTGCTGCTAATGGAAAAATCTGCAATTCCCAAAGGCTACGTTCACCTTTTCTTTCATATTCCAGCTCCCCTATGTACCAACCTACCATTAATGTTCCTTTTTGGCAGAGAAAATAAATCTATTTCTCCTTCACCAGGCATTAATTCAGCCTCAGTGTCCTATTGAAAATTCCTCCATTGGCCCTCCTGAATTTGGTATTCCAGATAGGAGACCCAGTAGAATAAAGTAGTTTATCAGCTGACCTCATTAAGACACACCCTGCACCTGCCCCCCCTCCAGGAGATTGCTCCCACCCACCTCTGCATGTGCATGCTTATCCAATGCAATCAATGATCACTGTTCTCACTGAATATACAGCCATCATTTTTTTTTCCTACTTGACTTTCATCTAGCATAGATCGTTTATTTAGCAGAGTATATATAGTTTTGGTAACTCTAAAGGTGTTTGCACTTTTGGCCATTAATTGTTAATGACACCCCATAGACAGAAGCAAACACACATTTTCACATGTGAAAAAACAAGCGACAAACACAGCAAAACCCACAGTAAAAAATGGACAAACCCAAAACGCCAAGATATCCCATGTTGAGGGAAAAATTACACAAGGCTCTATTCACGTATGTGCCTTTCCGACGGAAGAGGAAACTGCTCAGAAAACACATGCTTTGGAAACATGTTGCCAACATGCATCACACTTGCAGCGCAATTAAATGTTAATGCCACCCCAAGGTGCAGGAGCAGGCATGCATGTGTCATGTGACAAACGTGCACCAAAAACACAGTAAAAAACACACCATTGCTCCACCCTAAAAAACATTTTGATGCTTCTTTAGGGCATTTATCACACATTCAAGTGAATAGGCTGCCCTATGAATGAGGAACAGAAACACTCTCCCAAAAATGAAATGCACGTAGGAATGTGAGTTTCCGCTATGTAAAGATGTGAACAGGGCCTGATAGCTGGCTTTCTCCATCTATTCCCACCTATGTACTTGTATAAAGATGCCATATACTATGCAACCTGATTGTACAGTTGCTGTACTAGATTTATCAAAATTATGAGATAGGAAAACCCACCTGAACAGTTCATTAAATTTGCATCAAATCAGGCAAGCCTTGTACCACATAGTTGATAGTAGCTGTAAAGGAGATTGTACTGTCAGATTGTATAGTGTATGGTCACCTTAGGGGAAGAAGTATGAAAGTGGGTAGAAATAAAACAAGAGGTAGTATAGTAGTGAGCAAAGTGTGGTCCAGAGTGGTCAACACACCCTATCATCTGATGCAGCAATGCAGTGAAAGATTTGGGATGACCTAAAGGGAGTGATGCAAGCAGAATTTCTTTTTTTTAACGGCTTCATTACGGGCAGTGATGTGTATAATAGGGGACTTTGGAAGCTTCTCTGGTTTTGGCATCAATTGGTCTAAATCAATTTTGATGCCTATAGACAAGCTAAGGGAGCCCCTCACCCTAAAATGTACTTTTTGGCTTCTTAACTCCAGCAGCTGGCAGGATGGGGGCGGGAAATAAGTGAGGACCCCATATGTAAGCTGGTGACTATATCTGTTCCCACATTAGAGGCAGCATCACACTTGAAAATGGATCTGCCTAGTTTACCATACTCTGCCCTGATTTGTACTCTTTTTAAAAGGGTATGGGGGGAGACCCGGAAAGTTCTGGGGATAACAAGGGTGCCTTAGGAAAGTTTGGACTTGACAAGAGAAACGCTTTAAAGGGGAAACCCAATTTTTTAATCTTCTTTTTTTTTTAAATAGATATATGTCAATAGCAACAAAATTATTTATGAACAGAAAATATTGACGTGGGTATGATTCAGAGGGAAAAAAAAATTGAAAAAAAAAATGTTTGGACTAAAGTTTAAGTTTAAAAAAGGTCTTAATACATTTTATAATTCTTGATGTGCCGGAGATTATGTTTGTTGTTTTTTAGAATCTAACATGTTTTGAGTAGTGTACCAATGAACCCAATGTGGTTGATTTACTAAAACTGGTTAGTGCAATATGATGCAGCTCTGCATAGAAACCAATCAGCGCCCAGGCTTTTTTTTATCAAAGCTTAATTGAACAAGCTACACTTAGAAGCTGGTTGGCTACCATGCAAAGCTGCACCAAATTTTGCTCTCTCCAGTTTTAGTAAATCAACCCTGAAATGGCTAGATGTTCAAACTTACTGAAATCACCTGAATTGTGTTGCAATTCAGAATCACTTGCGTATTTTGTTTTGTGGAAAAGCTGAAGTTGATTCTTTGGGTTGTAAAGTAATTTTAAATACAAGATAAAACTGTGTATACACCATTTACAAAGGTGTTTCTTGCTCAGGTTGTTTCCTAACATCTACCCATATGGAAGAAAAATATATTTCCAATATATTTATTTAAAAAAATTATATATTTTAAATATATTTCCAATATATTGGCCTACGCGAATATATTTTTACATCTATTCCAAAAATGTAAATTCAAATATATTTTCCAAAGGCATATATTTTAAAATATATTTTTTTCAATATATTTGACATATATTTTTGAGCATCTAAAAAAATGCATTTAAACATATATGTTTAAATATACTTGTAAAGGCATTCCAAAATATAATTTAAATGCATTTTCCAAAGACATATATTGAAAAATATATTTTTTAAATATATTCTTCAGATTTTTTTCAACATATATTTTTACATATATTTGTAAATGTGTTCCAAAAATATAATTTTAATATATTTTCCAAAGGCATATATGTGAAAATATATGTTTGAAAATATATTGTCCAGATATTTTTGAACATATAAAAAAATGCATTCAAACATATATCTTTAAATATACTTGTAAATGCATTCCAAAAATATAATTTAAATATATTTTACAAAGCTATATATTAGAAAATATATTTTTAAAATATGTTTTTCTGAAAATATTTAATGTCTAATAAAGACATTTCAACATATATTTTGTCTGATATTTTTGTAACTATGTCATAGATAACATTCTGAATACATTTATAAGAGACCCACTACCATTTTAAAATGGCTTGTTTTTCTCTTTTAAAATAAATTAAAAAAAAATAAAAGATTCAAATAAAATATATTTTTTTTATAAGATTTTAAGCACATAATCCATTCTATACAAAGCAGATAAACCTCTCGCATCCACTTTCCATTCCCAAAGAATTTTTGTATAAGTCATTCCGAATTGAGAACGCTTGTCGGCGGACCAGCAAGTACAGTTATATTGATTTATTGATTGACCTGAATGAATGAGAACCTTCACAGACATCCACCTCCACAGTCCAAGGGTCTTGTCTGCTTACAGAGTACAGAGAGAAACTCTGGATATAAATCTTCAATGTTCTGTTTAATCCATGAATCAGAAGTTGCACTATTATTACCAAACTCGCTCATCAGTGTCTTTATGGACCTTGCTTTGTGCACTGGTGGGCAGTCATGTTGGAACAGGAAGGGGCCATCCCCAAACTGTTCGCACAAAGTGTCTTGGTATGCTGACGCCTTAAGAGTTCCCTTCACTGGAACTAAGGAGCCAAACCCAACCCCTGAAAAACAGCCCCACACCATAATCCCCCCCCCCCCCCACACACACACCATAATCCACCAAATGATTTGGACCAGTGCACAAAGCAAGGTCCATAAAGACATGGATGAGTGGGTTGGGGTGGAGAAACTTGACTGGCCTACACAGAGTCCTGACCTCAACCTTTGGGATGAATTTGTGTGGAGACTGTGAGCCAGGCCTTCTCATCCAACATCAGTGCCTGAACTCAAAAATGTGCTTCTGGAAGAATGGTCAAACATTCCCATAAGACAGCCTTCTCAGGGGAATTGAAGCTGTTATAGACTGGCATGCTATTAAAACTCATGTGCGTGTAAAGGCAGGCGTCCCAAAACTTTTGGCAATATAATATATATTGTATATATACTGTATATTCTTTTTATACTAAGTCCAGTCCATTGTTTGGACTTCGTACCTGCCGAAGGGTAATTCCAGCAGCAAAAAGTTCCCCCCAGCACAAAATTAAAACTCAGCAGCTACACAAAGGGGGTTATTTACTAAAGGCAAATCCACGTTGCACTACAAGTTCAAACTACAAATTCAAAGTGCACTTGAAATTGCAAGGAAAGTGCACTTGGAAGTGCAGTCGCTGTAGATCTGAGGGGGGCATGGAAAATAAAAAAAAACAGCATTTTAGCTTGCACATGATTGGATGAAAAAAAACAGCAGAGCTTCCCCTCATTTCAGTTCTACCCCTCAGATTTACAGCGCCTGCACTTACAAGTGCACTTTCAGTGCAATTTCAAATGCACTTTGCACTTATAGTTTGCGCTTGTAGTGCAAAGTGGATTTGCCTTTAGTCAGGCATGTCCAAAGTCCGGCCCGCGGGCCAATCGCGGCCCGCGATGCGTTTTGGAACGGCCCGTCTGGTTTTCTGGACATATATATCTTTTGTGGCCCCAAACGATCTCCCAGCACTGGGGTCACAAAAGACATCAGACATCACTAAATTAGTGTTCTCTCCCCTCTGCCGCCTCTCGCCTGCCCGCCGCTAACATCATTGATTACTTGGGAGGCGGCAGGTCTCTTGTTTACATAATCGCATCACTCCCCCCTTCCTCCCCCTCCCCACACACCTTATTCACACAAGCCTGTCAGCGCTGCAGGTCCGGGCAAAGTTTGTGACTTTCTAAGTTACAAAGCAGGTGATTGGTTGCCAGAGACAATGGGGCAGTCCCAGCAATGAATCACCCGACTTTAACTTGAAAAGTCCCGCCCTTTGTCTGGACCTGCCATGCGTGCTTCCTGGCTGTGAGTGTGAATAAGGTAGGACAGTGTGGAGAGGGAGAGGGGGAGGAAGGGGGGAATGCTGCGTTAATGAAAGGGACAGGCTGACTCCACAAAGGACTGTGATGGAGGGAGGCTGTAATGGGGGCATGTCTGAGATGGAGTGGGGTCTGATAGGGGGATCTGTAATGTAGTGGGGTCTGATAGGGGGATCTGTAATGTAGTGGGGTCTGATAGGGGGATCTGTAATGTAGTGGGGTCTGATGGTGCGGAGATCTGTGGTAGAAGGAGAATCTGTGGTGGAGTGGGGTCTGATGGGGGGATCTGTAATGTAGTGGGGTCTGATGGTGCGGAGATCTGTGGTAGAAGGAGAATCTGTGGTGGAGTGGGGTCTGATGGGGGGATCTGTGGTGGAGTGGGGTCTGTAATGGGGGTGGATCTGTGGTGGAATGGGGTCTGATAGGGGGGATCTGTGGTGGAGTGGGGTCTGATGGGGGGATTTGTGGTGGAGTGGGGTCTGATGGGGGGATTTGTGGTGGAGTGGGGTCTGATGGGGGGATTTGTGGTGGAGTGGGGTCTGTAATGGGGTGGATCTGTGGTGGAGTGGGGTCTGTAATGGGGTGGATCTGTGATGAAGTGGGGTCTGCTGGGGGATCTGTGATTGGGGGGGGGGGTCTGTGGTGGAGTGGGGATCTGTGATGGAGTTGGGTCTGATGGGGGGGATGTGTGGTGGAGGGGGGTCTGATGTGGGGGATCTGTGGTGGAATGGGGATCTGTGTTTGTGATGGGGGTGAAGGGGCCTGTAATGGAGGGATCTGGGGTGGGGGTCTGTGATGGAGGGGGTCTTTAAAGGGATACGCTGGGATGGCCGCCGTGCAAACAGGAGTTTCTCCTGTATGTAATCTTTTGGTGCTCGTCCCGTCCCCTCCAAGGCTGCAGATGGATAGGCATCAATCAGGCTGCACTGATGGCAATGGTGGATGCATTCCTGGCAATGAGGGTGCTGCACTGATGGAAATCGGGGTTCTGCATTCATGGCATTTGTGGGGCTGCAGATGAGCACTGACCCTTATTTTGCTTCACAGACCTTTATTTAAAATGTACGTTTTTTTTTTTCCTGAAACTTCTCCCTTAAAGTGAAGGAGCGTGTTATACGTCAATATATATCCAAATAATAAGCCCAAACTCATCTCTTTACTCACACACAGCCACAAAGGCAGGAGAATTCTTGTTGGGTAGTGTATTCGTGATTGAACGAACACACTTAGCCCGATTTTTAATGGTTCAAAGAATGTCAGGTAAAATGGTCGGCCCCCGAGCATGTTCACTTCATCAAATCTGGCCCTCTTTGAAAAAAGTTTGGACACCCCTGCCTTTAGTAAATAACCCCCCATACTGTACACATACTGCAGCTGCTGACTTAATATTAGGACACTTACCTGTCCTGGAATCCGGCGATGTTGGTATCCCAGCCAATGTTTCCATTGGCTCTCGGGTGCTGCTGCCTCCATTGCCTATATATAGGGACAATTCACACCACATGCAGCCCAGTGCGTTTTTTTTTTGTCTGCCTGGAAAGTAAGTTATATGGTTTTCAATGGCATAATTCACACTAGTGCTTGCAGTTCCAGAAAAAAAGTAGAGCATGCTGCATTTTTCCTGCACTGGACTGTAATGGAACACTGTAAAGCACATCAAAAACTCACTAGAATGCACCTGAACGCACTGCAACACACATGTCCTTATCTAAGGTTAAGAAAAAAAAGAGGGGAAAATGCACTGGAATGCTTTAAAAACACACCAAACATACCCTGGAATGCATCAAAAACACACATGCAGAAAAGCATTGGCAAAGTAGGTGGGGGGGGGGAAGAGGCAAATAAGTGGAGCTTCCACTTTTGGGTGGAACTCCGCTTTAAATGTCATATCCCTGCCCAAGCTGCACTGCCAATGCTAGGCTGTGCTGGAAGATAAATATGTAAGTGATGAGAGCTGCATTCTTGTGCGTGTGTATATATATTTATATATATACTGTGTGTGTGTGTGTATGTGTGTGTGTATATATATATATATATATATATATACCGTATTTGCTGGCGTATAAGGCGACCAGGCGTATAAGACGACCCCCTAATTTTACAGTTTTTTAACGTTTTTTTTGCCTGTACTCACCGTATAAGACGACCCCCGTTCCGATACTTCATATTTCTTCCTTCTGGAGCCATATACTTCTTCATTCTTACTGGGACTGGAGCCAATCACGGCGAGCGATGTATTCTATTAATGAATACAAAGCCTGCTTGGATTGGCAGAGGTTGTAACATCATCAGCCCGTGCATCTCTGACTCTCAAAGCCAATCCGAGCAGGCTACTGTATGTAGGCACTCGGATTGGCAGAGGTTGTTACCCCAATCTGAGCAGGCTCTGTATTCATTTGAATACATCGCTCACTGGGATTGGCTCAGCGGTATATACTGTATGTAGCCGAAGCTACATGCGATATTACCGCACATCCAGCAGGCATCCGAGCAGCTGACCCGGTGTATAAGATGACCCCTGATTTTTGCCCAGTTTTTTTAAGTGTAAAAGGTAGTCTTATACACCAGCAAATACAGTATATATATATATATATATATATATATATATATATACACACACACATATATATACACACACACATATATATATATATATACATATACATATATATATATATATATATATATATACATATACATATATATATATATATATATATATCTCAGATATACTGTGTGTGTGTGTGTGTGTATATATATAGGGTGACCAGACATCCCCGGTTTCAGGGGACAGTCCCTGGATTAAGGACACTGTCCCTAGACCAAGTCTGTCCCCAGTTTTGTCCCCATTGGATTTGAACAGGGGCTGGGGCAATTTCAAAGACAGTCAGTGCAGAATTAAAAAAATAATAATTCTGAATTACACCCCCCTACTCTGTCGCTCCTACTAGCTTGGGGGGGGGGGATTTTTTCCATTACCTGTGCCCCTTTCTGATGATCTCGTGTTGGTCGGAGCAGAGGGAATATTTCTTCAGTTTCAGGTGCATTCCCATTCAGCTCCGCTTCCATGTTCTTCTGCCTTGGCTCAAGTCCCGGCCAGCTGCCTGCCTGCTTATCTTCCTCCGCTCCCCACCAAGCAGTAGCGGGTAGTGTTGAGCAGAATATGCCATATTCGATTTCGCGATATATCTCGAATATATAGTCGAATATTCGAGATATATTCGCTAAATACGAATATTCGTGATATTTTTTGGAAATGAAAATATTGCGAATTTTCGCTATTGCGAATTTTCGCTATTGCGAATGCGAATGCGAATTGCGAATGCGAATGCGAAATTTCGAGAAATGCGGAAAGGAGCAATCTGAATGGCTCAGAATATTCGTGATATATTACAATATAAAATAATTGCGAATATTCGAGAAATGCGGAATGGAGCACTCTGATTGGCTCAGAATATTCGTGATATATTACAATACACAATAATTGCGAATATTCGGCAAATGCGGAAGGAGCACTCTGATTGGCTCAGAATATTCGTGATATATTACAATACACAATAATTGCGAATATTCGAGAAATGCGGAAGGAGCACTCTGATTGGCTCAGAATATTCGTGATATATTACAATATAAAATAATTGCGAATATTCGAGAAATGCGGAATGGAGCACTCTGATTGGCTCAGAATATTCGTGATATATTACAATACACAATAATTGCGAATATTCGAGAAATGCGGAAGGAGCACTCTGATTGGCTCAGAATATTCGTGATATATTACAATATAAAATAATTGTGAATATTCGAGAAATGCGGAATGGAGCACTCTGATTGGCTCAGAATATTTGTGATATATTACAATACACAATAATTGCGAATATTCGAGAAATGCGGAAGGAGCACTCTGATTGGCTCAGAATATTCGTGACATATTACAATATAAAATAATTGTGAATATTCGAGAAATGCGGAAGGAGCACTCTGATTGGCTCAGAATATTCGTGATATATTACAATACACAATAATTGCGAATATTCGGCAAATGCGGAAGGAGCACTCTGATTGGCTCAGAATATTCGTGATATATTACAATACACAATAATTGCGAATATTCGAGAAATGCGGAAGGAGCACTCTGATTGGCTCAGAATATTCGTGATATATTACAATATAAAATAATTGCGAATATTCGAGAAATGCGGAATGGAGCACTCTGATTGGCTCAGAATATTCGTGATATATTACAATACACAATAATTGCGAATATTCGAGAAATGCGGAAGGAGCACTCTGATTGGCTCAGAATATTCGTGATATATTACAATATAAAATAATTGCGAATATTCGAGAAATGCGGAATGGAGCACTCTGATTGGCTCAGAATATTCGTGATATATTACAATACACAATAATTGCGAATATTCGAGAAATGCGGAAGGAGCACTCTGATTGGCTCAGAATATTTGTGATATATTACAATATAAAATAATTGCGAATATTCGAGAAATGCGGAATGGAGCACTCTGATTGGCTCAGAATATTCGTGATATATTACAATACAAAATAATTGCGAAATTTCGAGAAATGCGGAATGGAGCACTCTGATTGGCTCAGAATATTCGTGATATATTACAATATAAAATAATCGCGCGATATCGCTATTGCCAAATAATCGCATTGCGATTTTTCGGCAATATAAAATGAGCGCTGCAGCTACTCGGCCCAAGGTCTCTAATCATACCAGCAATGCTTTTAGACGTCGATGGGGATCTCTAGGATGTGATCTGTTCTAAAAAAAAAATTAAAAAAATTTGAATATTCGAAATAGCGAATATTCGCCGCGATATTCTTGTTATTCGCGAATACTCGAATATGCAATATTCGTAGCGAATATTCGCAATGCGAATATTCGTGAGCAACACTAGTAGCGGGGACCCGGAGTGTAAGACTTGGCAGGCTGTGTGGTGGGCGGCTGCAGCGATGGGCAGAGAGACGCTGATTGCCGCCATTACTAGTAAAAAAAAATGTGTCCCTGGATTTTTTTTAAAAAAACTGGTCACCTTAGTATATATATATATATATATATATATATATATATATATATATATATATATATATATATATATAAATATATACACACACACATACACATAGAGTATATCTGATATATATATATATATACACACAAACATGTACCAGAATGAAGATACAAAATATATATATAGAATGCATCTCCCATCACTTACTTACATGTATAAATATTTTTCTCATTTCTTTTATCTCATTCTTTTTATTGGGATGTGGGTTTGAATTCTGTGCCTTCGATCTTATAATATGTGAATTCAGCCCTGGGGAAAACTCTTTAAATGAGACTGCAATGATAATACAGGAAACAATACAGGAGGTGTGTGACAGGAAGTGAGCAGTGGGAACCAGAGGGGTGAACTTTCACCTCTCACTTCCTGTTCCTGGTAAGGCCTAGTCTGAAAAGGAAAGCATGGCAGCATGGTGGAGACGCTCTCTGTATTCCCCTGGATGTATTCTCCTGGATGAAAGGTGAGCCTTCTATGTAATAATATTAGAATTGTGAAAGTTTGGTGTATGAGTTAAGTTGTATTTGTCTATTTCCTGCTGAATAGTTCTCATTCTGTGTACATTCACCTTCCCAGTTACCATACAGCATGTGCACAGTAATGTAATATTATAGAGCTCCTCTTCCACAGCATGTCACCCTGCTGCATCCAGTATAATATGTATGGCATCCATGTTATATCCAGTAACTGTGTAACTTACTGTCAGTGCACATTGCTGTATATAATATGTATGGCATGTTATATCCAGTAATGTTATATCCATTGCTGTAATGGCTTCCTGTTATATGTAACTGTGTTACTGTCAGTGCACATTGCTGTATATAATATGTATGGCTTCCATGTTATTCCAGTAACTGTGTAACATATATCCATTGCTGTATATAATATGTATGGCTTCCTGTTATATGTAACTGTGTAACATACTGTCAGTGCACATTGCTGTATATAATATGTATGGCTTCCTGTATATAATATGTATGCTTCCATGTTATATCCAGTAACTGTGTAACATACTGTCAGTGCACATTGCTGTATATAATATGTATGGCTTCCATGTTATATCCAGTAACTGTGTAACATACTGTCAGTGCACATTGCTGTATATAATATGTATGGCTTCCATGTTATATCCAGTAACTGTGTAACATACTGTCAGTGCACATTGCTGTATATAATATGTATGGCTTCCATGTTATATCCAGTAACTGTGTAACATACTGTCAGTGCACATTGCTGTATATAATATGTATGGCTTCCATGTTATATCCAGTAACTGTGTAACATACTGTCAGTGCACATTGCTGTATATAATATGTATGGCTTCCATGTTATATCCAGTAACTGTGTAACTTACTTTCAGTGTACATTGCTGCATACAATATTATATGGCTTCTATTCTATATCCACTCGCCATGCAGCATAGGAGTTGATTTACTAAAGGAAAATCCATTTTGCACTACAAGTGCACTTGGACATGCAGTCGCTGTAGATCTGAGGGGTAGATCTGAAATGAGGGGAAGCCCTGCTGATTTTATCATCCAATCATGTACAGGCAAAAATGATTTTTTTTTGTCCCCTTCAGATTTATAGTGACTGCACTTCCAAGTGCGCTTGTAGTGCAAAGCGGATTTGCCTTTAGTAAATATACCCCATAATGTCAGTGCATAGTGCTACCAATGTTTTATGTCTCCCTCCCCTTTTGCATATTATTATCTGCCCTGCTACTAGGTGCCATTAGATATGGATTTTTCCATACAGATACCAATTATGGGCCACCTTTCAGGCCGATAACAATATGAGGTAATGATATTATGTTTACATCCAGCTGCCCCAGAAGTAGCCTGATATCAGTTGACATCTAGGCCTTTTTTTGTATTCTAACAGCCACTGGCCACTGTCAGAATGCAGGAAAAAAGAGCAGATAGCAGGGAAATCAATAGCCTGTTGTCAATCAGCAAAGGAGAGGATTTGAAGGAGAACATTCTTCTTCAGGTCTTCCTCTGCTGATTGACAGCAGGCAGTGGGAAGGGGGCACAATAGTCAGCCTAATTTTAAAATTTGAAACAGCCAATGGCAGTCTGGCTATGGTTCCCCCACTGCCTGCTGTTCACATTCAGCTACCATCAAATAAATTGTGCAGAAGGAGGTTAGCGGTGTCTGGGGTGTGTGTGTGGGCGGGGGGTTTGAAAGATGGGGGTGTGTGTGTGTGTGTGGGGTGGGGGGGAGTGGATGGGGGGTGTGGAGGTGGAAAGATAATTTTTATTTTTTTTATTTTTGGCGGATTCTGACAGATGGGCCGCCAGCCGCTGTCAAAGCACCTGACCAAGACTAACTGACAGCTGGTGAATATAAAACCAGAATAAGCACTTGGAAGAAGAAAACCAACAACTGAGACAACTTGCCTTTGGTAAGCGGACAACTTAATTGCGGTTTATATCACTGCATTAAACTGGCACTGTATCTGATCATCATATCTGCATCATCCTTCATTATTCATTTGGTCATCAGCGTTTGAGTTTTGTGGTGTTATCATTAAGAATTTTTGAGGTTTGGTTTGCCAATTGTGTGCTGTTGGCATACAATTTTGGGATCACCGATTTGGCGTATTAACCTCTCATTGTTTATACATATAATTTGACATTCATTTTGTGAATTTATATACAAATTTTTCCTTGCACTCTGATTTTTTTGTTTTGGTTAATTATTGTGCACCGTTTTTGGCATATCAGCCCCTGGATGCCAATCTTTCAATGGAATTGGTATTGGTGAAATGTTTTCAATTTTAATTTCCATTGAATCTTTTTTATTGGCACAGTGTTTTATTTTTGTTATCTATTTATTGTGTGTTATTCCACCAGTTCTGCTGCCTTTGTTATTTTTATCTTTATTTTCTGTTTGACCAATCATTTGCCCTTTCATTCTACAGTGTTTTAAGGCAGAGGTAGGCAACCTTAGAGAGTTGGAGATCTACCTGAACAACATAGGAGAAGTCAAAGATCACAGGGCACAGTCTCCTCCAATGTTGCCTCCTCACACCTGACTAAAACCTATAATTGCCGTACTACCGCGCTGCAATTGTGTGCCTTTCACTGCAATTTTTGGTGTAAACATTTTGCCTCCTCACCACCTTGCAGAATTTCTCAGAGGCGCATTGGAGCATTGCATACCGCACTTGTGAATGAGCCCTAAGTTGCATTTGGCAATAGCACTTTTAAGGCTCATTCACATGTGAATTTGGGGGTGGTAAAACCCTGCCCCCAATCCCTACCCCCTTTAGCTGCTAAGTGGGAGGGGGTCAGGGTGCCATGGGAGGTGGATGCTTGAGAGTTACTATTAGATCTCAAGCAACCAGAAATAACAGTACCAATGGGGATCGTTGAGTAACTGGAAGTTTACTGTACTACATTCATTATAGTATCAGTGAGTGCACTGAGGTAACTACATACTATATGCACAAGTAGGATTTTTGTTTTGTGGAACATCCTTACTTTTACCTTGGGAGAAACCCTCTTGGGGGGGTCAGCAGCAGACTGGAGGAAACCCTCTAATCATTTAAGTACATTTTTCCACAAGTCATCAATTTCTAACAAATGAAATGAATGGATATAGTGAGAAAATAGGCCATTATGTTACTTAAAAAGTTGTTATGCTTTTCCATAGAGTTGCCTGGTGTAATGGATCTTTTGAAAACAACAAGAGCGCAGCTAATAGCACTGAAGAATGATGGTGGGAGTTCATCCTGTGTGGGTGTATCGTGTGCATCACCTTTTGTCCCATCTGAAGACTTGAGCTCATCTCCTTGTCAAGTGTCGTACTCAAGGCCTAAACAGGTAGGTTTTCTTTTGGTATCGAAACATTAAATGGTTGTCTTTTTTTTTAAATATCAAACATATCCTACTCCTATTTACCTGCTCTGTGTAAGGGTTTTTGTACAGAGCAGCTCAGATCCTTCTCTTCTCAGGTCCCATGCCGGTGCTCCTGAACCAGAGCTCTGTGTGTCCAAACACACACTGAGCCTTGCCTTGACCCCATCTCCTAATTAGCTCACTGGCTGTGATTGACAGCACCGTGAGCCAATAGCTCCCACCGCTACAGAAAGCCAATCAGCAGTGCAAGTCCCTGGAGAGACAAGGCTCTCGTGGACATCACTGGATTGAGAGAGGGCTCATGTAAGTATAGGGGGGCTGCACACAGAAGTTTTTTTTACCTTCATGCATTGAATACATGAAGGTAAAAACCCTTGTACCTTTACAACCACTTCAATAAAAAGTAACCTTTAAGGAGGTGCCTCCAAGCGGCTGACAGATGGAGAGAAGCAAGTACAGTTAGACCCTATGAAAACATCAGCTTTGACATGTAGACTGTAAGCCAATTTGACTGTTGTGTCAAAATAAGATATCTTGCTCAGTCTGGTAGTAGTCTGAACTAAAAAGGCAAGTTGTAGGCAAGATGTTGATTTTTATACAGATTTTTTAAAAGTCTACAATATTTTTTTTTTACATGCTTAATTTTGTTCGTTTTATTTACTCAGCTGCATCTATTAGACCCCTTTCACACTGAGCCAGTATTCAGGTGTTTTAGCACTAGAAATAGCCTCTAAAAAGCTCATGAAACTGCATCCCTTTCAGTGCAATGAGTACTTTCACACTGGGGCGATGCGCTTGCGGAACTTTAGAAAGAGTCCTGCAAGCAGCATCTGGGGCGGGTTGGGAGCGCTATAAATAGCGCTCCTAAAACACACCTGCCTATTGAAATTAATGGGCAGCACTTCCAAAGCACTTTAAAAGCGCATTAAAAACTGTACTTTTTCCCTTTAAAAAAAAAAAAACGCCTAAAAAGTGTTGCAGCGTTAAAGTGTGAAAAGGGTCTTATATGGCTTTTGATTCACAGGGAAAATCTAATAAGTCTAATATTTTACATTTACTTTTTAAAGCTGCCACTTTGGCAAAGTTTCCTGGGACTTCAAACGGTGTGATCAGTGACGCTCTTACGAGAACAATTCCGGTGTTGAAATATCACCTGAAGGGAAACATTGGGAACCATCAGAATACCACAAATAAACTTGTATGTCATTTACCACAGTTAACACCACTTTCTATTCTCTGTGTTGTAGTGTTTGTATATTTACATGATAATAAAGTTGTGTGTATTGTACTGTGTTATCGTTTTTATTTCCAAATATTTGCTGGTTTTATAGGCCTACAATATATAAAATACAATATATAAATGCACAGCATTTCAAAATGTAATAGGAATGTATTTTTTTTTATTTTACATTCAGTACATTTATATTTAAAATATATTTTAAAAAACATTCTTAATATATTTTTTCCAAAATATATTGCCATATATTTGAAATGCTACAATTTTGGCCAGATTCAATATATTTCAAAAATATATTTCAATATATTTGTGAATATATTGGGTAATGCATTGTGAAATATGTTGCAAATATATTCATAAATATATGTTAAATGCATTTAGCAATATATTTATGCAGCCATAAATATATTGCAAAGTGCATTTTGGAATGCATTGTGAATGTATTCAGAAATATATGTTAAATGTACTTCTGAATGCATTTAGCAATATATGTCTGAATATATTCACAATGCATTCCAAAATGCATGTTGCAATATATTTATGGCTGCATAAATATATTGCTAAATGCATTCAGAAGTACATTTAACATATATTTATGAGTATATTTGCAACATATTTCACAATGCATTTCCCAATATATTCAATAATATATTCACAAATATATTGAAATATATTTTTGAAATATATTGAATCTGGCCAAAATTGTAGCATTTCAAATATATTGCAATATATTTGGGAAAAATATATTTAGAATGTTTTTTTTAAATATATTTAAAATATATTTTTCTTCCACGTGGGTATATACGCATTTAATTTTGAGTTTATGAAATGGCAAGAGTTGGAATGTATTAGTTCTAATAATTTTGGTGTAAAAAATATTGATGCTAACTGTAGGCATGTGCAAAAGTGAAAAATTCGTTTTGTTTCGTTTCAATTCGTCATTTAATAAATTTCGTTAAGTTAGGTTCGTTACATGTGTTGAATTCGTTTTCGGAATTCGTTCGTTTTCGACCGAATTTCGAAAAATCCGGTCGAAATCGAAAATATTTCGACCGTTTTTCGAATTCGTTCGTTTTCGACCGAATTTCGAAAAAAAACGGTCGAAATCGAAAATATTTCAACCAGATTAGAAAACAAATAGTCTCTTTTCAAATAGAATTTTTTTCGAATTAAATTCGAAAATATTTTTTTTTTTTTTTTTTTTCGAATTCCGATCGAATTTAGTCCGCGGGGTATTCGATTCGGAATTCGAAAAAAAATTTTTTTTCGATTTCGACCATTTTTTTTCGAAATTCGGTCGAAAACGAACGAATTCCGAAAACGGTCGAAATTTTTCGCTAATATAGCAATTCGGGAATTCGTATGCATCCGAATGTCCGAATAATGGAAAATTCGTCCGAATTTCGATTCGGAACGAAACGAAATGTACATGCCTAATGCTAAGGCAAAACTGGTGTAACAAAAGGGGTTGCAGTGGCCACATTGGAAACTAGACCCTTTTGGAAACATTGGCATTGTCTTTGATTTTTTTTTCACCTACTCTTTGACTCTCTCTACATTTGATCCACCCCTGCTTTGCTATGAATGTTTGAATACAAAAGTACCAGGAAATTTGTAAAGCCTCTAAACTTATACACTTACTAAATAAGGTAGTGCAAGAAGCAGTGATAACCTATGCATTTTGGTAAAGTATAAAGCTAATTAGATTTTAATATACACAGTCAATGCGTGATTGGGTGCTGCAATTAGTATGTTATTATATTCCTTTACACTGCCCTTGTGAATAAACCAGTATGTACTCAATTGAGGCTATTGTAGATTTCAGCTGTAACTGTAACAAGGAATTTGGTAATGTTTAAAAGCCCAGAGCAGAACTGAGAAATTGATGTGGGTAAAGCCTGCAGCAATCTCCAAATGCCTTGTGCGCTTTATTTATCACAGCTCTTTTCTGACATACACAGATGTATTTTTGATGCTTTAACAATACCAACTTTTATTTAAATGTTATCCATGTTGACAAATTGACATTTTGAGCAGATTTGGTTTTCCAGTTGATTAATATACTAAACATTTTACTTGTATATCTATGACAACGCAGACTTAGTTGAAAACCAAATGCATCCAATTTTCTGTAAATGAGTAGAAACCACATTATTAGTACCCAAGGGTCCTGGTGGTCTGTTACAATCAATGTAAATTTCTTCTTATTTACCACAAGCTGGCAATGTTCTGATCCTGAGGGTCAATATTCTCCACTAGCATATTAAAAATAAATACATTAGGTCAGCTCCAGTATTCAAACTCTCAACTTGTGAAAATATCACTGGTGAGTAATATTAACTGATCTATATTTGTCAGAAATTCATATACTTTAAACAAGCTAGCTGGATCAAGGATGAGTGACTCTGCCTGGGTTCAGTTAATAAACGGTTTTGCAAATCTTGCTTGAAGTTTTAATGTGTAAACCTTTTGGCAAACCCTGTTGAAGTGTATAGGGGGATCTTTTTATTCAATTCTGGCTACTTGTAGTTCTAATATGCAAGCTATTCTGAAACACAATGCATGGAAAGCTGGGCTCTGTAGGAAAATAAAAGTTCATCTCCCATAGAAATGTCTAATTTCCCTTGAAAGGAGGCTAAGTTATCCATTGTTTGCATCTGATTTTATTATTTAAGTCAGCAGAGCTCAATCTCAATCAAAGAAGCTTTACTTGCAAAGTGACCAGCCTATTTGCCTTTAGTAAATTAACTCCACCTTTTTGGATTGTTACTACTGTCTGACAGTGAAGTCTTCAGTGATCCGGAACCTCATCCCTATAGCTGATGTATTTACTTACTTTGTAACTTAGTTTAAGGCTTCATTTCCATGGACGTTTTTACAGCCACTTGTTTTAGCCTTTTTTACAGCTTAAAAACACCTGTCCATGTTTATTTTAGAAAAAGAAAAAAAAAAAATATATTTTTTTTGAGCTGGAGCTCAAAAATGCAGCGGCAGCGTTTTTGAGCGTTTCTGCGCGTTTTTGAGCATTTTTTAATGTCTGGTGTTTTTACAGCTTTTACAGCTTTTACAGCCATCTACAGGTCAAAAACTTCATGGTGGACATGAGGCCATAGACTTAACATGGAGAGCTGTTTTGAAGCTGCAAAAAACGCTCTGAAAAGTGGCTGTAAAAAAGTCCATGGAAATGAAGCCTTATGCCGCGTACACACGATCACTTTTTGTGGTGAAAAAAAATGACGTTTTAAAAAACGTCATTTAAAATGATCGTGTGTAGGCAAAACGTTGTTTTATGTCTTCTGAAAAAAAAAAAAAAAAAATTCGAACATGATTGAATTTTTTATTTAGAACGACGTTTTTAAACCCACGCATGCTCAGAAGCAAATTATGAGATGGAGCTTCAATGGAACAGAGTGCCGTCGAACGTGGTGTACCTAACCGCGCTTTGCAAGAGCATTTTCAGAAAACGATGGTGTGTAGGCAACGTCGTTTTTTAAAATGAAGTTTGAAAAACTTCGTTTTGTTTCGTGAGATAAAACAACGTTTCTTTTTTACATAAGAGTTGTTAATTCCTGTCACATATATGCATGTAGATTATCATATGCTTTTACCAAGCTTTAACATTGTTCATATTTACTCTGTGTTTTTTACTTTCAACCACTTTAGAATTAGCAAATTAACACAGGGGTAAAGGCTGAAACAGGTAAACAGGGAAAAGAAAGTCGATACAGTATCTAAATACTTCATGGTCAATTCAAAGTTTGGAGATCTACAAATTTCATGATCAAAAGACCGCCTTATTAGGAGGATAAATCTAGAAGTCCAAGCCCAGGGGCGTGGTCAAGCCATGACAAAATCCCCCCACGGTGGACATGGGGGATTTACATGGAAATGTAGTGTATCTGATATAGTGCACTAAAACAGTGTGCAAGAATCCACATAACCCGGGGGGGGGGGGGGATGGAGAAGGAGTTAGCTACACCAATAAATATGGTGTATTCGATTTGCGGATATTTTGTTTACTCTAAGGCTGTATTCACACCTAGGCGTTTTGTCGCCCTACGCCCGACGCTACAATACGCCGGACCGTCGGATTTACATTATTCTCTATGGAGATCGTTCACATCTCCTAACGCCGAACGCCGAACGCCGTACGTCGAAAGAACGCCGAACGCCGAAATTCAAACAAGTCCGAACCCTTTTCCGACAAGCGTATCGAGCTTATCAGGCGGCTTCAGCATTCCACATAGCCGACAATACAATGTAAAAAAAAACACAGTTAAAAACTACGCGTTTTGTCGCCGCAAATAGCGGGACAAAACGCCTATTTTTTGTCGCCGCAAATCACCGCAAAACGCCTATGCGAAGGTGTGAATGCAGCCTAAACTGCATTGTGCGTATCAGTACCGAGATAATCAATTTTCTCCCTTTTAGTGGTAAACAGTCTTAG
This sequence comes from Rana kukunoris, assembly GCA_029574335.1. Taxonomy (NCBI): domain Eukaryota; kingdom Metazoa; phylum Chordata; class Amphibia; order Anura; family Ranidae; genus Rana; species Rana kukunoris. Next base: position 252,301,254 of record CM056052.1, on the reverse strand, counting down.
CAACTGTCTCCATGCCTTTCTCTATGTTTAATTATTACATTGATACAATAAGAACGCAAACAGTAACCCAGGAGAACAAATATGGTTATTCTGCGCTCCACAATACTAATGATAGTATTAACTTTAATTCTCCTTTTGCTAAATCCTAAACAGTAAGGGAAGAAAAATACCACCACTGCCACCAGGCATATGCTATTTAAATAAAACATCTAAGCAGGCCCATTACCACCGTATGTATAGGGACTAATAAAAATACATTAAATATTACCAGCTTCAGTATTAATACAATATTACAGTATTAATACAATAATCTACAAAGCAGAAGTCTAGGCACCAAAATAAAATGTAGTTCAGAAGACACACTATCCTCTCCCAATACATGCATTAAGTTCTTCACCTAAAAAATACATGTTATGCCTCGTACATACATACTATAGGATTTTCCAACGGGAATTGTGTGATGGCAGGGTTTTGCCGGATAATCCGATGGTTTGTATGCTCCATTGGACAGTTGTTGTTGTAATTTACATCAACAAATGTTGGATAGCATGCTTTAAAATTTTCTGACAACAAATGTGTCTTGTCGGATTTTCCGATCGTGTGTACACAAGTCCGTTGGAAGAAAATACAAAAAAGTACAAACACGCATGCTCAGAAGCAATGCTAACAATAAGACAACATTAGCAGAAGTTGCCCAAAGGGTGGCGCTAAAGAGCTGAAAAACTAAGTAGTTTTGTGTATGTTGGCCAACAAAGTTTTGCAGTTTGTATGCAGAACAAGTTCACTGCCAACCCTCTCGCACAAAATTCCACGGCTTTGTCCGATGGAAATCCGATCGTGTGTACGAGGCTTAAGAGTACCATACAAAAGAGAGGCGAAGTACTAACAGGGCTGGCTGAGCGGGCTAGATCCTCTCACTCCCTCATAGGGGAGTCCCTCTGCCCCGTTGGGCTTCAAAGCGGAGCAGGTAGGGTGGGCTGTGTGGGAGGACCCCCTCACACCCGCCATTTCCACCGAGGGGCATGGAGAAAGATGGCAGATTGCCTCTGGGGGAGGTCTGCCTACTCCCAACTCCTGCAGTTCGGCTCCTCTCTCAAGTACACGCACAAAATACACTTTAAAAAAAGAAAAAAAAAAAAAACTAGGGCAGGGGTGCCCAACCTTTAAAAAAAAAAAACAAGAGTACCATACATGCATCTTCTAAAGTTGGTGGATTTTTTCAAATGCCTTGTACACACAATCAGATTTTCCGATGGGAACTGTATGATGGCAGTGTTTTGTCAGAAAATCTGACCGTTTGAATGCTTAATTTCCACCAAACAAATGTGGGATAGCATGCTTTAAAATTTTCCGACAACAAATGTGTGATGTCAGATTATCTGATCGTGTGTACAGAAGTCCGTCGGGAAAAATCCAAAGTACAAACTTGCATGCTCAGAAGCAATGCTAACCATAAGACAACATTAGCAGAAGTTGCACAATGGGTGGCGCTAAAGAGCAGAAAAACCACATTGTTTCTGTTTTTTAGCTGACAAAGTTTTACTGTTTGTATGCAGAGTTCACGGCCAATGTCCTTCGGAAAAAATTCCACGGCTTTGTCCGATGAAAATCCAATCATGTGTACGAGGCTTAAAAGCAGAAATAAAGGCAAAACTTTTTTGGGGGGATAAGTAAGGGAGGGTTATAAAGTCTGTCCGCTTTGTCTCAGTGGGTAGATTTCCTTTCACTTCCTGTCCCATACCCATACCTACAAGGAAAATCCCCCTAAAGTGAGGAAAACCCTGGTTGTTCCCAGGGTCATTAGAACTATTGCCACAATTGGAAGATTTCCTCTCTATTCCTGTTCTAGGGGCAACCCAAAATTTGGGAATTTCTTTTACCTTCACTTTCTGTGATAATGGTAAACAGGACAAATAGAGAGGCTGTTTTTCTCGGCCAAAAGCTCTCATGGCAGTTTTCCCGATGGGAAAACTGGTCGTGTGTACGAGGCTTGAGACATACTAGTACTAGCCCTCGGATTTGTGAGAATTAATACATTTAGATCAAGACCGATACCTGATATATCAATAATATTAGGTGTAGAGCAATAATGTACACGCTAAGGCTCAATCATTGTGGATAAGGATAAACCTACAAATATAATATATCCTATTTAAGAATTAATAAGATATTAACACCTTCGTCTACCACCAGGCTATGGTGCAAATCTGCATTTGAACACTTTGGGCCAGATTCAGATACACTTAATTTTGCGCTGTGTAATCGAAATACTCTACGCTGCCGTATTTTACCAGGCTCTACATCGAATTCTGGTAGATTTTTGCCCGTACGCTACGGCGGCGTAGTCCATTTCTCGCCGCGTAATCGAAATACGCGATTAGGGGGCGTGAAGCATTTAAATTAAGCAGGTCCCCGCGGCGATCGAACTGCGCATGCTCCGTTCAGAAATTTCCCGCCGTGCATTGCGCGAAATCACGTCGTTACGTCATTCGTTGTTTGAGTAGCGTCGTTTACGAACATTCCTATTCCCGGACGACTTACGTTAAAAATAATAAAAGACGTCGGAAAATGTAGAAATTCGACACGGGAACGATGGCCATACTTAACATGGGCTGTCTAATATTAGAGCAGCAAAAAGCTGGTATAGTGAAACGCAAAAAAAAGATGACTAAAGATGCCGTAAGAGTTTGCGATTGAAGATCGTAATTTCTGGGATCGCCGGCAAAAGCTCATTAGCATACCCCGACGTGGAAAACGACGGGAAGTCCACCCTGTGGCCGCAATTTTATTGCAGCGTAGATCCGAAGGCGTACGAACACGTAATCCAGTCAAATTGAAGCCCGCAGCCGTCTATTGAGGTTTGAGGTTTCCGATTAGCTAAAAAACGTGCGTAATTTGAAATTACTCCAGTCTAACACCAGTTAGACAGGAGTAAGGGCTCTGTGAATCTGAACCTTTCTTTTTAAGCAAGAATGAGAAATAGAAAAGCACATTTTAAAAGACTCTTCCAAAAATAGATAGAATCTAGGACACAATCTCAAATGTAAGCAAAGCCTAACCACAGGAATCAGTAGAGTATCACAATTGCTTTTATAAAGTGATCAGGAAGATGTAACATTTCACTCAAATGGTTGCCCCTCAGACATTGACTTTTTGTTTAATGCTCCAGTAATTGGGTGTTAAATGTTAGATTTGTTTTTACGAATTATGTCCAGTATGAACTTACACATTTTAAATATCTTGACCCTAAAAAGTATTTGTCTATCAATTGACATTTTCAAATTTTACTAATTTTCATACAATAAAATATTTCCGTGCAGTTCATGCACACACAATTAAGACCCATTTCACACTGCAGCACCCAGCTTGTTTTTTCGGCGCTTTAGCGTTGCTTTTTTTGGTCGCTAGCGGGGCTTTTTTTTCCCCATAAAAACAAGGTAAAAAGTCCTATTTGGCAGCGCTTTCAAAATGCTTTTAAGGCGCTTTGGATTCATTGCAATGGTCAGGGCGTTTTGGGAGCACTACTTACAGTGCTCCCAACCCGCCCCAAAGAAGCTGCTTGCAGGACTTTTTATAACGTCCAACAAGCACCCCGCCCCCATGTGAAAGGATACTCTGAAATGAATAGGAGGCATTTTTCAGGCTCTTTTCAGAAGCTATTATTAGTGCTAAAGGGGTCTTTTTTTTAATAAAAAAATTGAAAATAGATAATCTTCAAAGGTACAGTTGGTCAAAATAATAATTGAACATCAGAACATCTTCTGGAGGCATGGTCTATGGTCTCAGTATTTTTCTTTCAGCCAGAACTATATTTATTAATCCAAGGCAGCTCACACTGCCATATGCTAACTGCTGGGAGTGTCAATACAAAGTTAATGACACCCTATTTCAGTTTGCATATGGCAGCGTAAACTGACAGTTTGGACAGGAATTGGATCCGATTCTGCTGCGGACAAAAAAAAAAGGGTCCTCTGCAAGTTTGGCCCGAATGCGATGCAAATTCAGCCATACTATCTGTATGGCTGAAATCTCATTGCACAGACATTGCATGTGATTTGCACTGCTTTGCGGAGCAAATCACATACAATCTCACACAGCGTAACAGTGTGAACCCAGCCTAAAAAATATATATATATTTTGTAAATAACTTTGCAATGTTTTTTTTTATTTACCAGAATCAGTAATTTAGTGTTATTTCAAACAGGAAAAACTATATAATAAAATGTATACTTTTACTCTACAGTAATACAATTTAAAATAATAAAACAGAAATGTAAAAATAGCACAAATTGTGTGTTTCTTTTAGATTTACTTTTTGCTAGTTAAAAAGAAAAACATTTTGGAACATAAATAAAAAAAAAAAATGATGTCCTTGAAAGTGCATGTGCTGCAACATACTTTGTAACCTTAAGCAATGACAAATATATTGCCAAATCAATAGGTTTTTAGTAGATATGTGCATTCCCGTTCGTACGAATGTTATTTTCGTACGAAAATGTTAATTTCCTGACAGACTCCATGGCAGCCTATGTGTGGGTTAATCCCGCCTCCTCTCCAATGCTATAGGACCCCATACCCATAAAGCTTTGCTCACCTTCAGTACTGGTGTTCCTTTTTTGTCCTCCTCCATGGATTTCTAGGATATGTGTTCATTCAGGACGTCCAACTCGAGCAAGATGGATGGCACACCACAGCGGTGCAGCTTGGATCCCAGCCATGGGCGGGTGGAGAGCTTTTGCAGCATGTGCACTTGTTGTGCCTGGCTGCGTGTGCCGAAGATCCTGGATCCCACTGGCTGGCAAGGTCTGTTTTTTCTCCATGGCAGCCGCATCTATGTTTCTCCTGTTGTCTGTATACTTTTCTTTATTGTCCCCTTAGGTAATGCGATGGCGGCTGGAACGCTTCTGCGTTCCAGCTGTCCTGGTTGTTTCCGGGTGAGCGGACAGGGCGCGCGTGCGCAGTGGCCGCCTCCAGACCGAGGCTCGGCTCGCGCACGCGCAGTTCGGCGTTCTCGCGGCGGCCGCGCAGGCGCCGCTGAGACGCTCTGTACCGCACAGGCGCGCGAGCTGGTGACGTATGACGTCATTGGGGAGGGCTTTTTAAAAAACAGCTGCTCGCCCTATACTGGTGGGAACGCATATTCCTGAACAGGCGGTTCCTGAACAGCTGATATCTTCCACCATAAATGGCTTCAGGTTAGGAGTGATAGGTAGGTTTTATTTCTATGTATGTTTCGTTCCAGGGATGTGTTTGTGATATACAGATGGGGGTCTTGAATGGGAACAGAGCCTTACTTGACTTCTGCTCTCAGCTCCAAGGGTCCTTATCTAGTATCACCCTGTCACAGTGGTCCAGGCTTCATGGATCAGTCACCGCCCGCACATGGCCAGTCCTCACGCACAAGGTATGTGCAGGTGAGGGGAGGGCGCAGGTGTTGAAATCTTTCTTGACCCTTTCTGTGATTCTTTCTCTAGCCCTTCCCATTCGGATCCTCGTGTACTATCAAATCAGTCCACCTCACACCTTGCCAGACCACGTCAGTCTTCATCCTCTAAATCAGGAAAACGCAGGTCTTCATCTACCTCTCATCATCAGGGGAGAAGGTCACATTCCTCCTCAAGACACCGCTCCCACCGCCACGATGATCGCTCCAGTCGTAGAGCATGCTGGGGTTGCAGTGCTCAGGTCCCGGAGGGCAAATCTTAATGCAATCGGTGCTATGCCCAGGCGGTTGGTGAAAAGGAGACAGAAGATCGGCGGATCGAGTCCCTGGTTGAACGCGTGGTGCAAAGGTCCCTAAGGGAGAGGGACACGTCTCTCACGCACGGGCAAGCCAATATCGCTGGATTGGATCCCACGGCCGATGAGTTCCAGGAGGATCCAGGCCGCTCCCAACCTCGCGCCTCCACTCCAGCGGCCCCTGAGGGCGATTTGGAAAGCGATGAGGAAGATCTAGAGTTTGACTTTGCCCAAGTAACCCCACTTATCAAGGCCGTCAAGGAGGCACTTCGGTGGGAAGATTCATCCTCTGCCCCAGCTAAACAGACGAAGTACTTCAAACGTCTGGGAAAAGAGCGCCCAAGCTTTCCATTGATTGCACAGCTAAATGGCATCTTTGAAGAGGAGTGGAGCAAGGTGGACAAAAAGTCCTCTATGTCTAATAAAGCTTCCCGCTTGTACCCGTTTAAAGCGGAGGATGTCAGGTAGCTGGAAAACATCCCGTCAGTAGACGCTGCAGTGATGCGTTTGGCCAAGCACGTAACGCTACCTCTGTCCGATTCTGTGTCCTTCAAGGATGGTCTTGATAGAAGAATGATAAAGTAAAAGGTGATCAGCGCATAAACATTTACCACTGAGAGTCTGGCATCAAACCAGGGCAAAAACAACAAAGTGCAAACCGTGCAACAAAGTGCAAATACATAAATAATAGATATCAAATAAATTGACAAATAATTCCGTCCGTGGTATTGTGATAAGTTTTAAAGGTGATATTCTTGGATGAAGTGATCTCTCATTGCGCTTACCTTGCTAAGGCAAGGGAAAAGCCTTAATGTGTATAACTCTTTTTAGATGGATCTCCAGCAGATGTCCCTCTATCCTCTGTATGGGATGGTGTGGTAGTCCTAGTGTGGGTCCAACGTTTCAGGGTGTGTGGTTGGAGCTGTTCCAGTAGTGCTCAAATAAAGAAGGATGGTACCATAGTGAAGTACGTAAAATTAAGATTTAATGAAAAAAGTAGCAAGTTACATTTAAAGTAAAACAAACAGACGAGTAAAACAATCGGATTGCACGTCTACTTCCGGTTCCGGGTCTTACATGTTACGCTGCACCTCGCAGCTCCATCAGAGATCTGGAACAGCTCCAACCACACACCCTGAAATGTTGGACCCACACTAGGACTACCACACCATCCCATACAGAGGATAGAGGGACATCTGCTGGAGATCCATCTAAAGTGTTATACACATTAAGGCTTTTCCCTTGCCTTAGCAAGGTAAGCGCAATGAGAGCTCACTTCATCCAAGAATATCACCTTTAAAACTTATCACAATACCACGGACGGAATTATTTGTCAATTTATTTGATATCTATTATTTATGTATTTGCACTTTGTTGCACGGTTTGCACTTTGTTGTTTTTGCCCTGGTTTGATGCCAGACTCTCAGTGGTAAATGTTTATGCGCTGATCACCTTTTACTTTATCTTATCACTAGTGTATTATTATTTACTACAACTTAGATCGAGCAGCATTTATATTATTTTTCACTCATTTCTATTTGGTGGCGCAAGAGCCTCACAAATTGATAGAAGAATGGACCAAGATCTAAAGAGAATATATGGTCTAGCCGGTACGGCTTGTAAGCCCGCTTTAGCCTTAGCAGCTCTTTCTAAAGCAATGGAAGTCTGGACGGAGAACGTGGACTCTTTTCTGATGGGCATTTCAGAAGAACTGGCCGGGAGTTCAGCAATATCAGAGCTAAAACTGTCAGTGTCGTTCCTGGGAGAAGCTTCTGTGGATCTGGTTCGGCTGTTAGCCAGAATCATGCTGTCCTCGGTTACGGCCAAGAGGGCCTTGTGGTTACGCCCCTGGGTCGCTGATCCTTCATCGAAGCAGAATTGGTGTAAAATTCCCTTCAAAGGTTCATCACTGTTTGGCAACAAGTTGGACAATGCCATTTCTAAAGCCACAGGGGGGAAATCAGGGTTCCTTCCCCAGGACAGACGACAGCCAGGGAAAAGGAGACCACAGTTCAGGAGGCGTAGCCCGGACCGCGCAAGGGAAGCGCGTGCCTATAGACCCGGCGGAAATTTCCGGAGGAATTGGGGCAGGGGCCAGATGTCCTCCCGTAAACCAGCCTCTACAAATCAGGTGTCCGGTGGGCGCGAGCAGGGGAAGTCTTTTTGACATGAAGCACGTCCAGGCGGTTCAAGTGGGGGCAAGATTGCAAATCTTTCGGCACGTCTGGGTGTCCTCGATCACTGACCTTTGGGTCATCAAGACGGTGTCTTCAGGACACGTCTGGTCCTTTGCCAGCACTCCCCCTCCCAGGTTCATCCCTACCCTACTTCCAAAGCCAGCAGAACAAAAGCAAATTCTTCTGTCCTATGTGGATCTGCTGAAGGCTCAAGGGGCAGTGAGATGTGTCCCAAAGGACGAACTGTTTAATTGGGTATACTTCCCCCTCTTCCTGGTTCAAAAGAAGAACAGCTCGTGGCGGCCAGTCATAGACTTAACCTACCTAAACCAGTTTATAAAACACAGGAGATTCAAGATGGAGACCCTGTCCACTATCCAGCTAGCCATTCAACCAGGAGATTGGATGATCTCGATAGATCTGAAGGATGCGTATTTCCACGTGCCAGTGGCAGAAGAACTCCAGAAGTACCTCAGGTTTCATGTGGGGCAGGAGCACCTCCAATTCATTTGTCTGCCTTTCGGGTTGACAACCTCCCCACGAGTGTTTACAAAGACCCTACTAGCAGTTGTGGCCCTGATCAGGCTGAAGAAGATACGTCTTTATCATTACCTGGACGACCTCCTGGTCTTGTCTCAAGACAGGGCTCATCTCCTGGTACAGAAGGATCAAGTGATCTCGACCCTGACCGAATTCGGTTGGCTTTTAAATCTAGAAAAGAGCCACCTAGAGCCATTGCAACGTTTAATATATCTGGGAGCCCAGTTCGACACCGCAAAGGAAACTATCTCCCTCCCACTAGAGAAGATTCCCGTGATTCAGGAGAGGATTGCCAAGGCCCTAGATGTTCGTTATCTGAGAGCCTCTCAATGTCTGAAGATTATAGGCACAATGGTTTCAACATCTCCCGTGGTGAAGTGGGCATTGTGGAGGCTACGTCATTTTCAGTTCGGCTTTCTCAAACAATGGAAGTCCGGGAACAAGAACCAGATGATTCTCATCTCACCATCCATGAGGAACAGCCTCTTTTGGTGGCTTCATCGGAAGAATCTCCTGAATTGCCATTCCATTGCTCCAATATCCTGGGTTTCGGTGACAACAGATGCCAGTGGCTCCGGCTGGGGAGCTCTGTGCGGCACAGAGATCGCACAGGGCAAGTGGGATGCCCGCCTTCGCAACCCAGGCTCGAATATCCTGGAGATCAGGGCAGCCTGGTGTGCCCTTCAATCCTTTCCCCGGCTTCTGAAAGGAGAGTCAGTATTACTGAAGATGGACAATACCACGGCAGTGTCCTATGTCAAGAGACAAGGAGGGACAAGGAGCTCAGCTCTTCTACGGGAGATCGAACCGATCTTGGGCTGGGCCCAGAAGAATCTGGCAAACCTGTCCGCAGTCTATATTCCCGGAAAACAGAATTCCCAGGCGGACTTCCTGTCACGCACTCAAGTGGATGTCAACGAGTGGTCTCTCCACGAAGAATCTTTTCAGTGGATTCTGTCCCTGGGGACCAATCCCCAGGTGGATCTCTTCGCCTCTCTATACAACCACAAGCTGAGGACGTTTTATACGAGGGGTCACTGCAGTCAAGCAACGGGGACGGACGCCTTGACAGACGGGTGGAGATTCAAGAGGGCGTATGCCTTTCCCCCGTTTTCTGTGATCCTCAAACTCCTGCGGAGGCTCCAGTCAGAGTCAGTACAGTTAACACTGGTGGCGCCCTACTGGCCCAACAGGCCGTGGTTCCCCCTTTTGCTCCAACTGAGTTACTGGGACCCAATACCTCTACCAGCCAGACCGGATCTTCTCTCCCAGGGGTCGCTCCTTCACCCCGCTCCGTCCATACTGAAGCTAGCGGTATGGTTCTTGAGAGGAAGAGGTTAGAAGCCCTTGGCTGCGCTCCTAGGGTGATCGCAACTCTGATGAGCTTGAGGAGATCAAGCACAAATAAAGTCTATGGAAGAGTTTGGGCGAAGTTTGTGGAGTTTTCTTTAACATCAGGCTCATCGTTTACAAGTCCAGGAGTACAAGATATCCTAAGGTTCCTCCAAACGGGGTTGGATCTTCCATTATCAGTAAGTTCCTTAAGAGTACAAGTATCAGCATTATCTGCCTTCTCCGGAATATCATGGGCGGCACATCCGCTAGTCAAACAATTCTTCCGTGGAGCTTCAAGGCTAAGGCCTCAAAGAAAGCCAAGATTCCCCAAGTGGGATCTTCCCTTGGTTCTGGACTTTCTGAGTGAACTTAATACAACAGAATCTTCTTCATTCTCACTGAAGGATTTCTCGGCTAAAGTTGCCTTCTTGGTCGCCATCACTTCGGCTAAGAGAGTCTCGGAGATCGGGTCCCTGGGTTACAAAGAGCCGTTCCTAACGTTCTTTCCAGACAGAGTAGTCCTGATTCCCATGCTGGGTTCTAACCCGAAGGTGACGTCAGTTTTCCATGTCAACCAGGAGATTGTTCTCCCTACTTTCAGAGACTCTGAGTCAGAGAGAATTCACCCTCTGGACGTAGGGAAAACCCTTACGGAGTACATCCAAGTAACTTCTGTTTTCAGACGCTCAGATCATTTGTTCATCCTGCACTCAGGTATCAACAAGGGAAAGAAGGCCTCTTCAAGAACCATTGCGGCTTGGATCATCCACGTGATTCAGCAGGCATATAAAGTGAAGGGCTTGGCTCCTCCGCAGGTGGTGACTGCGCACTCTACCAGAGGGATGGCAACTTCCTGGGCGGCTGCCCATCACATCGCGGCACTTTCAACACACGGCTCATCCATATTAACTATTGTTAAGCCCCATACACTTGGTCAGACTTTTTTAACCACAAACATAAAAACGGTTGTTTTCCGTTCATTCTCAGAAAATGTGTTTGTTTGAAAACTACATCAGAAAACCATTTTTGGGTTCAAAAGTCTGGCCAACTAATCTCCCTTCAGATGAAAATCCACAGAAAAGTTTATTTACTGTACTATAGTCTCACTGTACTAGTGTACTCAGCACAAAAGAGAAGCTGCTTCACTAACTACACTCACTCACTGCCCATTCAAAAAAACGAAAATGACATCTATAACAAAAGATTTGCATTCTGTATCTTGAAACCCTTTTCTTTTGCTATTTTCAGTTTTTTTTTGCTATGACATCTATAACAAAAGATTTTCATTCTGTATTTTGAATACAAAATACGAACAGAAAATAGGAATTCAAAATACAGAATGCAAATCTTTTGTTATAGATGGCATATGAACATACGACTAAAAATAGCAAAAGAAAAGGGTTTCAAGATACAGAATGCAAATCATTGACTAAAATTCACGAAAATGATTGTCTAACGAACATGAATTAAACAGAATGACGAACCATCCCGCATGTACGAAAATAAAACGGTAACGAAAATACGAAACGATCGGAACCCGAAAAAATCACGTCGTACAAAAAACGAACGGGAACGAACAGGGAAACGGGCGTCTTACGAAAAACGAACGGAAACGAAAAAACGATACGAAACGGAACAAAAAAAACAATTTTTTTTTCTGTGCACATGTCTAGTTTTTAGTAGAAAGGTGGACATTTCTCCAGTCCATAGGGATGTACAAGGTATATACTTAAAGTGAATAATCATGTGCCCATACAGGTGTGAAAAAATGCTGTAAAGTAAGAATGATTTCAAAAAAATATATTTAATTGTTTGATTTTATCAATTTACAAAATACAAATGTGAGGAAACAGAAGGAAAATCTAAATCAAATGAATATTTGGTGTGACTACCTTTAAGCTTCAAACTAGCACTTGTACAAAGTCAGGGATTTTATAGGATTAGAGTCAGTTTTAGGATTAACTAATTATACTGTACCAAGCAGGGGCTAATGATCTTCAATTTCATATCATATGTAGGTTGAAATAGTCATTGACTATTACAGAAACTGGATGAGGAATAGGCAAACTGCTACTAAGGTGAGGTTGTAAAAGAAAGTTTAATGTTTTATACACCATGGCAAGACTGAGCACAGCACAGCAACAAGACAGGAGGAAGTTATACTTCATCAGCATGGTTTCTTCCAGCCAAAGATTTCAAAGCAGACTGGGGTTTGAAGATGTTTCATCCATTTGTTTAATTTTGTTAACTGATAAAAATAAACTATCAATGCTTTTATTTCTGATAGCATTCTTAATATACCTTACCCCACTTCCCTGACTCTACATTCAGCCACTGGAACATGGAAAAAAAGTCCTATGTAAGCTCCAAACCGGCTTATCAGACCTTACATGGGGCTAGGGATCATTTTTCAAATTTCATATGACCAGGCTGGACCACTCACAAGGCACCAGTGCTGTCACATGGAGAAGGTGAGTATTTCACTTTTTTTATCACACTAGGAGCACAAATACTGTTAAAAATAGGTTCCACGCCTTCCTCTGTTCATTTTGTAAAAAGGAGTATCAATAAACTTTAAGAGAAGATAGAATATATTAGAAATTGCATTGGAACAATGTTACAAGTAAGTGCCTTAAAAGTTAACTGCTTAATTCTGTGCCATCCACAGCGGTTTTTCTTCCTGCAAACAGAATAACACTTATTTGGTCGATTTGGCTTTAATATGGTACAGATAGGTTCTATTATTATGTTCTGTACAACCAAAATCTCACAGTTCTGTATATATGATGTTGCTGTTGCCTCTGTACTGGCTAAAGGTGTGTATTTTTGGAAATTAGAGATATTTATTGAAATTCTTCTTTTTTTTATTATTCTGTTATTATTTTAAAAAGTTTATAGAGTACAAGTCACTGAGTTTTATCACTTTAATTTAAAGGGACGTTGCACAATAGGATTTAGGAAGTTTGTAGAGCACAACATACTGAGTTGCAGCACTTTAATTTAGAGGGACAGTGCATATTAACAAGTTCACAGATAATTTCTTTGGGAAATCAGCTCTATCTAATCTCATTCAATCTTGTATTATAAATATCTGGGGTTTGGTATTTAAGGTGTGGCAAGGACATAATATATATATATATATATATATATATATATATATACACACACACACACACACAATTTTTAGGTAATAGCTAATGACAATAAACCCCTGAGATTATTAATGGCTGACATAGACTTTCTATGGCATACGTAGCATTCGTTCAATGTTCAGTGCAATAACTCATAGTTCTGTAGCTGTGTATTTTTCATTTTGCCCGTTTTGGAGACCAAAGAGAAAAGGAGAAACTAAAACATTAATTTCTTTCATCACACAATCCAGGAGTCTTTTCTTTATTTTAAAGAAAATCCTTAGAATGTGATAGATCAAAGCCAAGTCAACATGACTGTGAAAAGGGAAATTAAGAAGAGATCAAAGATAGCAATTCAGAAGGATGAAGCAGATCGTAGAAGTGTTTATTAGGAACTTCTGTTTTGTAACTGCTGCATTACATTTCAGACACTTGCAGATTATAGATTATTTATGAATGTAGATGTGTGAGTTTCCGCTAAAGGTAAATGTAATGACACGTCTTGTGGCTACATGAATGCTTGTTTTTTTATATTCTTTTGCACTAAGACACACTAGGTATGAAAATAATTGGCCTATCTTGCTTTTTAAATTCTCCCTGGAAAGCATAGCAGGGTGCCCTGGCCTAAGGCTTTACAAAAAATGTGTGGAAAAAAAGACGAGGACAGAGTTTCAAAATTTTAAAGCATTTTAATGGAAAATTGCCATCAAAAGAATTTATCAGTGTAGAAAATAGTTCTAAATAGACATTTTAATGCATTCCCTCTTAAAATGAACAAGTATTTAATGGAAAGATAATGTTTTCTTTGATTTATTGTACTCAGAATATTACTATGTTCCTTCATAATACTTTTGAAGTTTATTTAGAGATTGCGTTGAGATTTATGAAATAACAAAAAATAGGAAAAAGCAAAAACTAAATGCCAACTGCTTTGACAAATAAATTCAATTAATCATGCTCTTGTATACATGTTTAGCCACTGTGAAATGGATATAGAAAGGATTAAAGCCTATATTGTATATATTTAAAACTCGTGTTTTTGGGTTGCAAATGATCTCCTTCCTTGTTGACCAGTTTAAGAACGTAAAGCTGAACTAAAGGCAGAAATAAAAAGCACCCATTATTCATGTTATGTATGTTAAGAACATTTAAACAGCATTAAAGGTGTTATTTTTTTAACTACGGATAGAATGACTACATATCTGTTTTAATATTAGCATCATGTAAGCCCCTGTATTGCAGGACTCAGTCTAACATTGGGAGTTTGTGAACATAATGAGAAGGCAAAGTTAGCAGAGTAGGGACCTCATAGAGTAGGGACCTCATAGTCCAAGCAGTAAGTTGGTGGTGGGTCGGGTGGAGGGTGATAGTATTTCTTAAAGATTATCCTAACCCACATCCTACTGAAAATAATGGCCACGCTGCCTTTCCATCTTGTGGATCCTTTTTCAGACTGCCTTTGTGCACCCAGTGTCTCTGCTCCTGTGCCACCATTTTCAAAATGATATAATCTTGCATATGCTTGAAATGGAACAAATGACATTGTGTGCCTCATCTCACACATGTGCAGTACAATATTACCCTCATCTTTAAAAAATAAATCTTTCCCCTGAGGTTTTTAATGAGATCTTGGTGAGAAGGTTTTTTTTTTAACAGAAAATTACTCTAAAGCTGTACAGCGCAATTGAGAGAAGAAATGCATGATGACATACACTTCATGTCATGCATGTGCAGCATCAGAATACCACTTGATTTGTCTGCTCAGTATGGGATCTCCCTTAAGGGGAGCTAGGAAGTGGATGCAAAAAAGTAAGGTAAACCAGAAACTGTTTATTTTTTAATCACTGTTAGTAAAAGAGGGGAAGGTCCGTATTAACTACAGAGAAGAAAAGTGATTTGGTTTTGTTGTTTGGCATAGGTGTCTACGTAACTCTGTGGGTTGGCATTGGCTGTACAGACGTAACCACTCGACTTAATCTCACAGGCATTCAAGGGTGATTGAGCAGCTGTAACACTGTTACATAGGCTTTCTGCACAAGACACCCTGTACGGGCCTCATCGCCTCTGTAAATGAGGCCAAAATGTATTTCAACTGTGCATTTAGTTGCTGGGAGTTCAGTTTTAAATGGAATGAGGCCTCTGCTAAAACTGATTTAGATAAATATGGCTTTGCTTTAATGCATCTTTTTGCAATTTAGTACTCCAGAAAAGTTTTTGTGCTTTATCAAAGCTAAACATTTTTAAGATGCAGTAATTGCATGTGTAAAATCAATTACAATTTCTTAAGGAGGAACTGAACTCTGGAAGCTGCGCCCAAAAACTCAGGCAAAGGGCACCAGTATTACCATGTTCTGCATAGTGTCTCTGTGCAGATGGGGCCATCTTGGTAGAGGCAGGGATTTGCTTCCCCATGTTATAACCACCAGAACCTCCAGCAAGAAACAGTGACATTACCAAATCTCATGAGATTAGCAGTCAAAAGCAGGACTGCATCTGTGTATTGGAATTCCTAGAAGCACTACAAAACATTGTGATTGTACTGTTATTTTTCTAGAGGAATTCAAGATAAAAGATATACATTTTTCAGGGTAATGCTTAGCAATGCTTTACATTTCTAAATGCTCTCTATAACAAAAAATTTGCACTTTTTAATTTCAGGTCCACTTTAACCACTTGCCGACTGCAATACGTATATATACATTATGGTTTGTATGTGGTTTACTGGGATTAGGGCTGTAGATATTAGCCATTAGGGATGGGCCAAACAAACCCCTGTTCAATTCGCACCAGAGCTTTCAAAGATCGGGAAAGTTTGGAACCGAATAACGAACACCATTGAAGTCTATGGGACCCGAACGTGAAAAATCAAAAGTGTCCATTTTGAAGGCTTATATGCAAGTAATGTGGCATACAATGGTTATGGGGGTCCGGGGTACTGCCCTCGGGGACATGTATCATTGAATAAAAAGACAAATGATCTGTGGGCAGCTGCTTCCATAGGCGATAAAAGAGTAGATACTCTTTGATCACCTCTATGGCCTTGGAGGACCGGAGCAACATCATGGCTTTCTGAAAGTAAATCTTTTGTTTTAAACAATCTTAAATGGCACTCCTATAACATATATTTTTTTACGTATATTTTAGGTGTATTTAAAAAAAATGCGTTTGCAAAACCGTGTGACATAAAAATATTGCAACAATCACCATGTTATTCCCTAGGGTCTCTGCTTAAAAAAATGTGTAATGTTTGGGCAAAAAATACAGCAAATCTTGGACATAAAAAGTACCAGAAAAAGCCTGTTTGGCACGTGGTTAAATGTTTCAAAATGAGTATATGATTTAGTGCAGTATTATTTGCAATTATTTAAGAGTGGTACATATTTAATCTGCTTTTACAATTTTCTACTTGGGCATTTGACATTAGTGGCTTTACACAGTAACATGGCCCAATGAACAGTGTAGCCCTTTACCTCATAACCAGAGGTTGGAAAGTAGATTTCATTAGTGTGAAGTATACCTGTCACCTTGATGACCTTCCACAACTAATCTTACAAGAAACATAGGTACTGCCAAGTTCCAGTCAATTGAAATAACTTCACAATCTGTTACTGCTGGGCACCCCATGATGCACAAAATTTCAGGCACCTTCAGTATTGAAATAGTGATTTTAGGGAGCATTCATCACTGAGGGCCATTTACAGTGAGTCATGGAAAGCTATGAGTGTTCAGTTTCATCACTGCATCATCAACATTATATGTAGCTATGCTATACTTCTTCATTTGGACTTATAAGTCCAAACAAGGGCAACCATGTATTAATGATGTGGGAAGGCCATTTTACTGGTTTACTTTAATCAAGCTACATTGATTGGCAATTTTGAGGCTACAGAAGGGCATTGATCATGTTGCATTGATGGGCACTAGTGTTGAGCAGAATATGCCATATTCGAATTCGCGATATATCTCGAATATATAGTCGAATATTCGACATATATTCGCTAAATACGAATATTCGTGATATTTTTTGGAAATGAAATGATTGCGAATTTTCGCTATCGCGAATGCGAATGCGAATGCGAATTGCGAATTGCGAATTGCGAATGCGAATATTCGAGAAATGCGGAATGGAGCACTCTGATTGGCTCAGAATATTCGTGATATATTACAATATAAAATAATTGCGAATATTCGAGAAATGCGGAATGGAGCACTCTGATTGGCTCAGAATATTCGTGATATATTACAATATAAAATAATTGCGAATATTCGAGAAATGCGGAATGGAGCACTCTGATTGGCTCAGAATATTCGTGATATATTACAATATAAAATAATTGCGAATATTCGAGAAATGCGGAAGGAGCACTCTGATTGGCTCAGAATATTCGTGATATATTACAATACAAAATAATTGCGAATATTCGGCAAATGCGGAAGGAGCACTCTGATTGGCTCAGAATATTCGTGATATATTACAATACACAATAATTGCGAATATTCGAGAAATGAGGGAAGGAGCACTCTGATTGGCTCAGAATATTCGTGATATATTACAATACACAATAATTGCGAATATTCGGCAAATGCGGAAGGAGCACTCTGATTGGCTCAGAATATTCGTGATATATTACAATACACAATAATTGCGAATATTCGAGAAATGCGGAAGGAGCACTCTGATTGGCTCAGAATATTCGTGATATATTACAATATAAAATAATTGCGAATATTCGAGAAATGCGGAATGGAGCACTCTGATTGGCTCAGAATATTCGTGATATATATTACAATACAAAATAATTGCGAAATTTCGAGAAATGCGGAATGGAGTACTCTGATTGGCTCAGAATATTCGTGATATATTACAATATAAAATAATCGCGCGATATCGCTATTGCCGAATAATCGCATTGCGATTTTTCGGCAATATAAAATGAGCGCTGCAGCTACTCGGCCCAAGGTCTCTAATCATACCAGCAATGCTTTTAGACGTCGATGGGGATCTCTAGGATGTGATCTGTTCTAAAAAAAAATTGAAAACATTCGAATATTCGAAATAGCGAATATTCGCCGCGATATTCGCGTTATTCGCGAATACTCGAATATGCAATATTCGTAGCGAATATTCGCAATGCGAATATTCGTGAGCAACACTAATGGGCACTAACCTTTTTTTGCTTCAAATTTCTTTATTTAAAATGTACCTTTTTTTCCTGAAACTTCCTTCTTAAAATGAAGGTGTGTGTTATACGACTGTGCGTGTTATATGACGATAAATGCGGTAATTACAGGAACACATCAGTTATACTTATTTCTGTGCAATATGTTTATATATTAACTACAAACTAGCTACCCAATTTTTTTTAGTGAACATGTCTCAGTGGGAAAGTATGGAGAGAAAAGCTAGTGTGTTTAATAAAAATACAGAGGCCAGGCAGCTCTGTTTGATACAATAAGCAATAACAGAAATATATATCTTGTTATTTCCACATTTTGCTGTAACTGATATTTTAGAGAAGCCTAGGGGGGTTGTAAACTCTGCAACAATTATTTTCTACAGACCATTTACTGGTTACAGCTGAGGAAAAGTAATTGACCATGTTTCTTTTTCTATGCCATTGCATGTTTCTTGTTATATAGCATCTGCCCCCATGCTGGTAATTGTTATCATCATTCTAAATGGTGGACTCACAGTGGAAAAATAGACGGTGATTCAAAGCAATTGAATATTTGTAGCTAAACAGATATTTCCAATACAAGTGTTATTTCATAGCTAATATTGGTTTATTGTTTGCAAGTTACTTTTTCTCAAAGGCAATATTAACCACTTCAATACCAAGCACTTATGCCCCTTCCTGCCCAGGACAATATTTTAGGTTTCAGCGTTGTCACACTTTGAATGACAATTGTGCAACACTGTGAACAAACAAAATATGTATCACTTTCTTCCCACAAATACTGTATAGCTTTCTTTTGGTGGTATTTGATCACCTCTGGGGTTTTTATTTTTGTCTAAAATTTAGAAAGACCAACATTTTTGGAAAAAAAATAGTTTTTCTTAGTTTCTGTCATAAAAATATATAGATATATTATGTGTGAAAAGAAAAAAATCATATATGGATCATTAGACTGTGCTCATAACAAAGTCCCACAACATAAGTGCTAACATCTATAAACGGACTTTTGGATTTTTTGTACCCAAACCCGAACAATTTGCTGTAAGTTTGGGTTTGGGTTCGGTGTTCGGCAATGTAATGGCACGCTGTAGGGCAGCCAATCACCATTTGTTTTACTCGTGTGACCTAGAAGCCATCACATCCATGCCTACTAGTGTCATGGCTGTGATTGGCCAGTGCAGCATGTGACCCAGCCTCTATAAAAGCTTGAGGCACAAAGCACAGCTCTTCACTCTGCTTCAGATAGGGTAGGGAAAAGCTGCTAGGAGTCAGACTTACCTGCTTCAGAAACACCAGCACTGCATATGTTACGGTGAGATACTCTGCAAGATAGTTTAGGGAAAGGTTCCTGATTGTGCTTGTAGGGAGATAAGTATATAGGAGTCTGTCCTGCTTCAGAAATCTAAGTACACCAGCACTGTATATGTTACTGTGAGATACTCTGCAAGATAGTTTAGGGAAAGGTTCCTGATTGTGCTTGTAGGGAGAGAAATATATAGGAGTCTGTCCTGCTTCTAAAATCTAATTACACCAGCACTGCATATGTTACTGTGAGATACTCTGGAAGATAGTTTAGGGAAAGGTTCCTGATTGTGCTTGTAGGGAGAGAAATATATAGGAGTCTGTCCTGCTTCTAAAATCTAATTACACCAGCACTGCATATGTTACAGTGAGATACTCCAGTGTTTGCAGTGTTTCCTCCAGTGTTTGTAGTGTTTCCTCCAGTACTTGCAGTTTTTCCTCCATATGTATACGTGTGAGATAAACACTTTAGCTAGTGTTCTTCTATTGTGCTATTCAAAAAACACCCATTTAGGGCAAAAAAATATATATTTTGCAGTGTTTCATCCAGTGTTTGCAGTGTTTCCTCCATATCTGTACGTGTGAGATAAACACTTTAGCTAGTGTTCTTCAATTGTGCTGTTCAAAAAACACCCATTTTGGTGCAAAATATATATTTTGCAGTGTTTCCTCCAGTGTTTGCAGTGTTTGTAGTGTTTCCTCCATATATGTACATGTGAGATAAACACTTTAGCTAGTGTTATTCTATTGTTCTATTCAAAAAACACCCATTTAGGGCAAAAATATATATTTTGCAGTGTTTCCTCCAGTGATTGCAGTGTTTTCTCCAGTGCTTGCAGTGTTTCCTCCATATCTTTACATGTGAGATAAACACTTTAGCTAGTGTTCTTCAATTGTGCTGTTCAAAAAACACCCATTTTGGTGCAAAATATATATTTTGCCGTGTTTCCTGCAGTGTTTGCAGGGTTTCCTCCATATCTGTACGTGTGAGATAAACACTTTAGCTAGTGTTCTTCAATTGTGCTATTCAAAAAACACCCATTTTGGTGCAAAAAATATATTTTGCAGTGTTTCCTCCAGTGTTTGCAGTGTTTGCAGTAATTCCTCCATATTTGTACACGTGAGATAAACACTTTAGCTAGTGTTATTCTATTGTTCTATTAAAAAAACACCCATTTAGGGCAAAAATATATATTTTGCAGTGTTTCCTCCAGTGTTTGCAGTGTTTTCTCCAGTGCTTGCAGTGTTTCCTCCATATCTGTACGTGTGAGATAAACACTTTAGCTAGTGTTCTTCTATTGTTCTATTCAAAAAACACCCAGTTTGGTGCGTTATCACAGACAAGCGCAGCCGCCTGTCCAGAGCCAATGTGGACAAGCTCACATTCATTAAAATGAGCCAGGCATGGATCCCACAGGACTTGTCCGTACCTTGTGCAGAATAGACATGTATACCGGCCTTACCCAGCCATTCTTGTATTTCTGATCTTTCTCACTCTTTTGGGGTGTACCCTAATTTAAAAAATAAATAAATTAAAAACAAAAACCTGTGTTGGCTACCTCGTCCTCCTCCACTGCCGCTTCCACCTACACCGCCACATCCACCGCCACCTCAACCTCCTACTCCATAAGGACCTCGTTCTTCTAGGTCAAGATTTTATTTAATTTTTAATGTATTTTATGTTATTTTGAGTTATTTCACTATCCACATTTGTTTGCAGAGTACTTGCCATGCTCTTAACAACTTGTTTCTGCCATTTGCAGCCCTCTAGCGCTTTCCATTACTTTTTTAGAGACATTTTAGTCGTCAAACATGTGGGTCCCCATTGACTTCAATGGGGTTCGGGTTCGGGGGCAAGTTTAGGTCAAGTTCAGGTCCCGAACCCGGACTTTTTTCCGAAGTTCGGCCAAACCCGTCGAACCCGAACATCCAGGTGTCCGCTCAACTCTATCTATAAATCATTAGAATGTGCTCATAACAAAGTCCCAGTGAACCTCTTCAAAGGTATTTGGTAAAATCCTCATACAGTATGTGCAACTCCGTGCTGAAAAGAAAAAGCTGCTAATCCAAAGATTTGTGCTGCCACCACCAACTTCTGAAGTGGGCACTCACCAGAACTAGGTTGTATATATGCCTTTGATTTATCTTAGGGTTAATCACTCCACACCTAGGAAACAATCTGCCGTTTGTTCAACCGATATGCCAATATTCATCGAATGAATTTCCTTATTAGTATTTCTCAAGCTCTCATACAAAGCAAAGAATCAATAATTTGCAATATATTGAGCTTTTTATTATTAAAGTATAAATAAACAGTGGTATTAATGCTCACTCACATTTTTTAAGTGCCTCCAGACTGGCACCAAGTCTTTCCAGCAGTACTATGTAAAGACACTCTGCAGCGTGTGAATCCCTGTGGCTGGCGTGCTCTCCAAGCCTTGGTTCCGTCTGATATGCAGCACTGATGGGCACCAATAGGCGGCACTGATATGCAGCACTAATGGGCACTGTTGGGCACTGACAGGCAGCTGTGATGGGCGCTGACAGGCGGCACTAATTGGCACTGATAGGCGGTACTGATTGGCACTGACAGGTGGCACTGATGTCAGCACTGATGATGAGGTACTGATAAGTACTAACAGGTGTTACTGCTGGGCAATGATTGGCACTGGTGGGCAGTTATTGGCACTGTGGTGGGCACTTGCAAATTTTAATCTTGGGACACTGCTGGGCACTCGTTGGCAGGCGATTGCACATCTGAGGGGGCTGTGCTCATAATCAATGTTTTAAATATCAGCACAGACCCCCAGAGAAAGGAGCCGATCGGCTCTCCCTGTCAGCGCAAACCAAGCAATGCCGTTTACCGGCACTACATGGTTCACGCAAGGATCAGCTGTGATTGGTCACAGCTGACCACATGGTAAGAAGTCTCTAAAAGAGTCTTCTTATTACAATCGGAGACTGACACACCACACTTCTAGGATCTTCTGCAGGTAACCTGTGTGCCATCTCAATTTTTGCAACATCTCCAAAATACGCCCCTTTCTAACCAATGACACAACAAAGCTCCTAATTCACTCCCTTAATTTAATCCTTTGACTCCTGCAACTCCCTCCTCATTGGCTTACCTCTACATAGTCTATACCCCCTTCAATCCATTATGAATGCTGCTGTCAGTCTCATCCACCTTACCAACCGCCCTGTGTCTGCTACTCCTCTCTGTCAATCCTTCCACTGACTTCCACTCATCCAATTAATTTAATTCAAAATACTAACAACTACTTACAAAGCCATCCACAACTCTGCCCCCAGCTACATCACTGACCTAGTCTCAAAATACCAACCTAATTGTTCTCTTTATTCTTCTCAAGACTACCTGCTCCCTAGCTCCCTCATCAACTCATCCCATGGTAGCCTCCAGGACTTTTCCAGAGCCTCTCCTATCCTATGGAACTCCTTACCTCAATCTGTCCGATTATCTCATACTCTATTAGCTTTTAAATAATCTTTGAAAAAATAAGGTAAAACATTGCGCCAAATGTGTAAACATTTCTGACAATAGCTGCTAAACACCACAATCTGACAAAAATTGTAAACAAGAAATAAAATTAAAAGTGTAGCACTTGTGAAGGTAAAATGTATGAGCTTGACTCCCACACTGTTACATAGAACTGAACTTGGTGCTTAGTGCTGTGTCAGAAGCTATTCAAAGCGCTGTTCTAGGCAAACTGTAAAGTGTCCCGCTGTGTAAGTACTGAATTTGAATTGTCAGCAGACATCATACCAGCCATGCCAGAGTGGGTCTCTAGGTGTCAGTCTTCCCTGTTGGCGTCACAACGTCTCTGGAGGTCCTGATCAATGTGGTCCAGCCATGCAGCTGCATCAAAGAAAGAATTTAAAGAAAGTAGACTGCCCTCTGGCGGTGACACGCAGTTTGGCCGGAAACAGCATCGCATACGTTACTTGGATTTTTTGTAGGCATTTCTTTACCTCAGCTCTTTTTCGCTGCAAGCCAGCCAAGAAATCATGATACAATTAAACTTTAGTCCCATTATAATGCCCGTGAGGTCACTTTGGGTACGGAATGAGGTGATGCCGGTCCGGATCGTCAGTGGGAAAAAGATCAAAGGAGGATATGCAGCGGGAACTCTGTGTAATGCGTCCGCTCACATGCAGGCTCTGTCTGGCCCTACTATCTTTAGATGGTTTTCTGGACCCTACATTTATTACATTTTGTCCAGTTCAAGTTACAACTGCATTTCTATCTCAGGAATTCACATCACTTCTAATTCACTAGAATATTGTTGTTTGAACATTAAGCCTTTACTCTCCCCTTTCCATGATAAGGTTATACCCTGGAATAACTTATGCCCGTCCTTAATTAGTAGAAGATATCTAATTAAAATGATCTTAATGTCACAATTATCAAATTTTCTGCATAATACAGCAGTTGTAATTCCTTTAACCACTTCAGCCCCGGATCATATTGCTGGTCAATGACCGGGCCACTTTTTGCGATTCGGCACTGCGTCTCTTTAACTGAAAATTGCGCGGTCGTGCGACGTGGCTCCCAAACAAAATCAGAATCCTTTTTTTCCCACAAATAGAGCTTTCTTTTAGTGGTATTTGATCAACTCCCCGTTTTTTTTTTAGTTTTTGCACTATAAACAAAAATAGAGCGACAATTTTGAAAAAAATGAATATTTTTTACTTTTTGCTATAATAAATATCCCCCAAAAATATATATAAAAAAACATTTTTTTTCCTCAGTTTAGACCGATACGTAGTCTTCTACATATTTTTCGTTAAAAAAATTGCAATAAGCATTTATTGATTGGTTTGCGCAAAAGTTGTAGCGTTTACAAAATAGGGGATAGTTTTATGGCATTTTTATTAATATTTTTTTTTACTAGTAATGGCGGCAATCAGCGATTTTTATCGGTACTGCCACCTTATGGCGGACACTTCGGACACTTTTGACACATTTTTGAGACCATTACCATTTTTATAGCGATCAGTGCTATAAAAATGCATTGATTACTTTAAAAATGGCACTGGCAGTGAAGGGGTTAACCCTAGGGGGTGAGGAAGGGGTTATTCATGTTCCCTGGGTTTGTTCTAACTGAAGGGGGGATGGGACTGACATTGGGAAATGACATTGTATGAACAGAAGATAGGTAATTTCCCCCCCCCCCTGACGCTCTGTAACGATCGATCGCGGGTGCCCGGCTTTGATCGCACCCACCGGGCACGCACGTCGGGATCAGGGACGAGTGGGGGGCGCGCCCCTAATGGCGGATTCGCGAGGTGACGTAGATCTACATGACCTCGCGCATGGGAGCCGACCTGCCGCCATATAACTGCAGCGGCTGGTTGGCAAGTAGTTAAAGAATTTTCATGAAATTAATACTATATTTAGATAATTTTTATTGCAGCCACCAAGAAGTAAACTAGAAAAACTGCAGAACCCTAAAGATATAGGTGGTATAGCTATCTCCAATCCCTGGTTCTATTATATAGCAGCCCAACTGAAACACATGACAGGAGGGATGGTGGTGGTGGCTGACCCTGATTATACCCTGTTCAGTGATTACACTCTTGCAGGTAATACACACTTGACTAAAACCTGGAATTTAGCCTAGAATCCCAACTACTATGCAAGCCTAACAAATCCATGCCTACCTACAAATGGATGCACAAAATTTTGGCCGAATTAAGCAGTTACAAACTTTAACAGGGTTAAAGAATTATAACTTTAATATATAGCAAAATGTCGAGCTTGTGGGAATTACACAGTTTCGTCGGTTCCTTCCCTTTGCTACTTTACACTCCCGATATGGCCTACCAGATACAGATATGTATTTTGCAATATTGGCACAGGGACTTCCTTATATCTGGCACCTTTCTCCCACCCCTATAAATATATTCAATCCATCAAATATAACAAGGGATTTATCTCCAAATGTTATGCAATGCTTCTAAAAATATATTTGGGGGACCATCCCTGTTGGTGATGCAATACTAGGAAAAGGACTTGGGCATAATGGTGGAGGACCAGTGGGAAGCTGTGCTTCAATCTGTACAATTGAGTTCTTTAAATGTATCCCACAGGCTCTCCTAACTATACTATAGTTCTCAGAGCTAATCGCTCCCTCACCAAATTACATTACATCACATTTTGCTTAAGTACAGACCCCACTTGTAGAAAATGTAAAAAGGGATCGCAGAGACCTAATACATATGCTTTGGCATTGTCTCACAAACTATAACGTACAAACGACAATGCAGATGGCTCCCAAACAATACATATTGGGTATAATTTGATCATGTGGTCCAACAATCACATTTAAAAGAAGTGCTCTCCAAGGTGTTATTCTAAGTGCGTAAGCAAGTGCTCCAGAGTTGGAAGTTAAAACCCCCTGACCCTGGAGTTGTGGATACGTAATATAAGTGTAATTGTTTGTTATGAACATCTGATATACCAGCACTATGGCTGCCCAGCTAATTTTAAAAAGCTCTGAAACAATTGGTTGAATATACCTGGTCTCGCCCCATTTGACCTAGTACTACACAGACTGCTATAAAATCCCAACTTCACTCCATCTGACTGATGTCTCCCTTATATTTAGTTCAGTAGGGCACTTTTTCTATCTGATGGCTCATTTTTAGATATTTTATGCTATAACATCATCACCTTGGAATGCAAAAATATTCCCACTGAACATGCAGAGATTGTTCTGTAACATTAGTGATTAATGTTTTGTAGGCTGTAACCTTTTATACATAATTGTTCACATCTGCTGTTTGTTTACACTGTCGTTTTCTGTGTTTGTTCAATATAAAAAAAAGTGCACAATAAGGTGCTTCAGGTTTTGAGGTTCCCACATCATCCTGCAAAAGAGTTAAAAGGACAGGTTCCAAGGACCAGTTTACCAAGGTCACCTTTATTAGGTCTGTTAGAATGTATTACAACATGGTGCATTGATTTGCACATTTTTAAGTACACAGCATTTTAGTATACCCGTTATGCCTTCATGACTTTCATTTGGAGATTTTGATCTGCCCATTTCCATAGCATAGATTTCAGAACAAGTTTTTTAAGCAATACATTGTATTTCTATCTTATTGATATATTTATTGATACATTTTTTTTTAGCTAAATAGCTTCCTTTTACCTTACTGCAGTCCTGGTTTCATATCCTTATTGTTCGTTTTTGCTTTGAAGTTGCTGTAATTCTGCTCTGATCTCCACACTTCCTGCTTGTCTGGCTCCTTATGAAAAATCTCATGACAGCTTTTTACTGTGGTCCAAGCTGTGTGTCTAAAACTCCTCAGAACCAATCAGATTCATTTTAAAAACAAAACACTGCCCTGGATTTGTTTGTTTTTGTTCTGTGTATCTCTCTACTTCACAGAAACATGAAACCAGTTAAAAACAAATGTGAAACTAGAGGCACATTATATGATTGATTTTTATCTAATTTTAATCATTTTTAAAAGGAATCAGTTAACTTTTAGGTGTCTATACCCCAGGGCCGGTACAAGGTAGGGGCAGGCGGGGAATGTGCCCTGGGTGCTACCATTACATATAGGAGGGGGGCGCAGTTCTGACAAACAGGCCGCCCGCCAGACCAGTACACTTGTGTGTCATATAGACTAGTAGTAAGCACGAGCAGCGGCAGTGGCTGCCGAGTGTGCTCCTCACCTCCTGGCTCCCTTTCCTCTTTGTTTACTTACTCCCCCTATGGAGTCAATTGTTCCATTCCAGCGGCGAGAGCCCCGTGACGTCACAGCCTGGGGCGGGCTGAAAGAGGGAGGACTCGGAGCAGCACTGCGCAGGGAGCTGTGTCTGCTGAGTTGGCAACTGGCAAGGACTAGTCACGAGGAGCCCGAGTGTGCTACGCTACAGTACTGCAAAGAAGACTACTGACCACTAAAAAGTAAGCAGAACAGAACCTGTTAAAGCAAGTAATTAAATGGCTGGATTGGGGGGGGGGTAAGCTGACTGAGATGATCAGCACTTTGTCTTCTGAGCCATGCCTTCTCTGACTAGCAAAAAAAAACACATACATTTCAGCCTCACTATGCCACCAAACGCAGCCACTGTGCCATCACATGCAGGCAGCCACTGTGCCAACACACGCAGCCACTGTGCCATCAATTGTTGCCACCGTGCCATCACACGCAGCCACTGTGCCCATCACACCATCAATTGTTTCCAGTGTGCCCATCAATTGCCGCCAGTGTGCCCATTATTGCCGCCAGTGTGCCCATCAATTGCAATCGATGCAGCCACTGTGCCCATCACACACAGCCACTGTGCCCATCACACGCAGCCACTGTGCCATCAAACACAGCCACTCAGCTGTGCCATCAAACACAGACACTGAGTGGCTGCGTTTGATGGCACAGTGGCTGCGTTTGATGGCACAGTGGCTGCGTTTGATGGGCATACTGGCAGCACACTGGTGGCAATTGATGGGGCAAACTGGCAACAATTGATGGTTACAGACTGTAACCAAGAATTGTTGCCAGTTTTCCCCATCAATTCCCGCCAGTGTGCCCATCTATTGCCGCCAGTGTGCCCATCAATTCCCGCCAGTGTGCTGCCAGTTTGCCCCATCAATTGCCACCAGTGTGGTGGAGGGGGCTGACTGAGGTGACCAGCACTTTGTTAATAAAAAATGGCAGATAAAAAAAAAAGTGTTTGTGTTATTTTGAGCCATGTTTTGAAACAACATTGATTCTTTCTTAAAAACGGGGGGGGGGGGGGGGGGCGCAGTTTGCCATCTTCGCCCTAGGCACCAAATGGTCTTGTCCCAGCACTGCTATACCCAGTAAACAGTCATTTCAGGGTTGATGACCACTGCCATACATGATCCTCCAAATGACCAATGACCACCATGAAGTAGCCACATTTACTCTCAGGCGGCATACACACGACCGAGGTTCTCGCTAGAAACCAGCGAGAACCTCGGCCGTGTGTATGCTCCTGGCTCGCCCCGCCCGTCGGGAATCCCGTCGAGCAAATAGAGAGCAGGCTCTCTATTTGCTCGACGGCCCGTCGGGATGAATGGCTGGTTGCCATTCCCGACGGGCGGGTCGCCGATTTCGACTGCCGGGCGAGAACCTCGACGGGCGGAACAATGCGTTCCGCCCGTCGAGGTTCTCTTACGTGTGTACGGGGCTTCAGACTTACTCATTAAAAGTTTACAAAGCTTCACAGCTATTTTCTTTGACTGTTGAAACTCTATGAACATCATTCCTATTTGTTGCAGCTTCTGACGAAATAAATGCTGTGCAAAAAATCAGTTCAGCTGCCACACACTGTTGTGAATGAAAATGAAAGTGACATGGGTCAGACAATGGATTCATTTTTTGTTTGCTTATGAATATTGTGTAGTCCATGTTCACCACTACTGAATATGTTTTGTTTCCTTATAGCCCTTGAGACTTACCATCTAAATTTGGTGTTAAAAAAGAGCTGCGTATATTAATCCACAACAGACACTGCCATAAAAAAATAACCTTTGTCACTGTTTTAATCCCATTTTGTTAAAAAATGACTTTACCTTTGTACAGTAGAAATTCACATATCAAACACTGTTTTTACAACTGATCTTTCACTAGCAAGAATTAAACTTGCACAGTAAGCTTTTTCTTCATCAGTTGAAATTTAGCACTAGATATCCCCTGACTCCTATTCACATCTTGGTTGATATGTTTGTGAACCTGAATAGTTTATCTTGATGTCTTGTAATGTTTTCTGTTGGCTTTCCCTGGAGCACATTTTCAGCTGTTTAATCTGCTGTAGTATTTAGCTTAGCAATTCGGATAGTGATTGTGACATTTTACCACTAGACACTGTACCATGGAACAAGTCTATAGGAAGCTGTGAAACAAGAACATATGGTTTGGAGGCTTGGCAGTCTGGGTTTGCATCTGGAAACCACACATTTATTTGTGCTGCGGCTTGATATGTATAGTAAAATGTTTTCAAAGTGTGTTTGAGGAATTCAGTGTTTTATGAACATTTGGCTGTGTTGGTCTGCAGAGTTGTCTACATATTCAGATCCATCTGTATGCCTAGGAAGTCTGCCCAGTTTTGGATTATTAGAGATTTTTTTTTTTTTTTTTTGTGACATTGAATAATCTCATGATAAGCAGTAAAAATAAGAGGCTTCTAGTAATCCATATTACATATATTTGGGAGTATTATAAACTTTTTTTGCTTCATTTATGTCCCTAAAGTTGTAAAAGTAATTTCTCTGTATATGTGTTAGACAAGACAAAGAACAAATCATTGTTAAATACCCTTTGCTTTATTTGTGTTCTTTAAAGATGTATAAAATATTATTTGTATATATTTCAAAGCACCCCTGAATTGTTGCCTGTTTTACAATTGTACACAAGGATAATGGTGTTAAATCTTGGATCCACCTCTTCCTAGTGCAATAAATTGGCTCCCCTTCCCTACCCCAGTGTTTGGTTCTTAGCCCGTGGGAGGCCACAAGGGCAGGGAAATCCATTGTGCTGATGTGAGGATAAGCCAGTAAAGGAAAATGATAGTATGTATTTGATAACAATTCTATGTATTCCTGGCCCATCTCACATCTGCAAACAACAGGACATAACTAGAAGAACGATTGGCGAGAAAACAGATAATATTTACAACATAGAATTGCTGCTAAAACCAAAGGAAATTAATTTATTTTGCAAAGCAGTAGACACTACCAACATTCCAAATTTTGCAGAAGCTGTCGACCATAAATTTAGCTTGTAATGCCACTCAAAGGTCACACACAAGCTCCATCTAGTTGTCTTACATATGTCATCAATCCAAATTTTGACATAAGCTGCCCAAGAGGCTGCCACCCCTCTGGTTAAATAGGCTTGACCTGCTGTAGTGGGCAAAGTAATTGCTTTTTGTATGTCCAACTTTTGAGGTTGCAGTCTCACCTTTGCTCTGGTATGGTATGGTAGAATTAAAAGATTGTCCACCTTTCTCGCCTTCTCCAATATTTGTAGGTAAACAGCTTTTAGCTTGACCATGTCAAGAGCACTAAAGTCCTTCTGCTGTAGGTTGCAAAATTGTGTGGAAACCCCTTCCAATTCTTGTGGAAACTTGCACTTTAATGGAGTTATAGGCCAAACTAACATCCAGAACTGATTGCAAAAAATACGATTGTCGGGTAGAGTCGGAGCAACTGAAGAGAACTGTCTTTGCAGGAAAAATATCAAAAACCTCTTAAAAATTCTCTCATAAGTACATTTCATGAAAGGTCTTCTGGCCTTCACCAGTGTTTAAATAACTTCACATGAAAAAAGTTTTTAGTCTGGCCAATTCAGTAGCCAATAACCGATCCGCCAACTGATTTTTTTCTTTCCTGACAAATAAACTGCTGTCAGGGCTTCCAAGTGGGTCGCCGTCTATTGAAAAGTTTCCATCCAATGAGTAGCAAGGACAGACTTTTGATGCCCCCTTGGTGGTCTATGTAGACTATTATTATTCAGGATTTATATAGCGCCAACATTTTGCGCAGCATTTACAACATGGGGTCAGACAGTACAGTTAAAATACAAATTAGTACAGGAGGGATCAGAGGGCCCTGCTCATTAGAGCTTACAATCTAGACGAGAGGGTCAAGTGGAACAAAAGGAAATAGCTGTGGGGGATGATCAGATGGAGAAAATAAAAATACAGGGCCAGATTCACGTCTGTTGTGGCGTAGCGTAGCATATGGTATTTACACTACGCCGCCGCAACTTACAGGAGCAAGTGCCATATTCTCAAAGCACTTGCTCCGTAATTGCCGGTGGCGTAGTGTAAATGGCCCGGCGTATCCCCGCGTAATTCAAAGGGGGCGGCTTGTATTTTAACCACTTAAGACCCGGACCAATATGCTGCCAAATGACCAAAGGGGTTTTTGCGATTCGGCACTGCGTTGCTTTAACAGACAATTGCGCGGTCGTGCAACGTGGCTCCCAAACAAAATTCGTGTCCTTTTCTTCCCACAAATAGAGCTTTCTTTTGGTGGTATTTGATCACCTCTGCGATTTTTATTTTTTGCGCTATATACAAAAATAGAGCGACATTTTTGAAAAAAAATCAATATTTTTTACTTTTTGTTATAAGAAAAATCAATAAACTAAATTTTAGTCAAACATTTAGGCCAAAATTTATTTAGCCACATGTCTTTAGTAAAAAAAAATCGCAATAAAAAAAAATTAGCTACCTAGCGGGAACAGCGACACTAATACAGCGATCAGAAAAATGATCGCTTAGTGACGCTGGCAATAGGGAGTAAAAGGGTTAACTAGGGCACTGATCAAGCGGTTAAAACTTTATTAGGGGGGGTACAGGGCTACCCTGAACCTAACACTAACTGACTTTTACACTGCCTGTCACACTGACACTAAATACAGTAATCATACATGTATGATTACTGCATTCAGTGACACTGTGACAGGGGGAGGGGGGGGGCGATCGGGGGGGTTAAATGTGCCTGTGTGTAGTGTAGTGTTGGTGCAGGACTTACTGTGTGGTGATCTCTCCTCAGCGGTGGTTGAAAAAACCGCCGAGGGAGAGATTACATCGCTTCCTCCTTCCTGTGTTTACACAGGAGGAGGAAGTGACAGGGCTGAGAGCGATCTGGAGGGGGCGGACAAAAACGGATAGCTGCCCCCTCTTGTCGGATCGTTCCTGCAGCCGCGCGGACCGCCGCATGTACGGTGGGGGGGTCCGATCGGACCCCTGATCCCCCCAAGGCACCAACGTATATATACGTTGATGTGCCTGTCGGTGCCATTCTGCCGACGTAAATGTACATGCGGCGGTCCTTAAGTGGTTAATTAAGCGTGCCCCCGCGCCGAACGAACTGCTCATGCGCCGGCCGTAAACGTAGCCCACTGCGCATGCTCCATAGTATGCCGCAATTACATTGGTTTCGACGTGAACGTAATCAACGTACAGCCCTATTCGTGACGAGTTTCGTAAACGACGTAAACAATGGAAAAACACGACGCTGTCCCGACGTCCATACTTAACATGATGTATGCCGGACCTATGCAAGGTTACCCCTCATATAGTAGGGGTAACCTTACGCTAACTACGTAAACTATGTCGACGGCGTGCAAATACATTTGGGAATCGGCGTATCAGGCTCATTTGCATATTCAATGCAGAAATCGACGGGAACGCCACCTAGCGGCCAGTGAAACATTACAACTTAGATCGACGGTGTAAGTGACTTACACAAGTCGGATCTAAGCAAAATCTATGCGTAACTGATTCTAATAATCAGTCTCATAGATACCCAGCAGCAGAAACAGAGATACGACGGCTTATCTGGAGATACGCCGTCGTATCTCATACGTGAATCTGGCCCACAGTTGTTAGGTGTGGGTAGGTTAGACGTCTATGATGAGGAGGGTTTTCAAGGATTTTCAGGGTTTGTATGCCAGCACCAACTGCCTATACCACGCAATACTTACACTCTCTGCTCTTTGTATATTTTTTGGATATTTTTATATATATTTTTTTACCTTAATGATTTTTATATGATTGTTTTTTCTTTGGAGTTCTGTGTTGGGCCAATTTTAAAATAAAGCTTGCCACACGTACACACGGCAGAGAACCTCGACGGGCAGAACACATCGTTCCGCCCGTCGAGGTTCTCTGCTGGCCGTCAGATTCGGTGATCCGCCCGTCGGGAATGGCAACCAGCCATTCATCCAGGCGGGCCGTCGAGCAAATAGAGAACATGCTCTCTATTTCTGCTCGACGGCATTCCCGACGGGATGCTCGCCGAGAGCGTACACGCGGCCGAGGTTCTCGCTGCAATGCAGCTTCCAGCGAGGTTCTCGCTGGTTTCTAGCGAGAACCTTGGTCGTGTGTACGCCGCCTCACACTATGTGGAGGCATTTTTTCTTTTTTATATGCCCCTTAATCCTGGCGGAATCCTAGCTTGATACATCTCGGTGGCCATACATCTGATTTTGATACAGCAGGAGTTGTTCTGTTACATCGATTCGCTTGTGCAGCGGAGGAAGGAGGTGTCCTACGGATCCATTCTTGGTGTGACTATAGTGTTAGTGATCCACCACTGTACGGTGAGCTGGGTCCATTCTGGAGGGTAAGAGTATTTATTTCTCCCCCTGCCCATTGGTGAAAGAACTCCCGGGTGACATCTATTACAGCACACCATATCCACAGAGATCGTATATGAGCACTGTATACAGTGGGGACAAGACCTCCTTCATTTGGCTTTGTTGATCAACTGTTGATACCAGCTTCGAACATTTTGGTTCATGAAGATTGCCTACTCCACTCTCTATAGTGGTCTAGGGCAGTTATATCGATTGATTTCGGTTGATATGAACCTTATTGTTATTTTATATAGCATTCCTATGTGAATTCACTTTTTTCATAGAGTTCATGTTGCACGTGATTTGCACTTTAATTATATGCCATTCTAGTTGGATGTTTACAAATTTATGTGAAGAAATTAATTAATGATTTCATGAGCATATCGTGATCACTACACTTGCACTTTATGTTTGTGTTATTTGAAGGTTAATTTCATAAGCTTCTACTCTGTATCACTATGTCCCAGTTGCAGGGTCATTTTTGTTGGTGCCCGGTTGGCACATGTTTTTCTACCAGTTACTGGCCTGTGGGGAGAGGGAAGCAGATTTCTCTCACCCCATACAAGTTGTCAACGGCTGCTCTGCAGACCAGCTTTTCACTGTTCTTTACCAGGGATGAGTCGAAGGTATGTTGCGGCTTGTGTTCACTAAAATTCATTTGCATTTGGAAAACAGCTGCGCAAATACTGTATCACATTGAAAAGATTATTTTCCTATCCCATAGTCAAAACAGGAAGTAAGAGAAAATCCCTCTAAAGTGAGCAAATCTCTGGTGGTCACCAGGGTCATCAGCACTAAGGTCCCCTTTGGAAGATATCCACATTCCTGTTCTGGAGACAACCCCAAATTTAGGATTTTATTTTATGTTCAGTGGTAAACAGGACTAATTGAGAGGGTGATTCTTCCTAACATAATAAAAGTTTTGCCTTTAGTTATAGTTTAACTGCTTGCCGACTAGCCGCCGCAGTAATACGGCTGCAGGTTGTCTCTGCTGGGCGAGATGACGTAGCTATACGTCATCTCTTTGAACAGCCAATAGGGGCAAGCACGCGCACCCCCTGCTCGCCCCTGGCACCGACATGCGTGCCCGGCCGGTGCGATTACCGCCGGGCACCCGCGGTTGCTCGTTACACACAGCTCCCGGTCCTGTCAAGGGGGGTAAATTACCTATCGTCTGTTCATACAATGTATGAACAGCGATTTGTCATTTCCCCATGTCAGTCCCACCACCGTTCAGTTAGAACACACACACACAGGGAAAATGATTAACCCCTACCTCGCCCCCTAGTGTTAACCCCTTCACTGCAAGTGAGTGAGTAATCAATGCATTTTTATAGCACTGATCGCTATAAAAACGCCAATGGTTACCAAAAATGTGTCAAAAGTGTCCGAAGTGTCCGCCATAAGGTGGCAGTACCGATAAAAATCGCTGATCGCCGCCATTACTAGAAAAAAAAAATATTAATAAAAATGCCATAAAACTATGCCCTATTTTGTAAACACTATAACTTTCGCGCAAACCAATCAATAAACGCTTTTTTTAATGAAAAATATGTAGAAGAATACGTATAGGCCTAAACTGAGGAAAAAATTGATGTTTTATATATTTTTGGGGGATATTTATTATAGGAAAAAGTTAAAAATATTCATTTTTTTTTCAAAATTGTCACTCTATTTTTGATTATAGCGCAAAAACTAAAAACTGCAAAGGTGATCAAATATGACCAAAAGAAAGCTCTATTTGTGGGAAAAAAAGGATGCCAATTTTGTTTGGCAGCCACGTCGCACGACCGCGCAATTGTCAGTTAAAGCGATGCAGTGCCGAATCGCAAAAAGTGGCCTGGTCATTGACCAGCAGTATGGTCCAGGACTGAAGCGGTTAATGAAACCTATTTTATATGTAACAAGTATCAGTGCAGAAAGGAGAACAAACAGTGCTGACAGGATCAATTAAATGTAATTAAATTAAAGTAGGTACATGCTGTTGTTGTGCTGTTTATTTTGATGCTTACAGGTTAACCTATCAAGTTTATATTTGCAATATTTGCAATATTTCCATTACCCAATTAGACTGCAAATGCTTAAAAATTGAACTACATTGTTGCTTCAAAATATGACCATTTTTTTAACAGAATTTTCTATTTATATGCTTTACATTTTTAAGCACATTGTCACAATGGTACTGATGTGAGCCCACAGGCGAGCAGGTGACACGAGATCCCCCAGGGCGTGGAATCTAAGGGCCAGGCGGTATTCTGCCAGGGACCCCCTCATGAGGGTTTGGGCTTAGCTGCGTGCTGATCCCAGGTCACAACCCCGAGGTTCACTCGCAAGGCGAGAAGAGTACCAGGGGATACAGTTAGACACAGATGGATGGATGGATGAAGCAAAAGGAGATCCAGATATCGAGCCAAGGTCGGAGGGCGGGCAGCAGACAACATAATCAGAAGAACTAGCCGAGTCGGTACACAAGAGATCAGTTCACGAGAAGCCAGGTTAAGCAGGTTATAGAAAGGGTGCTCAGAATCAAGTGTTTCACAAGCAACCAGAAACTGGTCTAAATGGAATTTAAATAGTGAGGCAAATGGGGGGCTGGCCAGGAAGTAGCAGGAAGGAAGGATATATCAAGCAACAGGTGTAGCCTCGTCACCGCACCAGGAAGTAAAACACTTCCGCGCATGCGTCAAATCCATTCGACGCATGTGCAAACAGATATGTCTGCTGGTTAGCGTACTAACCAGCAGACATATCGGTCCGACGGGTTTCCAGCAGACAGATTTGAAAGCATGCTTTCAAATCTGTCGGCTGGCCAAATCCGTCTGCCCGTACACACGAACGAATCTGTCTGCTGAAACGGTCCGTCAGACGGGTTTTAGCAGACAGATTTGATCATGCGGCCTTAGACAATATTTGTTGAACAAGCTTAATTGAAGTAATATGTTTGGAATGCCATTATTTTCTGTACTGTACATGTTTTTTTAATTAAAATAACATATTTATTTAATTATGTGGAAGTTTAGGTTAGAGAGAAAAGTATATTAAAAATTAATTTGTTGAAAGACGAATTGCAATTAACGCTTTTACATTCTGATTAAACTGTATAATTGTAAAAATTGAAATGCCTTATATAGGAGTTCATAAGTACGGATGAGTCCGATGTTCGAGTCGAACGTAAGTTTGACTCAAACATCGGGTGCTGGCCAATTAGCGAACAATTTGGGGTGTTCGCGGCAAATGCGAAAGCCGCGGAACACCCTTTAAAAGTCTGTGAGAAATAAAAAGTGCTAATTGTAAAGGCTTATATGCATGGTATTGCCATAAAAAGTGTTTGGGAAACTGGGTCCTGGCCCAGGGGACATGTATCAATGCAAAACAAAGTTTTAAAAATGTCAGTTTTTCTGGGAGCAGACCCCCAAAGCATCCTCCCCATGTAGAGGACATTGCCTGTTATGGTTAAGGAGGGAGGGCACTCTCTCATCCCCCCTCTTTTCCTGCAGCCTGCCAGGTTGCATGCTTGGATAAGGGTCTGGTATGGATTTTTGGAGGGACCCCTACGCCATTTTTTTTAATTGGTGCAGGGTTCCCCTTTATATCCATACCAGACCTGAAGGGCCAATTTTTTTTACATTTCGTTTTTTTTTTTCAATGACTTTTATCTGTTTTGCCGGGAACCGACAATTCATTATAGCCGCGAGTAGTTTTAAATGAGAGCATGCAGCCAGTTCCTGAAGGATGAAGAAATTGATACCATTGAATGGCCCCCACGCTCACCTGACCTTATGGGACATTATGTTTCGATCCATCGGGTGCCGCCAGGTTGCACCTCAGTCTGTTCAGGAGCTCAGTGATGCTTTGGTCCAGATCTGAGAGGAAATACCCCAGGACACCGTCCATCATCTCATTAGGAGAATGCCCTGATGTTGTCAGGCATGCATACAAGCACTTGGGGGCCATACAAACTACTGAGGACCATTTTGAGTTGTTCCAATGAGATTTCTGCAAAATGGATTAGCTTGCTGCATCATTTTTTCACTTTGATTTTCAAGGTGTCTTTGATTTCAGCACTCTGTAGGTGGATAAAATATATATATATATATATATATATATATATATATATATATATATATGATGATATTAATTTTAAAATTTAACAGTACAAATGTACAGACAGTATACTCTGCAATTTCTGAGCTGGAAAAATGCTAACTATACATTTTACAGTTTTATAACAGGGCCTATCAGTTTTAATTTTTGCTGGTTATACCATTCTGAGCATGGCATCCCACTGTGAAGTAGACACAATCAGGACAGACTGAGGGAAGAGATTGAAAAAACTGCCTAGAAGACAGAACTCATGTTGGCATGTTTACTTAAGGAAATAAGAATCTTCACCCAATAAATTGTGTGAACTTTCACTTAATTTATTCTATCATGAATTATCCACTGGTGCATATTTTCAATCTCTTTTTTTTGTGGGATAGCACCGTGGCTAAGTGGTTAGCACTTCTGCCTAATGCCGCATACACACGACCAAATAAATCCGATCAGATTAGTCTGACAGACCGTTTTGATTGGATTTGTCTGCTGGGGTATATTGGTTGGATCGTGTACACACGATCAAACCAAAATCCCCGCCGGCAGACAGCGCGGTGACGTGGCGGTGATGTTGACGCCGCCACGTCACCATCACCAGGAAGTAAAACACTTCCGCACATTCGTCGAATCCATTTGACGTATTCGCGAGCAGATATGTCTGCTGGTTAGCGTACTAACCAGCAGACATGTCGGACGGACGGGTTCCCAGCAGACAGATTTTAAAGCATGCTTTAAAATCTGTCTGCTGGAAAAACCTGTCTGTCCACCCGTACACACGATCGAATCTGTCTGCTGAAACGGTCCGTCGGACCGTTTCCAGCAGATAGATTCGATCGTGTGTACGCGGCCTTAGAGGAAAACACAAAGGCGCCACTCTAAGTGTAATATATAGTGTAACATTTATTGGATAAAAACAGCAGCAAGCTTACTCACAAACGTTGGTGAGATTAGGCATGTATCACCAAAGAAACGTCCCCGGCTGTCACTGTATGTGGCTGTGTTGTGGAGCGGTTGGCGGAGGTGGATGCTGTAGCTTTCCCTGTCTCTGACACACTGGGAGCCGAGCTGTGACATCCGTTCCAGATGGGCGCTGGATCATTTGGATGGACGCTGGACCAGATGGATGGCAATACCTCCGGGTGGTGTGGGGGAGCCAGTAGGCAGGTCAGATGAATGGCAATACTTCCGGGTAATGTGGGGAGCCAGTAGGCGACGGGTTTGCGGAGCATGCGCTCCTTTCTCGAGCCTGACAGGGGCCATGTTTGCTCTGGGCTTTTGTAGTATAAGCACCAGTGCTCCTGGGTCCTAAAGTCCTCACTGTTAGCGTGAGGAGGGGTTGCGCCATTTACAAATACAGCAATATGGCAAATTACAAAGCAAACTAATATACAATTGTATAAGAACTAACAATGAACAAATGCATGAAAGGGCAACACAATATGTAAAACTTATGTGCAGAACATGTGGGGGAAGGGGCAAGAAGGAGATAAAATATATGTATATATATATATGTGTAAAAAAAAAAAATTTAAGGAAGATTATAAGAAACCTGATCTTATATGTACGTAAATATGAACACATGTACATATGTACACATGCACATGCGTACACTATGGACATAAAAGAAAATTATTGGACGAATGTCCATAGATATGCATGCACCCAAAAAAGACTATTAATCTGTTGGGTTTGGGACTGGGCAAGGAACAAAAATACAGGGAAAGGGGGACATGGTACCCATTACTTGGATGTGCTTGTACATTGGACCAAAGGAGTGCTTGCTTATTGGTAGAAGAAGACCTTAACCACTTGACCACTGGGCACTTAAACCCCCTTCCTAACCAGACCAATTTTCAGCTTTCGGTGCTCTCACAATTTGAATGACAATTACTCAGTCATACAATATTGTACCCATTTGAAATTTTTGTCCTTTTTTTCACACAAATAGAGCTTTCTTTTGGTGGTATTTGATCACCTCTGGGTTTTTTATTTTTTGCGCTATAAAAGAAAAACGACTGAAAATTCTGTAAAAAAAAAAAAAAAAACTTGTTTCTGTCATATTAGCAGGTTATTTCTCACACACAGCATATGCATACCACAAATTACACCCCAAAACACATTCTGCTATTCCTTCCGAGTATGGCGATACCCCATGTGTGAGACTTTTACACAGCGTGGCCACATACAGAGGCCCAACATGCAGGGAACGCCATCAGGCGTTCTGGAACACCCACACCAATTCTGACTCTTCTCTCCTACATGGAAAAATCATCATTTATTTGCTAGAAAATTACATAGAACCCCAAAACATTATATATACTTTTTTAGCAAAGACCCTAGAGAATACAATGGTGGCTGTTACAACTTTTTATCTCTCACGGTATTTTCGCAGAAATTTATTGAACGCGTGTTTTTTAAAAAACTGTTTTGTGCTTAAAACAAAACAAAACAGTAAAGTTAGCCCAATTTTTTTTCATAATGTGAAAGATGAAGTTACGCCAAGTAAATAAATACCCAACATGTCACCCTTTAAAATTGCGCACACTCGTGGAATGGCGCCAAACTTCGCTACTTAAAAATCCCCATAGGCGGTATTGCAGAGTATCGCGCAGGGTATTGCAGAGTATTGGGGTATTGCAAAGTATCATGCAGGGTATTGGGGTATTGTCGAGTATTGGGGTATTGCCGAGTACTGGGGTATTGCCGAGTATTGGG
This sequence comes from Rana kukunoris, assembly GCA_029574335.1. Taxonomy (NCBI): domain Eukaryota; kingdom Metazoa; phylum Chordata; class Amphibia; order Anura; family Ranidae; genus Rana; species Rana kukunoris. Next base: position 252,260,895 of record CM056052.1, on the reverse strand, counting down.
GTATTGCCGAGTATTGGGGTATTGCCGAGTACTGGGGTATTGCCGAGTACTGGGGTATTGCCGAGTACTGGGGTATTGTTGAGTACTGGAGTATTGTTGAGTACTGGAGTATTGTTGAGTACTGGGGTATTGTTGAGTACTGGAGTATTGTTGAGTACTGGGGTATTGTTGAGTACTGGGGTATTGTTGAGTACTGGAGTATTGTTGAGTACTGGGGTATTGTTGAGTACTGGGGTATTGTTGAGTACTGGGGTATTGTTGAGTATTGGGGTATTGATGAGTATTGGGGTATTGCTGAGTATTGGGGTATTGCTGAGTACTGGGGTATTGTTGAGTATTGCTGGGTACTGGGGGGATTGCTGGGTACTGGGGGGATTGCTGGGTACTGCAGGGTACTGGGGATTGCTGGGTACTGGGGGGATTGCAGAGCTGGGATGTTTTGAGGGATGGCTGGATCTGTGACTGCATTTGTCACAGATCCAGCCACAGCTCGGCTGCTGACACCCCTCTCCCCCCCCTCTCCTCGCACACTGTACAGAGAGGAGAGGAGGAGAGGGAGGAACCGGCGTCATCAAATGATGCCGGTTTGTTTACAAGTGATCGCGCCGTCATTTGATGGCGCGATCACGTGGTAAACGGCCGCGATCAGCGGCAATTTACCGTGATCCGTGATGCGCCGGGTCTTCTAGACCCGGCGAGCACGGACACTTTCGCGAGCGCGTCCCAGGGGACGCGCAATCGCGAAAGTGAAAGACGACGTCCCAGGGACGTCGTCCCAAGATAACCGCGCCGTAGCAGTAAAATGCTTATGGCGCGGTGGGAAAGTGGTTAAAGGTCCAGGGCATGCTATACAAACCAGTAGACCAGATGGATAGAGGGTGGTTGTTTTTCGTACATTTTCCAGAATTGATTTTGGGGGGGAAAATATGGGAGGGTGGAGCAAAAGGGGAAGGGGGGAAAAAGGAGGGGGAAGGGAAAATGGGATGGGGAGGAGGAGGCAAAGGTAACCTTAAAAAAAAAATATTTTATTTATATAAATATAACATAATTAAAATTAATATATGTATGTGAAGATGGACATTTCTGTGTATACGTCTATATATGTAACGTTTAACAAAAAATTTAACAGTTCTGTATGTAGTAGGGGGAGGGGCCATGTCAGATCAGAGTTTTCACCTCTATTTCCTCGTTGAGGCCCCCAAAGTGTAAATCCAGAAAGTTTCCCTCTGGCAGAGCCGTTTGAAACGCTCTGCCAGTGGGAAAGTGTCCGGAATGGACTCTATGATCCATACCCTGAGACCTTCAGAGGATTGTTTGTGATGAGTGAAGAAATGTCGGGGTACACTATGTGAGTCCTTACCAACCTCCACCAGACGGCGATGTTCGCCGAACCTTTTCCTAATGCCGCATACACACGATCATTTTTTGCGATGAAAAAAAACGAAGTTTTTTAAAACGTCAGTTAAATTGATCGTGTGTGGGCAAAACGTTGTTTTTTGTCTTAAAAAAAACGACCAAAAAAAAATTCCAACATGCTTGAATTTTTTGTGTCGTTTTTCAAAACGTAGTTTTTTGTGTCATAAAAAGTGATGGTGTGTGGGCAAAACGCTGTTGAAAATTATGTTTTTAAACACGCGCATGCTCAGAAGCAAGTTATGAGATGGAGCTTCAATGGAAAAGAGTGCCGTCGAACGTGGTGTACGTCACCACGCTTTGCTAGAGCTTTGTAGAAAAACGATGGTGTGTATGCAACGTCGTTTTGGAAAATGAAGTTTGAAAAACTTCGTTTTTTTCTATGATTGAAAACGTCGTTTTTTTTCATCACAAAAAATGATCGTGTGTACGCGGCATTAGAGTACGTATGGTTCTTCCAACATAGGAGACCACACGGACAAATAAGGCAGTACACGACAATTTCTGTCGAGCAATTGAAAAAACTGGGAATAGAGTAGGTTTTGCCTTTAATTATAAATGTGTTTTGCCCGTGGTTGACATGCTTACATGTCAGGCACCGTGCCTTTCGACACTGAAACATACCATCCAAGGAAATGAGGCACATGGTGTGTGTCGGGGCACTAGGAGGGGGTTTAAACTTGTTGGGAGCTATGACATTTTTGATATTTCTGGCTTTTTTATATGAGAAATTAGGTTTTTCTGGGATTGTATGTCGCAACTGAGGGTCCTCCAGTAAAATGGACCAATGTTTATTAAGGATCTGTTCCATCTTCCTATATTTAGTGTGAAATTGCGTGACGAATCTAACCGATTGGGCTGTGGATTGGTTGTCATCTTTGGGTTGTACAACTGGATCGGACAGGTAGTAATTGAACGTTTCTTCAACAAGTTTGGACGGAAAGGCCTTTTCTGCAAATTTTTGCTTCAGAAGTAGCCCTTGCTGAGTGTATTCTGCTGTGGTGGTGCAGTTTCTGCGTAGACGGCAAAATTGGTTTAAAGACGACAACCAATTCACAGCCCAACCAACAGATAGCCATCCATCTGATCCAGCGTCCATCCATCTGACCCAGCGTCCATCTGGAACGGACGTCACAGCTCGGCTCCCAGTGTGTCAGACACAAAGGAAGCGACGGCATCCACCGCCGCCAACCGCTCCACAACACAGCCACATACAGTGACAGCCGGGGACGTTTCTTTGGTGATACATGCCTAATCTCACCGTTTGTGAGTAAGCTTGCTGCTGTTTTTATCCAATAAATGTTACACTATATATTACACTTAGGTCTTGTACACACGATCAAATGTGTCTTTTCAAATCGGTCGGACCGACCGATTTGAACAGATCTGTCTGCTGGCATTTTGGTTTGCCCGCGTGTACACACGAGCAAACCAAAATCCCCGCCAGCAGACAGCGCGCTGACGTGGCGGTGACATTGACGCCGCCACCTCACCGCACCAGGAAGTAAAACACTTCCGCGCATGCGTCAAAACCATTCGGCGCGTGTCCGAGAAGACATGTCTGCTGGTTAGCGTACTAACCAGCAGACATGTCGGGCGGACGGGTTCCCAGCCGACAGATTTCAAAGCATGCTTTGAAATCTGTCGGGTGGCCAAATCCGTCTGTTTGCCCGTACACACGATCGAATCTGTCTGCTGAAACGGTCTAGCAGACCGTTTCCAGCAGACAGATTTGATCGTGTGTACGATGCCTTAGGCCGCGTACACACGAGGGGATATGTCCGCTGAAAACGGTCCGATGGACCGTTTCAGCAGACATCTCCGCTCGTGTGTATGGGCTAGCGGACAGATTTCTCCACCCGACAGATTTCAAAGCATGCTTTGAAATCTATCCGGTGGGAATCTGTCCGCCCGACATGTCTGCTGGTTAGTACACTTACCAGCAGACATGTTGTCCCCCACCGCCGCCGCGCCGCCGCCGAATGGATTCGGCGCATGCGCGGAAGTGTTTTACTTCCTGGTGCGGTGACGTGGCGGTGACGCGGCGGCGTCAACGTCACCGCCGCGTCACCGCCACGTCACCGCGCCGTCCGGCGGCGGGGAATTTGATCCGATGGTGTGTACACGCCATCGGATCAAACTCCCGATCGGACATATCCGATGGAAATGGTCCGCGGACCGTTTTCATCGGATATGTCCGATGGTGTGTACGCGGCCTTAGAGTGGCGCTTTTGTGTTTTCTTCTTCAGCCTTCAGATTCGCTTCCAATCTTTACTAGGCTGCTTGCAAGTGTTTTATTACGAACTCAAAGGACTATATCAACAGTCTAAAGTTTTAATTAGCTCTCATTAACTCACCTGTTTTTATTTGTTTTAGCTGCATTTCCACTGCTGCTGGTGCTAGCGCTTACTCTCTCTTATGAGCACTTCTGGCTGACAGCTTCAGGCTCGGTTCACATTGCCACAACTTGGTATCCGAATGGAGTGACCCCAAGTACGTGACATGTGAAATCCCATGTTAGTCAATGAGAGTTGTCTTAAAGTGGAGGTCCGCCTAATTTTTTTTTATTAAAAGCCAGCAGCTACAAATACTGCGGCTGCTCACTTTTAATAAATGGGCACTTACCTGTCCAGGGTGCCCACGATATCGGCAGCCAAAGCCAATCGATCGCTCGGCTCTCGGCTGCCCCCACCGCCATCCTCGGTGAGGGAATCAGAAAGTGAAGCATTGCTGCCTCACTTCTAGGTTCCCTACTGCACATGCACAAGTCACGCTGCGCGTCCTAACTGGTCCCTGCTGTCTCCTGGTCCTGTGTGTTTCCTAGAAGACAGCTGGGGGGAAGGGGTGTGACCCCCGTGGGTTCAAATACCTGTATTATACAGGTAAATGCATCCCCTCCCCCTGAAAGGTGCCAAATGTGACACCGGAGTGGGGGGGGGGGTTCCAAAAAGCGGAGGTTCCATTTTTGTGTGGACCTCCACTTTAATTAGCACTGCTGAAGTTTCTCCAACTTTAGAAAACGTTCCTGTACTACTTCAAGGTGACTTCTATCCAACTTGTGCCCATAGACTTTAATGGAAGTTGCCTCCAAGTCGGATCCTCATCTTAATTGATGTGATTTGGATCTGACATTACAGGAAGATTACACAGGTGTTCCCTAAAGTTGCTTCGAAGTCACGCCAAAGTTACACTGTAGGTCATTGCAGTGTGACTAAGGGTCATTGATATGTGTCGCAACCATGGCACTACCTGCCTGGAGTTTGCATGTTCCACCTGTGAGGGTTTCCTCCCACTCTCCAAAGACATGCTGGTAGGTTAATTGGCTCCTGACTAAATTGGCCCTGGTACGTGTATATATGAATATGAGTTAAGGACCTTAGATTGTAAGCTCCTTAAGGGCAGGGACTGATACAAATGTACAATATAGATTTAATTTCCTTGTGCTATATAAATACCTGTATTAAACAAATAGTAAGTCAGCCTGATTATTTTGTTTGTGTTATATATACTGTTAGGCCCCTTTCACACAGATGGATAGAATGGTGCTTTTAGCTGCGGATTTTCAATTTTTTTATTTTTCTAAAAGCACACAATCCTTTCCTATGGCCCCATTCACACACAGCGTTTACCTGCAAATTTGTTACATGCGATTTGATGCGAAAAAATAGAATTAAATGCGTCCAGGTGCGATGTAGCGCAGCTATATGCACATAACTGCAGGTAATCACACTCTTTTTTGTCAACTGCGGATAGCAGCGTGAGAAAAAAAAACAGGAAGCACATCATAATCAAAAAAATTAAAAGGGTTGCTATGGGAATAACTACAGCAGCTAAACGCGGCCACATATAACCGCACGTAAACGTATGTAATCGCAATGTACAAATGCAGCTAATCGCAGTGCCTGAAGCCTTGAATTTCACAAAACATTTTACATGCCTTTAACTGCTGCAAAACAGCCGTCCATGTGAAAGGGGCCTAAGTCATATTAGTTGGCATGTGACTTATTTTTAATCAACAATATATATGATAGTGCAAGCTTTGCATGAATAGGATTAGTTGACCCAAAATTCTGCCAAATGGTCCTGTATATATGACCACTTAGGGAAGCATATATCTTAAAGTAATTGTAAACGATCACCTTGTAACAGTCCATTTAATTAAAATACAAATGAAAGACAAAACATTTGTGTATAGATATTGACCACTTTAATAAAGGGCACTTATACCCCCTTCCTTCCCAGACAAATTTTCAGCTTTCAGTGCTCTCACACTTTGAATGACAATTACTCAGTCATGCAACATTGTACCCAAACAATTTTTTTTCCACACAAATAGAGCTTTCTTTTGGTGGTATTTAACTACTTGCCGACCAGCTGTGGCAGGTCGGCTCCCCTGCGCGAGAGCCCGTAGCTCTACGTCGGCTCTCGAAGCGGCCACTAGTGGTGCGGACGCCCCCTGCTCGCCCCCGACTCCCGTGCGCGTGCCCGGCAGGCGCGAACACCGCCGGGCACGCGCGATCGCTCGTTACAGAGCAAGGACTGGGAGCTGTGTGTGTAAACACACAGCTCCCAGTCCTGTCAGGGAGAGAAATGCCTGATTGTCTGTTCATACAATTAGAACACACCCAGGTTACATATTTAAGCCCTTCCCGCCCCCTAGTGTTAACCCCTTCACTGCCACTGATTACATTTTTATAGTAATCAATGTATTTTTATACCACTGATCGCTATAAAAATGCCAATGGTCCCCAAAAATTGTCAAAAGTGTCCGAAGTGTCCGCCATAATGTCGCAGTACCGAAAAAAAATCGCTGATCGCCGCCATTACTAGTAAAAAAAAATATTAATAAAAATGCCATAAAACTACCCCCTATTTTGTAAACACTATGGGCCAAATTCAGAAAGTATTTACGTCAGCGTATCAAGAGATACGCTGCGTAAATACTAAGAATAGCCGGCGTATGTTTTTTTGCTATTCAGAAAAGAAGATACGCCGGTATTCTGCTAATATACGAGCGTCGTAAGTCTGTTACACCGTCGTATATTAGTTGCAGTTTTTACGCTGGCTGCTAGATGGCGCTTCCGTCGTTTTACGCGTTGAATATGTAAATGAGAGATTTACGTCAATTTCCGAACGTACTTGCGGTCGGCCGGCGTAGTTTACATCGTTTGCATTAGCGTTATAGCAGAGTAAGATTACCCCTGCTATAGGAGGCGTAGCCAATGTTATGTATCGACGTCAGGACAGCGCCGAATTGTACGTCGGTTACATCGTTTGCGTAAATCGTTTGGGAATGGGGCTCGACGTTAGTTACGTTCACGTCGTTTACATTGACAAAAATCGACGTGATTTTGCGCATGAGCACTGGAACGTCCACGGACGGCGCATGCGCCGTTCAGAAAAGACGTCACTAACGTGGGGTCATGATTCATTTACATGAATCACGCCCCCATATTACACCTTTGAATTGTGCGGCCTTGCGCCGCCACAGATACACTACGGCGCCGTAACTTATGGCGTAAGTAGTTTCTGAATAAGGAACGTGCCACTGAAAATTACGGCCGCATAGTGTTTCTAAGATATGCTACGCCTGCCTATAGATAGGCAGAGATATCTGAATCGGGCCCTATAACTTTTGCGCAAACCAATCAATAAATGCTTATTATGATTTGTTTTTACGAAAAATATGTAGAAGAATACGTATCGGCCTAAATTGAGGAAAAAAATAACATTTTTATATATTTTTGGGGAATATTTATTATGGCAAATATAAAAAAATATTCATTTTCAAAATTGTCGCTATATTTTTGTTTATAGCGCAAGAACTAAAAACTGCAGAGGTGATCAAATACCACCAAAAGAAAGCTCTATTTGTGGGGAAAAAAAGGACGCCAATTTTGTTTGGGAGCCACGTCGCACGACCACGCAATTGTCAGTTAAAGTGACGCAGTGCCAAATCACAAAAAGTGCTCTGGTCTTTGACCAGCAATAAGGTCCGGGGGTTAAGTGGTTAATCACCACTGGGTTTTTTATTTTTTGCGATATGAATAAAAAATTTGTGAACATTTTGAAAAAAAACAACACTTTTTTTTTTTAGTTTCTATATAAAATTTTGCAAATAAGTAATTTTTGTTCATATGATTAAAACAACAAGGGCAGAATATTTAATAGATGGAAAGATGTAAAATTACTGAAGTTCCGCTTTAAATATACAATGTAATTTAATTTAAACCTAATGTACACCAGTTTCTGAACATTTGCTCTGTCAGAGAGCTCTTTTTGCTAGAACCAACATAATTTACATGATCAATTCAACACAACAACAGCAATGGAGATATGAATATGCAGATATACAGAACAGAATTACATTGTTAATTGTTAACTAGGTCTGTTGGAGCTGGTGAACATAACATTTTTTTTCTTTTTTTTCCCCCCCTATAGAAATACAAAAGTTTAAAGAATGTGTGGGAGAGAAGGAAGAGGAAGACAAGAAATACTTAGACATAATCAGTAACAAAAACATTAAGCTGTCAGAACGAGTCTTGATACCAGTGAAACAGTATCCAAAGGTAACTCTTTCTATACAAAAAAAAGGTCATATGTGTGGCTTTCAAATTGTGTATGTGTGCTTTTGTTTGTGAGGTTAAACTAGCCAATCATATATGATTATTTTAGGTGATACAGAGAATCAATACATGTAAACAAGCATAATTTATTAGAGAGTCCAAGTTAACTATATTCTATGTAGCCTGTAACACCCTATAGCACACATGTCAAACACAAGGCCTGGGGCCCAAATCCAGCCCTCTAGCCTATTTTATGTGGCCCTCACTCCTCTCCTGCAGCTGCAGCAACCCCCCTCATTGTTGCCCCCACCTTGTCACAGCAGTTAGCAGCAGAGAGAAGGGCAGAACAACACCACCAGATTCTGCAGTTCTACATGTAGGCTCCTATCTGCCCCCCCTTTCCTCATCTCAGCGGTCGGTAGCAGAGAAGAGGACAGAAATCCTCCTACAGGTCCTGCACCTCTCTGTGCAGCTGAAGCACCCTCTTCTCTCCACCTCCCCTGGTCTCAGCATTTAGCAGACTCCAGCCATCCTTTTGTCCTCCTCCAGACTCTGAACTTTCTGCATTCCAGCTTCACTTTTAACTTCTTTCTGGCAACAGTACACAGTAAGAGGATGCACTGGGATGTAAGGGAGGATTGCGGACTATTGACTTCTAATGGTGGGGGGTTCTTGGCATCTAATGTAAGGGGAGTGTGGTACTCTAGACATCTAGTCTTACAGATGCAACTGGCCCTTTGGCGGCAACCATAATGCTAATGCTGCTCGAGATTAAATTGAGTTTGACACCCCTGTCCTATAGGATTACAACTGCAATATTCCCATTAAGAAATACTTGAACATATTTTTCTGGGTTCTGCTACTAATTAACAATGAGACGGCACTAGTTTTCAGCATAGACAAGTGCACACGGATCTCCTTCATGTCAGACCTAGTGTACAAGATGTTATATAGACATCTCACAGACTTCTGTTTGCTCATATGAGAAGAGCATGCACAACCCTCCTTCACCACCCTGCACTTTGCTGAGCAGTAGGGCAGGGACAGGCAGACAGATCTGTAAGCAGCTGTACCTCCAGCTGTTGCCAAACTACAAGTCCCATGAGGCGTAGCGAGAATCTGACAGCATCAAGCATGACACCCAGAGGCAGAGGCATGATGGGATTTGTAGTTTGGAAACAGCTGGAGGTCCACTAATTTCATATCCCTGGCATAGAGCTTTAAGCAGGTCACTCCTAATTAACAAAGAGGCTTGCATCCTTTTTGTTAACTAGAAGCAGCTTCTGCTATGTTTTGAAGTTTAGAACATTGGTGCAAATGTTTTGCTCAAATCTATTTAGGAAAATAGCATAGAATGATTACTAACATATACATTTATCCAGTTGTTACTTCATAATACAAAATCATGGGAAGTGGAATTGGGAAAACAAAAAAAGCTGAAATATATTTATTGCAGCAATGTTTTCTGAAAACCTGGGTTGCGTGCTCTTTCATAGTATTTCTGAAGCAGTAAAACTGAAAAAACAATTAATTTCTCTGCATGGGATTTCATAACCCAGAGAAAGATAATGGCCCAGATTCACAGAGCAATTACGCCTGTCTAAATGGTGTTAGACAGGAGTAATTTCAAATAAGTATATGAAAGTGCAAATGGTGCAAATGCAACGCAGTTTGGAAGTAATGTCATCTTCCAATCAAAAGATGGTGCAGAGTGCAGACCAAAAAGTGCTAGCTGACATCAACAAGTGGCGATGTGACTTAAGTGTTGTGAATCTTTGGTGCAAAATGACATCCACGGGTGTACTAACTTTTTACCTTACTGCTGCAAGGTAAGCAGCATTCAAAGACAACAGTGGAGGGGGGAAGAGGGGGGTCTCCTATCCATTCCCCCTGGGGGATTTCCAGCGTATGCAGTGCCTAAGGGGTTAAGCCTCTCTCCAGGACTAGGTAGAGGGCCAGGCAAACCGCTCTAAGTGTATCAAACCAAGCAGGGTAGAGAAATGCAAGAAGAAGTTCTATAGTGTAGTATGTCTTTAAAACTCAATGCGTTTTATTGTGCATACAGCAAAATGTCAGGTACTCACATTTAAAAACACACACAGTGTGCAATGTATTCCAACGAGCAGCGAGCTTGTGGCCTGGACGTCACTTCCAGTGTCCTATGTCCAACGCATATCTTCACCATCATGTGACTTAATCAGGGATGGATTATGGGCAACGGAAGTGTCTTTAAATAGCTAATGGATAATTACCAGTCGGCCATTTTCTTGAAGCCTGCCTATTGAAAGAAAAGGGGAGGCCATTTCCTTTGGAATTGCCTCTATAGGGCTACAACTCTGGCCATTTTTTTGTGGATTAATGAAGACATTAGAGAGCCATGGCATGGCACCCCATGTAATAGCAATTCTAGAGGATAGGTAAATAGAAATAAGTAAAAATTATTGTGATAATAGGCAAAATATTTCGCGCCAGGGATGAGATCTATCAGCTTGAAATAGAGGATATAAGGCACAAAATGGACACATAAATAACAAATAGAGAATGGTGATATAGCGAATGGGTGAGCAAAATCGAAAACAGAATGCGAATAAACTAAAAGAAAGAGGGGAAAAAAAATGATCGATCTGGTGGAAGGGGTAGAGGGCAAATAGAGGAACATAGCTAGATGTCAAACAGATACATTACATAACATTGGACTCTGGAAATAGTGTTGAAAGGAGAAGTCATATGGTAAAATGAATAGAATCATGATAAAATATATGTAAATTAAAATACAATGCATAAGTATATGGTGTTGCTGACAATAAGAGAGATGGAGAACTATATATAAAAATGATATATATATATATATATATAAAAAAACTCTGTTAAAACCGACAAATTAAATTAATCATAATAAAGTGGTAAGAATCCTAAAAGTCACTAGTAAAACAATTCAGGTACAATTCTATATTAAGACCACGAGGTGTAAAAGTATCTAAAATGAAAATCCACTATGACTCTAACTGGCTAAGGGTTCTGATTTTGTGCCCTCCTCTCCAGTGTTTCTTATAAGGTTCAATGCCCCAGAATCTAAGATATGTGGGGTCTTGGTTGTGGTGTGTGGGGAAGTGTTTAGAGACACTATGTTTGTCGAATCCTTTAATAATGTTTTGTATGTGTTACTTGATTCGCACTTTCAGTGGTCTCTTTGTGCGTCTGACGTATTGTAAACCACAACTGCATTTAAGAGCATAGACGTCTCCTTTTGTATTACAACAGATAAAATCCTTGACTTCATATGTGTTGTCAGTGCTTGTGGAGGAAAACCTAAATGTTTCTTCTGCTGGTCTTTTGGAGTTGGTGCAGGCGTAGCACTGTCTGCATGGGTAGAATCCTTTGCCTGTGAAAAACGTCTAGCCAATTTTACAGGGGTCTGGAATGTTTTTAACTAGTTTGTCCCTAAATGTTGGAGCTCTTTTGTACACAAATTTCAGTGTGTGTGGAAGGAGTTGTTTCAAGTGTGTGTCTGTTAATAAAATATGCCAATGGCGCTTGATTATTTTCTCAACATTTTTGTGTAGGGCATTGTAATCAAGGATGATTGGTACTACATTTGTTCTGTTTTCTTGTTTTTGTTTATCTTTAATTAATGTGAATCTGTCTATTTTTTCCACTTCTTGTATTTTTTTTTTTTTAATGTGGTCATGATTGTAACCTTTGTTGATGAATATGTGGCCTATCTTTTCTGCTTGAGTTAGGAAATCCTCATTCTTCATGCAGTTCCTTCGTAGTCGCATAAGTTGTCCTTTAGGGACATTGCAGAGCCAGTTCAGGTAATGGCAGCTCGCCATTGGTAAGTAGCTGTTCTTGTCAACATTTTTAAAATATGTTTTAGTACTAATTGTGTGGTCTTCCTGTATTATTTCTAAATCTAAAAAAGTCACATGGTGTTTACTTATATCCTATGTTAGAGTGATATTCCTATTGTTTATGTTCAAATTTTCCAGAAATTGTACCAATCGTGTTTCTTCTCGTTTCCACAAGATACAAAATATAGTCTATATACTGAAAGTGCAAATCAAGGAACATATACAAAACATTATTAAAGGATTCGACAAACATAGTGTCTCTAAACACTTCCCCACACCCCACAACCAAGACTCCACACCTCTTAGATTCTGGGGCATTAAACCTTATAAGAAACAATGGAGAAGAGGGCACAAAGTCAGAACCCTTAGCCAGTTAGAGTCAAAGTGGATTTTCATTTTAGATACTTTTACGCCTCGGGTCTTAATATAGAATTTGATCTGAATTGTTTTATTGGTGACTTTTAGGATTCTTACCCCTTTATTATGATAAATTTTATTTGTCGTTTTTTTATATATAACATTTTTATATACAGTTCTCCATCTCTCTTATTAACAGCAACACCATATACTTATGCATCATATTTTAACTTAGATATATTTTATCGTGATTTTATTCATTTTACCATATACCTTCTCCTTTCGACACCATTTCTGGAGTCCAATGTTATGTAACATATCTCTTTGATGTCTACCTATGTTCCTCTATTTCCCCTCTACCCCTTCCACCAGATCGATAATTTTATTTCCCCTCTCCCTTTTAACTTATTTGCATTCTGTTTTCAATTTGCTCACCCACTCGCTATATCACCATGCTCTATTTGGAATTTATGTGTCCATTTTGCGCCTTATCTGCAATTTCAAGCTGATATATCTCATCCCTGGCGCGCAATAAAATGCCCATTATCACATTCATTTCTACTTATTTCTATTTACCTATCCTCTATAATTACTATTACATGGGGCTCCTTGCCATGACGCTCTAATGTCTTCATTAAACCACAACAAAATGGCCGCGGTTGTAGCCTTATAGAGCCAATCCCATAGAAAAAGGCCAACCCTATTCTTTCAATAGGTGGGCTTCAAGAAAATGGCCGACTGGTAATTATCTATTAGCTATTTAAAGACACTTCCCTTGCCCATAATCCATCCCCGATAAAGGCATGTGACGGTGACAACATGTGTTGGACATAGGACACCAGAAGTGACGTCCAGACCGCAAGCTCACTGCTCGCTGGAATACATTGCACACTGTGTGTTTTTTAAATGTGAGTACCTGACCTTTTTCTGTATGCACAATAAAACACATTGGGCCAGATTCAGAGAGCCATTACGCCTGTCTAACTGGTGTTAGACTGGAGTAATTTCAAATTAAGCGCGTTTTTTAGCTAGTCGAAAACCTCAAACCATGAATAGACGGCTGCGGGCTTCAATTTGACTGGATTACGTGTTCGTACACCTTCTAAATCTACGCTGCAATAAAATTGCGGCCACTGGGTGGACTTCCCGTCGTTTTCCGTGTCGGGGTATGCAAATGAGCTTTTGCCGGCGATCCCCGAAATTACGATCTTCAATCGCAATCTCTTACGGCACCTTTAGTCATCTTTTATTTGCGTAACACTATACCAGCTTTTTGCTGCTCTAATATTAGACAGCCCATGTTAAGTATGGCCGTCGTTCCCGCATCGAATTTCTACGTTTTCCGACGTCTTTTATTATTTTTTATGTAAGTCGTCCGGGAATAGGAATGTTCGTAAACGACGCTACTCAAACAACGAATGACGTAACGACGTGATTTCGCGCAATGTACGGCGGGAAATTTCTGAACGGAGCATGCGCAGTTCGATCGCCGCGGGGACGCGCTTAATTTAAATGCTTCACGCCCCCTAATCGCGTATTTCGATTACGCGGCGAGAAATAGACTACGCCGCCGTAGCGTACGGGCAAAAATCTACCAGGATTCGGTGTAGAGCCTGGTAAAATACAGCAGCGTAGAGTATTTCGATTACGCAGCGCAATATTAAGTGTATGTGAATCTGGCTCATTGAGTTTTGAAGACATACTACACTATAGAGCTTCTTCGTGCATTTCTCTACCCTGCTTGGTTTGATACATATGGAGCGGTTTAGGTGCTGCATACACTGGAAATCTCACAGGGTAAATTGATAGGAGACCCCCCTCTTCCCCCAGAGTGATTCCACTGTTGCCTTTGAATGCTGCTTACCTTGCAGCAGTAAGGTAAAAAGTCAGTACACCTGCGGGTGTCATTTTGCACCAAAGATTCACAACACTTAAGTCACATTGCCACTTGTTGATGTCAGCTAGCACCTTTTGGTCTACACTCTGCACATTCTTTTGATTGGAAGATTACATTACTTCGAAACTGTGCTGCATTTGCACCATTTACACTTTCATATACTTGGATTACTGTTTTTTTTTTTACTGTGATTCTTACTGTGATTCTTTTAGTATTTGTACACTACAGTCACTTTATTTGCATTTTTGCACTTTATTCATCACCATTTTTGTCATTTTAATTTTTGGATCAGACTCTTTGTATTTATTACTAGCTATTTTTATCTCTGATTGCTGTATAGATGTCAACGGTCCAAAAAAAGTGTCAAAAGTGTTGCAGTCCCACTAAAAATCACAGATTAGCGACATAACAATAACTAGTAACAAAAAAATTATAATAAAAATGCCAAAAATCTATTCAATATTTTGCAGGCACTATAAGTTTTGCGCAAACCAATCAATATATGCTTTTTGCGATTTTTCCAAAAATATGTAGAAGAATACATATTGGCCTAAACTGATGAAGAAATACATTTTTTGGATATTTATTATAGCAAAACTTAAAAAATACTGTTTTTTCTTTTTCAAAATTGTAAAGAAAGAGGTGATCAAATACCACAAAAAATAAAGTTCTATTTGTGGCAAAAAAAGGACTTCAATTTTGTTTGGGTACATTGTGGCATGACCACGCAATTGTCAGTTAAAGAGACGCAGTGGCATATCGCAAAAAATGGCCTGATCATTAATGGGGCAAATCTTCTGGTCCTTAAGTGGTTAAATTGAGCTCTGGGATTTGTATGAATGTACAGCATGCTATGTACTGTATAATCAGGCAAGCACAGACACATTTATTGTGCAGAACAATAGAGTGTGACAGGATTTGAGATACAGCAAATTGCTTTTGTGGAGCATATAACTGTTCACATTTTTAGTGAAATGCATCCTGGTGATAACAAAAAATAAGGAAATATGGTCATTAAATCTACATTTACTGATAAAGATTTAAAACATAGCATACTCTATTTCCTAATAGATTTTACCAGAGTACGAAACCAAGTCGTTACTTCTCAGAAAATCATATGCAGGGAACTTGATGAATTGTGTAAATGAGTAGGTGGAGGTGAGAAGCAGAAATCCCTAAGATTTATGCTTTTAATGATCAATCTCAGTTGACTTTTCCAGTGAACGTTTTTATTGAACTGTGTCATAAATCTGAGGGATAAACTCCTTTGGGGAAACAGAACAAGACACAGGCATATGAAGCCACTGGATACAGTAGAACAGATTTATGTAGATCTACTGACAGAAAATATTAGAAAAAAAGACTGATTGCTGAGAATCATTCATCATTTTTCCAATGTAAAATCATTCAAAGCCTTGACTTACTGATGCTCCATTAAACCTGTAATGTTAGTGAGGAGAACCGCTATGTACATTCTGGAGGAGGATGCCAAAACAGGCAAGGCAATCACTTAGGAGAAACTCGCAGCCTGCAGTAGCTCAGGACTTATAATTCAATTACAGTCCACAATCAATTTTATTTGCACACACAGTGCAGTAATTACTTATACAAATAATGGACTTTAATATCACAATGGAATGAAATAATAGTCATGTGCAGTGCCATATATGCCAAACGGAAATAGATATTGAGTATTAAATTGAAGTTTAGTATGTATTCAACTTCTAAAGGTTGCTGTAAAGTTTCTGTTTGGTAGACATTTACACACATTCCGGAAAGGTGGATTGAAGATAATTTGCATACGTAATTTAAAGTGAAAGGCCTCGTACACACGATCGGATATTCTGATGGCAAAAGTCTGATTGAATTTTTTCATCAGAAATTTCGACCGTGTGTATGCCCCATTGGAGAAATTCCATCGGAAATTCCAATGAATTCCATCGGAGATTACATAGAAAAGATCTTTTCCTCCGATGGAATTCCTTCGGAATTCCGATGTGAGTTTGGTTGGGCTAAAGCCTGATAAAGTGTACAGGGCATTATGCTAACCTACAGTTTTCTATAGAAGGTGGAAGAGCTAAAAAAATATACTAACCCCAATTCACCATTGCTAGTGTAAAAGCCACCAAATGCAATTGTGAATTAAAATGCTGTGAATAAAAATTGAAATGCTTATGCAAGACTGATTTTGAAAATCATTGCTTTACCAAAGCTGGTGCCATCTTACTTTTCCATAACCTGATAAACCTGAATGGGGAATATTCATTTTGAAATGAGAACTTTCATTTTGCCCAGAAAACATTCTGCCTATTCACTAAATCAACTATTATATCATTCTAAAGCGCTAGGTAATATTCCCTAGTGCCAAGCGGGGACCACATGGAAAGGTCACTGTATTTGTTTCCTTTTCCCCCTTACTTTATTCACAGGTTTCTATTGGTTTCTTCAAAATCCTCCCCCAGCAACAGCATACTATTGGAGGATCTTTGGTGGGATTAGGGCACTGTAGCCTATAAAAGCTCTGCTCTCTCATTTAAACCAGCCCACCCCAGGTGAACCAGACTGTGTCTCACATCCGATCTCCTAGACTATTTGTTACATATCACATCATAGTGTTTTGTTTAATGGGGGGTTGTCATCCAGTATTGTCATGATAGATTTTATGATTGCATTTTCTGTAATTGTTATTTTTTCTGGTGGAATATGTGCCTTTAACCGTTCCTTACTGTGCTATAGCGAAAAACAGCTACAGTGCAAATCTCTAGGTCCAGGAGGGCAACCATTAACTTCCTCCCAGAACCACATTCCTTGTGCAGTCCCTGATGCGCACATCCGACACGCTCTGTGATTGCTGTGGGCCAATCACAGCCGCCCTTTACCAAGTGATCACCTGTGTCCAA
Organism: Rana kukunoris; assembly: GCA_029574335.1. Classification (NCBI taxonomy): domain Eukaryota; kingdom Metazoa; phylum Chordata; class Amphibia; order Anura; family Ranidae; genus Rana; species Rana kukunoris. The sequence continues at coordinate 252,243,911 of CM056052.1, read as the reverse complement.
TCACAGCTGATGACAGTGTAAACAGAGTTGCTAGTTATTGGTAGTACTTTTCTCACACACTGTCACAGTATGGGGAGAGCCTGTAATTGGCAATCCTGGCAGGGGACATGAACACAGATTATCAGTGCAGCCCCATCAGTGCCAATCAGTGGCATCAATGCTTTCATCAGTGCTGCCCATCAGTTCCATCGATGCTGACCACCAGAGGTGCCCATCAGTGCTGCCCATCAGTGCCTTCTCATCAGTACTGCCTATCAGTGCCCATTAGTGCCGCCTATCAATGTAGCCTCATCAGTGCCACCTATCAGTGCCCATCAGTGCCACCTATCAGTGCCAATCAGTGCAGCCTCATCAGCGCACATCAGTGAAGGAGAAGAATTACTTAGTTTCTGTTATAACATCTTTGCAAATAGTAAAAACTGTTTTTTATTTCAAAATGTTCTTATTTTTCATTTGTTTAACAAAAAATAAAAAGCCCTATGGGGATTAAATACCACCATAAGAAAGCTCTAGCTGTCTAAAAAAAAAAAAAAAAAAAATGATTCAAAGTGTGACAGCACTGAAAGCTGAAAATTAGCCTGGGCAGGAAGGGGTCATAAGTGCCCAGTAAGCATGTGGTCAAAATCTCTAGAATTTTAATTGATTGATTAATTTGTTGTTGTTAAAATTAGGGTTACCCCCTAAGCGGTATTCCTGAGTTTGGCTCAGTGTGGAATTTTAGCACCAATTGCCGTAACCCAGAGCCAGACTCGGGATCACATCGCAGTATTCACAGGCAGAGGTTACTTACCTTGTCCCTGGATCCTGCGATGCCTCCCCACTGTGTGATCGAGCTGTGTCCTCCTCCGCTCGATTCACACAGTGCCGAGTGCCGCCGAGCTCCGTTCCCTGCGGCGTTACGACGCATGGGGGTGGAGATCGGTGCCAAATTCAAAAAAGTAAATACACACAATACATACAATATACTGTAATCTTATAGATTACAGTACTGTATAAAATAAATGCACACCCCCTTTGTCCCTAGTGATCTGTCCAGTGTCCTACATGCACTTTTATATTATAAATGATGTTCTTTCTGCTTCTGGAAACTGTAAATTGTCCATAGCAACCAAAAAGTGTCCCTTTACATCAAAAGTGGTTTTAGACCAGCTAGAAAACAGTGATAATAAATAGTTTTACTTGCAGAATTGAGCGATAGCGATTTGTGTGGAAATTCGTATTCAGACACTGAAAGTAATGACAGCGACAATTCTGCAACTGAGCAAATTTCAGTGTTTTTGATTTGATTACATTATTGAATAATTTGTATTATAATTGTATTATTATTTGTTATAATTATTTATAGTTATTTATTATATTATAATTTATGATTTTGTTTTTCAAACGTTATCATACCCGGGACGTCTACTAGACTCTTGTTTGGACAGATTTAAGTGTGTTATTCCTAAGAATTACAAGCCTACAATATAAAACACCACATTTCAATGCAAATTAATGGTACCACTTTCAGCACCTAAAATCTGACATAATCATACCGCCAGGGAGGTTAAATAGACACCCAGGCCAAAAATCTGATTGTTAAAACTTACATTTTCTGTCTGTCTCTATATTTCATTTGTTTTTTTTGCTCCTTCCTGCTATCCAATGACAATAAATGCTTATTCTAAGGCCGCGTACACACGACTGAAACGGACCGTTTCAGTATTTTACTTCCTGGAGTGGTGACGTGGCGGCGTCAACGTCACCGCCACATCACCGCGCTGTCTGCCGGCGGGGATTTTGGTTTAAAGATGTGTACAACCATCAGACCAAAACAGCCCAGCAGACATATCCGATGAAAACGGTCCGACGGACCGTTTTCATCGGATAAGTTTGAGCGTGTGTACGCGGCCTTAGAGAGAAGGAAACAATGATTGAAATGTACAGCATCATTTTGAAATGAATATATATATTAACCATTTTGCTCATTATTCAATTAAACAGAATAAGCACAGTTATTGTTTCCTAAAACGTCATTGTGATCTATGTACTACAATTTAATGTTCATAGTATAATTTAAATACTAATAAAATGTGTGCTCCTTTTCATGATCAAAAACAAGATATTGTATATGACATTCATTTTCTGAATTGTGAATATCTGGATGGAATAGAAATTGAAATATATTTTTCTAAAGCACATTATTTTTAATGCTTTTCTGATTTAATATTATGTTTTAGAAATTTAAATATCTTGTTTTATTAAGGACATAATAAAGATAAATGTACTTTTAGTAGAATTTCTACTGTATGCTATTGCATTATATAGGACATTAAACCATTCATATTAGCTCCTGCCCCTAAAGGGCTGCATTGATCGGATTTCCCTGCCACAGTCAGATTAACATGCCCACATGGCCAGGTCAGTGTATTTGGCTACTTTGATAAATATGGTAAGAACAATAAAAAAAACATTGGTGTTGTGTTGCTGCTGAGAATGAAAACCAGCACATGGCACAGCAAAACAAGAAGGCTTTTCCTTTACCTCCCCTCTATGTGCTTCCAATTTTTTTAATGGCTTTTGCAGTAGGCACAGTTCCTGTTTTTGTAACTCTTTCCACCCAAAAGACGTACTGATTAGCATAGACTCACCCCCTGGGCTCAGAAGGTTTCAGTATTCTCAGCTTCTGCATCCAAGGATAGGCAAATATGCTCAGGTGTGATTTGCAGAGGATTTGACAAATCCTGTTAAAAAGTCAGTGAACCCAAACTTAACGACCAATCGTACACATTTTTTTGGGGTGAGAGGGATGAGTATCCTGTAGGATATAAAGGTATGGGAAGCTAGACACTGCCACGGAAAACATGTATTAATGCAAAAAGGAGAGGGTATAGGGTTGCCACCTTTTCTTCAAACCAAACCTGAAAACTGCACAGCATTTATTTTTTAATAGTATAAACTATACATATATTTTTCTATTAAATAACATTTCCAATCTTATAATGTTAATAACAAGAGTCCCTCTTTACATCTGAATCCACAGAGTTCCCCTTTAACATCTGAACTCGTAGAGTTTCTTTACACTGTAAGGGAAGACTCTGCAGACTCTGATGTAAGGGAGAACTCTGGGGACTCTAAGGAATGCTCTGAAAACCCTGATGTAAGGGGAACGCTGAGCACTCTGAGGTACAAACAAGACTCTGCTGTAAGTGGGAACGCCATGGCCTCTGGTGTAAAGGGGAACTCTGATGTAAGGCATGCTCAGAGAACTCTGATTTACCTTAGTGTACTCACTCAGAGGCAGGAGAGAGAAGGGAGAGACGTCAGTCACAGACAGGGATGGATGGTGAGCTCACTCACCTCTCGCCAGTCAGAGCCTCTCATTCAAATGTATCTGAGGGTGCTAGAATTCCAATTTCTGGCCCCTACTTTCCTTTTCTGAGGCACATGGTCAGGGATTGAAATGTGGGTGGACACAGAGGGGTAGGGGTGGGATAAAGAGATGCAGATCAAGCCCTCTCTCCTCTCCTAACTGTGTGTGTGTGTGTAGGGGGGGATTGTTGATTGTGTTAGTGCTGGCTTTGGGCAATGTGAAAAGCGTGTAACAGACACTCTCAGCTTAGCCAACTGCAGCCAGCAACCCTGCTGGTAAGCCATAGTCCAGTCTGAATAATGTGATAAAAACTTTTTTTTTTTATTACCTGCAGCCACTGAATAATTCAGCATATTCAAATAACTGATGTGACAGTAATCAGGGACACTGTCTGGTGATTTTTTTTTTAACACTTTTTTTTTTTTTACACTTTTTTTTATTTTATTTACATACTGTGACCAGAGCAATACAGTAAGGCCCCTTTCACATGTGTGAACCGCATGTCCGCATTTTCATCCATCTGTTGCGGATGAAAACGGGACATACATGGGTCCCTTTGTAATTGCGGGTGTCAGCGGATGAACATCCGCTGACACCCGTAATTGTCCGCTTCCGCAAAGATCCGGTTTTTCGGACGGAAGTAAATCCTATTTTTCTTCCGTCTGGCGGATTGGATCGGATGAACACGGACATACGGTCCGTGTTCATCCGATCCCCACATAGGGGAGAGCGGAGGAAAGACAGGGCGGTCCCTGCACAGTGTGTGGGGACCGCCCTGTCAGCCGACGGCTCAGCAGGGATTTTACGGAGGAACCCCGCTGAGCAAAAGCGGACACACGGAGGCGAATCATTACGCCCCTAACACTGTACTGCCCTGAGGAGAGAATAGTGATTTTTTTTACACACTATTATTGTTTATAATTGTAATAATCACTGTTATATGCAACCATTTTTTATGAAGGACATCCAGTCATTCAGTGTGCATTACTATAATTAGCTGTTTTTAATGGAAGACATTAAAATAAAAGCAGTTTAACCTAGTAAACGCTGGTCCCAAATCCATCACAAAATAAAGTAAAAAAAAAAAAAAAAAATGTAATTAACCAAAGAGCTAGCAATCCAAATTAAAGTGCAGTTTCTATGCTGACATGAATCTCTCTGTATGCAAATCATTTGTTTTCCCTGTACTTCAACAGCTTCCCATACAATGGCTGACCTTTGCCCCCTTATATATTTAGGTGGCTGGTTTATCCAAAGGCTTCCTCTTTGGCTCTTCAAAGCTGCTGACCATTATTCAAAGGCCATGGAAAGCAATAAGAGTGGAGTTTAAAAAAAAAATCTCACGCACAAACATTTGCCACAGCTGTAAATCTTGAGCTTGCAGGATTCTTCTCAAAATCATGGTATTAATGGATCCAAAACTTTTTTCTAACTTATTAATAGTCTTAATTAAACCCAAAGTAGTTTCAAGGTGCCACAAGGTGCCACATGCATCTAGTCGTATCAAGAAAGTGAAACAGTGGCCTGGAATTTTGAATTGGCACCCAGAATACAAACACCACTTCTTCAATGTTCGCATATGTATGAACCCAGCACTAGATAGACACTAATGCCGCGTACACACGGTCATTTTTTGTGATGAAATAAAACTACGTTTTAAAAAACGTCATTTAAAATGATCGTGTGTGGGCTAAATGTCGTTATATGTCTTCTGAAATACGACCAAAAAAAAATTCGATCATGCTTGAATTTTTTATGTCGTTTTTCAGAATGTCGTCTTTTGTTTCACAAAAATTGATCGTGTGTGGGCAACACGACGTTTAAAATGACGTTTTTAAACCCGTGCATGCTCAAAAGCAAGTTATGAGACAGGAGCTTCAATGGAACAGAGTGCCGTCGAAAGTGTCTTACGTAACCGCGCTTTGCAAGAGCATTTTCAGAAAACGATGGTGTGTATGCAACGTCGTTTTTTAAAATGAAGTTTGAAAAATGTCGTTTTGTTTTGTGAGATAAAACAATGTTTTTTACATCACAAAATGTGATCGTGTGTACGCGGCATTAGGCATATATTATGAAATAAATAATATAATTATATGGACTTTCCAATGTCAGAATAGTTTATTTTATTATTTGAGATATTTTACACAATAAAAATAGATCCAAAAAATGTCTTTTTAATTTTAAAGAGATGTAAACACAAATGCAAAAGCAACTATCTTTTCCCCCATTTTTATCGCTCATTTATTCAACTATAAGGGTATACAACTGCATCTTAAACGTAAAAAAATAAGCAGCATTTACTTCATTACTCATGTTTTCCCCCATGTTGTCCACCACAGACTTATAATTTTAAGGTCCAGTGATGTTCATGTTTCAGGTTGAATATTTGTTACTGACATACCTTTTGGTCTTTGGGCACGACGAAAACCACAAGTGGGGCTCTCTGTATTTTCTAATTTGACCACCACTGCTCTAATTATACATTTAATATTGTTTCTCATTGAAAATTACAGATTTTTTTTATATCAGTAGGATTGTGTTCTTTTTTTGATTAGGTAATAATATGAGCTGTATCATCTATTTGTACATGAGCAATAAAGAATATGGAAGCATGTCTCCAACTTGTGTTTTGGGCAGTGCATTGTGATCTGGACTGCAAACACATATAACACACAAAATCTATTTTATTGTCTTGTACTTTTGTACAGCTTTCATCCCTAAAAAAAGCATACATTTTTTCACAGTATTAGGGTTTCCAATAGGGCAAAGTCCATGTAGTACTTTGTCCCAAGTTTATATGCGCCCTGTAATGCTAGCTGTGATCCAGACATGGTGACCTTCATTGGCTGACACTTCTCATTTCCCTCTACATACTTCATATGGGTGCTTGCTTCAGACAATTTCTGGAAGCCAGAGACAGGCGCTGATAAGCAAAGCAACCTAGCTAGCTGTGGTATCTGGTGCCTGTACACCAAGTAAGGGCACCCTAACTGACATTACAGTTAGCAATGCAGGCCACCTAGGAAGATGGGACAAAGTGCTTCATGTATGTTGTCCCATCTGAATACTGTAATGATGTGATAGTTCTTTAAGGATTATATAGATTCTAGCTTCAAAGCTGAGCATACATAGCATGATTATTGATAGTATGCAAAGTCTTCACACCTTAACTATTTATTTTACCTTGTGTATGTTTTTATCATCAATACACATCGTTTTGCCTTACTCATCATTAGACTTAAGACCTGCCCTAAGGATGATAGGAAAACCACTAATATGGAAACGGACTAGGAAAACTAAAGGATAACAATGGACTATGACTGTCAGCCGCTTAAATGACTACTAAACACAACCAGGGTTTCTTGAACAGTTACAGACACAGTTTTATATTCTTTTAGGATATAAAAACCAAAATAGAGGTAGATATTGTAAATGTTCCAGTATAGCTTCATTATATGCAGGTATACTATCCCATTTATTGGAGAACACCAAGCTCTTGTGGGATTATAAAAACTGGGGGCGTAACCATGTCACCCCAGTATTTACAGCTTCTCAATGGCATCTGAAACATAAGAACAATCTCTTTGCAATCAATGGGAATTACTGAGCTTTAGTGCACCATTTATAGACTTTATTTGAATTAGTAAAACAAAGCACTTAGATCTTACCTCAATAATAACTATGATCTCATGCAATTTGATATGGAGGGGATTTGAGACATAGGATTCTGTTCTTATTCCTGTCACTTATGAGGTGTTGGTCGGTCTTATTGACTTAACCTTGGTGGCTATGTCACAGAACAAGGGCCCTTCAAATGGGCAATGGTCTCCCAAATTGGTTAAACCAAATGTACTCACCATTGGGAAAACCAGAGGGTCATCTTAGGAATCCATCATCATTTATTTATAGTAACAGTATATCAAAACAGGAAGATAAATTGCATCCAAATGACTACAATAAAAGTTAGGCTTGGGATTATGGAAGGTCTTAAACTGTGCGCTTGGTCTGTACATTGATAATCACAATGGACATGTGCACATGCAGCTTTTATCTTCCTGTTTTGATATGCTTACCATCAATAAATAGTTATGAACTCTTAAAGCGGAGTTCCACTCAAAAATGTAACTTCCACTTTTCGGAATTCCCCCCCTCCGGTGTCACATTTTACATCTTTAAGGGGGAGCAGATATCCGTCTAAGCCAGGTATTTGCTCCCTTTTAGCCACAGTATCTGTGGATATCTACACCACGTCCGGCCCCTCCTCCGCCCCCCTGTCTTCTGGGAGACACACAGGTCCCAGAAGACAGCAGAGACTAGTGAGGAAACAAAGCGCGACTCGCGCATGTGCAGTAGGCAACCAGGCTGAGAAGCCACAAGGCTTCACTTCCTGATTCCCTTACCGAAGATGGCGGCAACTCCACCCGAGAGTCGAGGGACAGATCAGCTTTGGGTGCCGACATCGCAGGAGCCCTGGACAGGTAAGTTTCCATATTTAAAAATTCAGCAGAAGCGGTATTTGTAGCTGTTGAAAAAAACGATTTTATACTCATGTATTAGCAGTCTAACCTGCCTACAGCAACCAATTAGATTATTCTTTAGACTGTAAACTGTCCTTAACTGCTTCCTGACCGCCCACCGTCATATTACTGCGGGACGGTGGCGCGGTCTCGCGGGAGCACGTAGCTCTACGTCCTCAACTTTTCGGCCACTAGGGGGCGGGCGCGCGCCCGCCCCCGTACGCCCCCGAGCCCTGCGCGTGTGCCCGGCGGGTACGATAGCCGCCGGGCACCCACGATTGCTCGTTACAGAGCGGGGAACGGGAGGTATGTGTGTAAACACATACCTTTTGTTCCTGTCAGCGGGGAAAATGCTGATTTTCTGTTCATACAATGTATGAACAGAAGATCAGTGATTTCCCCTAGTGAGTCCACCCCCCCATACAGTTAGAACACAAATAGGAACACACTTGCCCCCTAGTGTTAACCCCTTCACTGCCAATGGCATTTTTATAGTAATCCAATGCATTTTTATAGCATTGATCGCTATAAAAATGCCAATGGTCCCAAAAATGTGTCAAAAGTGTCCGATGTGTCCGCCATAATATCGCAGTACCGAAAAAAAATGCTGATCGCCGCCATTACTTGTAAAAAAAAAATATTAATAAAAATGCCATAAAACTACCCCCTTTTTTGTAAACGCTATAAATTTTGCGCTAACCAATCAATAAACGCTAATTGCGATTTACGTATCGGCCTAAACTGAGGAAAAAAAAAAATTTTTATATCTTTTTTGGGGATATTTATTATAGCAAAATGTAAAAAATATTTCATTTTTTTCAAAATAGTCGCTCTATTTTTGTTTATAGCGCAAAAAATAAAAACCGCAGAGATGATCAAATACCACCAAAAGAAAGCTCTATTTGTGGGAAAAAAAGGACGCCAATTTTGTTTGGGAGCCACGTCGCACGACCGTGCAATTGTCAGTTAAAGCGACGCAGTGCCGAATCACAAAAAGTGCTCTGGTCTTTGGACAGCAATATGGTCCGGGGCTAAAGTGGTTAAAAAAGTACAGCTGGAATTTAATGTGATACTATTTCTTTAAGAGTAAATACACAGCCTTTGTGTATTCCTCTTCCTTTTTCAAAATTTTTGTACCAAATTATTTTCTGAGAGCAAGATCAATGAGGATAAGTTGATCGATAGTGACATACAGGCAAAGTTGACTTGACAATAATATGCAGAGCATACTGTAAAAACATAAAAACACTTTGGCATTTTGTATAATAATGTGGTCAGTCATGATACTAGTAACAATTATGAATAAAAGTTCTTATTACCTATGTAAAATATGCAGAATCCCCTATGCTAACATAAAAAAATACAAGTGGAAACGGTATAATACTACGCTGCCAATAATGAGTGTAATGAAAAGAAAAGCTGCCAGCACCAACGAACAGATAGATTTGTAACAAAGTATAAAGGGACAAACAGGTGCAGCTACTGATGTACAATGTCGGAATAACGACAGAGTATAAACAATATAAAACTTGTGAATAAAACGTAAATATTGCAATTAAACGTGAATCTGGGGACACTGGAAAAAGTGTCCGATTGTAATAAAGGTGAGTGACTGTGAAACAACAAATCCAGGGGTGGGATGAGAACTCAGTCTCCAGTTAACAACTCATGAAGCAAAGGTGCAAATAATAAACTCATATGTAAACATCATAGACAGTCAATAATCAATCCAATGGGGTCTGTAGCTGGTATTGATCTTGATGTAATGCAGATATTGTCACCACTATACACTCGTGAAGCCACCACCGGAAAGGAGAAGATGAGTACTCTTACCATGAGGTGTGGACTCTCCTACAACAGTGGTGGGTCTAAACAGCGTGTAAGTAGTGCTTGTTTCAATAGAATGAAACATGTCGGGTCTCTTTGCTCATCATTGCGCTTAACCCCAATTTTACTTTGTGATCACTTTTAAATTTTTGTACACACCGAAGGGTGTTTGCTGTACAACCTTTGTTTTATTAACCACTTAAGGACCGCCTACTGCACATTTACGTCGGCAGAATGGCACGGCTGGGCACATCAACGTATATATACGTTGATTTTAGTACCCAGCCGTGGGTCGCGGGCACGCGCCCGCGCGCCTGCGACCCGGTCCGAAGCTCCGGGACCGCGGGATTCGCGGACCCGATCGCAGCTGCAGTGCGGCGATCCGTCCCTGGAGCAGAAGAACGGGGAGAGCCGTGTGTACACACGGCTTCCCCGTGCTTCTCTGTGGCTGTAGCATCGATCGCGTCATCCCTGTAATAGGGGGACGCGATCGATGACGTCACACCTACAGCCACACCCCCCTACAGTAGTAAACAAAACACATAGGCACACATCCCCTACAGCGCCACCTGTGGTTAACTCCCAAACTGCAACTGTCATTTCCACAGTAAACAATGCAAATTTAAATGCATTTTTTGCTGTGAAAATGACAATTGTCCCAAAAATGTGTCAAAATTGTCCGAAGTGTCCGCCATATTGTCGCAGTCACGAAAAAAATCGCTGATCGCCGCTATTAGTAGTAAAAAAAAATAATTAATAAAAATGCAATAAAACTATTCCTTATTTTGTAAACGCTATAAATTTTGCGAAAACCAACCGATAAACGCTTATTGCGATTTTTTTACCAAAAATACGTAGAAGAATACGTATCGGCCTAAACTGAGGAAAAAAAATGTTTTTTTATATATTTTTGGGGGATTTTTATTATAGCAAAAAGTAAAAAATATTGCATTTTTTTTAAAGTTGTCGCTCTATTTTTGTTTATAGCGCAAAAAATAAAAACCGCAGAGGTGATCAAATAACACCAAAAGAAAGCTCTATTTGTGGGGAAAAAAGGACGCCAATTTTGTTTGGGGGCCACGTCGCACGACCGCGCAATTGTCAGTTAAAGCGACGCAGTGCCGAATCGCAAAAAGGGGCAAGGTCCTTTACCTGCATTTTGGTCCGGGTCTTAAGTGGTTAAATCATTTTTTTGACCTACACTATGTGGAGGCATTCTCTCTCTTTTTTTCTTTGATCCATGCCCTAACATCCTTGTCGCTACCAATGCGAGGGGCCACCCATTGCCTCATTTCGTTCACCACTTAACTACCTGTGATATCGAGCTGGAGATTCATCTCAGCTGTCCTTTGGAGGATCATCCGAAAAAACAAGCTTTACTTACACGCTGTTTAGACTCACCAATGTTGTAGGAGAGTCCACACCTCATGAGTACCCATCTTCTCCTTTCCGGTGGTGGCTTCACAAGTGTATAGTGGTGACAATATCTGCATTACATCAAGATCAATACCAGCTACAGACCCCAGTGGATTGATTATTGACTGTCTATGATGTTTACATATGAGATCTAATTTTTTATGTTTATTATTTGCACCTTTGCTTCATGAGTTGTTCACTGGAGACTGAGTTCTCATCCTACCCCTGGATTTGTTGTTTCCCAGTCACTCACCTTTATTACAATCAGACACTTTTTCCTGTGTCCCCAGATCCACGTTTAATTACAATATTTACATTTTATTCACAAGTTTTTTTTTTTTTGCTTTTTTTTTTTTCTTCTCACTTCAGACTCCACCTCATAGAGTTTTCGTAAATTTTACGTAGGACGCTCCTTTTATCCCCTTGTAGCTGTCAAAAGCGTCTCTATTTTGGTTTCGCATCATCAGTGAGGGAACTATATATATATTTTTTTTTAATATACTTATTCACAAGTTTTAACATAGAAACAGACTATTTATGTGCAGAAAATATGGCAAATTTGTTTTCTTTTCTTAAACACATAGCTTGTAGTGAACGGAATATAATCACTGATGTCTGAAAGAGTAAACACTATTTATTTCAAAAAGAAAATAAAGTGGTACATGTTTGCCTTGTATAATATGGCAATCCATCAAACTGCTTCTGTTTCATTGTACCCATTACAACAGCAGATCGATCAATCGACCCATCTGTAAGTGTTGCATATGAAGCAATGTTAACGATTCTCAACAAATACAGTTTTGATACGGTGCATTTTTGCTATGGCAACAGATATCACTTCATGAATAGCAAAAACCCTATTAATCATGAGCTGATAGCACTGCATATCACTTATTTATCACTTACAGAAGGCAAAGACTTCCCTGATGTGTCATGTTATGATACTGCTTATTTAAAATGCAGCACTGAATAAATACATTTTTAAAATGCCAGCAGATCATGTATATATATATTTTATCAGTGTTTACACTGATGTTTCTGTTTAAGGACACTTGTATTTAAACATGACATTAGTTAACAACGGTGTATTGGAAAAAGGGTAAGAAAAAGTATTACATTGCTTATATCCTTTGTCTTTATTTCTTGATTGATTGATGGCAGCTTAGCTCATATGTTTAAAACTGTTTATTAACAGCAGGTGCATTTATGGTGTCTTGAATATCTAGTAACTCATTGTACAAAGAGCAATGTCAATGTTGCAACCAGATTTCCATTGTCATCAATTAGAAATAGCTTAATCATTAAATGATGAATTTTGATTGTTATATAATGGTATAATATAATGGTCCTCCTGTACCTTCTGTATTAAACTGTACTGTAATTGTGCTGCCCCCCCTCTACATTGTAAAGCGATGTGTAAACTGTTATAAATCGTGTACCTGTATAATAATAATAATAATGGTTATTGCACATTTTATGTGGTTTATTTCCTTACTACGTAAGCTTTGGTGGTCATGGTTATGTATCTTTGCGAACCACATCCTGTATGTTTCAGAACAAGGTACTGTATGTATGCAATGGGTTTACAAATGCTGGCTTCACCAAAATAGATTGTGTTTCGAGAGAACAAAGGTCTAACACTTTTCAGGAATGGAAATGCAGTTGTACAAAGTAAAGTAGATTTAGTTATTTGGTGACTTCTTCTAGTTTCCTTGAGTTGCCAAATGTGTATAGGGGTAAAAAGTATGCTTAGAAAAAGATGAACACCAGACAAAGATAATAAAATATATATTACTAGTTAATAAAAAGATAAAAAATCATCCTTTAATGCTCTATTTACCATTAATTCAGAGCTGTCCCTCACCATATTTTACTTTTTTGCCACTAGATGTATTTACGCCTGGTACACATGTACAGAAAGTTAACCAGGTAAACAGGAACTGGCCAACTTTCTGTTGAACAGTCTTGCCGGAAAACCAGCATTCCATCAGCACATGCAGCCAATGGCTACAAGCACTGATCACTGTATTCTGGAGGGAAGGGGGAGTCCCCTTGTGTGAATACAATTGCAGAGTGGGAGAAATCCCTGCATCACATATCATTTTGTAGATAATGGCATTTGAACGTGCATATCCAGCTTTAGTTCAGTATCATTTGATCCCTGAAAGGAGAAGATGCAAAGTGATGAGTTAGTTTCATGGATCCCCATGATTAAGCCCCATGGGTGGGGCAAAACACGTTGGGGTTGGCCTGGTTGGAGCCCAGGCTGAGGCTGTTTCCATTTCTCACATACAGGTATTTGTGGTGATATGTGACTTAGGACTCTCTTTGCATTGGTATATACAGAACTGGGATAAGCCCTGTACTCGCCTGCACTCCCAGCGGTTTATTATAGAGGAAAACCCATTGGAACTTCGAGCAGCAACCGCAGTTTGGCTTTGGTTCACAAAGATAAGCCCAGAATCATTTGTTAGCTGCAGGATACAAGCTTATGTACAAGTCCATGTGCATAATTGCAGTTAGACTGTTTGCTAAGAAACAACAACCATACACATTGAATGCATATTTTTGAAGTACATTTGCCAATATTTATTTTGGTATATTGCATTTTAATTGTTACTGTAATAGTTATCTCATATTTGAATATCCATTAACATCCAAGTGTCTAATTTTTTTTTCTAATCCTAAAAATGACAATTGTTATGTACTTGCTGGTACCATTTTTTTTTTATCTTTTGGGATCTAAACTGCTCCAGGGCTTTCCAGCAGAACAGAGCAACAGTTTGAATGTGAAAAAAAAATAACTTATTTTTTCATAATACAGTAGTGTAGGCTAAGCCTGGCATCCTAACCGTAAAATTACAATAAGCTTGTTTTGCAGTTTGGGGTAGTTAAGATGGTAATGGCATTTGAAAAATCATTAAAGCTTTTATAGACTCATTAAAAAATAGGGCACTAATTTAAATGTCATGCTTTGTATTACTAGTATGAATTAGAAGACAAATGTAGTTTTGTATTATTCCTATCTATAAAGGCTCTACATAATATTAGTCAGCGCACTCCTAGAAAATTAAAATGATCATGCAGTATTACAAATATTATAAATATTTCTGCTTGTGATTTTGTACAAGTGCATGGTTCATATAAAGCACTGCACAAACTGTTGGTTCTATATAAATTGTGTATAACAATAATAATAATAATAATAATAATAATACACATAATAATAATATACCATATATACTCAAGTATAAGCCGAGTTTTCAGCACTTTTTTTAGGGCATAAAATACACACCTCGGCTTATACTCGAGTCAGTGTACCTGAAGAGCTGCAAGCATCCATTGTTTTAAAGTCGCAGCTTACCCCTGGTCCCTTCCGTGATAGGCGTTTCCCAGCAGACACTGTGTTCAGTGTTCCGCCTATCACGGATGTCCTCTCATCCTCGGACTCGGTTTCCTAGCAGAAACTGTGTTCAGTGTTCCGCCAATCATGGATGTCTTTTCATCCTCGGACAAGAGAACGTCCATGATAAGCGGAACACTGAACACATTGTCTGCTGGGAAATCGAGTCCGAGGATGAGAGGACATCCGTGATAGGCTGCTGGGCAACACCTATCACAGGACGGGACCAGGAGGAGACCGCGACTTTTAAACAATGAATTGACGCCGGCAGCCTGTAAAAATTTCAGGTACACTGACTCGGGCACAAGGAGGCTGAAATGGGCACAGTGGCAATAGGCACAGTGGCAATGGGCACAGTGAGGTGGCAATGGGCACAGTGGCAATGGACACAGTGAGGTTGGGCACAGTGAGGTGGCAATGGGCACAGTGAGGTTGGGCACAGTTAGGTGGCAAAAGGTACAGTAAGGTTGGGCACAGCGAGGTGGCAATGGGCACAGTTAGGTTGAGCACAGTAAGGCTGCAATGGGCACAGTGAGGCTGCAATGGACACAGTGAGGCATGCAAATGGGCATTGTTGACATTCTTTTCCACTTACAGTAGCTGCTGCATTCTCACCCTAGGCTTATACTCGAGTCAATGCGTTTTCCCAGTTTTTTGGGGGTAAAATTAGGTACCTTGGCTTATACTCTGGTTGGCTTATACTCAAGTATATACAGTAATTATATTTCAGTGGATGCATTCCATACATACAGTCGTATGCAAACGTTTAAGAACTCCTGACAATTTCCAAGATTATTATTTATAAATATTTGGGTGTTTGGATCAGCAATTTCATTTTGATCTATCAAATAACTGAAGGTCACAGTAATATTTTAGTAGTGAAATTAGGTTTATTGGATTAACAAAAAATGTGCAATGTGCATCAAAACTAAATTAGACAGGTGCATAAATTTGGGCACCCTTGTCATTGTGTTGAATTGAATACCTGTAACTACTTAGCACTGATTAATTGGAACACACAATTGGTTTGGTGAGTTCATTAAGCCTTGAACTTCATAGACAGGTGCATCCAATCATGAGAAAAGGTATTTAAGGTGGCCAATTGCAAGTTGTTGTTCTCTTTGACTCTCCACTGAAGAGTGGCAACATGGGGGCCCCAAAACAACTCTCAAATGACCTGAAAACAAAGATTGTTCTACATTATGGTTTAGGGGAAGGCTATAAAAAAGTTATCACAGAGATATTAGCTGTCAGTGTCCACTGTGAGGAACATAGTGAGGAAATTAAAGACCACAGGCACAGTTCTTGTTAAGGCTTGAAGTGGCAGGCACATACAATATTGAAGAGGCAAAGGGTGGTGAGAATGATCAAAAACAGCCCACAGACCACCTCCAAAGACCTACAACATCAACTTGCTGCAGATGGTGTCACTGTGCATCCTTCCACAATTCCGCACACTTTGCACAGGGAGAAGGTGTATGGGAGAGTGATGCAAAATAAGCCTTTTCTGCACACACGCCACAAACAGAGTCGCTTGAGTTATGCAAGCGCACATTTGGACAAGCCAGCTTAATTTTGGAATAAGGTGCTGTGGACTGATGGAACAAAGATTGAGTTATTTGGTCATAACAAGGGTTGTTATGCATGGCGGCAAAAGAACACAGCATTCCAAGAAAAACACTTGCTATCCACAGTAAAATTTGGTGGAGATTTCATCATGCTGTGGGGCTGTGTGGCCAGTGCCCATACTAGGAATCTGGTTAAAGTTGAGGGTCGCATGGATTCCACTCAATATCAGTAGATTCTTGAGAATAATGTTGAGGAATCAGTCACAAAGTTGAAGTTACGCCAGGACTGGATATTTTAACAAGACAACAACCCAAAACACTGCTCAAAATCGACTCCTCTTTATTCAGAGGAACAAGTACAATGTTCTGGAATAGCCATCCCAGTCCCCAGACCTGAATATCATTGAACATCTGTAGGTTGATTTGAAGCGGGCTGTCCATGCTCGGCAACCATCAAACCTAACTGAACTGGAGATGTTTTACAAGAAGGAATGGTCCAAAATATATTCATCCAGAATCCAGATACTCAATACAGACTATAGGAAGCATCTAGAGGCTGTTTTTTCTGCTTTACTAAATATTGATGTGATTTTTCTGTTGGGGTGCCCAAATTTATGCACCTGCCTAATTTCGTTTTGATGCATATTGCGCATTTTCTGTTGATCCAATAAACCTAATTTCACGACTGAAATATTACTCCTAATATTGTCCTTCAGTAATTTGATAGATCAAAATGAAATTGCTGATCCATACACCCAAATATTTATAAATGATAATCATGGAAATTGGGGGGTTCCTAAACTTTTGCATACAACTGTATTATTGGGTGTAGTTCAATACAATATTTTGAAGTTTATGAAAACCCCAAAGATTAACTTTGAAAGTGTTATATCTTTTTAAGAAGCACCTAAATACCTTTTAATATTTTCTGAAATCTTGTCAGCTTGTAACTTCATGTGCTCTTTGCCTGAGGCTCCACTGTAGGTAGTGTGAGGGATTAACTTGGTAGCGGGTGTGTGTGACCCCCTGGATGGGTTCACTACATGCTGAACTGTACAAAAAGGCAGTTGAGGATGATTGAAAACAAATGATATGGTTTATTTTTCCATATTGCTGGATACACGTGCAAGCATCAAAACAGCATAACCAACACAAAACATAAAATAAACCCTTGCCACTTGGGGCGTCTACCTTCCCAACACAGGAACCTACCTATGGAGTCTGGCACAGCCTACTGCTGGGCAGACACTGCTGGTCCTACAGCAGAAAACAAAACGTCTCTATGGTATTTCTCACACAGAAATATCCATCAGCACCTCACCTTTTCAGTACTGTTTGTGACTGCTTCTTCACTCACACAGCTTCAGGATGCAGCAATCAGTCGTCATCCTTAGGCTATCTTTATAGGGGCTTTAATTGATTCATTTTGAAAAGCTGAAGGCTTCTAACACCCCAAACGTCTCTGGCAAATCTCTGCAGCCGACGCCTAATAGTAATTAGTGTATTGTCTAAACAAGGCAGAAATATATCTCCCGTCTGTGACAACACACACAGATTTACCTGACTTCCTGTCACATACTCCCCCCTCTTGTTTCAACCCTAGGGTTGGGACACAGGTTGCCAGGCACGCATGCACTCGGGACAAACCATCTCCCATTTTAACACGGGGGGATGCGTTACGACAAAACTAAATTCCTGAAGGGCCAGGAACCACCTATTTATTCTCCTATTGGTCTTCAAATTTCGGCTGAGGTACATAAGAGGGTGTTCCTTGCTCTGTAATATACTGATTTTCAGTTGTAAACCATGCAAAACCTTTATTGGTTTTTCAATGGACACAAAGGTTTCCCTCAATAGCTCAATCCCTGAAGAACTCAGCGAGTCATAACCAATATCAAGAGCTGATAACACTGTGCTCTGCAATGGATCATCCATGTGGATGCCTTCCTCAGATGTAAACACACTAAGACTGGAATCCTCCAAGGCATGGTGACACTCAAAAAAATCTGTTCTTCTATGAACTGGACTAAAGTCTGACGCAGAAGACCTCTGATAAATCCAATGTACTAGGCGGTTTTTCTTCCTTTTTGTGCTCTAGACGGAAATCATTATTTGTCAATTCTGTATTTCCAAGTTTCTTACTTTGTGATAGTTCAGACTCACAAGTATGGTGAAAATCTATTAAACCCAATGTAAGGTTTGCAGAAACGCAGAAACGGAATCCTCGTCACTTTCTTGAACCAACTGCTTACTCTGTGCATCACTTGTTCGCACATCCCTATTCTCACCAAGAACTTGACAACTGCTATCGGACACATCATTAACTGAGCTAGACAAAATTTCTTGACTAGCAGCTACAATCACTTTTGAAATTATGTTTATGGCTTGTTGTTCAGCTATCTTTGCCTCATAGTCTCCCAAAAATGTTTTAGTATTTGTTTCTTTGAAACCATCGACTATTGGACACAAATTCTCATATTCTTCATTCCTTTCAAGACATTTGGAAAAGCATCCATTAAATTAGTACATTTAGCCTCTCTGACCACTTCAGTGATGGAGGTTTCACAATGTTCAGAGGGCTCACCTGCCATTACAGATTCTACACTTTGAAAAATAGATTTTACTTCCCCGAGGAATCTTGGTAGTCAAGTCCAAAGTATTATCCTGCGTTACTTGCTCTGACAGAACACTTTCTAAAGACTGGGTTTCACAGGACGTGACATTAGCTTTATATTCAAATCCGATCTCATTAACATAAAAATTAACACACTGCTCTTCAACATGCAAATAATTCACAAATAGCTTCAGTCTGGGTGCATATTTCTTGCAATTCAGATTCCTCAATGACCCTGCTCTGCTGATCATTAATTATGGGAAAGTCATGAATACGGGGCACAGGCTGTTTTTTTAAAAGTCTATAGGGTAAGAGTCCACAGAGTGAGATGACAGTCTCTGGGGGTCTAGATGGTGTAGTCAGATGGCTGCTAACTCTAAGTGCTAGAAGAAACTCTGCAGGGATATAGAAGAGGAAAAAAGAGCAGCACAATCTAATTGCAGAAATCGGGTACATTTAATACATTAAAAGAATGAAACTCACATTGTGGTAGAACATCAGCGCATGTATCAGTACACAGTTCATCCTCTCCTTCGGGGAGGATGTGGTGCATTGTGTTGGTGGGTGTCCACTAGTCCCAGCCGTGCTGGTGGCTCCTAGTGCTTCGCTACTGGTGGTGGGCAGTGCGCACGTTCGGAGCATGCATGCTCCATCATCAGGCAATTCATGGAGCCATGAATTTGGATGAGATTTAAATAAAGAGCTGGAGTGGGTGGGGATAGCACCATGGAAACGGCTCCAAACAACAAACGGTCTCCAAAGGATATAGCTAAAAGCACTGGGGGGAAGGGGACTCGGGGAAACTAATAAGCAATGTGTATAAAATATATATACAATATGTACAATAAAAGCTACTTCTGGACTACAATTGTACTACATAAGAAATAAAAAATAGAAAATAGCACATCATTAAATAAAAATAAAAATGAGGCTCATAAACGTATGTATTAGTAAACACATGAATAAATAATAAGATACTATCTTTAATCTACAATGATGAATGCAATACACTAAACATCTAAATGTATCTGGGAAGAACAAGATATTTTATATCTTAGACATACAGTATGTAGACCGATGATGAATAGGAATACTGGAATATTCTGGGATGAGGACACTGAGTGTCAGCATTTAACCACTTCAATACAGGGCTTTTATACACACCTCCATACCGGGCCTATTCTGGCACTTCTATCCTACATGTACAAATCATAATTTTTTTGCTAGAAAATTACGCAGTACCCCGAAACATTATATATGTTTTTTTTAGCAGACACCCTAGGGAATAAAACGACAGTCATTGCAACGTTTTATCTTGCATGGTATTTGCGCAATAATTTTTCAAACACCTTTTTTGGGGAAACATTTTTTTCATGAATTAAAAAAATAACAAAACAGTAAAGTTAGCCCAATTGTTTTGTAAAACATGAAAGATTAGGTTACACTGAGTAAATAGATACCTAACATGTCACGCTTTAAAATTGCGCACACTCATGGAATGGCGCCAAACTTCGGTACTTAAAAATCTCCATAGGCAAGGCTTTGAATTTTTTTACAGGTTACCAGTTTAGATTTACAGAGGAGATCTAGTGCTAGAATTTTTGCTGCCACTCTAACGCACGCGCGATACCTCACATATGTGGTTCAAACGGCGTTTACATATGTCGGCGGGACTTGCGTGTGCGTTCGCTTCTGCGCGCAAGCTACCGGGGACAGGGGCGTTTTAATTTTTTTTATTATTATTTTTATTTATTTTTACATATTTATGTATTTAAAAAAAATATATTTTATTACTTTTATTCCTATTACAAGGAATGTAAACATCCCTTGTAATAGGAATGTGTGTGACAGGTGCTCTTTATGGAGAGATGCAGGGTCAATAAGACCCCACATCTCTCCTCTAGGCTGGAAACCATGAGATCGGTGAAAAAAATTCACCGATCTCATGAATACTGTGGCTTAGTAGCCGCGGCTTTGTTTACTTACGGGACCCGGGCGTGACGTCATCACATCGCGCCTGTGTCCTCCGACGGTCATAGAGATAACTGGTGACCATCTGGTCACCAGTCATCTCTATACTTCCTGCAAGCGCCGGACGATTCATTCTCCGGGCCCCCGATGGCACTGGAGAGCCCGGAGAAGCACCGGATGGCGACGGGAGGGGGGATGTCCCCTCCCGCCGCCTGTAAGAATGATCAAGCGGTGGAACCACCGCTATGATCATTCTTATGTTGTGCAGAATCGCCGACACAAGAGATGGATATCTGGATGATGCCTCTTGCTGCAGGCATCATTCAGATATCCACCCGCAAAGTTCAGGACGTCATATGACGTCCAGGACGTCATATGACGTCCACTCTGGATGGGAGAGCCACGTTGTGGACGTCATATGACGGTGGCTGGTATTGAAGGGGTTAATCGTACACTCATGTATATTTAAATAAGGGACGATATGCTGACATCACCACAGGCAACTCCAGGAGTAAAAAATTATAGGTATATGAGGACCATAGCAATAAAGTGTAGTTGGGGAGTGGGTGGAGTTTGGGGCAGTTAAAGTAAAGAGTTGACCCTAAGGTCTTCATTTAACCCACCAGGTGCCAGAGTATCCAGCCGATAAATCCAATAGGATTCTCGAGCACAAAGACGTGTGGGGAGATATTTGGTCATGGCTATGATTACCCAAACATTGAGTTCCTAGGAAGACTCCTGATATACAGAGAAATGTTTGGGAACACTGTGCTGGTCCAGCTTCAACTAAGTGCCTGTGCTCGCCAAACCTTTTTCGAAATGTGGCCGCATGGGCAAGACAAATCGTACACAACAAACTTAGATGAGCATGTTTGGGAGACCGATACAGTGTAGCATTTTCCTTTTGACTGAACGTATTTTTGCCCATTGGTAACATGTTTACATGTAAGGCAAGTGCCTCATGGCATTGATACATGACTCTGATATTAAAGAATGTAGTGGCGCCGATGGTGATGGATTTAGATTTGACTTTACTGGGTGCAATCTGAGTTTTTAGGTTCCTGGCACAACTATAAGAAATGAGAGGTTGATCTGTGATGGGGGATTTGAGGTGTGGGTCCTCTTGTAGAATGGACTAGTGTTTTTGGAATATGTACTCCATTTTCCTAAATGGAGTGTGAAACTCGGTGGTAAATCTCAGAGGTTGTGAGGTCTACATAGTTTTGGTGTTTCTATTGACTATTGTTTGTAGAAAAAGAAAGCTTCATTAACCAGGGTGGAGGGGTAGCCTTTATCAAGAAATTTCTGCCTTAAGAGTTGACCATGTGTATCGAAATCTGCGTCTCTCATTCAATTATGTTTAAGCCGACAGTACTGGATCTTGGGAATGTTGGCAACACAACGGGGATGGTGGCAGCTCCTGTAATGTAAGTAGGAGTTGCCTGCCGTGGGTTTATTGTGTATATTGGGCTTGGATAATTTGTCTCTCATAGCCCAGTAGTATATCCAGGAAGGCCAGTGTGTTCTTGTTGCAGACTTATGTGAAGGACAGACACATGCCATTGGTGTTACAATGTTCCACGTAATGCTCAACAAGAGATTTGGGGCCATCCCAGATGATAACCACATCGTTGATGTATCGCCCATAGAACACTAGGTGTGAGGTGGAAGGGTTGTTATGCCAAATGTAGTGATTCTCCCATAACCCCATAGTGGGGTTGGCATAGCTGGGGGCAACATTTTCTCCCACAGCTGTACCATGGACTTCTATGTAGAATTCCCCATTGAATTTGAAGTGGTTATGTGTCAGACAGTAATTAGTGGCTTCTAAGATAAAATGGGCTTGGCGTGGGTTCAGAAATGGGTCATCATAAAGAAAATGTTGAACAGCTCTCAGGGGTATGGATGTATACTCCCCCATGTGGTCATGTTGCAACAAGACCCCTGTTGCTAGGGGTAACAGCAGACCTGCACTCCAACCATGGTTGGCTTTACCTTATTCAGGATGCTGGCTGTTGTGCCCTCCTTTCTGGGCTGACCGATGAGCGGCCATGAGACAAAACTTTGCGTTTCTCAGACTTTCGGACTCCTTGGCTTCTCTGTGACACCTCTCTCATCCTGGAGCATTGCTGGCAGACCATGATTTGCTGGATCAATCATCTAAGAAGGATTTCCTCTTTAAACTTGCGGTAGTCATCCTGGTCTCAATCCATCAAATAGTAAATCGACCGGAACTCTAGTACCCCTTAAAGAGCGCCACACTCTTTATTCTGGTTCCGCTTGAACCATTCACTCACTGTCTCATATACCACTGGACCCTCTGGACTGGCCCTACACCTGATGGAGACATCTTCCCAGACCACGATGAGCTCACTTCTACAGGTATACCACCTGTATGCAACACAGTGCATCAATTAAACTCCTGCACAATGCTGTTCACCTGGCTGCCACACACAGCTAGCAGTAGTTCCTGACACGACTCCCCACTGACACAGGGACCCGGATTTCACTGTCTGTATGCCCGCATCCGACAACCACTTGTGATACCGGGGGTGTTTAAAATAACAAATCAAATCATCACAGAGTGGAACTGTGGATATGAGAAAATAATTCTACAATGCCACGTCCCGATAACTTAGATTATAAAAGATATACACATATGGACTTCGAAGGCATAATTGGTTAAAAATTGAATATTTGTTGAGAAAAATACATATGAATAATTGGAAACATAAAATTATAAATAAGGCCGTTCCCAGGAAAGCCTAAGAATACAAAAACACTAGCATGACAGAACACCTATTACATATGAGTACAGTACAAAAATGAGAGTGGGAGACTAGCAACCACTTCTTATTGATAGTTATAACAAGACCCTTGGAGTTTGCAGAAGATGAAGTGTCATTCATACGAAGCTTAGCCCGACATGTTGCGCATTGAAAAACGCTTCTTCAGGAGCTTAAAGCAAATTCTACAAAGTAATAATAATAATAATGACACATTTTACAGTGGACAAGAACACAACAAATAACCAATACAAATTGTTATAAGTCTCTGACTTAAATCTGCTTGAGTACTACTACATAGCCCAAAAGCTGGTCCAATCAGGAAATACAGACAAGGACAAAATAGTGTGGAAAGAAAAGGGCGGTGTTTAGCTCAAATGATAGATGCACTCTTTGTGCAGTAAATTCACGTCAGACAGGCGTTTATAATTAAGGAGTAAAACAAAAAAACTATTCTAAAACATAAAGTCCAGAGGTTTTAAAAGTAAACTGCAGCAGCGCTACTTCCGAACAAAAAGTCTGGAATCCTTCTATATATCAGTCAAGCACATAGGAAATCAAATGATGGTGCAAATTAATCCAATACACAGAGTCAGTCCTTCAATCAGTGCTCCTTCTGAGGGCCCTCAGAAGAAGTCAACCAATGACGAAACGCGTCAAGGCGTGACGCTTATCCATTGACCCAACATACTGTACGCCCCCAGGATCAGGAACAGGAGAGAGGTGTATTTCAAACCACCATACTGTCGTTCCAGGAAAGGCATACAGGCACAGTACTAAATATTACATGCTTGCTTTTATCATTTTTATGGTACGCACATTTTTAAAGGGTTGGTTGGGTGCTCAATAAACTTTTTAAAACTTTATTACACTATATGAGTTTTTTTCCATTATATGGGCTGATGTTTGAATGAACACCTGATACTGGCTGACCAGTGGAAAAGTGCATTTCCCTAGAAGATACACAGTTTATAATCCATGCTCAGCATTTCCTGACTTGTGGTGAGTGCATCCCCAAAAGGGGAGTTTTTACCCCCCACGTGGTGAACAGATCCCCCCCCTTTGGTGAAAGGAGCACTGATTGAAGGACTGACTCTGTGTATTGGATTAATTTGCACCATCATTTGATTTCCTATGTGCTTGACTGATATATAGAAGGATTCTGGACTTTTTGTTCGGAAGTAGCGCTGCTGCAGTTTACTTTTAAAACCTCTGGGACTTTATGTTTAAGAATAGTTTTTTTGTTTTACTGCTTTATTTTAACATTGTCTTTTAAGTGGCTGCTACGAGTTGTTTATCTAGACTATCTGTTGCCAATTTATCTCAATAGTATATTCCTGAGTGCTGGGCTGTGCTAGATAACTGAAGGAAGGGCCACATTAGCACTCTTTTGAGTTTATAATTAAGGGTCTGAATATCCCACGTTTATAAAAGCGAAAAAACAAAACAAGTCCATCCAGGAATCCCACACAGGGGTTTAACTTCATTTGCACTCATAAATGAAAGCATATACCTGGCTCTCTCTTGTCAGCAGTTCCTCTGCTTGCTCCCAACAGACTTCATGATTTTTTCCAGCCCCCTGGACTCACTGGCTATCTTAGTCTCCCCGACTCACAAAGCTGGCCAGCCTTTCCCAGTCCCTGGGCATATAATCTCTCTTTCAGGGGCTGCAGTCTCCCACAGGGCAGGCAGCTTTCCAGACACAGGTCTGTCTTTAAACAGCAAGCTGCTCACACTCCTCCTTCCACCACCTTCTGCTCTCACCAGCCCCTCCTTATACAGTGGGGATCGAAAGTTTGGGCACCCAATTAATGTGCATAACGAAGCCAAGGAAAGATGGAAAAATCTCCAAAAGGCATCAAATTACAGATTGGACATTCTTATAATATGTCAAAAAAATTAGATTTTATTTTCATTATTTACACTTTCAAAATTACAGAAAACAAAAAAAATGGCGTCTGAAAAAGTTTGGGCACCCTGCAGAGTTAATATCTTGTACTGCCCCCTTTGGCAAGTATCACAACTTGTAAATGCTTTTTGTAGCCAGCCAAGAGTCTTTCAATTCTTGTTTGAGGTATCTTTGCCCATTCTTCCTTACAAAAGTCTTCCAGTTCTTTGAGATTGGGACAGAGGTTTTTTCATTAAATTCTGTGCCCTTTCTTCTCCAAACGTACCTTTGCTCATTGTGGCCAAAAAGTTATATTTTAACCTCATCGGTCCACAGAACTTGTTTCCAAAATGCATCAGGCTTGTCTATATGTTCATTTGCAAAGTTCAAAAGCTGTTTTTTTTTTGTGAGGATGTAGAAGAGGTTTTCTTCTGATGACTCTTTCATGAAGACCATATTTGTACAAGTATCTCTTTATAAAGGACCACAACTCCAGTGTCTGCCAGAACTTTCTGAAGGGATTGTGCAGTCAAACGTGGGTTTTGAATTGCTTTTCTCACAATCCTGCGAGCTGTTCTGTCTGATATTTTTCTTGGTCTTCCAGATCTTGCTTTAACTTCCACTGTTCCTGATGACTGCCATTTCTTAATTACATTCCGAACAGAGGATATTGACATTTTAAAACGCTTTGCTATCTTTTTATAGCCTTCTCCAGCTTTGTGAGCGTCAACTATTTTCAGTTTCAGTTTTCTAGACATATGCTTAGACGAACCCATGGTGCTGATTGTTGGGGCAAGGTCAGATGAGTCTGGGCATTTAAAACCTTTGAGATTGAAATCATCTGGTCTTCCCAGACGATGATTGAGAACAATCCACGACACTGGCAGGTCTCAGCTTTGCAAAGGGGGCAGTGCATGCTATCAATTCTGCAGGGTGCCCAGACTTTTGCAGACATCGTTTTTTTGTTTTCTGTAATTTTGAAAGTGTAAATTATGGAAATAAAATCTAACTTTTTTGACATATTATAAGAATGTCTAATATGTAATTTGATGCCTTTTGGAGATTTTTCCTTCTTTGCTTGGCTTTGTTATGCACATTAATACAGATTTTTACCTGGGGTGCCCAAACTTTCGATCCCCACTGTATGGGCTGTGTGCACCTAGGCACACAACCTACTGGCTATCCACAAGACCCAGACACAGGGTTGGAGATCCCATCCCACCCAACACTCTTAGGGATTTCCAAACTACCCAGCCAATATGCAGACGCTGTATCCATTTCAACCCCATTTTCCCAGAAACAGGGACTGTCACTATTACTATATATATATATATATATATATATATATATATATATATACATATATTTATATATATATATATATATATATATATATATATATATATATATATATATATATATATATATATATATATATATGTGTGTGTTTATTTATGTGTGTGAGTATATATATATATATATATATATATATATATATATATATATATGGTTGAAGCCCTATGACCGATACAAATATGAAGAAGATAGACTTACCATAAGACTTACAAATATGAAATGTACCTGAAGTGTGCCCTGGTCTGATGGATGGTATGCCAAAATACCGGGGCAAACCCAAATTAGTATTAAGTATTTTGTGGAGATAAATTAGTTATGGGGATGGGAGGGTGGGTATGGCGCACCAGAAACAAAGTATGGCGCACAGGAAACTGACAAAGGCCCACAGGCGAGCAGGCTGGTTATATTCCCCCCGGGCTCCTCCCATAAATTCAAGCCATCACACTGGCCTTACTACATATATATATATATACCCCTTGACATTTTCCACATTTTATCAATGTACAACCAAAAATGTGAATGTATTTTATTGGGATTTTATGTGATAGATCAACACAAAGTGGCACATAATTGTAAAGTGGAAGGAAAATTTGTGACATTTTTGCCTATTCTTCTTTGCAAAATAACTCAAGCTTTGTCAGATTTTCAAGTTTTGCCACAGATTCTTAAAGTGGATGTAAACCCCAATTTTTTTTTTTATGTCACAATGTAGAGTATAAGATTTCCTATCATCTGTGCCCAGTCTTGCCACACAGAGTTAATCCAGATCTGAGTAATCCTCTTTTAATGTCCAGTGAAAATGAACAGCCTTCCATGCTTTGAGTGACAGGTTATTTACATATTTAGCTTGGACATGTTTATCATATGTTATGTTATGTTTATCATAACATGAGGTATAAAAAGTGAGAAATCCACCCCTCCC
Organism: Rana kukunoris; assembly: GCA_029574335.1. Lineage (NCBI taxonomy): Eukaryota > Metazoa > Chordata > Amphibia > Anura > Ranidae > Rana > Rana kukunoris. Next base: position 252,216,291 of record CM056052.1, on the reverse strand, counting down.
CGACATAACACATCCTGGTAATATACAATGAACTTTGGATCACCTCATGTTATGATAAACATAACATAGCATATGATAAACATGTCCAAGCTAGATATGTAAAGCAAAAACAGAGAAACAGACTTTATAATTTGGCAAGTTTTTATCTGGAATTCTGTTAATTTTTTACTGAACAATAAAAGAGGATTACTCAGCGCTGAATTAACTCTGTGTGGCAAGACTGGGCACAGATGATAGGAAATCGTATACTCTACATTGTGACATCAAAATGTGTTTTTTTTGGGGGGTTTACATCCACTTTAATTGGATTTAGGTCTGGACAAATATAGGGCAATCTTAGAAGAAAACCTGTTAGAGTCTGCAAAAGACTTGAGACTGGGGTGGAGGTTCACATTCCAGCAAGGCTACAACTCTAAACATACAGCCAGAGCTACAATGAAATGGTTTTGATTAGGTATTTGCAATTAGCAGACCTCCAGCTGTTGCAAAACTACAAGTCCCATCATGCCTCTGCCTCTGGGTGTCATGCTTGTGGCTGTCAGGGTCTTGCTATGCCTCATGGGACTTGTAGTTCTGCAACAGCTGGAGGTCCGCTAATTGCATACCTTTGGTTTAGATCAAAGCATCGCCATGATTTAGAATGGCCCAGTCAAAGTCCAGACATAAATCCGATTAGGAATCTGTGGCAAACCACAGTCCTTTATCATCCCCTCATACACCACTAGCTCCCATTCTCTGTAACCCAGAGTTCCCACCAAGTTTGACTCCGCAATTGTTCCAATGGTGGCTTAATAAGGGGCTACTCAGTATTTGTGATTTCCTTAATGGGGATCATATACTATACAACATTACGTGTTTTTAATGCCTCCTAATGAAATGTTTTGATACAACCAAATTGCATCATTTGTCAGATCCAAACTTAACTAAGTGTTGGGACCCCTTACGCTCGCAACATTTGAATTGACATGCCAGGCCAGAGGCTTCCAGAGGGGCGGATATGTGCGATATACACCTCTCTTACTGAGCCTGATTCGAAACTTGCCTATATGGACCAGTGGGAAAGGAACTTGAACCTTACCTTTGATTTGACTAAATGGCAAGATATCGCTTACCAGTTATCCAAAATTTCCATCAATACCACTCTTGTAGAGGCCATCTATAAAACGCTCCTGCGTTGGTACCTGGTATCAACTAGGGTTGCTAAGATGCATCCTTCTACTTCACCAAATTGCTTCTGACGATGTGGACAGTTGGGAATGATGCACCATATTTGGTGGCAATGCTCCATCGCAACTAGGTTTTGGATTAGGATATTCAATTTCTTTTTCAATATTTTTATTATTGTAATTGTAGGAATAACAGAAGAAAAAAAAAGGGGGGGGGGAATAGGGGGTTAAACATCAAACCATAGTTTAGGTCATATGAAATATATGGGTAAAGCTGAAAAAAACAGTTATAATAAACACATGTTATTATTTTAATCTATTTCAAGGTATAAGGTCAAGAAAATTATCCTGTATCTTTAGAATCTCCATCCGGGAAAAGGTAGTGTCGTGAGGGGAGGGTGATTCATATAACAATCAATTACTGATTCAATATATTGTTGTCAAAGATTGAATAACATTAGTCAAAAACAGTATAGAGATAATAAAATTACTATCAATAAGTCGGAATTTATGTTTATATATCTAAACTATTTCAATGAACATGCCCAAGGATCAATGAGTTTGTAGGTATTTAATCCACGGGGACCATATCTCGTCAAATTTTGCTTGTTTGTCTTTGAGGATGCTGGTCAATTTTTCATTGACCATAATCCATGAAAGTTTACTTTTTAACACTCTAATACTTATTACTGAAGTTTTCCATGCACTTGCTATCGCAATCTTGGCTGCAGAAAATATAGATTTAGAAGATTTCTAGGGATCCCGTCAAATAAGTCTACAAATAGCGCTGTTTTAGGATTATTAGGTATATCATGCCCAGTCACTGAGTGAACCAATGTGAATACTTTGACTCAAAAGTGTTGAACCTTGGGGCAGGTCCACCAGATATGGAACATGGTACCTTCTTGTCTGCATTCTCTGAAGCATAGGGGCGAAGCATCTGGATACATTTTGGCCTATTTTGCCGGTACTAAATACCATCTGGATATTCAATTTCATCAACTCAGTAATGGGGGCAAACATTTGCAGATCTCCAGAAGCCGCTCTCTTTCACAAACTACCTGATGAAACACCCAAAAAATCTGTAAAATTTAAAATTGATCAATTATGTATTGCTGGCGGCAAGAATCACAATCACTAGTCGGTAATTCCTCTTGACCAGGTTAAAAGTAAACTCAATTGGATTATAATTAATGATAAACTCACCCATATACTTTGTAATAAAACCAAGAAAATTAACAAGATATTGGACCCATGGATCGATTACATCTCGACTCCATAGGGAACTCCAGGATGACCCTCTCTTTCCTCATTTCCATTTTTTTGCTCTACCTTTCTTATCCTCCTCTTTTCTTTTTTTTTCTCTCTATTATTTGTTTATTCTTCTAGAATTGTTCTACACAATACAGATGACCGCACATGGGGCCTCATATGGCTGTGAGTTCTGAGATTATCTCGGGGATCGCGACCGGGATTCCCCGTGACTTGAGATCTCTACCATTCTTTAGACATAGTGGTACTACGGATCATAGCTGGGAGACTATTATTGAACCACATTAGTATTTGGATACATATTGTACACCTTATGTTCTGTTATTGTGATAAAGGATGGATATGTTTTATGGCCATACCTCCTATATCTCTGTATTGTTATGTCAACAATTTGAAAAATGTACTTGAAAAGCTGACAGAGCTTAAGCTATTTTGCAAAGAAGAATGGGCAAAATGTCACTCATTTTCCTTCCGCTTCACAATTATGTGCCACTTTGTGTTGGTCTATCACAGGGGTAGGCAACCTTGGCTCTCCAGCTGCGATGAAACTACAAATCCCATCATGTCTCTGCCTCTAGGAGTCATGCTTGTGATTGTCAGGGTCTTGCAATGTCTCATGGGACTTGTAGTTTCAAAACAGCTGGAGAGCCGAGGTTGCCTACCCCTGGTCTATCACATAAAATCCCAATAAAATACATTTGCGTTTTTGGTTGTAACCTGACAAAATGTGGAAAATTTCAAAGGATATGAATACTTTTTCAAGGCTCTGTAATATTTATACTTTTTTCATTAAATCAGAAGCATAGCATGTTTTCATGCAGTATATATCTACACTCATAGGAACATTAACTTACCATAGACTACCATCCCAGTTTTGCATCTATCCATGGCTATCAATTGCACTTTCTTTTGTCAGTAATCAGGATGACTTGGGAAACAATTTTGCCTACCTGTTTGAATACAGTAGATGTACCTAATACTTACATTGCAGGCACCTTGCTATCTTACATAGCAATGATTTGTAATATTTCTTACAACCAACATTTTGATTAAAACCTGCCAGTTTGAATCCGGTTGGTGATATATCAACCAATGACCTTGTACAGCAAGGGCTTAAAGTGGTTGTAAACGCACCACTTTCACTTTAGCTCAATGCTATCTGCATAGTACTGGCAGATAATTGCTGCCTGTGAAATTTTATTTATTGCTTCTGTTTCTTCAGAATCTGTCCTGCAAACTAAAGTGACTTCACCGACACATGTACAGTCCATCCATTCTTTCACAGCACGCTATGTGGGACGTTTCTGTATCCTCAGCATGCTGTGTCCTTTCTTTCCCCTGTAAATGGCACAGCACAGAAGCATCGCGATATGTACCCTTCTCTCCAGCTTTCTGGTTCACAGGGGGAGTGAACCAGGGCATCACAGAGAAAGCAGCTGCAGCTATTCTAATTCTGAGAAACATACAAAAGTTTATTTTTGAATGGGAGTAACGCAATGTTTTTTCTATGGAAATAATGCTTAATTTTAGACGCGATTGCGCATGGGCGAGATTTAGGCAGTGGGACAAAGAAAGGGTGGAAATGACATCCACACACGAGACATAGATCAACAGTAAAGATGGAGCTCCTGATTTCCAAAAGAAGAGATGATTTATTAAAGAAAAAAATGTATTTGTAAAGCAGATTTTAATCATGTTTAAAGGTGCAAGGAATGTACAGATATAGTAAAACTAAAATAAAAAGAAGAAAAAAACCTCTTTAACGCTAAGGGTTATTATCATCATCATAATAATGATTTTTTTAATAAAATCTCTCTGTTTTCATTACATACTTTATTTTTGTACTATTGATGTTATCTATGGATATCTGTTCCTTTCTATGCAATGTAGACTGGTTATGGCTAGTGGATGGGGTTAGCTTCCTAAAAAAACATGGCACTCTGCTTTAGTATTCCTCTCAACAATACTCAAACCTGGTGAAAGCAGTGGGTTGTCTCTCAAGAGGTGTTATGGAAATATCAAAATTCCTTAAATGGTGTATGTAAGTCTGATGAAGTGGGTGTTCTTAGTCAGGCTTTATGTGGATGCAGCCTGCCCTAGAAAAGAAAAGCCCACATATGATGCTGACCCTAAAATCTAATGTATGAAAAGGAAAGGGTAGGGGCAGTAAGGCTGGGGAGGAAAAGATTTTGTCTTCCAGCTAGGAAATTAGGTGGGCTCTGACTTTCTGCAGTTGCTAATATGCATTGGGAAAGCTCACAGTGTGCAGTCGAATCAGAGTAAGCTATTTCAGTACATAATTAAAGCCTGTACAACTGTGGACTACTAATGGTAAGGATGGAGTTCAGCTTTAGGGCAGCAGAACCACCCACCCTACATGTTAACAGTTATGTGGAATCAGTCTGTGGTAGATTGCAAAGAACTATTAGGAAAATGATGTGGGTTTGAAAACGTATTTATTTGAAGTACGTTAACAGTTCATTGATTGGTTTTCCTTTTTTTCTGAAATAGTTTCAAGCTCATCCCACATGCCAGCAATCAGTACACATGGAAAGTATAAAACTGCAATGCAATCATACAAAGTTTAAATCTCAATTTGAGGTCAAAGGTGAGACAACTTTTTTTTAAGACTGAAACATATTGTCAACCACTTTGCTCCTAGTTCATTATTTTCTGTGATCTACACTCTACGCTATTAATAAACTTCAGTAGGTCTGCATTAAAAATTTAGAGATCTCGTCTCATCTCTCACCTAATTAAATAAGTGGGAGCAGCTTAACTGGTGATAACTTGTGCTTAATGTGTCTTTTGTGCCTAATTATAATTTGGACATTCAGGACTAGAGCTGTAATTAGGCAAAGGTAACTTGGGAGCAGCACTTCCAAAGTATGATATGCAAAAATGTGAACATTTTTTGTAGCAAATGTCTGGTTTAATGTCTTGTTGGTAAATCCAATGATGATTACAGACACAACATTACACGTTACATAGTCAACTATGCTAATACAACATCTCCTTTAGTTGGTGTAAGGAGTGACAAGGGCACCATTTAATTTATCTTTCAAACAGCAGACTGTTGAGCCTTGATCTATATAATTTGCTCTGTTGACAAATAAACAACATCATATTTCTGTAATACACATTTGAGAATATGTAACCATCACAGCTTATGTGATATGCTGGCATTTAAGCTGAATGTAAAAGGAGCTTTTTCATGCTTTATGCTTTCTTGATTTACAAAATGTAAATGTGCATTTCACAAAAGAGTCTGTCCAAATTGTGTCTGCAGCGCTTCAGGCTTTAGAACAGTGGAAGTACTGAACTTTCCAATTATTGAAATAGATTCTGCTGTATGCCTGATCCCAGACATCAAGAAAGTTTAATTGATAAGTTGCAGGATTCATTATCAAGTAGCCAGTGGCACTATTTTATGTGAGCGCTGTATATGTTGCATGCCACTTTTAAACTTTTATTTCCTTTAGTGCAATATTGTTAAACAGTATATATACAAAATTGAGACGCTAATATGTATATAAATACAAGGGCTATCCATTTTCTTCCTTTTGCAATGTCACTTAACTGATTTTGCTTTAGTTACACAAACTGGTTTGTTTTAAGGAATAATTTGTGGATGGTGTGCTTTTTGCCCTGCAGATGGGCATTACATTTTAGGCTTGAAGAATATGCATGTGTATTATTAGGTATTTGAATAGCATGGACACACATAATTTCAGGGTCTCAAATGCAGCCTCTTTCTCTGGTAAAGGAAATCTGTCATTATATAACTACAGAGACTCTAATTTCAAAACTGCAGTTGCTTTTTTAAATAGGTTATAAGGAAATTAAAAAAAAAATGTCTGCTTCCTTGCAATAGAACTGAAGGAAAAACTTTTTTTTTTTTATTAATGCATTGGAGAGTTTTAACCCCTGCCAGTTTTTTTTTGCCATCTGTGTCCTATCAGGAAGATTGCCCCTCATTTCCTGTCACAAAGCCAAAACCATACCCTCCCTGGTCCCTGGTTGCCATTAGGGTCATCAGAACTAGTGTCCCAATTAAAAGATGTCTTCTTATTCCTGTTCTGACAACAACCCAACATTTTGGAAATTATTTCATTTTTATTGTGGGTGATAATTGTAAACATGATAAAATAGAGAGGGTGAATATCCCCCACAGGGGCAAAAAAAACAATAAAAACTGACAGGTGATGTAATCCCTTTTCGCTCTATTATACTTTAAAGAGGAAGTAAACCCTCTTAAAAAAAAACCTGCAAGAAAAAGTCATAATGAGCTAGTACACATCCAGAATATTGGTTCTGATGTTTGTATAATTGTCCTACGACCCCGATCTGATACCCAATATCGGTCTAGTATCACAATACCTGCCAGCCTATTAGATCGTTAGGCCACCACCAATACTGAAGTGTCAGGCTTCAAGAAAATGGCGGCTAACGGACTTCCTGTCTACACACATAAAGTCTCCAACAACATGTTAAATCAGGTTCCCCAGACGAAGAAACGAGGCAGTTTCGTAACGCGTAGGGTTTGGCCCTAGGACAAGACGTACACCAGGAGTGATGTGAGACGGCGCAGAGGACGCCACTGTTTGTTTACATGCTCGTTTTTATGGTTTTAATGTAAGTGCAACTTGTTTTCAATAAATGCCCTCTTTTACCTTTATACTACACCATTGGAGGCCCTCTTTTGTCCCTCTTGTTTCCCTGGCTTGAGTCCTTCCAGGTACCACATTCAGCCACCAGGTTTATACCCGTTGGTATTAGGAGACATTGAGGAGACTGACGTGAGGTGGAGATTGATTATTGGTCGCTCTATTTATCCCTCATTGAGGTGAGAGTTCTGGGAGACCGGACTGGTGTCTTTGGTGGAGTTTCCATTCTCTCTGGGATTAGTGGACAACCATTTACAGCAGCCTATCTGTCACTTTCACATTTTGACTTTGACACTATTTTCTCCAGCGTCATCTTCTTTGTTAAGATTTTGATCACTCAGCACCTTTATTTGCACTTTTTGATGTTTGTGTCTTCATATTGTTTATATATGAATGTTTTGCGCAATTTCTCTATATTTATTTATTTGATCTATTTCGTTGTTGTGTACTGTATACACCACTTTGCTGCACTTTTTGCTGCAATCACTTAAACTGTATATTAGGAAGACGTCACCCACGTAGTAGCGCAGAAGCTCACACATATTGATTCATTATGTATTACTTCCCCCACAGCGGTGCTCGTTCCTCTCCTCCATTGCCACCATCTTTTCCTGAGTGTCTTTTGGACATATCTCCTAAACCGTGTAAGTTTTGGAGATATTTCTTGCTAAGTGGTCTGTAAGGGTTTACAACCACTTTAAGATAATTACCAAGCACACTAGATAAAGGAATAGCTGTGAGCAAGTGGGCCCTTAAATATTCTGGCATTATCTATTCTATATCATCAGACCTAAAATGTAGTCTACGACTTAGGTTAATGAGAAAACTACAGAAACTGCTATGATGAACTTGCCTAATCAATTACCTAGTGTTCAATGTAGAGCATTAATTAGCTTTGCTCCCTGTCTTTGCCTCCTAAAAAAATGAAGCATCCCATCTCAAAAACAGCAGATGTGTGTTTCTTTAAAAAAAGTGCAAGTAGATTGAAGAAGGGCATATGTGCAGTTTACATTCTCTCCATCTATGACGGGTATTAGGAGCATGAAACAGACTCTCAGTCACCACTTCTTGCTGTAGCAATATCTTAACTGCTCTCTCCAAACCTGAGTGTTGGCAGATTCCAAGCAATGGCCCTACAATGATGGCTATGCGCCTCTGTCCTGATTGACTGGTTTGAGGCTTCGCAAATACTAAGCAGATGCCTGGGGCTGCTTGTTCCACCTGCTCTGCATTGATTGGCCAGGGGAGGCATCCCCTTTGCTAGACAGTGACCCTGATCTGCATGTTCCACATCTTCTACCCCAATTGACCGGCAGGGGTTATGGAGCACTATTATTATTAATATACTGTATAGGATTTAAATAGTGCCAACAGGTTGTGCAGCGCTTTACAAAATGTTGTGAGACAATACAGTTACAATACAATTCAATACAAGAGGGATCAGAGGTTCCTGCTCATAAAAGCTTAACCACTTGAATCCCCGTGTATCGTCAAATGACGGCGGCAAAGGGGATCTGAATATTCCAGCCGCCGTCATTTGACGGCATCGTCTTCTCGGCCACTGGGGGGTGCGCACGCGCCGATGGTGGTGCGCGCGCGCACCCAGCTCGTCCCCGAGATGCCGACGCACGTGCCTGGCGGTCGCGATGTCCGTCAGGTACCCGCCGATCAGCAGATTTAGAGCAGGGACGTGGAGCTCTGTGTGTAAACACAGAGCTCCACGTCCTGTCAGGGAGAGGAGACTGATGCTGTGTCCTTTGTACATAGGGACACAGCATTGGTCACCTCCCCCAGTCAGTCCCCTCCCCCCACACAGTTAGAACACACCCACGATACACATTTAACCCCTTCCTCACCCCCTAGTGTTAACCCCTTCCCTACCAGTCACATTTATACAGTAATTAGTGTGTTTTTATAGCACTGGTCGCTGTATAAATGTGAATGGTCCCAAAAATGTGTCAAAAGTGTCCAATGTGTCCGTTGCAATATCGAAGTCCTGACAAAATTCGCAATTCGCCGTATTACTAGTAAAAAAAAAAAAAATGTCAGAATTCTATCCCTTATTTTGTAGCCACTTTAACCTTTGCGCAAACCAATTACTATACGCTTATTGCGATTTTTTTTTTACCAGAAATATGTAGAATACATATCGGCCTAAACTGAGAATTTTTTTTTTTTTTAAATGGGATTTTTATTATACCAAAAAGTAAAAAATATTATGTTTTTTTTTTAAATTGTCGCACTTTTTTGTTTATAGCGCAAAAAATAAAAACCACAGAGGTGATCAAATACCACCAAAAGAAAGCTCTATTTGTGGGGAAAAAAGGACGTCAATTTTGTTTGTGAGGCATGTTGCACGACCGCGCAATTCTAATTTAAAGCGACGCAGTGCTGAAAGCTGAAATTTCGCCTGGGCAGGAAGGGGGTATATGTGCCCAGTAAGCAAGTGGTTAAAATTTAAAGGAAATGGTGAAGTGAAAAAGTGAACGTACAGTTTATTAGTTGGAGGCAGGATAGACCTTCCTAAAGAGATGGGTTTTCAGTGATAAAGTAGGAGATAAAGTAGGAGATAGTCACACAGATTAAGATTTTTTATGCACATTTTAACCACTTGACCACTGGGCACTTAAACCCCCTTAACCACTTGCGGACCCTGCACTGTATATATACGTCCTATATTTAAAGATGGATATCTCGGTAACGGCAGCAGCAGGAGAGGTGCTCCCGCCGATTTCCCGTGCCCTCCGCCGCTTACCGTTGCCGTCAGTAGCGGCGGAGGCGATCGGGTAAAATGTCCCTCGCCCGACCCCATAGCAGCGTTGGGCGGAAGTGACGTCAAATCGTCAGTCCCGCCCAGCGTCTTAAAAAGACATTTTTTTTTCTGTTATTTGAAAAATGACAGTCAAAATTATTATTTTTTTTTCCTTTTAAGCCTGCATATGAGATCTGAGGTCTTTTTGACCCCAGATCTCATATTTAAGAGGACCTGTCATGCTTTTTTCTATTACAAGGGATGTTTACATTCCTTGTAATAGTAATTAACGTGATCAATTATTATTTTTTATTTTTTTAATGTAGAAAATGTTAAAATAAATAAAAATAAATAGGAAAACAAAAAAAAATTTTTTTTAAAGCGCCCCGTCCTGACGAACTTCGCCCGCAGAAGCGAACGCATACGTGAGTAGCGCCCGCGTATGAAAACGGTGTTCAAACCACACAAGTGAGGTATCACTGCGATCGTTAGAGTGAGAGCAATAATTCTAGCCCTAGACCTCCTCTGTATCTCAAAAAATGCAACCTATAGAATTTTTCAAACGTCGCCTATCGAGATTTTTAAATGTAAAAGTTTGACGCCATGCCACAAGCGGGCGCAATTTTTAAGCGTGACATGTTGGGTGTCATTTTACTCGGCGTAAAATTATCTTTCACAATATATAAAAAAATTGGGCCAAATTTATTGTTGTCTTATTTTTTTATTCAAAAAAGTGTATTTTTTCCAAAAAAAGTGTGCTTGTAAGACCGCTGCGCAAATACATTGTGACAAAAAGTATTGCAATGACCACTATTTTATTCTCTAGCCTGTAAAAAAATATATATATATAATGTTTGGGGGTTTTAAGTAATTTTCTAGCAGAAAAAAACTGTTTTAGTCTTGCAAACATCAAAACTGAAAAACACCTAAGGTCCTTAAGTGGTTAATAACCAGACCAATTTTTCAGCTTTCGGTGCTCTCACATTTTGAATGACAATGACTCTGTCATACAACACTGTAGCCAAATGAAATTGTTGTCCTTTTTTTCTCAAAAATTGTAAAAAAGTAAATTTTCCTCATAAATTTGGCCTAAAATGTATACTGATACATATTTTTGGTAAAAAAAAATAAAAAATTGGATATTATTTAGTCTGGGTGAAAGTTATAGGGTCTACAAGCTATGGTACCAATTTCTGAAAATGTAACAATTTAATCACATCTGAAGTACTGACAGCTTCTCTCATTTCTTGAGACCCTAACAAGCCAACAGGCGGCACTGCAGTGGTGCAGGTGGAACTGGTGTGGCACTGGTGGGCACAGATGGCACTGGTGGGCACAGATGGCACTGGTGGGGCACAGGCAGCACTGGTGGGGTGCAGATGAGCACTGATTGGCACTGATGGGCACATGTGGCTCTGATGGGCACAGGCGGCACTGGTGTGGCACTGGTGTGGCTCAGATGACACTGGTGCGGCACTGGTATGGCACTGGTGTGGCTCAGATGACACTGGTGGTGTGGCACTGGTGCGGCACAGGCGGCACTGGTGTGGCACAGGCGACACTCTTGGGCACAGGTGGCACTCGTGGGCACAGGTGGCACTGATTGGCACTGATGGGCACAGGTGGCACTGATGGGCACTGATGTGGCACTGATGTGGCAGTGTTGTGGCACTGTTGTGGCACTGTTGTGCACTGGTGGGGCACAGGTGGCACTGCTGGGGCACAGGTGGCACTGAGCACTGAATGTCCAAAGAAAAAAATAATGAATCATAACTAATACAAAAGAAATTATAAGGAAAATAACAAATTAATTGGGCATGATTCGTCAATTTGCTACAGGTCTAGTTAAACGAAGAAAGGAAAAAAGGTGCAAATGCATAAACAAATGATTCGACAAGTGTCCTTATTCAAGTATCAAATTAGGTGTGCTGTGAATAAATGAGTCAATGCACCATAGCATTAATGCGCTGGTTCATATGTGTTCTCAGTCCTCCATTAGATAACTGAATGAATTCAGGTAACTTGTGAACATAAAATCCCCACGTATAAGTAAATGGATGGCCGCTTACCAGATCCGTTGGACCCCAGCAGGGATCAGAAAGGCTCTGAGACTAATGCCGCGTACACACGATCACTTTTTGTGTTGAAAAAAAACGTCATTTTATCTGACGAAACAAAACAACGTTTTTCAAACTTCATTTTCAAAAACGACATTGCATACACACCATCGTTTTTCCACAATGCTCTTGCAAAGCGCGGTTACATAAGACACTTTCGATGGCACTCTGTTCCATTGAAGCTCCCATCTCATAACTTGCTTCTAAGCATGCGCGGGTTTAAAAACGTTGTTTTAAACGTTGTTTTGCCCACACACCATCACTTTTTATGACACAAAAAACGCCGTTTTGAAAAACGACACAAAAAATTCAAGCATGTTGGATTTTTTTTTGGTCGTTTTTTTTAAGACAAAAAACGACGTTTTGCCCACACACGATCACTTTAAATGACGTTTTAAAAAACGTCGTTTTTTTTCATCGCAAAAAGTGATCGTGTGTACGCGGCATTAGATGTCCTCAGCTGGATCAAGATGGTTATTCCCGGTCTTCCCCTCTCATGGAAATATCGGAACAGATCTGCCGTTATCTCCCAGTAGTTATTCCACGGTAAACCAGCCTCAGTACTGTAGGTGATATAGGAACGTGTGGGTTAGAGGAAGTACTTCATAGTGCAGTATTTCGTTAAAAAGTTACTCTTTATTCCATTTGAAGAAAAAAGGGAACTGAAATCTAAAAACTGCACTAATTACAAAGTATCAAAGTATCAATATACGGCTTGAAAGCATGTGCGAAACAAGCATGTGCTTGTTTTGCACATGCTTTTAAGCCGTATCTTGATACACTTGTCAAATCATTTGTTTATGCATTTGAATATTTATATGCCATTTTTATTGCGTAATTTGGTAGCACACCTTTTTTCCTTTCTTTCTCTACACATGTCCAAAGCCCAATATTAGGCTTTCATATTAAGGTGCAGCACCTGTCACTCGTTTAATTGTTTTCATTTTTTGTTCACATATATATTTGCACTAGTGCACTTTGTTGATATGGGGATAGCGCGGATTGTCTCTGCCATACAGGTCTAGTTAAACAACAGGGTAATTTGGAGTAAATCCTACAGCCCAATCAGCTGTTTCATTTTGTTCTGGCGGTTGGATTAATATTACTGTCAAATTGCATTCCTAAAAACTAAGAGATAAGAGTGTTGTATTTGAGCAGAGGAGACAAGTTTTGAGAATCAGCAGAAGAGGTATTGTGTGTGTGTGTGTGTGTGTGTATACTAATGGATTCAAGCTCTAAACATCAGGTTTCTCCTGGTACCAGCAGCAGTGACCCAGCACAACCACTGACAAAGTGCATTCCTGAGAAGGGTGTTGTATTGCATTTGAAAAGAGGAGACAAGTTTTGAGAAGCAGCAGAAGAGTCACTGTCCATAGACACTCCCCCTTGCTCGGGATTGGACAGATCCATCCAATCCCGAGAAGGGGAGTGTCTATACATGTTGCGGTGGGCATTACAAGTATTCAAACAAAAGCTTGTAATGCGCGCTGTAATGCAGGGGGATTAACGAGGCGGTATGCGGCGGCGGCTTTGCGGTATGCGGCGGCGGCAGGGGGGAAGTATTCTATTTAGGTATCGGGGGTATTTGCGGGAGTACAAGTACTCCCGCAAATACTCGGTATCGGTCCCGATACCGATACTGGTATCGGTACAACCCTAGTACTAATGAATTCAAGCTCTAAACGTCAGGTTTCTCCTGGTACCAGCAACAGTGACACAGCATAACCACTGACAAAGTGCATTCCTGAGAAGGGTGTATGTTGTATTGCATTTGAGCAGAGGAGATGAGTTTTGAGAAGCAGCAGAAGAGAGATTGTCATTGTGTGTGTGTTAATGGATTCAATAAACAAACAACTTTTAGAATTATGATTCGTTATCACAAATATATATACATAAATAACAAATTAAACAATAAAATAAAATTGATTCTATATAACAAATATCTATACTCTACAGAAATAAGAAATTATCTGAAAGCAAATTAACGTAACATAACCATTATAACAGAATGAAATTATGTATTTTACGAATGAAAACAAAATGAAATGAAACAAAATTTTTCACTGTGCACAAGTCTAGTTGCTATTGAGAATCATAATAACAGCACTTGGCCCTTCAACCTTGATACGTTTCCATGGTCCAGTTTTTACAATCTGGCTAATTACACAATTTATGCAGTAGGAATACTGTTGAGCCTCTACAGAACATATACATTATTTTACACATGTTTTGACACGTAAAACAGGTTTACCTGTATATTTAACTGTCTGGCTTGAGTCACTCTTTAATAATTGTTTCAAAGATACATAAATTGTAAGCAATAGTTTTTTGTTCAATTGAACTCCTAATGTAGCAGAACTTATAATACCAGTTTTTTATTCAGCGGTTTAGTGCAACAATTGAACATAAATGTCAAAACTGGAATTGGTCATGGAGAATTTATGTGCATTATAATGTGGTTAATGAACTTTAAAGCTGCACAAGACTGGTTTTATTTTAATTTGAAATGCTGCTTCTAATTTAAGAGAAGTCCTTTGAGTAAGAAAAAGATTAAAGTCAAACCATTGAAACTTCTAGTAGAATGCCCTTCAAATAATGACAGGGTTTGATATCTGTTATGCTAGCTTTTTATTGTCTGAACTTTTATATACCGTACTTACAAACTGAATTGCTGCCTGGCTTTTTTCATATATCTCACATCTTAGGAAGCCTGTGTTACAATTTGGACATCCAAACTAAAGCTGTAGCTAAATGGCAACATATGTTAAATTAGAACAGAACAGGAGGAATGTCACTTTTTTTTTTTCGTTTACAAACCTCTATTGCAAATAAAAAATGGTACAACACCAGAGTAAATAGGATGCAGTCAAGAAAGTTTGGTCAGAGATAGCAATAAACAATATGGGCCAGATTCAGGAAAGAGATAAGATGGCTTATCTCCAGATAAGCCGTCTTATTTCTGCGTCTGAGCCCTCCTATCTATGCGCCTGATTCATAGAATCAGTAACTCATAGATTTCCATAACATCCAAATGGCATAAGTCTCTTACGCCGTTGTATCTTATTTTCATATTTTAGGCTGGACGCTAGGTGGCATTCCCATCTAAAATATGCAAATGAGCCTATACGCCGATTCCCCAACGTACGCCTGGCCGGCGCTATTTTTTTACGTTGTGTGCGTTAGTGTAGGTCCGTTGTAATGTTAACCCTGCTGTATGAGGCACAGCCAATGTTAAGTATGGACGTGCCAGTGTTTTTTTTCACGTCGTTTACGACGTAAAACATTTGCGTATAGGGCTTTGCGTAAGTGACGTTCGGGTTGGTTTACACGTCGTATTGAAGTCGTGATTTGGAGCATGCGCACTGGGATCAATTCACGGCTGGCGCATGCACAGTATGTTCGGCGCGGGGATGCGCTGGATTTAAATAGTACACGCCCCCTACCCGCCGAATCTGAATTAGGCCGGGCCATTTACGCTACGCCGCAGGCAAGTGCTTTGTGAATACAGCACTTGCCCGTAAAAGTTGCGGAGGGGTAGCGTAAACAGGATACGCTACGCCCGCACATTTTTACGCGCCCCTACCTGAATCTGTCCCTATCGTATCCTATGAGTGTACAGAACACAAAAAAATAAACAACTAAAATACATCCCAAAAAGGAAGCATAGCATAAGGCACTTTCAAATCTTATTGTAAATATAGTATGGATCCGAATGCATCAAACAGCTAAAAATAAATGGAGGTATATGTAGTCTACATGTCATAATCCACATCCCATAATAGAAAAAGCTGCTACAAAAATTAAATAAGATCATTCTGCTGAAGGAAGACAATACACAAAACAAGGTTTTCATTTGTGAATCATATGAAAATGGTGTACCATCAACATAATAGCATCCATTCTGGAAACAATTTGAGTAAATGGTAATGATAATGACTTCCACTGGTAAGCTATTTTCCAATGCATAGCGACACACAAGGTATGTATTAACCTCGGATGTGACTTTTGTGACATCTGTGCCCGTTCATTTTTTGCATTTTGACAGTGGTACTTTCCAGATCAATCTTGGATCTATGGGCTCTCTGATGAAAACAGACGTGCAGGCAGAAGTCAGACTTGGAGGAAAGCATCCGTTTACACCCACCTGCCCCTAGACTTATATAGACTTATATGGAGCTTCCGATCTTGTCAATTTGAAATATTGACAGGCAAACAGGGAAGCGTATAGATTTTTTTTTTAGATACAAATTTCCATGGGTTTTTTACCACTTAAGACCCAGACCATTTGGCTGGCCAAAGACCAATCCACTTTTTGCGATTCGGCACTACAACGCTTTAACTGACAATTGCACGGTCGTGCAACGTGACTCCCAAACAAAATTGATGCCCTTTTTTCCCACAAATAGCGCTTTCTTTTGGTAGTATTTGATCACCTCTGCGGTTTTTATTTTTTGTGCTATAAACAAAAATAGAACAACAATTTTGAAAAAAAAACACTTTACTTTTTGCTATAATAAATACCCCCAAAAAATATAAAAAAAAAAAAATGTTTTCCTCAGTTTAGGCCGATACGTATTCTTCTACATATTTTTGGTAAAAAAATCGCAATGAGTGTTTATTGATTGGTTTGCGCAAAAGTTATAGCGTCTACAAAACACTTTTGACGCCATTTTGGGACCATTGTCATTGATACAGCGATCAGTGCTATAAAAATGCACTGATTACTGTAAAAATGACACTGGCATTGAAGAGGTTAACCAGTAGGGGGTGCTGAAGGGGTTAAGTGTGTCCTAGGGACAGCTTCTAACTGTAGGGGGGATGGGCTGTGTGTGACATGACACTGATCACCGCTCCCAATTACAGGGAGCTGTGATCAGTGTCCTTTTAATAGGAATAATGGGGAAATGCTTGTTACATCAGCATTTCCCCCCTGTTTTTCCTCTCCATGAGATGAGTGTGGGTATCCCTGTGGACATCAAGTCCACAGGACCTACGGTCTGACTCACGGAGCTCGAGGCGGGCGTGTGCACGCACCCATAATGGCACATCTTAAAGGGGGCGTCCAGGTATGTCCATCTGCCCAGCCGAGCCATTGTGCCGACGTATATAGTCGTGTGCTGGTCGGCAAGTGGTTAACCATTTTATGATTAACATGTTTGATTTAAAATACATTTACTTTTTGAAGTAGATCCTACTATACAAATATTTGTATCCATAGTATGTAAATATATATATTTATAAATAAGAGCTTCTGTCTCTCACTCTTTTTCTACACGTTTTTACTAGTTCTTCTCTATCCTCTCTCCTTCTCTTCCTTATTATTGCACACTCATTTTATAGCATTTCTTTGTTTGTGTCAATAGGAAAAGGAAAGGATTTGTTATAGCATGCAATTACAGCTTCTACTCAGAGGACTTACAGTAGAAGCTGTTCACGTAGGAAATACATTGCAAAGTAAATGTTCACCAAACCTAGTAAATATAGTACAGCTGCATTCAAATCAATCGCCCAATCATGTGCAAGAAAAAAAAAACATAGGGCCAGATTCAGGTAGATGGGAGCATCTTTACTCTGGAGTAACGTTTCTCATTTACGTTACTCTGGCGAAATTTTAGGAGCAAGTGCTGTTATTCATGAAGCACTTGCTCCTAAAGTTGCGGCAGCGTATCGAAAATGAGCCGGCGGAATTCAAATTGGGCGGGTACGGGGCGTGTATTATTTAAACTAAGCACGATCCCGCGGCGAACTGTCAATGCATCCCAGTGCGCATGCTCCAAATTCTGTCAGTGAACGTCAATAACGTCAAATCCCCATTCATGGACGTTTTACGCAAGCGACGCAAATTATTTTTTTTTCGACGCGATGACGACGCCTATACTTAACATAGGATACTCCATTAGGGGGCTGCTTTATCTTTACGCCGCGTATCGCTTACGGAAACATCGGAAAGTCACTGCGTCGCGCCCGAATACGATCGTGAATTGCCGATTCCCGCTGATTAACATATTTTTTCGGCGTAAATCAGCGGGAACGCCCCGACGCCATTTTTAAATTAAAGTTGCGATGCGATGGCGAAATTCAATTACGCCGATCGCATCGGAACTCCAACCCGGCGTTTCTTGTTTTCTGGTTACAGAAAACAGAAACGCCGGCTTAAAGTGACAGTTAGGCTGGAGTATCACTGATACTCCAGCCTAACTCTACCTGAATCTGGCTCATAATTTTTAAATTTCTCTTGAGCTCATATTCACCTTATTTACTAAGGTCAATGAACATTCGCTTCCAAAGTGAGCACTCTGTTGTGCAGTAAATAAACCCAGCTGACTGTACCTTAAGTGAGACTGAGTCTGTATGTTTAATTAACCATTTGCCGTCCACCCAGAGTACAATTACACAGTGGACCACGATGCTTGGTACCCAGCCACTGTGAGAGGCTGGAGTATCATGTGATTGCTAGAACCAGCGATCACATGATTACAATATAGGCACAACTTTCATAAATACTTACATGCATGACAGCTTGCTTACTGTTGTGATGCTGTGATTGGCCCACAGCTATCACATGGTACCTGGCACCCTGTGCCATGTGATTAGCTGTAGGCAATCACAGATCACAATCGTAAGCAAGCTGTCATGAAAAAAAGCCATTTATGACAGTTAAAACTATTGCTTATAAAAGTGCATTACTGTTATAAGCAATATTAGTGTAGAAAAAATCCCCACCCACCCTTCCACAGAGTAGTACAGTGTCACTATTGTGACACTGAACTACTCTGATGACAGTATGTAGAAAAACATGTAAAAAAATAAAAAATAAAGAAATTTTCAAAAAATCAAAACAGTGTGACACTGTACCCAAATAAAATCGATGTTGTTTTTCCCCCCACAAATGGAGTTTTCTTTTGATGGTATTTGATCACCAAAAACAAAAAAAGACAATTTTGAAAAAAAAAACATTTTATACTTTTTGTAATAAAACATACCCAATTCCACAGACTGTGGAAAATTTTGCATTTAATTTGGAAATCAAGGTCCCACTGTCTGGAGGAAGCGTGGAGAGGCACATAATCCCAAGTTGTATGAGGTCCAGTGTGAAGTTTTCACAGTCAATTGCTGGTGTTGGTCCTAATTTTCTGAGATACCAAATTTGGGGTTTTCACTACAGTGGGTGACCGCGATATTGTGTCAATCTCGCTCCCTTTCTCGGTGAGATTGACCACCTGCGAGCCCCATCGCGGGAGCCAGCGCCAAGCTGGCTTGCCGCGATGGAGACAAAGCCGTCATAGAAGCGACGGGGATCCGACGTGGATTCCCGCCCATTCTACATGTGGGCGGCGTTTGTTATGAATCCTGAAGGGGAAGTCCCCGCCGGATTTTAAATAAAAATCCGGCATGGGTTCCCCCCCTCAGGAGCATACCGGGCCCTTAGGTCTGTTATGGGTTGTAAGGAGACCCCCCTACGCCGAAAAAACGGTGTGGGGGTCCCCCCACAATCCATACCAGACCCGTATCCAAAGCATGCCAGCCAGCCGGTCAGGAGGGGAGTGGGGGCGAGCGAGCGCCCCCCCCCCCCCCCGAGCCGTACCGGGCAGCATGCCCTCAACATGGGGGGGTCAGGTGCTCTGGGGCAGGGGGGCACACTGCGGCCCCCCCCACCCCAGAGCACCCTGTCTCCATGTTGATGAGGACAGGGCCCCTTCCCGACAACCCTGGCCGTTGGTTGTCGGGGTATGCGGGTGGGAGGCTTATCGGATTCTGGGAGCCCATTTTAATAATGGGGCCCCCAGATACCAGCCCCCCACCCTAAGTGAATGAGTATGGGGTACATCATACCCCTACCCATTCACCTGCAAGAAAAGTGTAAACACAAATAAACCACACAGGATATTGAAATATTTTATTAGTTGGCCGCCGGGGGGGTGTGTGGTCGCTTTTATAAAAGCGCCCCCCTCCGACATCTTCAGCGGGGGGTGGGTCTTCTCCGCTCTCCAGGGGTCTTCTCCGCTCTCCGGGGGGTCTTCTCCGCTTTCCGGGGTCTTCTCCCGCTCTTCGCTCTTGATTCGGCGCCTTCTTTCTCTCCAGGACTGGCCGCCGCTTCTGTCACGTCTTCTTCTTCTTCTCTTCTCTTCTCCAGATGTGTGGTCGCTTTTATAAAAGCGCCCCCCTCCGACATCTTCAGCGGGGGGTGGGTCTTCTCCGCTCTCCAGGGGTCTTCTCCGCTCTCCGGGGGGTCTTCTCCCGCTCTTCGCTCTTGATTCGGCGCCTTCTTTCTCTTCAGGACTGGCCGCCGCTTCTGTCACGTCTTCTTCTTCTTCTCTTCTCTTCTCCAGATGTTGACGCAACGCTTCCTCCCGCTGTTATGTCGGGCACGGCTATCAGCGACTTATATAGGCCTATCTTGTGACGTTGCAGTCCCATCATGCTCCGGGAGGTACGACGTGGGTAGGTAGCACGTGGGTAGGTACCACATGGTGCCTACCGGAGCATGATGGGACTGCAACGTCACAAGATAGGCCTATATAAGTCGCTGGGAGCCGCGCGCCTGGCATAACAGCGGGTGGAAGCGTCATGTCAACATCTGGAGAAGAGAAGAGAAGAGAAGAAGAAGAAGAAGACGTGACAGAAGCGGCGGCCAGTCCTGAAGAGAAAGAAGACGCCGAATCAAGAGCGGAGAGCGGGAGAAGACCCCGGAGAGTGGAGAAGACCCCCCGGAGAGCGGAGAAGACCCCCGGAGAGCGGAGAAGACCCACCCTCCGCCGAAGATGTCGGAAGAAGCCCGCCGGAGGGGGGCCTTTTATAAAACACCCCCCCGGCGGCCAACTCATAAAATATTTCAATACCCTGTGTGGTTTATTTGTGTTTACACTTTTCTTGCAGGTGAATGGGTAGGGGTATGATGTACCCCATACTCATTCGCTTAGGGTGGGGGGCTGGTATCTGGGGGCCCCCTTATTAAAGGGGCTCCCAGATTCTGATAAGCCTCCCACCCGCATACCCCGACAACCAACGGCCAGGGTTGTCGGGTAGGGGCCCTGTCCTCATCAACATGGGGACAGGGTGCTCTGGGGTCGGGGGGCCGCAGTGTGCCCCCCCTGCCCCAGAGCACCTGACCCCCCATGTTGAGGGCATGCTGCCCGGTACGGCTCAGGGGGGGGGGGCGGCTGGCATGCCTTGGCCGGCTGGCATGCTTTGGATACGGGTCTGGTGTGGATTGTGGGGGGACCACCACGCCGTTTTTTCGGCGTAGGGGGGTCTCCTTACAACCCATAACAGACCTAAGGGCCCGGTATGCTCCTAAGGGGGGGGGGAACCCATGCCAGATTTTTATTTAAAATCTGGCTGGCGGGGACTTCCCCTTCAGGATTCATAACAAACGCCGCCCACATGTAGAATTGGCGGGAATCCACGTCGGATCCCCGTCACTTCTATGGCGCGCTCGCTGGAATGTGCTTTTACTATTCCAGCGAGTGAGAGATGTCGACACCCTGCCGCCGAGAATCAGCGCGATGCTGTCGTGCTAAAAACACATTCTCGGCGGCAGGCACTGTAGCTGTAAGCCATAATAAAAAACTTTTTGACGATGTTCTAATATTTTAGATGCACCTGTATGTATTCTGCTACATATTTTTTGGTAAAAAAAAATCCCAATAGGCATATATTGAATTTATAGCGTCTACAAACTGTGGGATAATTTTATTTATTTTTTTACTAGTAATGGCAATCAGCAACTTATAGCGGGACTGCGATATTGCGGTGGTCATTCTAATACCAACTGACACTTTTTAGGAACCAGGGACACTAATAAAGTGATCAGTGCTAAAAATATACACGGTCACTGTACTAATGGCATTGGTTGGAAAGGGGTTAACATCAGGGGAGATCAAATGGTTATCTGTGTGCCGTGCCTGTATTTTACTAAACCTTGTGAGGAGTTTTTACTAGGGGAAGACATGGATCCTAGGTTTGAAGAGACACAGGGTCCATGCCTTTCTTCTTGCCAGAACAGCAATCTGCCTTGTTTACATAGGCAGATTGCAGTTCTGTCTCTCTGGCTGATGATCGGTGAGTCTGCAGTACCCGCCTACCATGTCGGAAGGGCAGGCTCACGTATAAATAAATATGATCCTGTGCACAGCTGCCGCCCTGTAGCAGTGAAACTGTTATAGGGCGGTTGCTAAGTGGTTAATTTGCATACATTGTTGCATGACTGAGCAAATGCCAGTGATAGTAGCACAGTGAAGAATAGCAGAAAATCCCCTGGTCATGAAGGGAGTAAATCCTTCTGGAGGGCAAGTGGTTAAACTGGATTTATTTTGTAAATAAAGCCCAGACACAATTTATTTTATTAAAGAAAAATGCATGTAAATCCTACATGTATAGCTGATATGTGAGTGGGTTCAATGGATGATAGCATGTTATCAGTGAATTAGGTACCGAACATGATAGTTGATTAGCAGTTGTCACACCAGTAGAAACAAGTTGAAAAATCATTTACATGATGTATGTTGATGCACTATTAAAAGAGCCAAAAAGATTTAACATGTTCAGTCAGTATATAGTTTTTATGGTTGGCATATCACTGGGTGGCAATTCTCTTTGCACTCAAAGCAGCATATACTTTTAAAGGATTATTCTTAGCATTATGTAAAATCATTAAAAGACCATTTGGAGGCTGAACATAAACAAGAAAACAGCTTCTAATGGTAAATGTGGAGTCATCGCCCTACCTCCATATTTCTTTATTTTACTGATTGAATATTGTTAAATTGGACTTCATCTCCCAGGATGCAACCTCACTGTAGCTGTAATAACTTTAAATAGTTTTAAACAATACACATAATTTTACTAGTACAACTTGTTGCTAAGCACTTATCTATGTGTACGAATGTAGATAAGATTCAGCAGCCCCTTTCTAGATCCACATGGGTGAATTGATCCTATCAAACAAGTTTTAAATCAATGTGGGAAGTAGAATATATATATATATATATATATATATATATATATATATATATATATATATATATATATATATATATATATATGGCTTTTGAACCATAAGACTTATATGTAACCAAAAATGAGACTTAACAACTGCTGTGTCCTATTTTTCTGTGCATCTTTCTTACATATTTTTATTCCCGCTGTTAAAGAGCTGAGTGGTTTTCAACATTGTACATTATTTATTCAGTGGCTCATCCATTTCTTAATGCTAACTCAACATGTAACCTACTTCAGTGGATAAATAGGAGGCTGTTTGGCTGACTACTAATAAGTTCCGTGCACTACATGCATTTTTACAATTTCCCAAAATATGTGTAAGTCTTTTAAATAGTTGAAATTAATATATTTTTTATTAAAACATTTCTATCATTTTTTTTCATGAACAAATACGTTTAATGTATTATTTTTGCTGAAGTGTTTTTATGAAGTATTTTTTTGTATATACATAAGTTAATGTATAATGCTATGGCATTTCCATCTGTCTGGGATTACATGAATGTTCTATGCACACTGCTGAGCTGGACATTTTATAGATAGGCAATTCCTATCCTCATATTGATTAGTGGTTACAAATTAAGTAATAACTACTGCAGTGGGGAACAGACACAAAAGATATACTCAGCATTTTCTAAATATACAGAACTTACAAATTTCCTTTACACTGGCATAAAAACGTTGCTTCTACAGTAGTTTTGTGTTCTGCCTGTAGAAGCAGCTCAATGTTAGATATGTGCATTCCCGTTCGTACGAATGTTATTTTCGTCCGAAAATGTTCATTTTCGTACCCGCGGGATAATGTGTACATACGAAAATATTAAAGCACCAAAATACGAAAACGACGGGATAACGGATTAGCCGCATAACGAACGACCGCAATTACGAACGATCCGACGGGAAAAAACGACAAAACGAAAATGGCAAAATAACGAAAATTAAATCTGTATCAAGAGGTTTGCATTGTGTATTTTGTTTGAATCCGTTTTGTTAAAATAGTCTGACCAAGTGTATGGGGCTTAACAATAGTATTGTTAAGCCCCATACACTTGGTCAGACTATTTTAACAACAAACATAAAAACGATCGTTTTCCGATCGTTCTCAGAAAATTTGTTCATTTTTAAACTGCATCAGAAAACCATTTTTGGGTTCAGAAGTCTGGCCAACTGATCTCCCTTCAGATGAAAATCCACAGAAAAGTTTATTAGGCTTTACTGTACAAGTGTACTCACTATTCTAGTACTCAGCACAAAAGAGAAGCTGCTTTCAGTCACTGAGGCTGGCCATACATGTTCAATTTTCTTGTACAATTTTCTTTTAGATTTACCAAAAAACATATATGAGGTCAAACTAAACAACACTTTCAATTGTATGCAATCAGGCAGGCCCTTGCACTACATAGTTGAAGGTAAATCTAAAGAAAATTGTATCATGTATGGCCAGCCTAACTCTCTGGCCATTAAAAAAACCATAAACAAAAGATTTGCATTTGAACACGTTTCTTTTGTTATTTTCGTATGTTGATATGACACCTATAACAGACAAAGGAATTCATTCAATATACATAATGAAATTCTTTTGTTATACATGTCATTGAACAATGAACATACAACTGACACTAACAAAAGAAAAGCATTCAAGATACACAGAATGCAAATTGACGAAAATTCACGATAATTATTGTCTAACAAGAAACGAACATGAATTAAACAGAATAACGAATCATCCCGCATGTACGAAAATAAAACGGTAACGGAAATACGAAACGATCGGAATACGAAAAAATCACGTCGTACTACAAACGAACGGGAACGAACGGGAAAACGGGCGTCTTACGAAAAACGAACGGAAACGAACAGACGGGACCATACGAAATGGAACAAAAAAAAACGAAATTTTTTTCTGTGCACATGTCTACTCAATGTTATCCTATGTGTCTATGTACATTAGGACGATTACAGACATATTTTGAGCTCAATGTATAGAGGCAGGGAAAAAAACATCTGGATCACGTATCTGATTGGAGCTCACTGGCAGAAAAAAAAACGTAAAACTTTCCTAAACTCGTCTAGAATTTGTACAAAAAATTCTCTATGTAAGCGTTTTTACTCCCAAGACAACAGACTTTTTTTTTTAAGCCCAGTGTGTATGGATCCGAAGAGACAGAAGGATCTAAGGTAGCTTACATCCACAGAAGACCTGTGGTTAGTATTCCAAAAATTTTGAACACAAGCTCTGTGTATCTAAAGTCCCGTACACACAATCGGATTTTCCGACAACAATTGTGTGATGGCAGGGTTTTTGTCGGATAATCCGTTTGTTGTCGGAATTTCCGACAACAAATGTGGGATAGCATGCGCTCAAATTTTCCGACAACAAATGTGTGCCGTCAGATTATCTGATCGTGTGTACACAAGTCTATTGGAATAAAATCCAAAGTACAAACATGCATTCTCCAAACCAATGCTAACCATAAGACAACATTAGCAGAAGTTGCCAAAAGGGTGGCGTTAAAGAGCAGAAAAAAGACGTAGTTTTGTGAATGTTGGCTGAAAAAGTTCTGCTGTCTGTATGTAGAACAAGTTCACGGCCAACGCCCTTCGCACAAAACGTGTGTACGAGGCTTAAGAGAACTGATACTGGTTTGAAGCCAAAGTGTAGTCAAACCAAATATTGACCTGATTTGGATTTTTCTTCTGTTTATTTACCTTCCAATTTGTTAATTGATACAAATAAAATATTAACACTTCTACTTCTGAAAGTATTCTTAATTTACAGCATTGTTCACATCTGTTTAAAAATATTGCATAGTACTATACTTATTGGTTTAGGGGTCAATATGGATCAGTGAACTTGGTTCTTCTGGGGAAGTGTGGTGAGATGGAGGCTGGTTCTTCTACATTCAGTTTTCCGATTTGGATATTTTCAGCTGGATCAGGCTAAAATTGAATGCCCGATCCGATCATTATATCCTCTGAAGTTAGCAGGTGTTTATAATGTCTGCTTGTAAACTCTTCCACTCCCACTTACCTACTCCTCTAAATAGGAATAAACACACATTTGGTAAAGCTAAGATTATGAAAAAACTGGTGAAAACAAATGCTGGAAGACTGTCAGCTCAAGCCTGCACTTCTACATGCCCTCTTGTGTCTATGGCTGCCATAATCGTTTTATAGATTGTTTTGTAGGTAGTTTTGACTCTTTCTGAAAATTCTGAAGAGAGAGAAGCATTTCATAGATACTAGGGATAACAGTAATCTTCTAACAAAGAGGTGTTTACCCTCTACATAGAATCCGCTTTCAAACAATGATAATAACAGAGCCTGGATATTAAAGAGGATTTTATTGTTTGAGCAGATAGGATTGATACAAGTTCTTTGAAATGGGTTAGATTTAAAACAAGTTAAGACATAAAATCTTGAACCCTATAATTTAATTTGTGTGAGAGCTTACCTATTCAAGGTTAAATATGGTAGCGTTTTGACTTCATCAAAGGAATTTATCTTACCTCGAGCATATAAAGATACATAATCTCATTTCATAAATTACTAGTATTAAACACAAAACAAAGAAAGGTTACTCTGTAAAATATATGATTGTCACATTAACAGTCATGTAAAATACCCATAATTGCATATAACATTTGATATTTTCATTTGCAAGCTGCCATATTAGGCTTAAAGAATTATGACTTTTCTGTATCCTCCAGACTGGGAATCTTTATAAAATGCTATAGTACAAACTGAGAGTTCACCAGCATCAAGCAACACCTTCATAAAACCTCTTTTAAACAATAGTAAAGATTGGTATTCCCAAAATTATTCAGAAACTTTTCTGAAAACTCTTGTAAAAACATCCTGGAAAAGACATGCTTGACCCTCTGTACATGGAAGAAATCCCTGTAGCCAGTCCTGTGAGACAGCAAGCAGTAGGCATCTCTAGCATAGATCACCACTGGTGCATTTAAAGAACTAGGAACTCTGCCTGCTCTCCTCCAATAACCAGGCTTGTCCTGACATGCCTCCTCTGCACAGCCTTTCACTGGGAAGCTCAGTGTGCTGCTGCTTCTCTTCCCCCAGCTCTTATGCAGCTGAGAATAGAGGGAAAGTGATCACTTATAATAAAGGGGGAACAGGTATTTATAATTTTTTTTAAATCTATACACGGATGTTTTGCCTTATATTTCTGTTTTAAACAAAATGGATTGTCTTACAAGGTGATCGTTTACAACCACTTTAACCCACGTTTAATTTATGGGTACATAATCTCACCCAAACTCGAACAAAGGCTTGCGGGTGTCAGCTGTACCTAACCTACCCTACCTGCAAAACTCAGTATGAAGCACGGTCCTCGTGTGAAAAAGCACTGCTCTAAAAGACTTTGGCCCAGATTCACAGAGCAATTACGCCTGTCTAACTGGTGTTAGACAGGAGTAATTTCAAATTTTGCGCGCCGTATCACTAGTTTGAATCCTCAAACCATGATACGGCGACTTCGGGCTTCGATCCGAGAGGCTTACGTCCTCGTAAGCCTTCGGATCTACACTGCGATATTTTTGCGGCCGCTGGGAGGAGTTTGCGTCGTTTTCATGCGTCGGGATATGCAAATGAGTTTTTACGGCGATCCACGAAGGTACGAGTGTCCCTCGCAATCGCCTACGTCATTTTTTGGCTACGTAATGTTAGAGGAGCTTTTTGCTGGTCTAACAGTGCGTAACCCATGTAAAGTATGGCCGTCGTTCCCGCGTCGATTTGAAAATATTTTTTTTCGTTTAACGTAACTCGTTCGGGAATAGGAATGTACGTAAACGACGCTACTACGACGTGACGACGTGTTTTCGCGCAATGCACGGCGGGAAATTTGCGAACGGAGCATGCGCAGTTCGATCGCCGCGGGAACGCGCCTATTTTAAATGTTTCACGCCCCCTACTCGCGCAGATGGATTGCGACGGGAGAAATACACTACGCCGCCGTCGTTTACTGGACAAAATCTACCTGGATTCCACGTAGAGCCAGGTAAAAAACGGCGGCGTAGTGTATTTCTGATACTCTACGAGAATCTAATTCTGTGTGAATCTGCCCCTTTATCTATACTAAGCTTATGCTGATAAATACACAGGCTCATTTCCTAGTGCCTACAGTGCAAGTAAAAAAGTGCATTAAGCACGGATCCCTTAAAATTCCCCATATAAGCGAATATATTGAATGGGGGGAAATAAACAATGGGGCAGATTCACAGAGAATTAGATTCTCGTAGAGTATCAGAAATACACTACGCCGCCGTTTTTTACCTGGCTCTACATGGAATACAGGTAGATATTTTCCAGTAAACGACGGCGGCGTAGTGTATTTCTCCCGTCGCAATCCATCTGCGCGAGTAGGGGGCGTGAAGCATTTAAAATAGGCGTGTTCCCGCGGCGATTGAACTGCGCATGCTCCGTTCGCAAATTTCCCGCCGTGCATTGCGCGAAAACACGTCGTCACGTCGTAGTAGCGTCGTTTACGTACATTCCTATTCCCGAACGAGTTACGTTAAAAAAATATATATATTTTCAAATTGACGCGGGAACGACGGCCATACTTTACATGGGTTACGCACTGTTAGACCAGCAAAAAGCTCCTCTAACATTACGTAGCCAAAAAATGACGTAGGCGATTGCGAGGGACACTCGTACCTTCGTGGATCGCCGTAAAAACTCATTTGCATATCCCGACGCATGAAAACGACGCAAACTCCTCCCAGCGGCCGCAAAAATATCGCAGTGTAGATCCGAAGGCTTACGAGGACGTAAGCCTCTCGGATCGAAGCCCGAAGCCGCCGTATCATGGTTTGAGGATTCAAACTAGTGATACGGCGCGCAAAATTTGAAATTACTCCTGTCTAACACCAGTTAGACAGGCGTAATTGCTCTGTGAATCTGGGCCAATGTATCTATCTGCAAAAACTACAATCGATCAGAATTGACACGCAGTCTCTTGTTCACAATAGAGCATCCACAGCAAAATAATATACAATATACCTGTACAAAAAAATGTAACAAATATAGTAAAAATAAATATAATAAATCAAAAGGTATTATGGATTATAAACCAACACATCAACAGATCTACCTGTAAGGCCTCGTACACACGGACGGACATATCCGATGCAAACGGTCCTCGGACCGTTTGCATCGGATATGTCCGCCGGGCTATTTTGGTCCGATGGCGTGTACACACCATCGGATCAAAATCCCTGCCGACAGACAGCGCGGTGACGTGGCGGTGACGTTGACGCCGCCACGTCACCGCACCAGGAAGTAAACAACTTCCACGCATGCGTCGCATCCATACGACGCTTGCGCGGGTGGATATGTCCGCTGGTGAGTGTACTGACCAGCGGACATATGCGACGGACATGTGTCTGGCAGAAAAGTTTCAAAGCATGCTTTGGAAATTTTCTGCTGGAGAAAACAGTCCGAATCCGTCCGTTTGCCCCTACAGATGAGCGGATTTTTCGGCTGAAATGGTCCGTCGGACCATTTCCAGCGGAAGAATTCCATTGTGTGTACGAGGCCTGTAGGTGTTGTAGCTTGTCATAATCCTGATGGAAATATAGTATATATGTGTATATATTTATTTATATTTGGCCATTTATTTAGTCAAAATGTTTTCCACATAAATCTATGACCTTTATATTTGGTACTTCTAAAGCGAGTGCCTACTCCAGTTCTGTAGTTGTGTGGAAAGCCCTTTACACTGCCTGAGATAATCTGCTTTATCACAAATTCAATATATTTACCAAAATCAACTTCCCAGCCAATTTTAATACCATTTACAGGGAATTTTTTTGAGGATTATTGATTAGCTTTTTAGTGATATATAATTATTTTTTACCATAACTACTTTATCTTATTGTCTTATAAAAACACAGATTTGTTTGACAGTAAACAGTAAGTTAGCATTTTTCTATCACTGATCAGAAAATCCCAACTTTTTTTAGTGTTTTGTACATGCTGTAGATAAAGTAAAAATACTTTTGTAAAATACATTTGTAGCTAGATTGCCTTTTTCGATATATTTATTCATTTTAAATTGCTCTCTGTAACTCTTTATTTACATTTCTTTTCATATTTGGCGAGATACAGTCCATTCTGCTAGCAGAAGCTCTCACATTGATTGCTTGTATTTTGCAAGTCATTTGGGATTACAATCTGCTTACAGTGAAATGCAAGATATTGTATGGGTCTGAGAGATAAAAATTATTTTAAAAGCATATACACAAAATACATATCAACGAGCCACAAAATGACAGATTGGCATGTTCTTTTCTTAGTAGCAAATGGAAGAAGTATTGATTGCCTCTAAAGCATGTAATTTGGCATTTCATGCCACGGCACTTTAAAACCTTTTACAAGTACAAAGGGAAACATGTTTCATAGTTTATGGCCTAATATGGCACAACATATTTGGTTCTGAGTTATATTGAATACATACACTTACTGAGACTGGGAATATAAGGGAACAGTGTATTGTAAAATCTTTTGCCAGTGTAGTAGGCAACACTTAATCATCTATTATGTCTGAGAGCATGTCAGGGAGATCACCACACCCCCGTGTACAGAGGAGGGTACAGTTATTTCTAATGTACCCTATGTAGGAAATAATTTTGATTATAGACAAAAAGTAGTCTGGCTTCCCAGCTAGGATCTCATCAGGTTGCAACCACACTGGTTAGAAGAACTCTAGACTAGACTCCTAGAGAAGATCCATTTGAGATTTGACCCACTTCACGAAACAAAAGTGAATTGTTAGCAAAAGTGTGCCTGTTTGTAGAACTGAATACAATTTGTAAGTTCTAGTTGTACAAAAACTTGTAATGGGACAATACTATGATGATTGTATGACTTTTATAGCTTAGAGCACAATTATAGTGGAGGTGGAGTGGTATGGAGTATATTACACCCTGCACAGTATACAGAATAAGGCAGTCTGGAGTATTACAGCCGTTTATGGAGGGGTCATCCCATAATCTAACCCAAAATACTCAGCACACCTTACCAGGCAGTCCTATAAACTTAGCAAATACACCCATCACAACTCATAGTCTTCATTTTCCCAGGCGTTTCTATGATATAAAACCTATTATACATCCAGTATATCATATTATGTCATATGTTGTGACAAAATGTGTCAAATAGAGATTAGCAGTGATGTCATCATGTCTACTCAATCGAGCATGCAGCAGTGTATTGTTTTGCCAATATGCTGTTTTTTTTACATGTATATTTCAGCACCCTCTTTTATAAATAGTTTATTTTACTGTACATTCTACACTTTGGAGTTCCCTTTATTTCCAATGCTGGTTACTCTCTGGCCTGATTCTTTTTGGGTTGCGAGAAACCAAGTTACAATACAGTGCATACTACCCCAGGAGTGCCTTGGTACCAATATGCTTTATTTGACCTCTTATTGTTTGGGGTCTGAATTTCTGGTAAGCTGTTATTGAGTGGTCTTGGTGGTGAAATACTGAAGCTTGACACAGGTCCTCATTATCCAATGATTGATTGCAGTGGGAGCCATTTGCTCCTGCTGCTGTCAATCAAATCCAGTGACAGGGGAAGTGGGGGTGAGGCTGAGTCCTTCTGTCTGTGTCAATGGATGCAGCAGCAGGACTCGGGAGTTCGCCCTCACGAGTGTACTCATGGAAAGCGGGGGGGCATCTGTGGGGCATCCAATGAAGAGGAGGAGCCAGGAGCGCCGACGGGGGACCCCATGAAAGGAGGTTAGGGGCCGCTCTGTGCAAAACCCTTGTACAAAGCAGGTAAGTATAGCATGTTTGTTATTTATGTATATAAAAAAACAACCTTTACAATCACTTTATTAGTCTTTTCATATTTTTTTGTCTTTTATGCTGTTGTTTATTTGCAGTATTATGACACTTTATCTTTAAATTGACAGACTAATATATGAGGTTGGAAATATGATTTTATTTAGTACTGAAAATATTTTAATAACAAACAAGAAAAGCACTACCTTAAGGGGTGGCCATTATTCATTCTCTCTCAACAACAGGATAATTGTATAGCATCATTCCTTCATTAAAAGCATGCATATAAAGAGAATTAGACATGTGCCGTTCGTTGTCAAAAATCTGACACAATTTTTTGTTATTCGGAGATTCGGATATATCCGAATATCTGAATTACAGTACAAACAAAGTTTACAGAATTCTCTGAATAACTAAAACAAAATTTGTCCAAACTTCTGAAATTCCAATTGAAATTCGAATCAAGTTTTACATCAAATTCCATTTGATTTCGAACTGTAAACATATTTCTAAAATCAAAGACTGTGTGTGTTATTAGAGTATGATTTTGAAATAATGCTGTCTTTGCCCCTATTCATCGTGAGGTGAACTCAAAGATCTATGACTTTTTCTACACAAAAGGCCTATTTCTCTCAAATATTTTTCACAAATCTGTCTAATGCCCCTTTCACACTTGTGCGATTCCAAAGTCGTGCGATTTTGCCATGATTTCACGGACGCAATTTTGACAAAACAGTCATGCGACTGTGGATACGACTTTGCCCTGTGACTTCGATGACTGGGGATCCGACTTTTATCCCCAAATAATTAGGGGGAACTCCACACCTATTTTTTTTTTAAACCGGCATGGATTCCTCCTCCAAAAGCATACCAGGTTTTTCGGGCTGGTATGGATTTTAAGGGGAACTCCCAACACCCCAAAAAGACATGGGGTCCCCCAAAATCTATACCTGACCCTTATATGAGCATGACAGCCTAGCAGGTAAGGAAAGGGGGCGGGGATGAGCAAGCGCCCCCTCCT
Source organism: Rana kukunoris (assembly GCA_029574335.1). Taxonomy (NCBI): domain Eukaryota; kingdom Metazoa; phylum Chordata; class Amphibia; order Anura; family Ranidae; genus Rana; species Rana kukunoris. Next base: position 252,183,488 of record CM056052.1, on the reverse strand, counting down.
GAACTGTACCAGGCTGCATGCCCTCAACTTGGGGGGTGGGTGCTTTGGGGCAGGGGGCCCTGCGCCCCCCAAAGCACCTTGTCCCCATGTTGATGAGGACAAGGACCTCTTCCTGACAACCCTGACCATTGTTTGTCGGGATCTGCGGGCGGGGGGCTTATTGGAATCTGGGAGCCCCCTTTAATAAAGGGGCCCCAGATCCCAGCCCCCACCCTATGTGAATGAGTATGGGGTACATTGAACGCCTATCCATTCACCTGAAAAAGTGTCAACAATAAAACACTGGTTTTTAATGTAATTTATTAGGCAGCTCCGGGGGTATCTTCCGCCTTCTCCCCTCTCCGATTCTCATCCCGCCATCTGGTGTCTTTTGCCGGGTCTCCTCTGCTTTCTTCTGCTCTTTTTCTTGTTCTTTTGCTAGCTCTTGCCCAGTCTTCACTGTTGTTTTCTTCCCTCTGCTCTTCTTCTTCTTGTTGACTCAATGCTCACTCCTGCCGTAATCCTGTGTGCATGGTGTGCCATGACTTGGGGCGGGGGTCACCAGGTGATGTCACCCAGTGACCCCGTCGTTTATAATGTCACCACCCAGGGCATGACTGCCCAGGGCAGGGTATCTGACGGGGTAGATACAGGTGCGTGTGCATCTCTAAGTTCCAGCTTCAGTCACAGGAATTCAGACTGACTATACCAGCATGGAGTAAGTGTGAACAGCAACAAGGGTGAACTGACAGGATCACCAGGTGCATTACACCGACATGATAAAAAAAAAATTGAGGCTAAATATAAAAATAATTAGATGTATACAAAAATACATATGTTGAATCTTAATTTGTGTTGTAATATACACTTTAACACTTTCCCAGTCAGCTCCCTAGGCCCCCCAAGCCCACTGAGTCACTAAACATAACATAGAGAGACACCTTTCCAGCACACCCCGCTGGAGGAAAACCAAATACCAAATTGTTGAGACTGTACAATCCATGCTTAGAGACCACACAGACAGGCTGACTACAGCCCATTGTTTCCTACAAAATCACAAAAAAACAAACAAAAGGGAAAATGCTACATTCATACACTTTGTGCTGTTTTCTTCAGTGGAACTGCAGAAGTAAGCCTGAAACTTCAATTATAATCTACTATTGTTCCTAGCAGGTATATAAATAATTAACTGTGTGCGTGCTGCTCAAAAGTCTCTTCTACTTAGTTCCTCTTTAATCTTCCTCACCTTTTTTTGTTTAAGTAACATCTCACCAATATTGCATTTATTCAGAACCTCTCTAAACAGTGTCATGGCTCTTACTTTAGTTTTTCCTGTGGTTCTTAATGCACAAACCATTCTTAATAAGATAACCTCATGCCATGAACCACAGGCCTTACTTTTGTGTGTTATGTTTTTGTCTCATTTCATTAAAAATGAAGCCCTTTAAAACTTTAATCCATCCACTTGTTATGTTAGGCAAAGACTTTGACTTCATTTCTGTATTGTAAATACATGTTCTGCAGTGGCCCAAGGCCGGGATAATGGAAAGGTGTTGTGATAGCGTTTCCTAATTACTTTTTTTTTTTTTCACTGAACAAAATCAGATATTATTAGCAAAATGTATTTTTCTTCTGGGAAAAATGTAAATACAGAGCTTAGCACAATGCTAATGTTCTATTTTAGAAAAATGTTTTGCATATCAGCTTGCATTTCGTAAATGAGAACATGTCCCAAGCATTTTAGGTAGAAGAGTGGAAATTGTCTGTCTAGATTATTTCAGTTTTTTTGTCGCCATAATCTGGCATTTTAAAGTAAATGTCTGATTTACCATGTAGGGCAAAGCAACAGGTTTTTATTGCTCCCAAACTGCATACATTTACTTTTGTTCTACTCCACCATCACTCCATTCAGTCATCAGTAGTAAGGAATATTCTGTGTTAGATACCATGCATGGTCCAAAACTGTTACATGTAGCAAGTATTGTGTTTCGCAATAGGCAGGATTGCTGTATATTTCCGAAGCAAAGGAAAGATATACTGTATGCTGCTTGCGAGGTGGGGACCAAAACAAACCTGTTGTCATTGCTACTGTATGAGAAAATATTCATTAAATGAAGGGAATTCCCCTCTTAGACAGTTGTCACTAGACCTGGTGTCCCAAATGGTGTCCCTTTCTTTCCTCTCTAGTTGTGGTGAAAACACAACAATTTTAAATTTTCCATTGGTTTTTGTCTCGAGGATGATCCCAGGGATAAATAGGGCAAGAAAATATCCTCATTGGGGAAACAGACAGTAATCCAAAACTGTATTCAAGTTTAAATATAATGCAGATTTAATTTTAGAACAATATGCAAGGCACAATTATTCTTTGTCCAAACAGTTTAAGAAACCCAACCATGATAATTACACCCTTATGTTTTGTGTTCCCATTACATTCTGTAGACCATAAGACATTTTATTTTATTTTTACTCTTCTTTACTCTTTATTGTGTTATTTACAGTTTTGGCATGAATCAGAAAAAAATGCATTATGACCCTGTGGTTTTTAGTTATAATATGGCAGGATAGGATGTCCTGTGTATCACACCTAAAAAAACTCCACACTGACACATTTACATAATATCAAACTATATATGCCTCCTGTGAACTCAATGCATTATCCAAAGCAGCAGTTACAATCTACTTTCCTGCAGCTGGGGGGGGGGGGGGGCTGGGCATTTCTTATAAAGGAAATGTGTGGAAGGTTTACTGTCAAATTACATTTTCAGGCATCTAATAAGTGTGCAGTCACGAACATGTCATTTGAAACAATTGCATCCACAGCACCAAAACATCAGAGAGCTTTATTTCTCTTGCACAAAACCCAAAAAAATGCAGGTAAAAAAAAGCTTTATTCTTTTGATTGTCACTAAATTGTGCAACTAGCCTGAAAAGCTTCTTTAATGTCAGTGTAAATTACCATATGGGAAATGAGGATGTATGTCATTCTTTAGTGTGGTTTGCCTACTATACATTGTAAAGAGACCATTTGTGTTAACCTCATATCTTAATATCAAAGCCATGGTTCCCAGTTACTCTAATCACTACTAGGCACATATTTGAAGTGCTTTAAGAACTTGGACAATGTATCTGTTCAATATATAATGCATTAAAAGCTATCTTTATAGGAGCGCATTATTACCAAACAACACTAAATACAGTATATTAAGTCACAAATTGATTGCACATTTCTAACAATAATCTTTCATTTTCAGTTTAATTTTGTGGGCAAGTTACTTGGACCAAGAGGAAACTCCTTAAAACGATTACAAGAAGAAACTAGTGCAAAAATGTCCATTTTGGGAAAAGGCTCAATGAGAGACAAGTCAAAGGTAATTGTGATTTCATAGTAAGTTTAGTGTAAAAGTTATGTGTTAAAATAACACTTTGTAATGATGCAAAAATGGTGTATTATTGCACTAGGTTGACAAAAGCTGATATATGTTTAGCTACTGTGGAATAATAATGTACAAATAATTAATGAAACTAGTTTAGCTACTGTGGAATAATAATGTACAAATAATTATTGAAACTACTCTGATATATATATATATATATATATATATATATATATATATATATATATATATATATATATATATATATATATATATATATATATATATATATATACATACATACATTATCTCACATTTTTGTAAATATTGTATTATATCTTTTCATATGACAACACTGAAAAAATGGCACTTTGTTATCATGTAAAGTAGCTAGTGTACCAATTTTATAACAGTGTATATTTGCTGTCCCCTCAAAATAACTCAACACACAACCATTATTGTCTAAACGGCTGGCAAGAAACGTGAGTACACCCCTAAGTGAAAATGTCCAAATTGGGCCCAAAGTGTCAATATTTTGTGTGGCCACCATTATTTTCTAGCACTGCCTTAACCCTCTTGGGCATGGATATCCCCAGAGCTACTGAAGTCCTTTACCACTCCTCCATGATGACATCACAGAGCTGGTGGATGTTACAGACCTTGCACTCCTCCACCTTCTGTTTGAGGATGCCCCACAGATGTTCAATAGGGTTTAGGTTTGGAGACATGCTTGGGCAGTCCATCACCTTTACCCTCAGCCTCTTTAGCAAGGCAGTGGTCATCTTGGAGGTGTGTTTGGGGTCATTATCATGTTAGAATACTGCCCTGTGGCCCAGTCTCCGTATGTCACAGTACATGTTGGCATTCATGGTTCCCTTAATGAATTGTAGCTCCCCAGTATTGGCAGCACTAATTCAGCCCCATGACACTTCCACCATCATGCTTGACTGTAGGCAAGACACACTTGTCGTTGTACCCCTCTTAGTTGCTGCCACACATGCTTGACACACGCTTGACACCAAGTTTATCTTGGTCTCATCAGATTACAGGACATGGTTCCAGTAATCTATGACCTTAGTCTGCTTGTCTTCAGCAAACTGTTTGCGGGCTTTCTTGTGCATTATCTCTAGAAGAGGCTTCCTTCTGGGAAGACAGCAATGCAGACCAATTTGACGCAGTGTGTGGCATATGGTCTGATCACTGACAGAATGACCCCCCACCCCTTCAAACTCTGCAGCAATGCTGGCAGCGCACTCTATTTCCCAAAGACAACCTCTGGATATGACGTTGAGCACATGCATTCAACTTCTTTGGTTGACCTGGGTGAGGCCTGTTCTGAGTTGTCCTGTTAAACCACTGTATAGTCTTGGCCACCGTGCTGCAGCTCAGTTTCAGGGTCTTGGCAATCTTCTTATAGCCTAGGCCATATTTATGTAGAGCAACAATAATTTTTTTCAGATCCTCAGAGTGTTCTTTGCCATGAGGTGCCATGTTGAACTTCCAGTGACCAGTATAAGAGAGTGAGAGCGATAACACCAAATTTAACACACCTGCTCCCCACTCACACCTGAGACCTTGTAACACTATTGAGTCACATGACACCGGGGATGGAAAATGGCTTGACATTTTCACTTTGGTGTGTACTCACATTTGTCGCCAGCTGGGTAGACATTAATGGCTGTGTGTTGACTTATTTTGAGGGGACATCAAATTTACACTGTTATACAAGCTGTGCACTCACTACTTTACCTTGTAGCAAAGAGTAATTTCTTCAGTGTTGTCACACATGAACAGATATAATAAAATATTTACAAAAATGTGAGGAGCGTACTCACTTTTGTGAGATACTGTGTGTGGGTATATATATATATATATATATATATATATATATATATAAAATAGATATATGATTTTTTTGTAGCACTTTTCTCTATAGATTACAGTTTTGCTGGAAATTTGGCATTTTAGTGAAATAAAAAGATCTTTAGCACTGAACTAAACCCATCGGCATTTAATAGGCTTTCCTGTGAAATGTTCTAATGTCTTCCCAAAGTTTTAAATTATTCTAATAGCTGTTAACAACTTATTCTTATTGTACCTTTCATACTATCAGTGAATGTTAGCATATTTGACAGAAGTTGGAAATGTATAGACTATGAATTAATAAAACATTTTAAATTAAAGAAGAACTTCAGGCAAATATCTTAGTTACAGTGTCAGTTTTATAATATAATAATAATGATATTTATCCACCTTATGAATGACTATAGAATTAAATGAACTAACACTATATTGGACTGTTATAAGGTCAATATAGTTTTATTTTGCAAGAGAAATACGTGAAATAAATGTTTTGTATATACGCAGATCATTAGCTTTTAATATACAGTATATAACATGGAATTTAAGTGACTCGCCAATCACAAGAATGGGATGAACTAATCCAAATGACAATCTTGGAGTATGATATTAGAAAGAACTTACATTTGTGACACAACGCGTCTTCACCAGGGATTTTCAACCAGTGTTGGATGCAACCATATGGTACCTCCAGAGGTTGCTAGGGGTTTCTTGAGCAATGGGTAATTTCTGCCTCTCAGATAAGTTCCTACTGACACCGTTTATTCTTTTGGTTGTCTGTAAGAGGAACATTCTTCTCGCTGACCATCCCACTAATGTATCATGAGTTTTAGCTATAGTAAGTTTTTTTAGAGGTTCCCAGAGACCAGAAAGTTAATTCAAAGGTTCCTCCGTATTGTAAACCATTTTATTTGCTCCTTGCAAGACCTCTTGCTGTATAGCTTCTTTGTCACCTCTGTCCATGCTCAACTCCAGGACGTCTCCAGATCCTCTCCCATTCTCTGAAACTCCTTATTCTTCGGGCTTCGATCCGACAGGCTTACGTCTCTGTATGCCTTCGGATCTACGCTGCAATCTTTTTCCACCCGGTGGGTGGAGTTTGCGTCGTTTTCGCGTCGTGTTATGGAAATTAGCTTTTTCCGGCGATTCACAAAGTTACGATCGGCCGTCGCATTCTCTTACGGCATCTGTAGTCAGCTTTTTGTTGAGTATAGTTAGGGCAGCTATTATCTGGTCTATAGTTAGACGGCCCATGTTAAGTATGGCCGTCGTTCCCGCGTCGAATTTCAATTTTTGTTTTTGTTTTTGCGTAAGTCGTCCGGGAATAGGAATGTACGTAAACGACGCTACTCAAAAAAACCTGACGTAATGACGTAATTTCGCGCAAAGCACGGCGGGAAATTTCTGAATGGAGCATGCGCAGTTTGATCGCTGCGGGGACGCGCCTAATTTAAATTCTTCACGTCCCTAATCGCGTATTTCGATTCCACCGTGAGAAATACACTACGCCGCCATACCTTACGGGCCGAAATCTACCTGAATTCGTCTTAGAGCCAGGTAAAATATGGCGGCGTAGTGTATCTCTGATACTCTGCGCCAGGGCAATTGTACCTGAATCTGGCCCCTCATATTTAAGCATTACAATTACAATTGTAAGCATCGGTAGGTCACTGCCACAGTGGGGAGCAGCTGGAAGGCAAAGCACTCCTTAAGCTTTACACAAAAAGAGATAATATTTATAATGATTTACATTATTCAAAATGAACATGCCTGGCTGTTGAAAGAAATACAGTAATGTAAGACTTTTGAGTATCCTTAGGAAAATGAAATGCTTGCTAATAAGCTTGTGCATAGATAAGTATAAGTCAAATATTTTTTAGTCAGAGACGCAATCTTTTTCTTGTATATATGTTTAAGTTTTAATCATGTCTAGAATTTATGGATAAAGGCAAGTAACATTACTACTTCATACTACATTACAAAAATTGGAATATTTTTTCTGTTCTGAAATGGATCCCTTTCTAATTTCTAGGGATGAACAAATGTCTTTACTGCCTGTAGTGTGAAATATTCCCTGGAGATGTTATATTAAACTAGAATACATTTGAGTAATAATGTAATGATATTGCCCAGTAGGCATCTCTTTTAGAATGTAAACAGTTTTATTCTGTATTTCCAAATGGTGTTATTATAGTAAAATTGCAGGTGTCATGTTGGCGTACTGTGAAAACACGCAGTTAAATTACACATTATTCTCCTTAGAATTTAAGCGCTATATATATATATATATATATATATATACACACACACACACACACACACACACACCCTGTATATACTCGAGTATAAACCGACCTGTATATAAGCCGAGGCACCTAATTTTACCACAAAAAACTGGGAAAGCGTATTGACTCGAGTTTAAGCCTAGGGTGTCCATCTGCATGCCTCACTATGCCTCACTTTGCCTTACTGTGTTCATGTGCATGCCTCACTGTGCCCGTGCCTCATTGTGTCAATGACTAGACTGTAGTTTAACATGGGAGTCTATGGAAGGGGTGCCTGGGTTTGAAATATCGGTGCTCCCTGGTCGTAGGTCCCCCAGACAGCAACCTTTTCACACTTATAGAGGAGAAATAGGGCTACATGTGTGACAGGTTCCGGGTCTAGGAGACCTACAACCGGTCAGTTCCCGGGTCCCCAAAGTCACCATAGAAATGACCATTTAACATTGAAGTCTATGGAAAGGGTGCTTTGCTTTGAAATATCGGTTCTCCCTGGCCGTAGGTCCCCCGGGGCAACAAACTTTGCACACTTGTAAAGGAAGAGTGAAGAGTGGAGTTACATGTGTGCCAAGTTTAGGGTCCAGGGCACCTACCGCCGGCCAGTACCTGGTCCCAAAATTCCGGGAGAACAGGCGCAAAAAGGTGACTCGAGTATAAGCAGAGGATGGCATTTTCAGCACAAAAGCATGTGCTGAAAAACTCGGCTTATACTTGAGTCTTTACGGTGTATATATATATATATATATATATATATATATTGTATGTACAGTGAAAGAAGAGATCATTGAGAGGAGGGAAGGTATACTTCTCCTTTTTTGTCATGTATATGAGGAATTAGGGTAGGTAAAGTGTTTGCTTCATGTTATGTCACTTATGCTTCAGGATGGGTTTTGTACCCACTGGCCTCTAATCACTGCTGCAAATTAGATAAAAGGGAAGATCTGTAGCAAAGATTGGGTTCTGAACTGGGGCACAACCAGTGTTTTGTGGTTGGTAGCGTCTAGCCCACAAACATTAGTGAGGTTCCTATATCTGTTTGGCTAGGGCCTGACGTGCGGGGATTCATTTTCTTTTTTTCTTTTTGTTTTGCCTGCAAGCTTTTTTTCAATAAACACGTTAGTTAGAAAAGTGCCCACTGTCTTAAAGCGGAGTTCCACCCTTAAAACCACTTGGTTTCATCCCATCCAGCATACTGGCGTCAGCGCCAGTATGCTGTTTTTTTTTTTTTTAATGCATGTACTTACTTTATAATAAATCATTTAATTTTGTGCGCGCCGCGGTATGTCGCCGCTATAAGGCGTCACGCCTTCCAGAAACAGCCGATTAGCGTTCGGCTCTTCTCGGCGCCTGCGCACAGACCCAGGAGCTGACTGCGCAGGCGCCGTAAATAGCCGGTCCTAGTTCGGGTTTTTTCGGAGGGCGTGACGCGGCTATATACGGCGCCTGCGCAGTCAGCTTCTGGGTCTGTGCGCAGGCGCCGAGAAGAGCCGAACGCTAATCGGCTGTTTCTGGAAGGCGTGACGCCTTATAGCGGCGACGTACCGCAGTGCACACAAAATTAAATGATTTATTATAAAGTAAGTAAATGCATTAAAAAAAAAAAAAAAAACAGCATACTGGCGCTGACGCCAGTATGCTGGATGGGATGAAACCAAGTGGTTTTAACCACTTTGCAACCACCCTATACCGAAAGTACGGCTATAGGGCGGTTGCTTGATTCTAAGTGGCCGTTAATTAACGGCCTTTTAGAATCGCGCTCCCGCGCGCCCCCTGAGGCGCGCACACGGGAACATCCGTGACTGCCGGGTCCAGAGGACCCGGCGCATCACGGATCACGGTAAATCGCCGCTGATAGCGGCGGTTTACCACGTGATCGTGCCGTCCAATGACAGCGCAATCACTTGTCAACAAAGCGGCGTCATGTGCTGACGCCGGTTCCTCCCTCCTCTCTCTGTACCGATCGGTACAGTGTGAGAGGAGAGGGGAGGGAGCGGATGGCAGCGGCAGTGCTGCGGGCTGGATCTGTGACAAATGTAGTCACAGATCCATCCATCCGTCCCTCCCTGCTCAGCCATCCCTGCTGCAATACTCTGTAATACTCGGCAATACCTCAGCTGGGCATACTCTGCAATACTCGGGCAATACTCTGGCAATACTCTGGGCATACTCTGGGCATTACTCTGGGCATTATTCTGGGCATTATTCTGGGCATACTCTGGCAATACTCTGGGCATACTCTGGCAATACTCTGGGCATACTCTGGCAATACTCTGGGCATACTCTGGCAATACTCTGGCAATACTCTGGGCATACTCTGCATTACTCTGGGCATACTCTGGCAATACTCTGGGCATACTCTGGAATACTCTGGGCATACTCTGGCAATACTCTGGCAATACTCTGCAATACTCTGGGCAATACTCTGGGCAATACTCTGGGCATACTCCGCAATACTCTGGGCATACTCCGCAATACTCTGGGCATAGTCTGCAATACTCTGGGCATACTCTGCAATACTCTGGGCATACTCTGGGCATACTCTGCAATACTCTGAGCATACTCTGGCAATACTCTGGCAATACTCTGGGCATACTCTGGCAATACTCTGGGCATACTCCGCAATACTCTGGGCATACTCCGCAATACTCTGGGCATACAGCGCCCCTGTCCCCGTGAGCTTGCATGCAGAAGCGAACGCATACGCAAGTCCCGCCCACATATAAAAACGGTGTTCAAACCACACATGTGAGGTATCTTTATATCATGTTTTGGGGTTTTATGTAATTTTCTAGCAAATAAATGATGATTTTTACATGTAGGAGAGAAATGTCAGAATTGGCCTGGGTGCTCCCTGCATGTTGGGCCTCTGTATGTGGCCTCACTGTGTAAAAGTCTCACACATGGGGTATCGCCATACTCGGGAGGAATAGCAGAATGTGTTTTGGGGTGTAATTTGTGGTATGCATATGCTGTGTGTGAGAAATAACCTAATAATATGAAAATTTGATGGAAAAAAAAAATCTTGATTTTGCAAAGAATTGTGGGAAAAAATGACAACTTCAAAAAACTCACAATGCCTCTTTCTAAATACCTTGGAATGTCTTCTTTCCAAAAAGGGGTAATTTGGGGGGGTATTTGTACTTTTCTGGCATGTTGGGGTCTCAAGAAATGAGAGAGGCTGTCAGTACATTAGGTGTGATGAAATTCATCAATTTTCAGTAATTGGTACCATAGTTTGTAGACCCCATAACTTTCACCCAGACTAAATAATATCCAACATTTTTTTATTTTTTTTACCAAAGATATGTAGCAGTATACATTTTAGGCCAAATTTATGAAGAAAAATTACTTTTTTGCAAAATTTTATAATAGAAATGAAGAAAAATTATTATTTTTTGCAAAATTTTCGTTCTTTTTTCATTTATAGCAAAAAAAAAAAAAAAAAAAACGCAGAGGTGATCAAATACCACCAAAAGAAAGCTCTATTTGTGGGAAAAAAGGACAAAAATTTCATTTGGTTACAGTGTTGTATGACCGAGTTATTGTCATTCAAACTGTGAGAGCACCGAAAGCTGAAAATTGGTCTGGTTATTAAGGGGGTTTAAGTGCCCAGTGGTCAAGTGGTTAAGGGTGGAACTCCGCTTTAAGCCTGTTAATGCAACCTCCTGCAGTTTGCATGTCCCTTTACCCCAGAAAAGGTGATCCTTCCCAATGTGTAAAACTATTACTTATGGTGGAGAATGCAGGCAACAATCTAATGAGACTGTAAAATAGTGGGTGTAATACAGGCATTGATTCAAGCTACAGCTTTGCACCAAGACACAAATTATTATATTACATAATTATTATAATGAAACTGTTGTCTGACCAGGTTTGTGCATTTACAGAGGTCCAGCAACTGGATTGAGGTGTCCTGAATAAAATAGTCCAGTACTTAGTGAAGATAAATGAGGACTCCATTGTGCTAGTACCTATTATACACAAGACAGTGTGTGCGAATGATTTCCCACCAAAAAATACAGCAGAAGATGATGTGGAAGCCTTGTTAAGGCATCCTCTTGAAGTCTGAGTGTCCCTTTAAACCAGGAAAGTTGATCCAAAAGTGTAAAATTATCACCATATATATGTATATACATTAGCTATCCACGTGTTGCAATCCCACCATCAGGTTTTGCTCCTGTGCCCTCCCAATAACACCAATCTCTGATGCACTGCAACTCATGTTTAGGTCTTTATGCGATATTCTCATGGCCATTGGAAAAATCACAGCAGGTAAAGCAGGGCTTTTGAAAACTGCCTTCTTTCTGCCTCCCTTACATGAACCTTATTGTATACAGGAAAACGTTACCATGACTGGAGCTTTCCAGTATTTCTGTCCTGATTGGCATTCACACATTATTAGGTTGTTTATAGGAAATAGATATTATTTCTTTAAATGGTTTAAGGGAGTATGAGCCAGGCTTGACAGTTCTGAGCAACCCCAATTGTTCACATTTTCAGCGGGAAAGGAAAAGATAATTTTGCAAACCCCAACACATCTAAAATTGTGAAACACAAATGTGCATATCTTACAACATCTGGAGTAAATACAGCTATTTTTTAAGTTGTCAATTAATATTGTACTGCATTCATTTTTCTTTCTACGTTTAAAACAAACCCCTACTGACTTCTGCAATTGCAGATTATGTTGAGAATTTCATCCTAAAAATTCATCAGTCAGTGAAATGCTAACTAATTCTTCCAGTGGCAGAAGGGATTTGACAGCCAGTCTTCTACTGTATACAATATCAGGTTTTGTAAACTGTTTGCAAACTGATTCTAGGCTCTTTTCTGTGATGTTTGGGGATGAATAAAGCTGGCCATAGACTGATTTAAATTTGCCTGGTTCAGAAGGACCCAGTCGAATATTGATCCGTCCATGGGCAGGGTGGTTTTACTGAAGTTGATCTATCAATCATATTCAGTACTACCAGCCTGTCAGGTTTATTTCACTTGATTACTACTGGCATCTTCAGCCACTCCAGCAGTGATCATTGTATTCTGATGACTAGGAAACATCTCGCTGTCAGAATACAATAGCGCAGGGGGAGGGATTCTGACTGTGTTGATGAAATCAACTGAAGGAAAGAAAATTTCATAATGTATGGCCTGCATTACACCACAGTTACTACACATAACAATAGGTTTAAAAAAAAAATCTGGAGCCTGGCTATGGTTAATAATAAGTACAATTTACTATAAAAGAAATTTGAATTTAAAAAAAATACTTTGTATAATTCTTGAAAGGCTAAATGGCTGGCTATTTCAGGATTTAGTCATTTCTCTGTCCTTGACCCAGAACAAGCATTCAGCAAATTAATTACTTAGTTAAAAGCCATTTGATAAACACAGCAGCCAGAGAGCTAACATTTTCAGAAATTGGGCAACAGTGACAGCCTATATGTTTATATTCTTTAACAAATTGTTACTTTAAATTAAAAATATTACTGTAGAAATTAGTGATTAAGTCAAATATGAAAGGAGAGCTTGCTTGAGGAATAGCATGGTTTGGGGAAACCATGACTACTAGCATAAGGGCTCTTTCACACGAAGCGTCTGTTCAGATCCGCCTGCCAGTTTTTTTTGCGGACCTGAACGGACGCTCCGTGCTCCTCTATGGAGCCGCGGATGTCAGCGGAGACATGTCCGCTGACATCCGACCCGCTCCGATCCGCCAAAGTATGACGGAGGAAAAACCTACTTTTCCTTCCGTGTGGCGGATCGGATGAACACGGACAGACGGTCCGTGTTCATCCGATCCCCCCATAGGGGAGAGCGGAGAAAAGACAGGGCGGTCCCTGCACAGTGTGCGGGGACCGCCCAGTCATCCGGCAGCTCAGCGGAGATCAATGGAGCGATCCCCGCTGAGCAAACGGAGGTGCACGGGGCGGATCATTACTGATCCGCCCCGTGTGAAAGAGCCCTTAATATAGAAATAAAAGATTGAGTTTTATGAAGTAGTGTGACATCCATACTGATATGACAATTGTTAAACTAGTGATGCACAAAGAGAATAAATGGGTGTGCTGGGCAGTGGGGGTAGCATTTCACTCATTTGCCTGTCATTAGCATAGAGATGGTATTGGAAGCCATGCAAGCTTATCAACTGAGGTGGGGGATAGAGAATAGAAGAAGCTTGAGAACAGAGCCTTGCGGGCAGCTATGAAAGGAGTAAAACAGGGGAAGAGGAGGTAGAATAGGAGATAAAGTTGTAGGTGACACTAAAAAAGTGCCTAAATAGGTAGGACAATCAGGAAAGAGACAATCTTGGAGGCCAATTCAGTAAAGTTTTTTGAGGAGGAGCAGGCTGTCAGCTTTTTCAAAGCTGTGAGCAAAAGTCAGATTGTAGGTATCAAGAAGGTTATTAGATGTGAAGTAGCAGCTCAGAAGGCTTTAGCCATTCTAGAAGTTTGGAGATAAACAGAAGCATGCCAGTGAGAGAGATATTGGACATTTGAGTAAGAGGGAGTACTGGGGTCCAGGGGACAGGTGGTGAAAAGTTTATCAATCCTCTGTAGTGACAGGGTCAAAAGAGTAGTTTTGCAATGTTTCTCAACTCCAGCCCTCAAATATCCACAACAGGTCATGTTTTCAGGTTCAGGTGTAGCAGAATACATATTGGCCTAAATTGATGAAGAAATTCGATTTTTTTATTGGGAATGTTTTTTATAGCAAAAAGTTAAAATATTTATAGTTCTTTTTTTTTTATTGTCTGCTTTTTTGTTTATAGTGCAGAAAAAAAAAAACGCAGCGGTGATCCAATTCCACCAAAAGAAAGCTCTATTTGTGGGCATAAAAACAGATACATTTTTTTTGTGTAAAGTGTCACATGACTGCGAAATTGTCAGTTAAACTAACGCAGTGCCATATCGCAAAAAATGGCCTGGTAATGACGGTGGGTAATCCTTCCTGAGCTGAAGTGGTTAAACTGGTTTTAAGCCCAAAAATATAATGAATCACAGTTCACCTAAGTTCTTAACTTTTTTACTGGCAAAGTAGGAGTTTGCCACCCGCTGGATTGAATGACAAAAAAAAACTATTATGCCCTGTACACACGATTGGATTCGCTCAAGCTTGGCTTGCATACACAAGGTCACACAAAAGTTCTCTAAACTTTCAACCGTCACGATGTACAACACTACGACGAGCGAAGAAAGTTCAATGCTTCCGAGCATGCGTTAAATTGTTTCCCGAGCATGTGTCGGAATTTTGCGCATCGAAATTGCTACAGACGATCGGATTTTCCGATAGGATTTTTTTCTGTCTGAAAATTTGTGAACCAGCTCTCAGTCTTTTGCTGGCGGAAATTTCCGACAGCAAAAGTCCGATGGAGTATACACACAGTCGGAATTTCTGTTTAAAAGCTCACATCAGACTTTTGCTGTCGGAATTTCCGATCGTGTTCCAGGCTTAAGACAGATAAAGAAAAAAAACTAAAAAATTAAAATGAATGCAGTCACTACGTTTGGGTATTGGTACCCGGCAGTATATTACATTTTTGTTTTGGGATTTAATATCACTTAAACCACTTGCCGACCGCCACACGCCTATTTACGACGTCAGAATGGCACGGCCAGGCAGATTGGCATACAGATATGCCCATTTAAATCGAGTTATTTAAAGCGAGTGCGGCCGTGGGTCCCGGGAACTCAATGTTCCTGGGAGTCCCGTGATTGCGGTAGGCAAGAGCAAAACAGGGGAATGCCTTTGTAAACAAGGTATTCCCCTATTCTGCCTAGTGACACTGTCACTAATGACCGTTCCACCATGATCGGGAACGGTCATCAGTGACATGTCACATGTAGCCACGCCCCTTAACAGTAAAAATCACTTCCTGGCCACTTGCTTACTGGGCACATAAACCCCTTCGTGCCCAGGCGAAATTTCAGCTTCCGACACTGCGTCGATTTAACTGACATTTTCGCGGTTGTGCGACGTGGCTCTTAAACAAAATTGACGTCCTTTTTTCCCCACAAATAGAGATTTCTTTTGGTGGTATTTGATCACCTCTGCGTTTTTTTTGCGCTATAAACAAAAAAAGAGCAACAATTTAAAAAAATATATATATTTTTTACTTGTTGCTATAATAAATATCCCAATTTTTTATTTTTTATTTTTTATTTTTTTTCTCAGTTAAGGCCGATACATATTCTTCTACGTATTTTTGTAAAAAATAAAAAATAAAAATCGCAATAAGCGACTGGTTTGCGCAAAAGTTATAGCGCCTACAAAATAGGGGACAGAATTATGATTTTTTATTTTTACTATTTTTTTTTACTAGTAATGGCGGCGATCTGCGATTTTTTTTGGGACTGCGACATTACGGCGGACACATCGGACACTTTTGACACATTTTTGGGACCATTCACATTTATACAGCGACCAGTGCTATAAATATGCACTAATTACTGTATAAATGTGACTGGCATTAAATGTACTCCCTGGGTGTGTTCTAACTGTGTGGGGGGAGGGGACTTACTGGGAGAGGTGACCGATGCTGTGTCCCTATGTTCAAAGGACACAGATCGGTTTCCTCTCTCCCTGACGGGACGTAGAGCTCTGTGTTTACACACAGAGCTCCACGTCACTGCTGTGTCACCGCCGATCGCGTGTACCCGGCGGACACCGCGGCCGCCAGGCACACGCATCGGCTCCTCAGTGATGCGCCGTGCACTTTTTTCCCCGCTGCGCGCCACCCAGTGGCACGCGCGGGGAATTACAATTAGATGCCGTCCAAAGACGTCAACCCGGCACTTGAGAGCCGTGCTGTGGACGTCTTTTGTCCATAGCGTGGATCTCAAGTGGCTAGGGAACACGTAACCCCTGCAGTACCCCCTAGTGGTTAACCCCTTCACTGCCAGTGTCAGTTTTACAGTAATCAGTGCATTTTTATAGCACTGATCGCTGTAAAAATGACAATGGTCCCAAAATGGTGTCAAAAGTGTCCGATGTGTCCGCCATTATGTCGCAGTCACAATAAAAATCGCTGACCGCCGCCATAACTAGTAAAAAAACTAGTAAAAACTAGTAAAAAAAGAAAGCTCTATTTGTGTGGAAAAAAAGGATGTCAATTTTGTTTGGGAGCCACGTCGCACGGCCGCGCAATTGTCAGTTAACCACTTAAGACCCGGACCTTTATGCAGGTAAGGACCTGGCCAATTTTTGCGATTCGGCACTGCGTCACTTTAACTGACATTTGTTGTGCGATGTGGCTCCCAAACAAAATTGGCGTCCTTTTTTTCCCACAAATCAAGCTTTCTATTGGTGGTATTTGATCATCTCTGCGGTTTTTATTTTTTGCGCTATAAACGTATAAACATAGAGCAACAATTTGAAAAAAAAATCAATATTTTTTACTTTTTGCTATAATAAATATCCCCAAAAAAGATATAAAAAAAACTTTTTTTTCCTCAGTTTAGGCCGATACGTATTCTTCTACCTATTTTTGGTAAAAAAATCGCAATAAGCGCTTATTGATTGGTTTGCGCAAAATGTATAGTTTTTACAAAATAGGAGATAGTTTTATTGCATTTTTATACATTTTTTTTTACTACTAATGGCGGAGATCAGCACATTTTTCGTGACTGTGACATTATGGCGGACACATCAGACAATTTTGACACATTTTTGGGACCATTGTCATTTTCACAGCAAAGAATGCTATAAAAATGCATTGCTTACTGTGAAAATGACAATTTCCTTAAGGATTTTGTGTGACCTCATATATTTTTCTAACTGTAGGGGGCGGGGCTTGACGTGTGATGTCATAGATTGTGTTTCCCTATATTAGGGAACACACGATCAATGAAGCTGCCACAATAAAGAACGGGGAAGCTGTGTTTACACACAGCTCTCCCCGTTCTTCAGCTCCGGGGACCGATCGCGAGACGACAGCGGCGATTGGGTCCGCGGGTCCCGCGGCCACGGTCACGGAGCTTCGGACAGGGTCGCGGGCGCGCGCTCGTGACCCACGGCTGGGCACTTAAAGAGGACGTACAGGTATGTGCTTGTGCCCAGCCGTGCCATTCTTCCGACGTATATCAGCAGGAAGCGGTCCTCAAGTGGTTAAAGAGACGCAGTGCCGAATCGCAAAAAGTGGCCAGGTCTTTAACCACCAAAATGGTCTGAAGCTTAAGCGGTTAAGAAAGCCAGGAAAAAAAGTATCAGTTTGTAGTGTAGCATTTTATGCTGATTCTTTGGATAGTTGTAGTGTTGTAAATGTACAATGTATAAAATAGGCTTTACAATAAGCGGTAGTATCTTTTTAGTGCATATAAAAACTACATTAAAAGAGCAACCTATGCTATGCCAATGTAACTTTCACATGTAAGCAATTTATTTCACCCGTTATATGTAATTAGTTTCTTGCTTCAGCACTTTTTGTGAACACATGGGGCATGTAAAATGATAAAATTATCTTTATTTTTGCTGATCTCTACATTCTTGCTGAATCAGCTAGCCACCTTGGAACAATGATCTTCTAATTTAGATGTCACAGGCTACAGATTTCTCCCAAGATATTTTGCTTCAGCTGAACACCAGTATTGCTTTTAGTGTCTAATGTAAGGGGAAAAAAGTATCTTTCTCCTATTAAATGTGAAAGATTCTGAAGTATCTTACATTAAAGGGTGATATAAGGTCTAGTATAGATCATCTATCATAGTCAACATAGTCACGTCAACTCAAGACTCTCTATCACTCTATACACTAGTTCTGGTGACACTGGTGACAACCAGGAATTCCCTCACTTTCGAAAAACAGCAAAAAGCTACAAAAAAAAAAGAGATACACACAGTCCATGAACAGCCAGTTAACGCGTTATATGCGCCAGTGCTTATTCATTCCGTAAGTGTGAAAAAAGTTTACTGGCTATCCATAAACTGTGTCTTTTTTTATTTTTGCTGTTTGCATTTTAATGATATGACTTAATAAAGAGGCTGTTTTATTCTTGGAGTGCCACCGCTTCCACTTACCTACTTTCATCAGTTTTGGCTGCGAACCAGGCAGGCACTCAATCATTCACATCACCTGTGGCTCTCCTTGCTGCCTTGGAGCGGTGTGTACCTTGTGTGTTTTTCACCAGAAATAGTGTCCTCATGGCAATATATCCCACCTATTCCTGTTTTAGGGACAACTCAAAATTTGTGATTGATGTTTTTTATTTTCCCTTTCCATATGAATGATAAACAGGGCAAAAAGAGAGGGTGAATTTCCCTAACAGGGGCAGAGACAGCAACAAAAACTTGACAGATGTTCTAATTCTTATTTACTCTATTCAAAACGAAATAGAAATTAAATAAAAAAATTAAGTTTTGCCTTTAGTTATGCTTTTGGGCCAGTAGATAGACATGATGATCATAGTAAATAAGTATTTCTTTCTCGTACATCACGGGACACAAAGCAGCCATATACATTACTGCCTGGGTTATGGACCACCTAAACAGGAAGTGACCTCCTTTATAACCCCTCACATACAAGAAGTACTCCAGTTTTTTCGCCAGTGTCTAAAATGATGGATGGTCACTTTTGAGCGTTTACAGAACGGATCCATTTCAAAAAGCTACTATGTTAAGATTAATGGTACCCGAGCCTCGTAAAGAAGATTAAAGCATCAACTACGAGGTTTTGCCTGTAAAGTGACCTTCGGACACTGGACCCTGTGTAGTAGAATCCTGGGCACCACAGCGCTAAGGCATTCCTGCAGGGTGCTGTACAGGTACAAGGGAGTGTACCCTTATACTAAAAGGGTATCCAGTCCTTGAAGGTCCATGGTGACAGAACCCACCATGATGGATGAAGGCTGGACCTCTGTCTTAGGCTATTGTCCTGAAGTGGGAGTGGTAAGTGGCCCTGTGAAAAATCAGGGTCCAATTATTATATATTCCCCTGCAACATGGCTGACATGTTTTAGAAAAAAAAAGTTTTCCTTGCTGTGTAATTTTTTTGCCCACTAGAGGGCATAGGAGTGCTTCTTTGTGTGTTCTCCTCCATGTGGTGCTGTATGGCCAATGGAAGCTTTTTTTTAAACCCATGGAATGTGTGTTTGTTGCTGGCTGATGGAAGGACACATAGCAGCCTATCCTGGTGTGACACATGAGTCCTATGTGTGATGGCAGGTGCAGCCTAGTCATGTTGCATTGACTGGAAGAACAGGTAATTTGTATAGGATTCTTCCAAGGGGGAATTGTGGTACTGAGGAACTTGTGTATTGTGTCACAAAGCCAGGTACCATTGCTTCAACAAGGTATGTCTTCCAAGAAGTGTTCTGGGTGGAGATCTGCAGCAAGGTGCACATGTGTTTCATCAATAGCCCCTGTAGAGGCTAAACGGAACTCTGCTGCGATAGCCTCACCTGAAAAACTGGATGACACCAGGCAATCTGAGCCACTGCATCTTTCCGATATTGTGGCTAATACCGGTGCTTCTTCCTATCATCAGCTTAGGATGGTTTAGAAAGCAAGATTGCTGGGATGATCGCTTCAGTCACACAGGGTGGTAGAAAGCGCAACAGATCCCCTTGCACTATTCCGCCAATATTGGAGCAAGACTGGTTTGGTGAGGTAGAAGAGGTAATGGCCGATCAGGCAGCTGATATCCAAACAGAGGAATCTCCCTCAAGTGATTCAGAGCCTGATGATGTTCAGATTATATCAACCTCTCAATCACAAAAGCTCCTCATCCATTCTCTTATACAGAGTGTCCATGCAGCTTTTAAGTTACCTCCAGTAGAGGTCCCTGAAACACCTTGTTCTTCCCTTGGTTCTTTGAAACCACAGCAGGGTACGCAGGTGTTTCCTTTTTACCCACTCTTGAAGTTTGTGCCTCCAAAAAGATTTTCCTTGTTATAACCTATGGAGGAAAGCTTTAATAAGAAGTGGAGTTTCCTCCTTAAGAAAGACCTTAATTTGTGGTGGATAATGCACAGGTCTTTAAGGATCCTGCCGATAAGAACCTGGAAGCCTTGTTAAAGGCATCCTTAGCCCTGGCAGGCCCCGCTATTCTGCCCACAGTGGCGGCAATTGGGGTCTGTCAAAGCCTTGAAGGATCAGGTTAGATTGTCCAATAGAGCGGAGCATTATGCTCAGGGTGGAGCAGATCTATTGTACCTCAGACTTTGCTTGGATGCCCTCATTTCCCATATGGAACTTTTGTCTGTGCACTAGGGATGAGCCGAACACCCCCGCGTTTGGTTCGCACCAGAACCTTTGAACGGACCGAACTTTTGCGCAAACATTTAGAACCCCTTTGACGTCAATGGGACTCGAACGTTCAAATTCAAAAGTGCTCATTTTAAAGCCCAATATGCAAGTTATTGTCGGAAAAAGTCTTTGAGAACCCGGGTCTTGCCCCAGGGAACATGTATCAATGGAAAAAAGTTTTAAAAACGGTCGTTTTTTCTGGAGCAGTGATTTTAATGATTTAAGCATCATGATGCTTAAATAAAACAAGAAAAAAATATAAAAAATTCCTTTAAATATTGTACCTGCTGGGTGTCTATAGTATGCCTGTGTAGCTTTATGGTGCACACTGCAGAGGACACAGGCAATACACCACATGAGAATACTGCAGCTAGCACAATCAACTACCTGCCAGTAAATTAGGAAGAACTGATCTAGCTAAACTATACAGTGTATAAATATATGTACAACACCTGGGATGTATATATATCCTCTACACACTGTAAATTAAACTGACTAGCCTGCCTGCTCTATCTAGCTAGAAAAAAAAGACACTCTCTCTCTCTCTGTGACTGATATCTAACCAGCGCCGCAACACACTACACAAGGCCGCCCTGCAGGCGGCCTTTTATAGTGTGGGGTGTGTACTAAAGCCCTGAGCCATAATTGGCCAAAGCCACCTTGGCTTTGGCCAATTACGGCTCTCTGTACTGACGGTGATGTGATTGGCCAAGCATGCAGGTCATAGTGCATGCTTGGCCAATCATCAGCGCGCAATGCTGCAGTGAATTATGGGCCGTGGCGCGTCACTCGAATTTGGCACGAACGACCCGTTTTGTTTGTATTTCGATGAACGATTGAACATACGATGTTCGAGTGGAACATACGTTCGACTCGAACACAAAGCGCATCCCTACTGTCAGGGCCATCTTTACCATAGGGCAAACAGGGGCAGCTGCCCAGGGCCCTGTCACTGTTGGGGGCCCAAAGCAGAGCCGCCCGTTAAGCCCCTGTGCTGCCCACAAATCAGCGCTGAAAATCATCAGTGGCACGCAGTACTGCTCCCCTTCCCAGTGTTTTAAAATGTACAGCACCCCTGGCTTCCCTTTAGACATGCACTTCTCCCTTCCTGCCACTGGGTGCTGCTTGTATATGAAAGTGAATTAGAATGTGATTTTATAGCATCCCCAGTTTGCTCTTCCCGAGGCTGACTTCTTCTTCATGTCCTGCTCCTCAAGGTATGTCACTGTTTGCTATATTGTAAATATAATTTTTTCTGTAGAGTGTGCCCAAAGTCTTTATAATATTTGATGATTCACTGCAGGCCTGGTCAGTGTTTTAAAAAGTTCCTGTATTTTACACATGGCATGGCATGGGGTCACAGCACTGTCTGTCCATTCTGCTTTAGCACCATGGGACCCCATGCCATGCCATGTGTAAAATACAGGAACTCTTTAAATCACAGACCAGACCTGCAGTCCAGGCTGAGTAAGGTCTCCGAGCACATGGCATTACTGTCTGTATTTAACTGCTTGATGGGCTTATTTTGGGCCTGGCTGGTTCACATGTATGTGTTTTGGTGGCCCACATTTGCACAGGCACAGCAGCCCATTCATTTGAATAGGCCGCCATGCCTCAGTTTCCTGCAAAGAAAAGCGCATGCCTCATGTAAAAGGCTGCGCACACGGCACACCTATGCCCATCAAGCAATGAAATACAGCACTGTCTGTCCATTCTGCTGTCTGCTGTGACTTATCTGCAGTTCCTGCACTGTCAAACTTGCTGCATTTTTAGGCGTTTAGGTCACGCTTTTAAAAACACATTGGGCCAGATTCTCAGATATTTGCCTTGGCGTATCGTAAGCCTTTTACACTACGCAAACTACGGAGCAAGTGCATGGAGAATTAGGGACTTGCTCCGTAGTTTGCGTTGGCGTAGCGAAAATGGCCCAGTGTAAGGCTGCGTAATTCAAAGGGGGCGGCTTGTATTTAAATTAAGCGCGCCCAGTGCGCATGCTCCAGCTCACGTCGGAAAGCGTTGTTGAAACTGACGTCAAAACGACGTGATCGTCACTACGCAATGCCCTATTCGCGAACGAGTTAGTTAAACGACGTAAGCGACGGAAAAAGCCGACGCTGACCCGACGCCATACTTAACATGGCATCCGACGGCACCCGACGGCATTCAAAGGTACTGCGTAAGGTTACCCCTCATATTAGCACGGGTAACCTTACGCATTCGTAAACGACGTACGCGACGACGGGGCGGCGTAAAAGCGATCGGGAATCGGCGTAGTAGTCTCATTTGCATAGGCAAATGAGAAAACAACGTAAAGGCCACCTAGTGGCCGGAGTTGTCATTACAACTACGATCCGCAAGTGTAATGGTATTACACTTGTCGGATCTTCAGGCGTATCTATACCAAAGTGATTCAAGGAATCACTCGCATAGATACCCGGCCAAAAAAACGGCGATACGACGGGGTATCTGAGATACTCCGTCGTAGTGCCTCTGAGAATCTGGCCCAGTGCGTTTGTGTGTGCAAGAACTGCAGGTAAGTAGCATGGTGCAAATGCAGAATGGATTTCAAAACAACTGTATTTTTAAAATGCTGAATGCACCTTTTTTCTGCAGGAAACAAAGGCATTGCAGTCCATTCAAATCAATGGGCTGCTGTGCCTGCACAAATGAGGGCCGTCAAAACACATACATGTGAACCAGCCAGGCCCAAAATAATCTGGAGGGGGCCCAAAAAAAATGTTTGCCCAGGGCCCAAACCATATTAAAGACGGCCCTGCCTACTGTGTACATGTACAGAATTTTTCAGCTAAAAAGCTGGTCAGCAGAGCTCCCTTTTAAGAGGAGGCTAGCTGGTTTTCCTTTTCATGGAGAACATTTGTTTGGGGATGATCTTGATAAGTACATCCAGAAGATATCTGGTGGAAAGAGTTCCCTTCTTCCTGTGAAAAAGATAGCTTCACGGCCCTCCTATAAGGTGCCATGTGCTACTTCCTCAGGTTTTTCGGGCCCTAGGCAGTTCCGACGGCACCAGGGATCTGCCACCAATCTTGCCTGGACTGTGTCTATAACACGGCCTAAGTTTTCCAGAATTTGAACCTGATTTAAGGCCGATTTCTCAGAATTTAAGATCCATCCAAGATGAAAAAAAATGCCAAGTTTGGAATTCTTCTTTATTGACAATGTGAAGCCATCTATCAGAAAATTGAAGTTGTACTGGAAATAAAACTTTAAATATGATAATGATCCAAAGCAAGTCCCCCAAGGAATTGCTCAAAAAGCAAATGAAGGGTTATTAACTGGCCTAGTCATGATTGAATTCCTTTAAAATACTGTGGTCATTTAATGCAAGAAAACCAACAAACATCTTGCAACTTAAAGTGACATTAAAGTTTTGGATTTTTTTTAAATAACAAACAGGTAATACGTACCTGCTCTGTGCAATGGTTTTGCACAGAGCAGCACTGATCCTCTCCCTTCTCGGGACCCTCGCAACCCGCTTGCTATTGGGGGAACTGGTGCATGCTTGCTCCCAAGCCCAGCTCTATGCATCTTTTGGACACATAGAGCCACAGCTCACTTCTCATTGGCTCACTGGGTGTGATTGACATCAGTAGGAGCCAATGGCACCCACTGCTGTCTCAGACAATGAAGAGAGGGAGTCCCGGGACAGCCAAGTCTCTTATGCACATAGCTGGATTGAGAATGGGGTCATGTGAGTATTAGTGGGCTGTGGGGGAGCAGCACACAGAAGGTTGTTTACCTTCATGCATAGATCACAAATGGTAAAAAACCTTCACAACCACTTTAAGAAATTAAGAGAAGTGGTCAAAAATGTCAGTGACTGGTGGTCACTGCAAAAAGTAATTTCTGCTAAAGAAGGCAGCATCAGTGTCTTAAGAAAGTGTATATTTACTTTTTCCATGTTACACTATAACATCTATTGATATTTTTGTTAAAGAAATTATGAAAAATGCATGCTTTCCTTGATTTTTTTTGTGTATCTTTAGGTGTGGTTTTAATAATGATTCCATGTAAGCCTGTTCAACTATTTTAAAAAGTAAAAAATTTCCATGGGGGGCATTCACTTTTTCACATGATTATACTTAAGGCTATGCTCTATCTGTCAAGGTAATGAATTGTATAGGCAACATGATTAGCAATTTGTTGCATCGATATTGTCGGTGTGCAGCCCTTTCTTCTTTTCCCATTATCCCGGAGGTGAGCCGTGGCTTGCACCCAGGATATTTGGATCCATTTGAGTGTGATCACCTGGAAGGGTGTTGCCTTCTTTGATTTTTGTTAGTTTGATAGACACATATAAGTATTTTTGTTAATTTTTTCTGTGGCGCCGTCAGTGGGGTTACCGTATTTGCCAGCGACTGGGCCTATAAGACAACCCCTAATTTTCCAGCTAAAAGGTTGGTTTTGGGATATACTCACCTTATAAGATGACCCCTTCCGACTAGTCTGTCTAGAAGCCGGAACAACCGCTGACAGGAACAACCACTGACATGAACAGGCTTTATTCAGTTTTTTTAAAATCTCACTGTGCCCATTGCATGCCTTACCTCACTGTGCCATTGCATGCCTCACCTCACTGTGCCCATTGCATGCCTCACTTTGACAATCTCCATACCTTATCCCTGACATGCATAGTCAGACTGCGGGCATCCATTGTTTAAAAGCCGCACCTCCTCCTCGTCTTGTTCCGTGATAGGCGGAACGCTCAGTTTCCCAGCAGATCTTGTGTTCAGTGTTCCGCCTATCACAGACGTCCTCTCATCCAAGGCCGAGGACAAGAGGACATCCATGATAGGCAAAACACTGAACACAGGCCCTGGCTATCACGGAACAGGACGAGGAGGAGGCGCGGCTTTTGAACAATGGATGCCGCAGTCTGACTCTGCATACATTATGTAATACTGACGTATAAGATGACCCCTAATTTTTGAGGCATATTTTTAAGTATAAAAGGTCGTCTTATGCGCCGGAAAATACAGTAATTTATTTTGGAACACTTAATCACTAGTGATATCTGTGTTTGATCTGAGACATGAGGGACAGACAAGGAAAAACTACACTTTATCCAAGACCTTTTTATGAAGGTCAACCTCTTGCAAGTGACAGTCTGACAGGGGAAATAGTTTGCCAGCTCTTCTAAGCAGTGGAGCATTTGACCAGGAAAGCCTACATTTTCCCTTAAATACAGCTTAATTAGCTTGACTATGGATCTGGAATTCTAGATTCAGTCAAGACAGGGCTCAATTTTTCCACCCAAAATGCAGCTTTTGGAAAAAAGATTGTCAGCTAATTTAACAAAATAAATGAAAAATTACTATACAGAGACTTATTTTTGTTAGTCTAGAAAAATCCTGGACTGTGGAAATAGTCAGCCCCTGTGTAGAAAACAGCAACATATTGGGCCAGATTCTCAAAGAAGTTACGCTGGCGTATATAGAGATGCGCGACGTAAATGCAAATATGCACTGCCGTATCTATGCGCCGCAGCCACAGAACCAGATACGCCAGAAAAAAGGCATTTCCTGCCCGTACTAGCTATTCTGCAATTGCGCAGCGCAAACGCATATTTACACGGGCAACATCGTGTGCTCCCATTGATTTTGTATTCAAATATGCAAATGAGGGAGATGCGCTGATTCCCGAAACTATGCGCGATCGGTGAAGGCTACGCGCGGTGCGCGTAAGACGAATGCTTGCCTAAAGTTACCCCTCATAAAGCAGGGGTAGCTTTGCACCAGACGTGTGCATGTCAGCTGGAGAGCAACTACAGCAGCACCATTCCTGACGAGCTGAGCAATCACACTTAGGACAACACATTCGTATGCCAACATGCCAGGGGCAGGCCTGGTCTTAGCACTACTAGTGTGTGCAGAGGAAGAGGCGCGTAGAAGGAGGAGGAGGGCACAGCAGAGGATATACTGAACGCGCATTAGCCTCTTTGGCATGGGTGATTTGGAGGTGTATCGCCTCTTCAGATTCAGCCCTGCTGCCATTCTGGAAATAACCACAACCCTGCAGGATGACATCACCAGCAGGACACACCGCTCACATGCACTGCAGCCACTGGTCAAGGTACTGGCAACGCTCCATTTCCTTGCCACTGGATCTTTTCAGCGTACAAGTGGAGTGGTGGCTGGGATGTCACAAACCAGCATGAGCAGATGTGTGCACCAGGTTGTCCACGCAATCCTCAGACGCATGGCCAACCAAATCATCAGACCCACCCATGAGCATCTGTGGCAGAAGGCAATGCGTGATTTGTGCCTAATTGACGGATTGCCACGCACCATCGGGGCCATTGATTGCACACATGTGGCACTACAGCCCCCCTGTGCCACAAAGCACATATACCGCAATCGCAAGCAATGGCATTCCATCAACGTACAGGTGATAGTCGATGCCAAATACCTCATATGGCATGTCCGTGCCAAACACCCCGGGTCCAGCCACGACAGCTACATATACCGTCAAAGCCCCATCCCAGCAGAATTTGAACAGAACGTGTATGGTGACAGCTGGCTGGTTGGTGAGTGACATGGGTGGCAGGCATGAATGCCCCCCCCATGATGCAAACATCACGAGGGGCACATACATGACTAACATCCTCCTGTATTTTCCCTTCTAGGTGACGCGGCATATGCACTTGGGCCCCATCTCATGACTCCTATCCGGAATCCCCAAACCAGAGGAGAGAGAAAATACAATGCGGCACACATACGTACCCGTGCAGTGGTGGAGCTCACATTTGGCCTCCTGAAGTCCCATTTCCGATGCCTGGATAAGTCCGAGGGGGCCCTGTTGTATTCCCCCAACTTTGTGTGTCATATCATTGTTGCATGTTGCATGCTGCACAACTACGCCGTGAAAAAGGGCCTGGAGATTGACATATGTGATGACCTGACCCCCCAACCACACAGCCCCCCCCCCCTGCCAGAGGAGACCCCGTCTGCTGATGGTACAGCAGTCAGGAGATGCCTCTTGGAACGAATCTTTGAACGTTAAACACACACATTAATCATGGCACATGGACAATGCATGCATACACACCACTGTGGTCCCTAGATCACACACAACCACATCCACATCACATTGGATTAGCCCAAGTCCAACATGTGAGCAGCAACGCCGCGTCAAGGCCCCAATGATGTTGCTGTCCATTCATACACCATTCACACGGTCGTGGGGAGAACTTATCCCCAAAAACCTAGGGTGACACCCCTTACTGGCAGGAGTGCCACCCCCCCACATTCACACACCATTCACACACCATTCACACTGTAGTCTGCACTAATGACCGTGTGCATATCAAAATCAAAGAGGCTCTTAACCAGAGCAATATATCAAAATCAAAGAGGCTCTTAACCAGAGCAATATATTAAAATCAAAGAGGCTCCTAACCAGAGCAAGAACAAAAATCGCAAAAAAGATCACTTGCCCCGGCGCGGGCTACGCCTGGTGCCCAAGCTCCTGGCCCTCAGTTGCCTGGGGAGAGCCTCAGTTGGGGGGGTGGGGCATCTGGTTGGGGAGCATCCCCAGATCCCTCCCTGGCTGCCTGTCGGCCCTCCAATGCCACCGCTATGTGCGTTAGCACAGCCTCCAGGGAAGCTGTGTGGGCCTCCAGGGAAGCTGTCTGGGCCTGTAGATCATTTCTTAGGCCCTTAACCTCCCCCACAAGTTCAGCCGTTGTTGCCTGCAGCTCCCCGAGGCTGGTGACTGTTGCTGCACTGTTTCCAGCCACATCCTGCAGCGCATCCGGTAATGGACCTGAGGAGGCCAGACTGTCAGCTAGGCGCCTCAACTCCCCCGCGACTACGCCCATATGCCGGCTTTGCTGGTCCTGCTGTCTGGCCAGGTTTTCTTTCAGGAAATCCGGCGCATCCCTGGTTTTTCCTGTCGCCTTCCTGGGGACAGGAGTGGCTGGGGCCCTTGCATAGGGGGAGAATCTTGAGGGGCTGGAGATGAGGGGGATGGAACAGGAGGAACTGGAGAGGTTGGGGGTGGATCCTGAGGGGCTGGAGAAGATGGGGGTTGTTGTTTGGGATGGTCCTGCCAAGATATGGGAGTCATCTAAATAAAGAACGACCTCCTGGTCCGTATGGACCTCCTCCTCCTCAACCACCTCCTGCGCTGAGGAATGTCCACTTCCCTCCACCAAGGCCTCTGGGCTTCCAAGGGGGTCACCCAGAGGAACAGGATGCTCAGGGGATGATCTAGGGTGGCCACTGCCAGCATCGGATGGCCTACCTCCCTCCTGCACATCTGTGGATGACACAAAACATTCACATGTTGGTGGACCCACACACTTGTCACATGTTCCCTCCCCCCCCCACACACATGCTACACAGTAGATAAAACACACTTACCTGTCCTCAAGGCCGGCTCACCGGTGTCGTAACCCCCAACTCCCTCCACCTGCTCCCTCTGGAGGCAGCGGGTGACCACTTTCTTCTCCTCAGTCACCCTGATGGGACAGGGTGGTCCCCCTCCCGTGCCCCTGGCATGCCGAGCGATCTCAGCCAGCTTGCCCTTCACAAGACGCCGCAGATCATTCATTTTTTTCTGAATGTCCTGGGGGGTCCTAACCTCATGGGAGAGGGTATTGACCTGTGCAGCGATTCGCATGAGGATCTCATCCCTCTTGGATTTGCTGGTGTTGCCACTATCCGCACCATGGAGCCGAGAATAGTACTTTTCCAGGGCAGCAACCACGATTGCCCTCTCATCTGGAGAAAAGTTTCTCTTCCGTCTCTCCTTCCTGGGAGCAGACATGATAAAGTAGAGCAAAAGAGCAGACACCCTCCACCAAACCAAGAAATCGTGTAACGTTGCGCACGACGGGCGCATGTGCTGAAGTTTTTATGCTCTGGGACGGCCCATCTCAGGGCGGATTACGCACGATGTTGTTTGTGCATGCGCAGAGGGGCCGGGCACGTGCGGCGCATGCTCCGTTCTTTCCGGAATTCATTTGCATGGGGTCACGCTTCATTTGAATGGATCACGCCCACCTCCCTCCTACCTTCTCTTGCGCAGGCTTATGCTGACACATTTACGTTGCGCTTGCGCAACGTCGGACGCACGTGGTTCGGGAATACGGGACTTGTCTCTCTAAGTTGCCTCGGCGTAGCGCATCTCAGATGCGCTACGCCTGCATAAATATGTGCAAATCTACGAGAATCTGGCCCATTCCCACCAATTTAAACTCAGTTTGTATGCAGACGACGCCCTCTTATTCCTGACAGACCCCCATACCTCTATCCCCAATCTTCTATCAGAACTTAACACTTTCCATAAACTCTCCGGCCTGTCAATAAGCACAAATAAATGTTCCATCCTACCCATCAACTGTTCCCCCGATCTTATCTCCCTCATGAAGCAAAACTTCAATTTTATTTAGTCCTCCACGACACTTAAATATCTTGGAGTTCACATCACAGTCACGCACAATCTGCTATACAAAGCCAATTATCTCCCCCTGTTCTCTCACATTAGTGCGTTGATTAAGGTATGGTCTACCTATCATATTTCTTATCTGGGCAGAATATGCGCTTTCAAAATGACCATCCTCCCCAAGATTTTATACTTTTTTAGAGCATTACCCATAAATGTCCCCAAAACCCGTCTTGAGAAATCAATCAATTTATCTGGAACGATAAGAAACCCAGAAGCAGCTACTCTCTCATGCATAGATCCCAACGTGATGGTGGACTTGGTCTACCAGACCTGTGGTCCTATTTTCTAGCTGCTAAACTAGCGCACTTGGCTCAATGGTTCTCTGCAGACCCAGACATCCCATGGCTCAGGTTCGAAACATCCTCGATATCTCCTCTGAATATTAGGGGCATTTTGTGGTCAAACATAATACCGTACCATGCTCTCTCCAAGAAAAACATTATAGTTGCCCAAATGCTACAAATTTGGAAAAAAATTAAACTTAAACACAATCTCTCCTCGTCCCCTCCCCTTGCTTCATTTCTCAGAGACCCCAGATTTCCCCCTGCTTTTCCAGACAAGACCCCTTTTGATGTTTGGGTCTCCAGGGATCTCACCACGTTAAATACCTTCACTTTCAACTCAAAATTTCTCACCTTCGCTTCCATACAACTTAAATTCAACCTTCCACCCTCCAGTATTCACCAGTACACACAAATCCGGGACTTCTTTTCACTATACTTCTCCACACAAATTTCTCCTTCTAGTACCATATTTGAACATATCTGCACAACCTGCCCCAGAGGCAAAGGTTTAATCTCTAGTTTCTATAATAACCTTATTACCTCTCTCCAACCGGAAAAATCGGCCCCAATGTTGCGCTGGGAATCGGAACTTAACTTCACATTCCCTCTTGACCAATGGGCCGATATGATTGAAAATCTCTGTAAGAACAACCGTGCTGCGGCCTTCAGAGAAACCCCCCTAAAAATATTCACCAGATGGTATATGACTCCTGCTAAAATTCACTCCTTCTATCCCAATACCTCCCCGAGCTGCTTCAGAGGTTGCCCGGAGGTGGGTAATTATTTCCACATTTTCTGGGACTGTAAACTCTTAGACCCTATTTGGCTTGCACTGGTAAACAGACTAGAAAGCACTCTCAACAAGAAAATCTCCCTCACCCCATCTATATGTTTACTTTATGCCACGGTACCCGAGGTTCCACCTCCATGTAATAGATTGATCCATTCTCTAATCAGTGCTATACAATGGATGATCGCCTGCAACTGGAAATCACAGAACCTACCATGGCCCCAAGTGATTTCCAGAATAGAATCTATCAGGCCGTGTACACACGGCAGAGAACCTCGACGGGCAGAACACATCGTTCCGCCCGTCGAGGTTCTCTGCCGGCCGTCGAAATCGGCGGCCCGCCCGTCGGGAATGGCAACCAGCCATTCATCCAGACGGGCCGTCGAGCAAATAGAGAACATGCTCTCTATTTCTGCTCGACGGCATTCCCGACGGGATGCTCGCCGAGAGCGTACATGCGGCCGAGGTCCTCGCTGGAATGCAGCTTCCAGCGAGGTTCTCGCTGGTTTCCAGCGAGAACCTCGGTCGTGTGTACGCCGCCTCAGACTCTCTGAAAGAATCTATCACACATTGTTTGATAATATGCATCTCTTTACTAGTAAATGGATTTTTTGGTCTTCAGTACCCTAATCATCCCCTGCATCCACTATCTTCCCAATATACTGAAAATCTCTGATTGCGTGTCCCCACTTATATTCTCAACCAATTGAGTGTCTCTCACCCATATATGCCACAGGTATAACTACTGCTTCCAAGTTAATGGTTACATATATCCTTACTCTCTCTATATGTATCCCTATTTTATCCATGTTCCCAACCCTCTCTTCTGTTTAGCCATTATGTTACAGTCTCTCTGTTATTTCTATCCCAATGTATTGTACTGAACTGTTTTATTACGTGTCTTCCAAATAAAACTTTTTTGAAAACGAGAATCTGGCCCATTGTTTTCTATAAAAAAAATGCTTTATATTAGGATTATATTGTGCGCTTTTGGGAATTGAAAAGCACAGTACCAAAAATAACTGTCCCCACACACACACATGCGTTCAGCTTTAAGTACATATAGTGCAGAAACTGTTTGTCAGCTTCTGAGACTAAAACAAAAATATACTTTTCCAAAATAGTAATATGATACCTAAAAAGTACAGTGTTTACTACATTGAGTTTTGTAAATGTCAGCTACTGTGAAATTAAAAGAAGGATATGTTGTCAGGCATCCATTGTTTTAGGAAATGCGGCATGTCAACATGTTTTGTAAAAATAGGCTTCTTTCTATTTTTTCAACAAAAAAAAGCAGTTTTAGCGTATGGAAAATGAAACTTTTTTAGCCAGAAGATAGATTGTAACAGCTCCAACAATGTTTGTGGATTTGAAAGGGCTTTCATCAATAATAATGAGTAGTTCAATCAGGCTGAATGAACACACTGCTTATAATCAGCGTCCCACCTCAGGATTAAGTGTCAGTTAAGCTCCGTACACACGATCTGATCCTTTGTCCGACCAAACTCACATCGGAATTCTGACGGAATTCAATCGGAGTAAAAGAGAATATGTTCCCTATGTAAACTCCGACGGAATTCCTCTAAAAAAAAGTCTGATGGGGCATACACACGATGGAAAAAGTCAAAATTCCGATCGTGTGTACGGGGCTTTAGAGACTTTGTATAAAACATATTGAGTAATTGTATGTGCTAACTTACAATTGTGCCAATTTTGCCTCCCCTTTTTTGCCTCCCCTTGAAGGAATGTGGTAACATGAATCACTCATTATCTGCAATCATGGAAGTGAACCAATTGTCTTTTCTGAGAGTTCTGACAAAAATAACTGTCCCCACACACACACATGCGTTCAGCTTTAAGTACATATAGTGCAGAAACTGTTTGTCAGCTTCTGAGACTAAAACAAAAATATACTTTTCCAAAATAGTAATATGATACCTAAAAAGTACAGTGTTTACTACATTGAGTTTTGTAAATGTCAGCTACTGTGAAATTAAAAGAAGGATATGTTGTCAGGCATCCATTGTTTTAGGAAATGCGGCATGTCAACATGTTTTGTAAAAATAGGCTTCTTTCTATTTTTTCAACAAAAAAAAGCAGTTTTAGCGTATGGAAAATGAAACTTTTTTAGCCAGAAGATAGATTGTAACAGCTCCAACAATGTTTGTGGATTTGAAAGGGCTTTCATCAATAATAATGAGTAGTTCAATCAGGCTGAATGAACACACTGCTTATAATCAGCGTCCCACCTCAGGATTAAGTGTCAGTTAAGCTCCGTACACACGATCTGATCCTTTGTCCGACCAAACTCACATCGGAATTCTGACGGAATTCAATCGGAGTAAAAGAGAATATGTTCCCTATGTAAACTCCGACGGAATTCCTCTAAAAAAAAGTCTGATGGGGCATACACACGATGGAAAAAGTCAAAATTCCGATCGTGTGTACGGGGCTTTAGAGACTTTGTATAAAACATATTGAGTAATTGTATGTGCTAACTTACAATTGTGCCAATTTTGCCTCCCCTTTTTTGCCTCCCCTTGAAGGAATGTGGTAACATGAATCACTCATTATCTGCAATCATGGAAGTGAACCAATTGTCTTTTCTGAGAGTTCTGACTCATGCAAATTAGTTCCGTCACATCTGTAAAGCCTAGTACACACAGGCCGAATGCTAGGTGACATCAGCCAGTTCAAGGAAATTGCAGCTCAGGAGGAGATGGGGTAGTGTGACAGTCAATGCCCACAAAGCCAGATCATCGCTTGCTCACCCCCCTCTAGAGCTGCCAGGTGGCACCTCATTACTCCCTGTGCAGAGCTGTCTCCTCATCTCTCTTGTTTATTTGGTGTTGAGTCTGATACTGCCTGCTACACAACACCTGCTATTCAGGTCACAGAGAGAATGGAAACGTTCAGCTTGTTCTGTGAATGAATGAGATCGGAGAAGAACAATTTCATCCACAAAGATGCAAGATGACAACAACACAAACCAGGTACTACACTCAGACAAGCGTAGTAGATGGTGTGCACTGTGCATTGTTATTGTTAGCTTGTGTTTTTGTGAATGCAAGTTCTCTATTCCAGCTGAACTCTGTGCTCTGATTAGCTGGTGGAAGGTTCGGACTCTGTGTGTACTGAACAAGAGAGATGAGGAGACAAGGCACTGCAGAAAGGAGAGGGGGCGGAGATCAGTGCTGGTTATAATTCCCCCTTAGGAACACCCATATTTTTAGTCTTCACAGGGTGGAGAGACAGTCAGAAATGGCAGAAGAGAAATATATATATATTTTTTTTTTCATCCACTGCGCAGATTTTAATGGTGACAAGTGCTATGTGCTCAGGACGTCCTGTGGGATATAACAGGCTTTATTTTGTCTGATGATAGTTTTTCTTTAACCACTTGTCGACAAGCCGCCTAAGTTTTACAGCGGCAGAATGGCGCGGTTGGGTGAAACGTAGTTATGTTACGTCACTTCGCCTTTTGGCCACTAGGGGCACGTGCCACCGGAGGCACGCGGTTCACCCCTGGAGCCGATGCAAGTGCCCGGCAGGCGTGATGACCGCCGAGCACCCGCGATTGCTCATGACAGAGCGAGAACCTGGATCTATGTGTGTAAACACACAGGATCCAATTTCTCTTAGGAGAGAAGAGACGGTCTCTCTTCCCCTAGAAGATCCCATACCCCTACAGTTAGAACACAGTGAGGGAACACAGTTAACCCCTTGAACGCCCCCTAGTGTTAACCCCTTCCCTGCCAGTGACACTTATACAGTAATCAGTGCATTTTTATAGCACTAATCGCTGTATAAAGGTGAATGGTCCCATAAATTTGTCAAAGTGTCCAATTTGTCCTCTGCAATATCGCATTCCTGATAAAAATTTCAGATCGCCTCCATTACTAGTAAAAAAAATAATAATAATAAATAAAAATAATAATAATAATAAAAATGCTATAAAAATACCCCCTATTTTGTAGACGCTATAACTTTTGCTCAAACCAATCAATATACGCTTAATGTGTTCTTTTTTTTATACCAAAAATACATAGACTAATACATATCGGCCTAAACTGAGAAAAAGTAAAAGATTATGGGCCAGATTCAGATAGTATTTACGTCGACGTATCAAGAGATACGCCGCGTAAATACTAAGAATAGCCGGTGTATCTTTTTTTCCTATTCAGAAAAGAAGATACGCCGGAATTCTGCTAATATATGAGCGGCGTAATTCTGTTACACCATCGTATATTAGTTGCAGTTTTACGCTGGCCGCTAGGTGGCGCTTCAGTCGTTTTACGGTGATTCCCGAACGTACTTGCGGCTGGCCGTCGTAGTTTACGTCATTTTCGTAAGCGTTATTCCAGCGTAAGGTTACCCCTGCTATAGCAGGCGCAGCCAATGTTAAGTATGGACGTCGGGACAGCGGCGAATTGTACGTCGGTTACGTCATTTGCGTAAATCGTTCAGGAATGGGGCTCAACGTTAGTTACGTTCACGTCATTTACATTGACAAATAGCGACGTGATTTGACGCATTCGCACTTGGATTTGTCAACGGACGGCGCATGCGCCATTCAGAAAGAACATCATGAGCGTGGGGGTCATGATTCATTTACATGAATCACCCCCCCATCCTCAACATTTTAATTGCGCGGCCTTATGCCGGGCACTTTACACTACGCCGTCGCATATTATTGAGCAAGTGCTTTCTGAATAAGGCACTTGCCCATAATATTTGCGGAGGCGTAGGGTAAAGACCATACGCTACGCCGCCGGACAGATACACCACGTGTATCTGAATCTGGCCCTTTGTGTTTTTTTTTTTCAAAATTGTCGCTATTCTTTTGTTTATATTGCAAAAATAAAAACCGCAGAGGTGAACAAATACCACCAAAAGAAAGTTCTAGTTGTAGGAAAAAAAAGACACACATTTTGTTTGGGTACAATATCGCCCGACCGCACAATTGTGAGTTAAATCGACACAGTGGCAAATTGTAAAAAGAGCTCTGGTCAGAAAGGGGGTGAAATCTTTCGGGGCTGAACTGGTTAATAACTACTTAGTTCCCATCAATTAGCAAAAAATAGCAAATAAATCACAATAACAAATGTGCCGTTTGCTCCCCTTTACCCTTAATCAGTGTTTCTAAATATATATAAAAAGAAAAACTTCAGTCACACACATACCCAATATGTATGTATATATTTTGTCTGCAAACCTATTTCCCTATGCACAGATGGTGAATGGCTCTGAAACTTGTGATTTCTTGGATAGCATGAACAGTCTATTTATTGATTTTACTTGTTACCTGGAGCTGCTCTGCTTATTGATTCTTAATTTTTTCCTGTTACCTGATCTGATTGCCATGACTATTTGGATGTAGATCTGTTTGAACAATGAACTGAATGATTATCTACAGACTGAATAATTCTGTGTGTGTATATTGAGGAGATAAAATAAAATGGCAGTCCACTAATAATTTTGCATTTTAGCCAAGGTTCACATTGGAGCGATTTGTTATGTGATTTGAGAGATCAAATCACATGACAAGCCGCAGCCTATTGGAGGCAATGGCACTGTTCTAATTTTTGCAAAAGTAGTTCCTGCACTTCTTATGCCGATTTCAGGTGCGACTTCAATAGACATCCATGCATAAAGCCACACAAATGTAGCTCAAGTAGCACCTGAAATTACGCTGACCTTGCTACTTAGAAATCATGCTACTTCAAGTGAAGTAGCGCAATTTCAAAGTAGCATCAATGTGAACCAGGGCTCAAGGATTTTTATTGAAGTCAATAAAATAATACATAGTAATTTTAAATATTATAAACAAGTTATATAGTCACTTTATATAATCTAAAAATTGTGTGCACAATTCAAAACAGAAGATCTTTTGGTTTCCTACAGAAATGAGGAATCCAATGCTTGTTGCTCCATAGAAAGTAGTCACGTATAAAATGTGACTCGAACACCCAGGTAACTAGAAGGGTGGCTCTAAGTTTACATAAAAGGGAATAGGAAAAAGAAAAATTAAAGAAAATAATAGAACACATCACTGTATGAAGTGTAGTATAGGATAGAAGGTTCACCAAGGCATGATATTGTAGAGAGGAACAAAAGATGGAAGAAGAGAGAGGTGGAGGTCTCATGGGAATATCCTCCAGTCTCATGATTATTGATAGTAACTTCCATGACCTGACTATTGTAATTGTAGCTACTAGAAAAACATAGCCTATTCTGGGGTTTGTAGGAGTATTAGGTAAAGGGTGGTAAGAAATGTCTACATAAGCTGTTTTAGACAGGATTATGTGGGTATGATTGCAAATGAACTAGTACATTTTAATCCAAAATTGGTCGACCTTTGGACATGTTCGCCAGATGCAAAGAAATGTTCCAGGTTGATTGCAGTGTCTGAAACATGAGTCATGGGAAAGAAATTTGGTAATTCAATTTACTGATTTTTTTTTCTTCACAGATTTTATCATTCCTGCTATTTAGTATATAAAGTGTGTAATTGCTTGGTTTTAGACTGTTCATCGACAATGGGGTTGAGTGCTCAGCTTCTACCTTCAGCTTGTTCAGTTAAGCTTTGACAAAAAACCTGGAAGCTGGTTGGTTTTTATCCAGAGCTACAAAAGTTTGATTAAATCAACCTCATTACCTGACTGCCTTCAGTCTATTCTTTTCGCTGGTATCCAAATTTATACATGTGTAGTATGAAGATAGAAAGCTGTTGGTGGACACTTCTCGTAGTGGTCTCTCAACAGTAGTGTCACTATTATCCATGATCAAATATACAGTAGGTGGTATGCCAATAATCATGAGATGTGACAAATATGGATTGACAGATGTCATCCTCAGTCTTTGGTTAATGTTAATGACCTTAAGGTTTTCGACAGTATTGTTTTAAATATTTTGTTTGTTTTTTGTAGAGAAAAATGCTGACCTGCCAAAACCAAATGGCAAATATCCCCTATATCAGCATCAGCTTACATATTTTCTTGATTTTAGTGTTGGAGCTTGCCTTGTGTTTAGATAGATGTGGCAACAGGTTTTATTTTTCAAAATCTTTTCTTTCTCAGTGCTATATCTGTATGTGTGGGCTTTTTTTTTTCTCCTGCCAAATAATCCTTTCAATTTCTGTAAAGCAAACAGACTAACTTAATGTTTCAAACAGTTTTCCGTCCTACTAATACGGTCTCTATAACTTAAAAACTTTGGGGACCCGTGTTTTCTTAAGAAACAACATTTTAATTAAAGCCAACCCTGGGTTGATTGATTTTCTTTCTTGAATCAGGTTGCTGGATCATTTGAGATTGAAAATTCTCTTACCAAACTAGATGGAACAATTAAATAGTTTTATCTTCTCTATGGACAGAAGCTGGTGTGTTTTCACTCTTATATTACAGAGCATAAATGACATTTTTCACACCAACTTATGCTCTGTTAATGTTAGAAATCTCCAAACATAGGTATATAACATTTAAAATCATTTCTAAAATGGTAATACATTTATTTAAGTACTGGATGTTTTTTTTTACCAGACCCAAGATCTACTTTGAAAACTTAGTATTTCACTAATGACTTTCATTAAAATAATTTTCCTGTTGGTCCTGCCCTAAAGGTCCTTGTGTAGGCATTTTTCCTAATATAGGGTTACACTGATCTGCCCCTGTCTATAAATTGTCTTGTGCTGTGGCCCTGTCTCATCAGAAATAAAAAAACTGTACTGAGAGGTGCCGTACAGTAAGTGCCTACATAGGAAGGGTGCCTACAGTATGTGAGTTAGGCAGTTGGCTGCCCCAGACTGGGAAAGGAGTTTTTGTTCTGCACTTCTATTCCCAGGCTTTTTTGACCCAGCCTATCCGGCCTGTAATATAAATACACGGGAAGGCCAGTTTCTGCAGCTTCAGCCTTCTCAGGAAGATGCTGTGATTGCTGTGGAACACTAAAGGAGGGACTTTATGGGGTGTAATGCAAGTAGCCTACACACATAAGTCTACAGTTTGGTCAGTTAAGTACATTGGGGTATGAAGACACCAGTACAAGAATTAATACAATGTGAAGACACAAGTGGTTACCAAGGGTGATGAAAGTACCACATTCAGCCTGCCGTAAGTGTGTACATTTGGCAGGTGTGATAACCTCTTGCAGGATATGTTTTTCTCAGCACTCTCTCCATGACCAGTCGGTCTCCTATTGCAACGAGAGCAGATCCGCACTGCAGAGCTCCTCGGCCTGCGTACAGGTATGGAAGTGAGTGCACGCACGGAACCCAAGCTAGGACCTCGACAGGGCCCCAACTTCATTACTGGGAGTGAAGGAGCGAAGATACACTGGACAGGTGGAGATGGCATTGGCTCAGCATTTCTCTCCTAAATCCATAACTGTGATGGTGTACATTCACATTGTGAAAATTAAAGTGTCTCTAAAACCTTAAGGTTTTCACCCTAATGCATTCTATGCATTAGGGTGAAAAACCTTCTTTGCTGCAAAATCCCCCCATAGCCCGCCACCTGAGCCAGATCCAGTCCAGCGATGTGCACAACAGTAGCGGCTGTTTCCCTTTTGCCTCGGCAGATTACTAGCAGTGGGAGACATTGGCTCCTCCTGCTTTCAATCAAATGCTGAGCTGAGTGAGCAGGGGCGATACAGAGATCCCTGTTCTGTGTCAATAGACGCAGCTAGGGCAGCTTGGGAGCAAGCATGCATTGGTGCCCCCATGGAAAGCTGATTTTCATGGTGACACTTGTCAAAGAGGAGGAGCCTAGAGCACCAGCAGGGGCACCCTTGAAGAAAAGGATCAGGGCTGCTCTGTTCAAAACCATCGCAAGAGTAGGTAAGTATACCATGTTTGTTATTTTAATGTGAAAAAAACTAAGCTTTAATGTCACTTTTATATGAGTTCTGTCATCTGTTCAAGTAAAGTTATCCCATGTGTAAGGCAGTGACCCTATCCAAGGTGCCTAGCATAGCCCCAAAGAACCCACCCTGGAATAGGCCTCTGACCCACACTTGGCGACCAATAAAGAGGGAAACATGGAGGAATTATCAACCGTCAGCCCCGTAACCCCTATACCCTCTAACAAATTTTAATAATGAGAAAGATTGGGAGGCAAGATAAATTAATCAGCAGGTGAGGTGGACAACACCCATTTCTACCAGATCTTTGAAGCAAGGAAGCAAGAACAAATGCTTGTAGAAGGACACACAACCAAACGTTTGAGGAACCACATATAACAGTTCAGCTTTGAAGCTAATTTATGACACTGATCCTGTGCCTCTGAATGAATTCCAAGACACAGATGTTATGGTAAGTACAAAAATTCAGTTTTTATTATTCTATATGAAGTTGACAACCAAGGGTGAATTGGTTATAAAAGCACACGCACCCTTAGTAAAAGAATTCCCTATCTGCTGGACTGCAGCAGAGCGCTCTAGAGTTTAAAATGTTGTTTATATGTTTTTGACTGCAATTTAAATATCATAAAAACATACTGTAAAATTAATATGGGTGATTAAGGTTAGACAAAATGAATGAAACACAACTTACTGTATTTATTGGCGCATAACACTCAGTTTTTTTCCCGAAACTTCCCTCTTAAAGTTAGGGTGCATGTTATACGTGATAAATACTGTATTTTATTGTTAAAAAGAAAAGTTTGTTATAAAGAAAAATTCCAATGTATTCCATTGTTAAAATGTATTTAATGATCTTATTCTAAAATCATTAAAACATTAAAACATGGTTGCATGTGTATAAGGAAGGATGAAAGGTTGTCTTAACTTTGTGAATCAGCAGTCTTTTTTTAACACCATGGCAACATCAAGACCTTATTCCTTCTAAATAGCTAGAAATCCAGTTCCTGATGAGGGAACAGAATTACGGTGAAATCAAGACCTTATTCCTGCTGGAGTAGATTTTAAAAGGTTCCAGCTTTTCTGCTGATGTTCTAAACAAGCTACGGTGAAATATATTAGAATTGCTGAGTAGACTTAATCATAAAAGGTTCACTGCTTTTCTGCTGATGTTCTAAAAATCATTCTGCGTATTAGCCCCTTTATTGTAACTGCAACCTAATCATAGCTTCTGCACAAATCATTCTGCACTACAAATTAGCCCCTTTATTGTAACTGCAACCTAAAGCTTCTGCTGCACTACAAATTAATTCATTTCAAAAAGCTCTAAAATTCTTACCTAGTATTTTACACATATTATTTGCTTCTCAGTGATGGCCAGTTTAAGTCACGGATATTAAATAAATTAACATTGTTATGACGCATCATTTGTACCTGGAGAAACACATGTATTTACTAACACATTCAAATTTCTATATATTCTTAAAAATGTGTAAATAATTAAAAAAAACATGACCTCACTGATTAGTGTTGAGACAAGGTCATCCAGTGTCCAGGACAAAAATAGTAAACTGTGCCACCCCCCCCCCCCCCCCCCCCCAGTGTGTGCACCAATCATTTTCTGCAGCTGAGCCCACTCCCAGCTTCCACCATGCTTGTCTCAGGCCGCGTACACACAATCAGTCCATCCGATGAGAACGCTGAAAAAAACGAAGTTCAATGCTTACAAGCATGCGTCGACTTGATTCTGAGCATGCACTGCCTTTTAACCGATGCTTTTGCATACTAACGATCGGTTTTGACCCATCGGACAGGCGTTCATCAAATTTTATAGCAAGTTTTTTTTTTTTTTTGACCGAAGGATAACTGACCGATGGGGCCCACCAGGGCCGCCATCAGGGGGGTACAGGCAGTACACCTGTAAGGGGCCCAGAGGCCCCCAGGGGCCCAGATGGCAACCCCCTCTTTTTTTATTTATTTTTTTATTAAAAAAATATATTCTTTTAATATATTGTTATTACATTTTTTAGTAAAGGGACATTTTTTTTCTTTTATTTTTTTTTAGAGGTCCGGAGGTCCCCAGGGGCCCGGAGGCCCCCAGGGCCCTGGATGGCAACCCCCCTTTTTTTAGTTATTTTTTATAAAAATATATTTTTTTTTAATATATTTTTATTTTATTTTTATTTAAGGGCCAATTTTTGTTTTTTTAGGGGTTTGGAGGTCCCCAGGGCTCCGGATGACAACCCTCTGTTTTTATATTATTATTTTTTTCTTGTATTTATTATTAAAGGGCTCAGAGTTCCCCAGGGCCCCATTTGTCAAACCCCCTTTTTTTATAAATGTTTATTCTTTTATTTTTGTATATATTTTTTTTAATTATATTTTTTTATTAAAGTGCCCAGTGGTGCCCCGGGCCCTGGAAGGCACCCTCCCTTTTTTTTTAAATGTTTTTTTCTTTTTTATATATATTTTTTTTCATTTCTTTCTTATTAAAGGGCCCAGAGGTTTATTTTTATTAAAGGGCCCAGAGGTCCCGGATGGAAACCCCCTTTTTTTGTAATTTCTTAAAAAAAAATATTAGAGAGCCAAGAGGTCCCCAGGGCCCCTGGATGGCTCTACCCCCTTTTTTTATATCTTTCTTTATTTCTTCTTTTTTATGTAACGGCCCCCCGCTTCTCAATTTCAGGTGGCAGCACCCCCCCCGGTTCTCTGCTCCAGGGGGCCATGCCTAAAGCTGTGTAAGTGGCCCCATAATTCCTGATGGCGGCCCTGGGGCCCACACACGATCGGTTTGGACCGATGAAATGGTCCTTCAGTCCGTTTTCATCGGTTTTGACCGATCGTGTGTACGTGGCCTAAGTGTCACTACGCAGTACGCACCTCCAAATCCACCAATCTGGTTTTATGTGGACCCAAAGTGCACAATGATGTGGAATTTTTCTGCTCCTGCCACTGCTAATCTCCTTGCGCTGATTCTGAATAAAAGGCAGGGCACCAGGGGCATTGATAGGATTGCGGCTGCAATGGGGCACAATGAGTCTGCAATGTTGGGCACAGTGGGTCTGCCATTGGACACAGTGAGTCTGCAATGTTAGGCACAGTGAGGTTGCAATGGGGGCCCAATAAGTCTGCAATGTTGGGCACAGTGAGTCTGCAATGGGGGCCCAATGAGTCTGAAATGTTGGGCACAGTGAGTCTGCAATGGGGCACAATGAGACTGAAATAGGGGCACATTGAGTCTGCAATGGGGGCCCAATGAGTCTGCAATGGGGGCACAGTGAGGCTGCAATGGGGCACAGTGAATGTGAAATTGGGGGAAGGTTGAGGCTGCAGCGGTGGGCACGGTGAGGCTTAAATGGTGGGCACCATGCAACTGCAATGGTGGGCACGGTGTGGCTGCAATGGTGGGCATGGTGAGGCTGCAATGTTGGGCATGCTAAGGCTGAAATAGTGGGCATGGTGAAGCTGCAATGATAGGCACAGATCATGCTGCAATGATGAGCACAGACGAGCCTACATTGCTGGGCACTGGTGAGGCTGTGTTGAGAAGAACTGATAAAGTTGTTGTTAATATTGTTAATATTTATTTTTGTAACCTAATTCTGCATAAAACATTTAAGTGTCATTTAATGACCAAAAAAGAAATTCTGATGAAATGGGTGTCCCTGGACCAGCCGGCATTCTCCGCCTGGGAGGCTATGGTAAATGCATCCCTGCCATTGTATAAAATGACCTATTCCAACAGGGTATGTCATTGGAAGTTCGGAAAGGTGTGGGGCCCTTGGACGTTGACTTGCAAGTGTTGGAGGGTGGGGTCTGGAAGTTAGGTATACCTAATGCTGTTACTATCAGGTTTTTTTTTTGGGGAATCTTTAATGGGTTTGGTTTACGGACTTTGTGCATCGCTTATTGTCTGCAATGATTCATGTAGGATGTACTGTACTAGCCTATTATGACTTTTGTTTGCTTATCTGGTTTGTGATACGCATCTGTCTCTCTGCATATGTTGTCTAATGCATATTTTTTAATAAAGCACAACATTTTGTTAAAAAAAAAAAAGTCATTTAGCCACTTAAGACCCGGACCAATATGCTGCCAAATGACCAAAGGGTTTTTTGCAATTCGGCACTGCGTCGCTATAAGAGACAATTGCGCGGTCGTGCGACGTGGCTCCCAAACAAAATTTGCGTCCTTTTCTTCCCACAAATAGAACTTTCTTTTGGTGGTATTTGATCGCCTCTGCAATTTTTATTTTTTGCGCTATATACAAAAATAGAGCGACATTTTTGAAAAAAAAATCAATATTTTTTACTTTTTTGTTATAAGAAAAATCAATAAACTAAATTTTAGTCAAACATTTAGGCCAAAATTTATTTAGCCACATGTCTTTAGTAAAAAAAAATCGCAATAAAAAAAAATTTGCTACCTAGCGGGAACAGTGACACTAATACAGCGATCAGAAAAATGATCGCTTAGTGACGCTGGCAATAGGGAGTGAAAGGGTTAACTAGGGCAGTGATCAAGGGGTTAAAACTTTATTAGGGGGGGTACAGGGCTACCCTGAACCTAACACTAACTGACTTTTACACTGCCTGTCACACTGACACTAAATACAGTAATCATACATGTATGATTACTGCATTCAGTGACACTGTGACAGGGGGAGGGGGGGGCGATCGCGGGGGTT
This sequence comes from Rana kukunoris, assembly GCA_029574335.1. NCBI lineage: Eukaryota > Metazoa > Chordata > Amphibia > Anura > Ranidae > Rana > Rana kukunoris. The sequence goes on along the minus strand of CM056052.1, from coordinate 252,138,664 downwards.
AAATGTGTTTATGTGAAGTGTTAGTGTAGTGTAGTGTTAGTGCAGACTTACTGTGTTGTGATCTCTCCTCAGCGGTGGTTGAAAAAACCACCGAGGGAGAGGTCACGTCGCTTCCTCCTTCCTGTGTTTACACAGGAGGAGGAAGTGACAGGGCAGGCGGGCGCGCGCATTGGCTGAGAGCGATCTGGAGGGGGCGGACAAAAACGAATAGCCGCCCCCTCTTGTCGGATCGCTCCTGAAGCCGCGGGGACCGCCGCATGTACGGGGGGGGCCCGATCGGACCCCCGATCCCCCCCAAGGCACCAACGTATATATACGTTGATGTGCCTGTCGGTGCCATTCTGCCGACGTAAATGTACATGCGGCGTTCCTTAAGTGGTTAATGAGACAATTTATGAGGGCTAGATTAGCAGCAGAATTAGGGGCGGGGCATGGTAGGGGTTGGGTGGGGCAACTGGTGTCGGGTTACCCTTGAGGCCTGGCTAGTGGCTCAGGACATGAAATTTTTAGTCCTGCATTGGGGGGAGAGCCTCTGGGGGAATCTAGGATGGAAAAGGACTTGGGGGTCCTAGTAGATGATAGCCTCAGCAATAGCATGCAATGCCAAGCTGTTGCTAACAAAGCAAACACAATATCGGCATGCATTAAAAAGGGAATTAACTCCAGGGATAAAGCGATAATTCTACTAATCTACAAGACTCTGGTCCGGCCGCACCTGGAATATGCTGTCCAATTCTAGGCACCAGTCCTCGCGAAAGATGTACTAGAAATGGAACGAGTACAAAGTAGGGAAACAAAGCTAATAAGGGCTAATAAAGGGTCTGGAGGACATTAGTTATGACACTGAACTTATTCTCTCTGGAGAAGAGATGCTTGAGAGGGGATATGATTTCAATTTACAAATATCATACTGGTGACCCCACAATAGGGATAAAACAAGACATGTGACCACACTGGTCGTGTGTACACGGCCTAAGAGTGGCAAGGATGTAGAATTCCCTTCCACAGACGTGGTCTCAGCGGGGGGCATCAATAGTTTCAAAAAACTATTAGACAAGCACCTGAACGACCACAATATACAGGGATATACAAGGTAATACTGACATATAATCACACACATAGGTTGGACTTGATGTCTTATTTCAACCTTACTCACTGTGTAACCTACTATGTAACTATGTAACTATTAAAACACACATGAAATTGTGAAAATCGAATGTTAAACAATTAGCACTATAAATCTGTGGTTTGGATTCACACTTATGCCTTGTAGTACTGCCATTCTGCAAGGATGTGTGTGCTGTATTGGTGCATTACATTTAAGGATCGCTTGTTATGATATGCATCAAAAAATTACAACATAGCACTAAAAAAAACTAAAAATTAAGCACTGCAAAGTGTTGCAACATTGCACTGCAGCACATGTGCAGAAGCACACCAGTGCATGTGTTGCACCATGACACGCACTCACTGGAGCTTTAGGTTGTGTGACTGATGTGACAGCCACTCACAATGATAATATGAAGGAGCCCTCTGCTTCCCAACATTTAAAACCTCTTAAAGGGATTCTGGGAAGAGGTGACAAGGTTCAAGTCTATGCACTGAAGCAATGTATGCATGTTTTTACACACATTAATATGCATTGGAATCATGCAAAACTATTAGTTTAGTTTTTTACATTTTTAGAATTAAGTGCCTTAAGTCCCTTATTTTAAAGGGTGCCTTGACTTAAAAATAAGTGAAGAAACACTGGTTTAGACTGTCATAGTTGTACTTAAATAAGTTAAGATTAGCAGACTGGTCACTATGCACATACACAAGCTTTGTAAAAGAGGATGAGTCCACTCCCACTGCTCTGTCTCTCTCTCCCCTAAATATCAAAATGTATATCTAAGCAGTGCAGTGGGGGGAAGTACTGTATAACTTTTACCCTTTAGCCAGAATATTCACCATTTAGATTTGCAGGTTATGTGCTATAAGCACAGCACAGAAAGCAGGGCTGACATAGCTACTGGCACCTGCGTATTCCCCTGGACTCAGGAGACATGCCCATAGTGATGCAGAAGCCAGGTAGCTGTGCCCTGCATGCTCATGAGGCGCCGCGTGTCTGTTTTTGGGAGGACATGTATAGCTGGGGGGATCTTGTGACATCATGTTTCCACCTTCTGAAACTTCAATCCTAAGCCACGCCAATGGTCCAGCAGTTTTAAGATGGCTGATACAAGCAGAAAAAGCATTTATGAAAGGTAAATAAAATATGATTTGTGTAATTACCCCTGAACTATTTGGCCTAAAAATAAAAACGCTATGTGTGGTGGAAAACTAACACTGCACATCACCCTGAACACACCATTCAGGGACAGGGAAGCTGGTCAGTGTTGATGGAAAGTTTGATGGAGCCAAATACAGGGAAATCTTAGAAGAAAACCTGTTGGGCACCTTTTACACTGTCATTTTTTTAGGCGGACCTGAATGGACGCTCCATACAGGTCTATGGAGCGATGGATGTCAGCAGTGACATGTCCGCTGACATCCGACCGTCTTCTGCCTGCTCAGCCGGGATCAACGGAGTGATTCCCGCTGAGAAAAGCAGAGACCATACACGTACACGTCCGCGTAAAAGGGGCCTTAGAGTCTTCAAAAGACTTGAGACTGGGGCGGAGGTTCACCTTCCAGCAGGACAACGACCCTAAACATACAGCCAGAGCTACAATGGAATGGTTGAGATCAAAGTATATTCATGTGTTAGAATGGCCCAGTCATAGTCCAGACCTACTGTAAATCACATTGAGAATCTGTGGCAAGACTTAAAAATTGATGATCACAGACGTTCTCCATCCAATCTGACAGAGCTTGAGATATTTTACAAAGAAGAAAGGGCAAAAATGTCCCTCTCTAGATATGCAAAGCTGGTAGAGACATCTACAAAAAGACTTGCAGCTGTAATTGTAGAGAAAGGTGGTTCTACAAAGTATTGACTCAGGGGGGCGTCATACAAATGCACACCACACTTTTCACATATTTATTTGTATCATTTATCATTTTCCTTCCACTTTACAATTATGTGCCACTTTGTGTTGGTCTATCACATAAAATCCCAATAAAATACATTTACGTTTCTGGTTGTAACATGACAAAATGTCGGAAATTTCAAGGGGTATAAATACTTTTTCAAGGCACTGTAAGTAATTTTTCTCCTTCACTGAAGTTCACTGATAGGGGCACTGATAGGCGGTACTGTTGGGCACTGATGGGTAGCAATGATGGGCATTAATTGGTGGCACTGAAGGGCAGCACAGAATGTCACTGATGGGCACAGACTGGCGTCATTTGCTGGGCACTGTTGGGGCTGCGCTGTAATCAGTGCCCTAATTATCTGTACAGTGTCCCCTGCGAGGAGATGCCCATAATCGGTTCTCCTCATAGGCTGTCATTTACATGTGATTGGTCAAGAATATCCATCTTTCCCTCATTTTTGACCAGTTTCCCAGTCCCGACTGCTGAAAAACATCCCTACAGCAGGATGGTGTTCTTTGGGTGATGTGATGTGTTGGGTTTGCATCAGACATAGCTTTTTCTTTGATGGCCAAAAAGTTTAATTTTAGTTTCATCAGACCAGAGCACCTTCCTCTATACATTTTGGGAGTCTCCCATGTGCCTTTTCGCAAACTCAAAACGTGCCATTTTGTTTTTTTTACTGAAAGTAATGGCTTTCCTCTGGCCACTCTGCCATAAAGCCCAACCCTTTGGAGCATACGGCATATGGTCATCCTATGTACAGATACTCCAGTCTCTGCTGTGGAATTCTGCAGCTCCTCCAGGGTTATCTTAGGTCTCTGTGCTGCCTCTCTGATTAATACCCTCCTTGCCCGGTCCGTGACTTTTGGTGTGCGGCCATAGCTTGGCGGGTTTGCTGTTTTGCCATGTTCTTTCCATTTGGTTATGATAGATTTGATGGTGCTCCTAGGGATCATCAAAGATTTGGATATTTTTTTATAACCTAACCCTGACTTGTACTTCTCAACAACATTGTACCTTCCTTGGTCGTCATGGTAGTTTAGTTAGTGGTGCCTCTTGCTTAGGTGTTGCAGCCTCTGGGGCCTTTCAAAAAGGTGTGTATATGTACCGTATTTATCGGCGTATAACACGTACAGGCGTATAACACGCACCATAAAGAGGGAAGTTTAACCTCTTAAGGACCGCCTACTGTACATTTACGTCAGCAGAATGGCACGGCTGGGCACATCAACGTATATATACGTTGGTTCTAGTACCCAGCCGTGGGTCACAGGCGCGCGCCCGCTGGAGTGCGGCGATCGGTCCCTGGAGCTGAAGAACGGGGAAAGCCGTGTGTAAACACGGCTTCCCCGTGCTTCACTGTGGCCGCAGCATCGATCACCTCATCCCTGTTATAGGGGGACGTGATCGATGACGTCACACCTACAGCCACACCCCCCTACAGTTGTAAACACACACAGGGAACACACAAATCCTACAGCGCCCCCTTGTGGTTAACTCCCAAACTGCAACTGTCATTTTCACAGTAAACAATGCAGTTTAAATGCATTTTTTGCTGTGAAAATGACAATTGTCCCAAAAATGTGTCAAAATTGTTCGAAGTGTCCGCCATAATGTCGCAGTCACGAAAAAAATCTATTAGTAGTAAAAAAAATAAAAATAATAAAAATGCAATAAAGCTATCCCTTATTTTGTAAACGCTATAAATTTTGCGAAAACCAACCGATAAACGCTTTTCGCGATTTTTTTTACCAAAAATAGGTAGAAGAATACGTATCGGCCTAAACTGAGGAAAAAAATATATATATATTTTGGGGGGATATTTATTATAGCAAAAAGTTAAAAATATTGCATCTTTTTCAAAATTGTCGCTATATTTTTTTTTATAGCGCAAAAAATAAAAACCGCAGAGGTGATCAAATACCACCAAAAGAAAGCTCTATTTGTGGGGGAAAAAGGACGCCAATTTTGTTTGGGAGCCACGTCGCACGACCGCGCAATTGCCAATTAAAACGACGCAGTGCCGAATCGCAAAAAGGGGAAAGGTCCTTTAGCAGCATTTTGGTCCGGGTCTTAAGTGGTTAGGGAAAAAAATCTTCCACAGCCCCCTGCGTATAACACGCAGGCACAGTTTACCCTCTATTTTCAGGGTAAAAAAGTGAGTGTTATACGCCAATAAATACAGTAATTACAGATCATGTGACACTTAGATTGCACACAGGTGGAGATTATTTCACTAATTATGTGACTTCTGAAGGTAATTGGTTGCACCAGAGCTTTTTATGGGCTTTATAACAAAAGTGGTGAATACATATGCACATGCCAATTATCAGTTTTTTATTTCTGAAAAAATGTTTTATGTCATATTGTTTTATGTATATATTTTTCAACTTAGACTATTGTGTTCTGATCCATCACATATAATTCAGATGACAATCAATCAGTGTCTATTTTTAGCTTATTAATTTAAGAATTTCATTGGTTGCCCTGCGTAGCTGCTCCAGATTCTGGCTTCTCTGGTTTTGAAAAATGTCCCCCCTATATATATCCAAAACAAATTTGTTCATTGAGTTTTGAGTATTACAATAAATGTGTACATCTTCAGCTTTGCAAATTGGATGTCATAAATGTACATAAGGTTTGGAGGTACATAATGATGTATAGTATTGTGTCCCCACAAGGAACCGGCAGGAAATCTTTAAGTAACCAGGATAAAATGACCAATGTGGCCACATGGAGATTATAGGAAAATAAAAGGAAAAACAATGGGGGGTGGGGAGGTGGTAGGGGTATGCGGGAGGGGCAGGGGTAGTGGATAGATTTTCTGGCCCAACTATAGGGACAGGAGTTCTCAGTAAAATCTCTCATAGATCTCTTCCTAAATGGGACACTGATGAAAGAAATGGTTTTAACCATGCCCTACATTTTTTTTTTTAAGGAACATTAAACTAAAATATTTCTTCTAAATAATATATTGCATTACATTATTTAACCAATACTCTATTTTTTATACTAGTTTTTTCTTCTTAGTTTTCTTTCTAAATTATTTATAAGTACTTAAATCTGTGCATACTTTTTAAATTATAAACTGATTAAGACTCACAAGGGAAGTGATAAATTATTTTAATTGTCATTAATGAGACGCTGCAACAGTGAATTTTCTATTGTGTGAAAAGAAGTAATATTTGCATAGTACTAAATATTTATTATATATAAACACAAGTCAAAAGTGAAACTGCTTCCATTATCCAAGGAATTCCAAGGCACAATTTTCTGAAATTGAAAATTTGCAATTCAGTCATGATTAAGAAATGCCTATATAATATTTACCAAATACATTAATACTGAAACATTTAATGTAAGTGTGCCTCTATATATTGAATAAAGAACTGAAAGCTACATGCTGCCTTTTTACAATCAGCAAGCTACCTGTGGTACTTCATTCATACCCCTGATAATTAGAGGTAAGCATACGGCATGTATCGTAGAATCATAGCCATACATCTGTATTGTTTTTGGCAAGTAGCTCCAAACCCTACTCCAACTCCTATCTTTCAACTGTAATTTCCTAAATTTCCCAGATATGATCCTGGATGATACCATAAATGAAAACACAAAGTGCTGAGAAAAGCAGAAGATGACATTGCCGGTTGAGGGGCTGGGGAACAAAAAATCATTGGGAGAGCAATAAATAACTGTGTTACACCTTTATGTTAATGCCTTTTGAGCGCTGCAACTTTTATTTTTTATTGTTATCACAGTGTTTTTTGTATATCTACACTAATTGCTAGCATGTATATACCATTAAGAGCTGACACCATTTATATATATATATATATATATATATATATATATATATATATATATATATTACTTAACATGCATAGACTTCAATTGGTTCTAAAAAATTTTTTTACCTTAATGCATTATCGGCATTAAGGTAAAAAAAACTCCCCATTACCTAATCTAATCATTCCCATCCATAAAGACAGAGTCACTGATCCAGAACTGTCCTGGCTGCAGCACCACATTCCTTTCTTCCTAGACTCACAGGAAACACTCAGAGCTGAAAAAGCCATAGGCTCCTGCTTCTATTAGTCAAACTTATGTGAGGGCATGGCTTAACAGTGGTGTGTGTGTCTATGGGTACACACAGCATGGCTCTGGAGAGTACCTGCATGCAGGGCCGGATTTCAGACAAGGCCACCGAGGCCAGGCCTCCGGGCGGCAGTGGGTGAAGGGGCGTCTCCGAAAATAGCCGATGGATTACTGAGTCAGTCACCTGTTACAGGGCGCCTGGCAGGGTAGGCACAGAGTGGCTTTGTTCCTGTGTGTAGGCTAGATCGTAGCACTACACACGCCCCCTGTCTGCACAGTGCACTGTACTAGTCCCTGAGCAACAGTATAGTGGAGTGGGCAGGGCGCATGGGGTTGGGAAAGCATATCAATGCTTTCCTATGGTTCCAGATACATACAGCTTTCCTGCTCCTCTGCTTGCCCGGACAGCGGCTTCTCCTTCCCCTCTCCATTGATTTCTATCACTCCTACTTTCAGAGTGTCCGATGTCTGTGTGACATCACCAGCTCTGCCCCCTAGCCTCCTGTTTATTTCCTCCCTGCTCTGGACAATGTGGAGGTGACCCCTCCTCTATGTTTTGACCCCTCCCCTCCTGTACTCTTTCCATCGGGTCCCCTCCTCTCCAGTCCTACTGCAATGCTAGTGGCGTCTATGTGCTGCTGAGGCTTCCACTACTCAGCTAACAGCTAACCTTCTTTCAGGCATGATTATACAGTTCTAGCTGTGAAGACAACTGTTCTTTCTGATTTTTTTATTTATTAAGGACTTCTTAAGATGAGGCACAGACATGTGGCTCCCATGCATGGCTATCTTATCAGCATGGGGATGCATGAGCATTGTGTGCATCCCTGTGCCAGCACCCCATTCATTTCTACTGGGACATGAGGTTGCATTCACATAGCCTCTGTATTCTAATATGACATGCAGGTTTGGGTCCCAAAAGAAATGAATAGAACACTGGAACAGGGATGCACACAATGCACAACAGAGCCCTGCACAGGGCACACATGTCTGAATGGGCCTAAACAACTCATGTATATGGAGGCTTAGTGAGTTCCCCAGCTCCCCAGGCATCAGAAAACAACAGGGATTTTACACATGAGCTACTAAGTCTGGACATGAATGGAAATTCAGCTGGTTCACCAAGGACTGGATGAGTTTCAATCCATCTATGGCCATTCCTGCTAAAGAGAAGTCACTATAATATGATTATCTTCTCTCAAACCAGCTTGTTGGAAATGTTTTCGTTTGATCTGCAGCGCTAATTAATGTATTCTAACCACTATCACAATGCAATGTCTTTGTGGAGAGGATTCCTCCATCCACCTTGCTTGTGTGGATGAGGGGATCTGTTCAGTTTTTTTCAATCAGACACTAACTGATCAAAAAAATCCATCTATGGCCAGCCTACCATTCACTATACAATCTGATTGTACAATATCTTTTGGATCTACCACCATGTAGTGAAAGGGCCTGCCTGATTGGTTACTACCAATTGGATAATGAATTGTTTAGGTTTGTCCTCAGGACCATTTGACAGAAGCCAAGGTCAGCTTCAGCTAGTTCTTAAGCTCCATTTACAAGCTTCAGAAATCATTCTTGGGCAGCTACTGTATTATTGCTATTACTCCTTATTGCCATCATCAAAACAATTGAATTGGCTCTGTGTGTGTGTGTGTAATACTGGTGCACCCCACACCAATACAATTTTTTTGGTGCGCTGTACATGCTTCAACTAGCTTCACCCCCTGCGGGGTGGCATTGGAGAACCCGGCCTTGGGGCGGCAGAGGGAGTAAATCCGGGCCTGCCTGCATGGGTTCCCCTTAACATCCAGTTTGCTGAGAGGAACCCGGAGTAAGAAGGAGAGGACATTGCCAGCTCAGGGCTTAAAAAAGAGGAGGTAAGGGACCACTCTGTGCAATATTGTTGCATAGAGCAGGTAAGTATAATATTGTTTTTATTTTAACCACTTAAGACCCGGACCAATACGCTGGTAAATGACCCAAGGTGTTTTTGCGATTCGGCACTGTGTCGCTTTAACAGACAATTGCGCGGTTGTGCGACGTGGCTCCCAAACAAAATTTGCGTCCTTTTCTTCCCACAAATAGAGCTTTCTTTCGGTGGTATTTGATCGCCTCTGCGATTTTTATTTTTTGCGCTATAAACTAAAATAGAGCCACAATTTAAAAAAAAAACACAATTTTTTTACTTTTTGTTATAAAAAAAATCAAATAAACTAAATTTTAGTAAAACATTTAGGCCAAAATTAATTCAGCCACATGTCTTTAGTAAAAAAAAAAATCGCAATAAAAAAAAATAGCTACCTAGCGGGAACAGCGACACTAATACAGCGATCAGAAAAATGATCGCTTAGTGATGCTGGCATCATTCCCATCCATAAAGACAGAGTCACTGATCCAGAACTGTCCTGGCTGCAGCACCACATTCCTTTCTTCCTAGACTCACAGGAAACACTCAGAGCTGAAAAAGCCATAGGCTCCTGCTTCTATTAGTCAAACTTATGTGAGGGCATGGCTTAACAGTGGTGTGTGTGTCTATGGGTACACACAGCATGGCTCTGGAGAGTACCTGCATGCAGGGCCGGATTTCAGACAAGGCCACCGAGGCCAGGCCTCCGGGCGGCAGTGGGTGAAGGGGCGGCTCCGAAAATAGCCGATGGATTACTGAGTCAGTCACCTGTTACAGGGCGCCTGGCAGGGTAGGCACAGAGTGGCTTTGTTCCTGTGTGTAGGCTAGATCGTAGCACTACACACGCCCCCTGTCTGCACAGTGCACTGTACTAGTCCCTGAGCAACAGTATAGTGGAGTGGGCAGGGCGCATGGGGTTGGGAAAGCATATCAATGCTTTCCTATGGTTCCAGATACATACAGCTTTCCTGCTCCTCTGCTTGCCCGGACAGCGGCTTCTCCTTCCCCTCTCCATTGATTTCTATCACTCCTACTTTCAGAGTGTCCGATGTCTGTGTGACATCACCAGCTCTGCCCCCTAGCCTCCTGTTTATTTCCTCCCTGCTCTGGACAATGTGGAGGTGACCCCTCCTCTATGTTTTGACCCCTCCCCTCCTGTACTCTTTCCATCGGGTCCCCTCCTCTCCAGTCCTACTGCAATGCTAGTGGCATCTATGTGCTGCTGAGGCTTCCACTACTCAGCTAACAGCTAACCTTCTTTCAGGCATGATTATACAGTTCTAGCTGTGAAGACAACTGTTCTTTCTGATTTTTTTATTTATTAAGGACTTCTTAAGATGAGGCACAGACATGTGGCTCCCATGCATGGCTATCTTATCAGCATGGGGATGCATGAGCATTGTGTGCATCCCTGTGCCAGCACCCCATTCATTTCTACTGGGACATGAGGTTGCATTCACATAGCCTCTGTATTCTAATATGACATGCAGGTTTGGGTCCCAAAAGAAATGAATAGAACACTGGAACAGGGATGCACACAATGCACAACAGAGCCCTGCACAGGGCACACATGTCTGAATGGGCCTAAACAACTCATGTATATGGAGGCTTAGTGAGTTCCCCAGCTCCCCAGGCATCAGAAAACAACAGGGATTTTACACATGAGCTACTAAGTCTGGACATGAATGGAAATTCAGCTGGTTCACCAAGGACTGGATGAGTTTCAATCCATCTATGGCCATTCCTGCTAAAGAGAAGTCACTATAATATGATTATCTTCTCTCAAACCAGCTTGTTGGAAATGTTTTCGTTTGATCTGCAGCGCTAATTAATGTATTCTAACCACTATCACAATGCAATGTCTTTGTGGAGAGGATTCCTCCATCCACCTTGCTTGTGTGGATGAGGGGATCTGTTCAGTTTTTTTCAATCAGACACTAACTGATCAAAAAAATCCATCTATGGCCAGCCTACCATTCACTATACAATCTGATTGTACAATATCTTTTGGATCTACCACCATGTAGTGAAAGGGCCTGCCTGATTGGTTACTACCAATTGGATAATGAATTGTTTAGGTTTGTCCTCAGGACCATTTGACAGAAGCCAAGGTCAGCTTCAGCTAGTTCTTAAGCTCCATTTACAAGCTTCAGAAATCATTCTTGGGCAGCTACTGTATTATTGCTATTACTCCTTATTGCCATCATCAAAACAATTGAATTGGCTCTGTGTGTGTGTGTGTAATACTGGTGCACCCCACACCAATACAATTTTTTTGGTGCGCTGCACATGCTTCAACTAGCTTCACCCCCTGCGGGGGTGGCATTGGAGAACCCGGCCTTGGGGCGGCAGAGGGAGTAAATCCGGGCCTGCCTGCATGGGTTCCCCTTAACATCCAGTTTGCTGAGAGGAACCCGGAGTAAGAAGGAGAGGACATTGCCAGCTCAGGGCTTAAAAAAGAGGAGGTAAGGGACCACTCTGTGCAATATTGTTGCATAGAGCAGGTAAGTATAATATTGTTTTTATTTTAACCACTTAAGACCCGGACCAATACGCTGGTAAATGACCCAAGGTGTTTTTGCGATTCGGCACTGTGTCGCTTTAACAGACAATTGCGCGGTTGTGCGACGTGGCTCCCAAACAAAATTTGCGTCCTTTTCTTCCCACAAATAGAGCTTTCTTTCGGTGGTATTTGATCGCCTCTGCGATTTTTATTTTTTGCGCTATAAACTAAAATAGAGCCACAATTTTAAAAAAAAACACAATTTTTTTACTTTTTGTTATAAAAAAAATCAAATAAACTAAATTTTAGTAAAACATTTAGGCCAAAATTAATTCAGCCACATGTCTTTAGTAAAAAAAAAAATCGCAATAAAAAAAAATAGCTACCTAGCGGGAACAGCGACACTAATACAGCGATCAGAAAAATGATCGCTTAGTGATGCTGGCAATAGGGAGTGAAAGGGTTAACTAGGGCGGTGATCAGGGGGTTAAAACTTTATTAGGGGGGGTGGGGGGGCTATCCTGAACCTAACACTAACTGTTTTTTACACTGCCTGTCACACTGACACTAAATGCAGTGATTAGATCACTGCATTCAGTGACACTGTGACAGGGGGGTGGGGGGGGGCGATCACAAGGGGTTAATTTGCCTATGTGAGTGTGTGTCAGTGTTGTGTTGGTGCACACTTACTTGTGATGTCTTCTCTCATCAGCAGCGCTGGGAAACAGCGCTGCGATGAGAGATTACATCATTTCCTCCTTCCTGTGTAAACACAGGAGGAGGAACTGACACAATGGGAGCGCGCTCCCATTGGCTGGGAGCGATCGCGGGGGGGGCGGAAATCACGGACATCCGCCCGCTCGTCGGCGATCGCTCCCAGAGGCAGGGGGACCCCCGCACGCCGCGGAGGGGGTCCCGATGGGACCCCCGAACCGCACGAAGGCGGGGACGTAAATTTACGCCCTTGTGCCTGTACAAGCCATTCTGTGGCCGTATATGTGCGTGCGGGGGTCCTTAAGTGGTTAATGAAAAAAAAAAGGTTACTATTACTTTAATACATATATATCTGATGCTGGGTCTTTTAAAGATACTGGCCCAGATTCACAGAGCGATTACGCCTGCGCAACAGGAGATGCGCGTGCGTAAGTCGAAATGTGCGAGTGCGTTTCGATGCACGGCATCCCCAGAACGAGATACGCAAAAACTCTATTTTTTTTTGTCCTGCGTAATTTCGTTAGACTGGCGCATCCGTCCGCGCAAAAGTGCGCTAGACAGACCATTGATTTGCTAGTCAAATATGCTAATGAGGGACTTACGGGGATCCACAAAAGAACGTTGGGGCAGCGCAGGCGACGCAGTGTGCGCAACAGCAAAATGTCCTGTCTAAAATTAGACCATATAAAAGCTGGTCTAAAAAGAGAAAAAAAGTCTACTTGTTAGATAAAGCAACACTGTTAGTAAGGAGCTCAGCAGTCACACGTGTTGCACAACAATCTGTATGCCAACATGCCAGGGGCATCGTCGCGCATAACTATACTACTGACTTTAGATGAACAAAGAAGGGTGAGGGCACGGAGGATGGCACGGAGGATGGCACGGGAGAGGATATACCGCACCCGCATAGACCTGTTTGGCATGAGTGATTCTGAGGTGTTTCGCATCTTCAGATTCACCCCTCATGTCATCCTGGAATTAACCACAACCCTGCAGGAGGACATCACCAGCCGAACACAACGCTCACATGCAGTGCAGCCACTGGTCAAGGTCATGGCAACACTCCATGTCCTTGCCAGTGGCTCTTTTCAGCGTACAAGTGGAGTGGTGGCTGGGATGTCACAGTCCTCCATGAGCAGATGTGTGCACCAGGTTGTCCCTGCAATCCTCAGACGCATGGCCAACCAAATCATCAAACCCATCACTGAGGAGCTGCGACTGAAGGCAATGACAGATTTCTACAGAATTGCCAGATTCCCACGCACTGTGGGGGCCATTGATTGCACACATGTGGCACTCCAGCCCCCCCAGGAGACAGAGCACATGTACCGCAATCGGAAGCATTGGCATTCCATCAATGTACAGGTGATAGTCGATGCCCAAGGCCTCATATGGCACGTCCGTGCCAAACACCCAGGGTCCAGCCATGACAGCTACATATACAATCAATGCCACATCCGAATAGAATTCGAACAGAACGTGTATGGGGACACCTGGCTGGTTGGTGAGTGACATGGGAGTCAGGCATGACTATCCCCTCCCATGATGCACACATCACAAGTGGCACATGCATGACTAACATCCTCCTGTCTTTTCCCTTACAGATGACTCTGCATATCCACTGGGACCCCATCTCATGACTCCTATCCGGAACCCCCAAACTCCAGGAGAGGAAAGATACAATCAAGCACATGCCCAAACACGAGCAGTGGTGGAGCGCACCTTTGGCCTCCTGAAGTCACGTTTCCGATGCCTGGATAAGTCTGGGGGTACCCTCTTGTATTCCCCAAACTTTGTGTGCCAGATCATCGGTGCATGTTGCATGCTGCACAACTTCGCAGTGAGAAAGGGCCTGCAGATTGACCTACGTGATGACCTGACCCCTGAACCAGACAATCCCCCCCTAACCGAGGCTACCCCGTCTTCTGAGGGTAGAGCAGCCAGGAGACAGCTCACATTGGGCATCTTTGCACGTTAAACACACACATTAATCATGGCACAATGAGAATGCATGCATGCACACCACTGTGGTCCCTAGCACAGACACATCACATCCACATCAAATTGGATTGGCACCAGTCCACCATGCTGGACTTGTGAGCAGCAACGCCACGCCAAGGCTCCAATTATGTCACTGTACATTCATACACCATTCACACGGACCTGGGGATCACTTCTCCCTGGTCCTGGGGAACCCTACTCCACCAAAATTGAGGGTGACACCCCTTTTCCGGCAGGAATGTCACCCCCACATTCAAACAGCATTCACAACCCAAAAAAAAAAAAGAAATTACCTGCAAAAGCAAAAAATTTCCAGCAAAAAAAAAAAAAGGGGAAAAAACAAATTATTGCCCCTTGCGTGAGCCACGCCTGGGGCGTCCCCGGCCACGGCTCCGGCCCCGGCTTCTCAGGGGAGACTCATGGGGAGGGGTAAAACCGGGGAAGGAGGAGCAGCCCCTGATCTCTGCCCACCTGGCGGCCTGCCCTCCAAGGCCACGGCTATTCTGTCCAGGGCAGCACCAAGTGTTGCCGTGTTGGCCTGGATAGCCTGGGTAAGGGCCCTCACATCCTGCCCAACGCCTGCTGATGTCGTCTGCAGTTCGTTTAGGCAGGTTGTGAAAGCCCGGGAGTGGGAGTCCAGGTTCCCCAGCGTATCCTTGATGGAGGACAGGCTCTCCTCCATCCGCACCAATGTCTGGCTGACCTGTCCCAGATGGCGGGTCTGGAGGATCTGGTCCCTTCTCAGAGTGGCGGGCAGGAGATCGGCCAACCCCCTGGTGTTCTGGGATGAAATCCTGCCTCCAGCTGATGCTTGTGGCCGGGGAGAAGGGGAGGCCCTTGTGAGGGGAGCCATGTTGGGGGAGGAGGGGGGGGTCCCCCTTAGGGAGGGCTGCCTGCTGCCAGCCAGAGGGGAAGAGTCCTCAAAAACCAAACGTCCAGTGCCTGACATGGACTCCTCCTCCTCATGATTCTCCTCCTCCTCATGATTCTCCTCCTCCTCTTGAACCTCCTCAGTGGACTCCGGCCTTGTTGGGGGGGCCTCATTAGGCTGCTGTCCTGGGGTTGGTGCGGTCAGGCCAGATGGCCCTGCACCCTCCTGCACATCTGTGGATGACACAAAACATTCACAGGTTGGAGGATCCACACACTTGCCACATATTCCCTTTCACCCCCTCCCCCACACATGCTACACACCTGATATTAAAAAAAATACTTACCTGGCACCACGGGCTCCGGACTTGAGTCAAAGCCGGGCAGGCCCTCAACTTCATGCCGATGAAAGGTCAGGGCCACCGCACGCTCCTCCGCTGTCAGCCTAATACGGCATGGTGGGCCCCCTCCTGTGCCCCTGGCATGGGCATGCATTCTGGCCAGCTTCTGTTTGACCAGACGCCGGAGGTCATTGATTTTTTTGTCAATCCCAGACCGGGTCCGGGTCTCCCCCTGCCCCGCTGAATTGACCTGCTCAGTGATCCTATCCAAAATCTCCCTCCTCCTGGCCGGGGTGGTGTTGGCACTGTCTGGGCCGTGGAGGAAACGCCCATACTCGCTAATGGCCCGGGCAAGAATTTGTTTTTCCCCAACTGTAAAATTGAGCTTTCTCTTTCTCTCTGTCATACTTCCCAAAAAACTCACTCCCAGTCAACAAAATTCACTCACACAAACAAGCACAACCAATCAAGCAAGAACACACACAAAGAGAAAACTACTCAGCAAGAAACAGTCACAAAAAAAAAAAAAAAATATAGCAGGAAAACAAACGAACAGAAATATATCAATCAAACAAACAGTCTCCCAAACACTTATCAAAAAACACTTTCAAAGATCTACTAACAAACACTTGATCACACAGAACACTAATCTGACAACTACAAAACACACCGCAACGAACAACAGGACAAAAGCACTAGGTTAAATGGGAAGGGACAAAGGGATGTACTTTTGCAATGCAAGTGCGTTTGTGTGTGTCTATTTATGCTGTTTGCGTAGTTCACAACGTTGCCCTAGTCCATTTCCAATTTCACTGATTGCGCCGCTCCCGAGTTGTGAGCATGCGCACAGCGGAGCTGACCATGGTCTCCTTCAAGCGCGCATGCGCGAGCCGGCCGGCCCTTCATTTGCATGGGGTCACGGCTCATTTCAATGTAACACGCCCACGTCCTTCCCAATTTGTATTACTCCTCCTTACGCCTCAGGAAAACGTTACGCATGCGCAATTTCCTGCGCAAAAGCTACGAGAATAGGGGGATTACGCGGCAAAATTGCGCAAGTCTAACGTAAAGGTGGTGCGCTACGCCGGTCCAATAATGCACAGATGTACCTGAATCTGCCCCACTGACTCCAAACTCAGTTTTGCGTATAGTGTATGAATACTATGGTAAACAGCATAGACACTGTCATTCATTGTTGTCCTCATTTAGGCCCAATGCACACTAGCTTCATTTTAAGTTCCTTGCAGCTGCTTTGAGGCGCCGTACACACGGCCGAGGTTCTCGCTGAAAATCAGCGAGAACCTCGCTGGAATGCACATTCCAGCGAGGACCTCGGCCGTGTGTACGGTCTCAGCGAGCTTCCCGTCGGGAAGCTCGTCGAGCCGAAAAAGAGAGCACGCTCTCTATTTCCTCGACGGCCCGCCTGGAAGAATGGCTGGTTGCCATTCCCGACGGGCGGGTCGCCGAATTCGACGGCCGGGAGAGAACCTCGACGGGCGGAACGATGTGTTCTGCCCGTCGAGGTTCTGGGTCGTGTGTACGCCGCCTGAGTGTTTTTTTCTGTCCCTAGAGGCAAATAGTGTCCATGCACACTATTTTAAGCTAGAAGCCTTTTTCAAGCTTCAGCTTCTAGGAGCAAAAAAATAAAACCCTGGCCTGGCTCTTGCCAGGCCAGGGTTTTATTTTTTTAAGGGGCAAGTGAGCATATCAGGTCCAAATGCCCCCAAAACGTTTTGTCCCCATTCTGATAAAGGCAACGACCTCTTCCCCACAACCCTGGCCTGGTGGTTGTGGAGGTGCAGGGGGTGACCTATCGGAATCTGGAAGCCACCTTTAGCCATCCTACCCCAAAGCACCCCCCTATGTTGAGGGAATGTGGCCTGGTATAGTTCAAGAAGGGGGCGCTTGTTCGTGCCCCCTTATCTTGGTCTGCCAGGCTGCATGCTTGGATAAGGGTCTGGTATAGATCTTAAAAAATATATATTGGTGTGAGGTTCTCCTTAAAATCCACATCAGGCCCTAAGGGCCCTTTTTCTCATTTTATTTCCAGCAGACAGCCGATGATTCATCCATTGTTAGGAATGCGGTGGCCAGCCATTCACTGGTTGTTAAGGATTTAGAAACGTGGAGAAGATCCAATTGGTTTTAAATATAAACAGCGCACCTCATTCCGTAAAGTAACACATGGTTGTTAAGGATGCTGATGGCCTCCCGCAGCTTAACAAAAAAATTGTGGCTCCTAACTGTGGGCACAAAAACTTGAGGGGTATACTGAAAATTTATTCAAGAAGTAGTGGGGAATTAAGGGAAATTAAGGGAAATTCTAACCAGAAATATTCCAGTTGTTACTATTTTCTTGTTCTTTTAGGTTTTGGCAACAGGTTAAATTATTGCCAAAGTACATTTCTGGTAGAGTGCTTTAAACTTGCCATGCTTCTCTTAATCCTATGTCAGTCCTAATGTACCGTAGCTCACAAGAGACGTTCAATGGGTCATAGACTTTTTTCTGGCTTCAGGGCGCACAACTCTATTTAATTAATTCCATAAAACGCATACTACACTGCAAACCCATTGCAGAGCTTCCACCATAAATTACACTGATTAGTCTACATTTAGTTGAATCTCCTGATTTACTAATTGAATTTTTGATTGCTCTTGATTTAAATGCAACGGAGGAACAATATGATTCAATGACCTGTTTTATCTGATGGCTTACACAGCATGATTTATTAATTTTACTTCCCTTTCACTTCTGTAGCAACACTCATTTTGTAACTGGACAGATAATGCAATATAATACATGAATATGTCAAATATCAGCAACCTGTTACATCCCATGATTTGGTTTGTTTCACTGTATCATTATGCTATGGGCTTTTCACAATGTTTCGTGTTTTTTTTAATCCCTTCACGCCTACGGGTAAAACAAATCTTAATGCCTAAGCACAATTTTGCAATTTTGACATGTGTTGTAAAACTGTACATATCATTACATTTGTACATCCAGGTGGATTATACCTTGTTTTTTTTCAGGACAAAGTGGGCTTTCATTTGGTAGTAAATGGTTATGGATATCTCCAGATTTTTGTTTTTATTATCAAAGGAAAACTGGCTCAGAATAGTAAAAAAAAAATGTTTTGTAAATGTAGCTTTAGATTTCTTGTTACTACCATACCCTACCACCAAATTACAACCCAAAATTAATTATTGGAATACTGGAAAAAGGACAGGATGACAGCAGAGAAGCTAATATTTGTAGAATAAAGTGGCAATGGCAGTCTCCATTGGAAAGGATTTTTTTTTAGAATGTCATAAACAGACAGAGCTTTACAAAGTTTAATGTGCTGTTTAACTCTTACCAATAGGTTTATTTATATGTTGTACTGTATAACAGTGAGATTATTTGTACATTGTTTCACTTAGGCCGTGTACACACGGCAGGGAACCTCGACGGGCAGAACACATCGTTCCGCCCGTCGAGGTTCCCTGCCGGCCGTCGAAATCGGCGACCCGCCCGTCGGGAATGGCAACCAGCCATTCTTCCAGGCGGGCCGTCGAGCAAATAGAGAGCATGCTCTCTATTTCTGCTCGACGGGCTTCCCGACGGGAAGCTCGCCGAGAGTGTACACACGGCCGAGGTCCTCGCTGGAATGCAGCTTCCAGCGAGGTTCTCGCTGGTTTCCAGCGAGAACCTCGGTCGTGTGTACGCCGCCTAAGATGTTTAAAGGAAAACTGCTTTCAATCTGGATTCAAATTATTTTGTGTGCATTGCAGTTTGCATGGTAATGAACATGTGTAGGTGTGAAAAGTCCCATATCAATTTCCACTGTGGAAACTGTCAATTTCCACATTAAACTGCAGCATGTAGACCTGAACCAGCTCCTAAGGAAGAATACGAATTCTATTTGAAATACAATTTAATGCAGCAAAATGTCTGAAAAAGGACAAACATAAACATCAAAAGAATGCAACCTATAATTGTTATTACTCAATTTTCTAATTTGATGCTCTTAAAAATGTTGCAACCATTTCAATCTGCAGTTAGATATGATTTTTTTGAAACTTACTAAAATTTGAAATTATCTCCCTCTCGTGACAACAGCATTGCTTGTGCACACTTTCTTGCCTACTTGAATGTCATTAGCTTTCTGTAAAATCCAAGAGCTTGCACAGTGTCACATCAAATTACGGGTATTCAGTGCAACAGGAATTCCATTTTTGTAAAGATACTTTTTAATAGCCTTGTATGGATTACATAATGGAGCTTTTTTTATTGAAAGTATTGCATGCACAATTTTTGCTAATTGTGCAAAAACAGTGTAGCGCTGGACAGCAAATACCACATAAGTATCTAAAGTAACAGGTGTAAACAGTGTTAATCTATAAATGGTAACAATCAATATGTGAATACACAAAAGCTATAAATGCATAGGTTGTTATAACACATAAAGTACATGAAGCACATAGAGCATAAAGTACTTATAAATATCAACAGATAAATAAACAGTGTAAAAATAAAGTGACCAATTCAGCATATGAGGTGCAAAACAAATATAGTCCACAGAAAAAAGCTGGGAGTTATTAGCCTCTTCCAATGCAGGTGATGAAAAGATGCAAACAATGAAAGTCCAATTAGGAGATCCACAGGTGAGAAAGGAGGGAGATTTCAGACATCAGTGGCCCAACACCAGTAGAAATAAAGGCTTACCAGAAAGCCTGTGACTAATCCCTTTCAGGAGTAGTCTAAACAGGCATAGCAGGAAATTCTGATCCTTTGGGGTGTCAGGAACGAATCCGGGTCTCTCCACAGATTAGATGGTAGAATCCACAGCTCCTCTAAGGGTTAACCACTGCTTCCAAATGGAACTTGTATAGATGTATGTGAGCGTGTGTTTATCAAACACCATGTAGGGAAAAAGAAAGGGACAATCCCATAGTGTAGACGTAAAAAACGAGAGGGTTTATTTAAAAATTAAAAAAAATTGAAACAGCTTAAAATACTCTCATTCATAGAGAGTGATACAACAGTCCTTGCAAGGATAAAAAGCTCCATATGAATATCAGACCACCTAAGGCCGTTAGCACATGTGCAATGCGAGTGTGTCTGCCCGACGTTCGTTTCATCGTAATGACATCATCAGGGGCACACGTACGCCATTGCACACACGCTATTTATACAGCCCAGAGGAAGAGTAGGACAAAACCATTGAGTAGAGGCGGGGATAGAACGGAGCATATGATAAACTGATAAAACCACTATGGGTCAGATTCTCAAAAGAGATACGACGGTGTATTGTGTATTTTTTTTACTGGGTATCTATGCGTGTGATTCATAGAATCACTTACGCATAGATACAGTGAAGATCCGACATGTGTAAAACACTTACACCGTCGGATCGTAGATGTAATGACTTCGCTGGCCGCTAGGTGGCCTTTACGTTGATTTCTCATTTGCCTATGCAAATGAGCCTAATACGCCGATTCCCGAACGTTTTTACGACGCCCCGTCGTCATTTACGACGTTTCCGTAAGCGTAAACCTACCCCTGCTATATGAGGGGTAGGTTTACGAAGTTCCGTCGTTGCCATGTTAAGTATGGCGTCGGGTCAGCGTCGTCTTTTTCTATCGGTTACGTCGTTTTACTAAGTCGTTCGCGAATAGGGCATTGCGTAAGTGACGATCACGTTGTTTTCACGTCGGTTTCAACGACGTTTTCCGACGTGAGCTGGAGCATGCGCGCTGGGCTATTTTTGCGGCCGAAGCATGCGCAGTTCGATCGACGCGGGGCGCACTTAATTTAAATACAAGCCGCCCCCTTACGCCTTACGCCGGGCCATTTACACTACGCAGCCGCAACTTACGGAGCAAGTGCTTGGGCGGCGTAGTGTAAATGGCTTACGCTACGCTGTCGCCCATTCTACGAGAATCTGGCACACTATTGTGAATGGAAATCACCATGCCATCTTGTGGTTAAAAAAGCATATTACCGCTCAAAGAATAATAGGCTGATATGACCACTCAATTATGAATGGAAATCATTATGCCATCTTGCTTTGAAAAAGGCATATTGCTGCTCAAAGGAAAGCAATAGGAATAATAGGCTGATATGACCACTCAATTATAAGTGGAAATCATTATGCCATCTTGTGGTGAAAAAGGCGTATTGCCGCTCTAGGCAAAGCAATAAGCCAAAGATTCCCTGAATAGGAATAGTCCTTGTTATGGAATTAAACTTATTAACCTTAATGATCAATTTCAGCATTGGTGTGAATATGTAATACTCATTGTTGAGCAAAATATAAACATAAAAACATGAAAACTATACGACTAAAAAATGCATTAAAAAAGGGGGGTGAATAAACACAAGATGCCATGGAGATTGAATATCCTGCACAGAATGCCATGGATAATCAATGACGCTAGTGCCACATAGTGGTAAAGTACAATAAAGGCTATAGAATAATGAAAAACATTAGTAAAGTGCAAATGTAAAAGGAAAAAATAAGAGGACGAGCAATGGAATAATCCCTAGGAAATGGGGTTGACTCCATGTGAGTGAGACCCTCAACTGTTGTTAATAAAACAGTTGATGTCCCACTCAACGTTGAGTCCCCAAATTGTATATCCAATTAGTTTCGGCCCTGGAGATTGTTCTTTTGCTATTACTACCTCTCCAATGGGGAACATATTTCTTCAAGGCTATGAAGACAGTCCCCTTGGGGTTCTTGTTGTGTTTTAGGTCATAGTGTTTGGACACACTATGTTTGTCAAATCCTGCCAGAATATTAGTGATGTGTTCCCCCCCATCTGACCTGCAGTTTGCGCGTGGTGCGTCCAACGTATTCTAACCCACAAGGGCACCTCAGAAGGTACACTACGCATTTAGTACTACAGGTTATGAAAGTTTTAATTGGGTAGGTTCTACCAGTGCCTGTAGAGGTATAATCAGTGTATCGTCTTCCCTAAAGGGCATTGATTTTACAAGCCCTGCATTTTGTGCAGGGGTAGAAGCCCTTAAAGTCACCAAAGAATGTAGGTTGGGATGGGATATCTAACACATATGGTGCCAATGAGTGTCTGAGATTTGGGGCACCCCTGAAAAGAACTCTCGGATTAGTGGTTAGGAGTGGGCCCAGAATCCTGTCATTTTTAATGACTGGCCAATGTTTTTTAATAATTCTTTTAATGGCCCAATGTTGGCTTGAGAAGGTTGTTATGAAAGCCAGGCCAAAGTCTTCCCTAGTAATGGCCTCTGGTGGTTTATCAGCCAGGAGACTACGACGATCTCTCTGACCCACTTCTCTGATGGTAAGATCAAGGTTTGCCCCATCATAGCCTTTAGCTAGAAATCTGGATTTTAGAATCTCTGCTTCTCTATAAAACGTATTCAGGTCCGCACAATTTCGTCTGAGACGCAGAAATTGACCCTTAGGGATCGCTCTCAACCATGAAGAATGATGGCATGAGTCAAGTGGTATGTAACAATTTCTATCCGTGGGTTTAAAGAATGTCGACTTGACAATCCTACCCTCAACGATAGAAATATCTAGATCCAAGAAGTGAATCTTGCTAGAGCTTTTTTCATGGGTCAGGACAATACCCCTAGCGTTGGAATTAAGGATGGAGATGAATGAGTCAACCGAGTCCTCATCGCCATCCCAAATGCATAACACGTCATCAATAAATCTTCTCCAGAAGATGAGATTTGGTGATCTATCAAGGAGTATAGTGTCCTCCTCCCACTTAGACATGAAGAGGTTGGCCATGCTAGGGGCAAATTTTGCCCCCATGGCCACACCCCTAATTTGTCTGTAGTGGGTACCATTATGCCAGAAGTGGTTATGCTCCATAGCAAAATCAAGTAGCTCCATCAAAAATCTACAATGTGTATTAGTTAAAGGAGAATTCTGTGACAAAAAAATATTGAATCGCTTCGTGCCCTAGATGGTGGGAGATGGACGTATACATTGATGCCACATCAGCTAATTGCTGATCCGGTTTTCTCACTGTACATGGTAGTCAGAAACCATTTATTCTTTGCCTAAACTGTAATGGTCATGATGGAGGTCAAAACTGTTTTAAAGTGGAGGTCACTCTAAAAAAAATAAATTCACCAAATTTCTACAAAAAAATTTAATTTTTACTTACCAGAAATTTGCGGTTTCTATGCAGATCTTCCTAATCTGCCTCTTACTAGTCTGCGGCTGGTCTTCATCCTCACGTTGTCTTCTGGGGAATGGTGCGCGCTGCTTTCTGGGAACTGTGTGTATCCCAGAGAGCAGCCACCCATTCATACAGCGCCGCGAGACTCGCGTATGCACAGTAGAAAACGGGCAGTGAAGCTGCAAGGCTCCACTGCCTGTTTCCCTTAGTGACCATGGCAGCACCGGGAGCTACAACGATTGAGGGATCGGCCTCAGGGGGTAAACAATGTGGGTGCGTAGGACAGGTAAGTGTCCTTATTAAAAGTCAACAGCTACAGTGTTTGTAGCTGCCGACTATTAAAGAAAATCGCGGGTGGAACTCTGCTTTAATAGCAAGAAAGAGATCTTTTTTTTACTGGAAATCACAATGTTTTGCGGTAATGCTGGTCTGAGCCTTGTTAACGACTTGCCGCCCATCCACAGTAATTTTTAGTATGTGCGAGTGAGCGGCACCTGCAGACAGGATAATGTATTGGCATGACGCCGCCTGTATCTGGGTTTGCAGAAGCATATGCGCACATCCCTTGCTGAGCCGTGATGTCATTGGCTACAGCACAAAATTTGTCAGCTGGTCTCAGCCAATGATTTATGGCTGTGACCTGTTGATCAGCTATAGCCAACAACAGAATGATCCTGTGTATTGTTTGTAAACCCTTTTTGGTTCAGGAAGAGAAGAAAGAAGGATCACTGTGAGTTGAAGCAGCACATTTACACTACTGACACTTTTAAGGCACATTTAACCCCTTGATTTCCCTTCATTAAACCTTTGATCACCCCCGCCACCCATTCAGTGCCATCACTACAGTGTCCGTGTACAGCATTTATCACTGATCACTGTTATAGTGTCTTCTTGGAGTGTCTTCTTTCCAAAAATGGGTCATCTGGGGGGTGTTTGTATTGCCCTGACATTTTAGCACCTCAAACATTGTGGTAAAATGGCAGTCAGAAAGTAAAAGCTGCGTAAATACCACAATATATACCATAGTTTGCAGACACTATAACTTTCACGCAAATCATTTACATATTGGGATTTTTTTTTACCAAAGACATGTAGCAGAATAAATGTTGGCCTAAATCTATGAAGAAATTCGATTTAATTGGATATGCTTTAAAACAGAAAGTAGAAAATATCGTTTTTAAAAAAAAAAAAAAAAACTTATTTTTTTAAATTTCTTTCATAAATACCACCAAAGGAAAGCTCTGTTTGTGTGAAAGCAATGACAACAATTTAAATAGCGTAAAGTGTTGCATAATCAAGCAATTGCCAGTAAATAACCTAGTGCTGAATAGCATCAAGTGCTCTGGCCATGAAGGGGGCAAAACCTTCCAAAGGTCAGGTGATTATTTGTTAAAAGCTGTGTGGTTGAACAGGAAGTCCCCAGCCACCATGACCATCTGACAATGCAACTAGCAAGGAGACAGCTGTGTTAATAGCTGGCACCTATTGTAAAACTTTGAAGAGACAAGTGATGGCTGAATGAATGCAAGGTTGGGGGGTGTGTGTGTCAGTGATTCCATGACTAACCTTAAAAAAAATCACATGCCTGATGAACCACTTCCTGTCCTTTCATCATCTTTAACCGTAAGCAGGTTGAATTGGTTATACCAGGATCATGACTGCAGCTACAGCTGGGACTTTCTTTTATGTAAACGTGATCATCGACTATATAGCTGCTGGATCACTTTTACAGGCAGCGGAAGAAGGTCCTACCTTACCCACCGCTGTTACCGGGGAGTAAGGATATGAACAATGGCATCCACTACTGAGCACACAGTGAGAGGAACTGATGTTATTCCTCCCACTGTATGACATCAGAAACCAGAATTGCTGAGGATTTCATCACTTCCGGTTTTAGTGTTGTGTAAACAAGCTGTTTCCGGCTTGTGAAACCATCTGATTGGTTTAATATGATGCCTAAGATTTGAGGTCTAATAGACCCCAGATTTCTCCATTAAGAGGGCTTGTAATGGCTCATGCTATTACAAGTGATGCTGTTCATCCCTTGTGATAGTAATAAAGTTAATAAAAAAATAAATAAAGCCACAGTGTAATTTTTTTAAATAAAACGAATAGTAAATGTATTTATTTTTTTAAAGTGCCCCCTTTGCCCTATACTCATATGCAAACGCGAACGTGCATGTAGGTCCCACACGCATATGTAACCAGTGATTCTACCACACATGTGAGGTATCGCTGCCATTGTCAGAGCAAGAGCAATAATTCTAGCACCAGACCTCCTCTATTACTTGATAAGGAGTATCTCTTCTATAGGACCACCCAGGTAGGTTTAGGGTTCAATGAAGGAAGAGGTTCCGTGAACAGCCCCACAGACCTGTGGAGACCTCAAATGATGACACAGGAAACGAGCATGTTTTGTAATCATATGAAGTTTGCTTTTTTACTCAGTATGGCTCAGTATATATACGGTTTAAGAAATGATTGTGTCATTCTTACAATGCATACGTGTGGTTTTTCACAAATACATTAAGTAAATCATTTGCTAAATTATTATTACCTAATTTCATTTAACATATACATGTGAACTTGAAAACCTATATTTTATGAGTATCAGTATACTCTTATCTTAAGCAAACATGAGCCGAGGTAAAGTCCACACATATTTGGGCATCCGCATTAACTGGGACAAATCGGTTCTGTTCCCACTACACTCCTCGGTCTTGCGAACCCCGACACACACCGCTTCAGTGGTTAGAGGAGTTTACCTACCTGGGCATTAAAATTTGTGGTAGGACAGGCGACTATGTGAGTAGGAACATTCAACCACTTATGACCCAAATGACGGCCAAATGTACGGCGCGGCGTACTCTTCCCCTGACGCCAGTGGGGAGGGTTAATCTTCTAAAAATTATTTTCTTTACAAAGTTTTTATACTTTTTCCATAATACCCCTTCGCATATTCCTAGGGCATTCTTTCAGAGATTGGAGGGCCTGCTGATATCCTTTGTGTGGGCTGGGAAGCCCCCTCGGGTGGCGAGACAGATTCTATATCTCCCCCTGTCTGGTGGGGGTCTGGCGCTTCCGAACTTTTTGCTCTATTATTGGGCGGCAGTGCTGGTTACAGTCCGGTGGTGGTTCTCCCAGCCCAGACAAAAACCCGGCAGTCACCCTGGAGGCGGCTATCCTGGGCTCCTATGCAGCCCTGAGTAACCTGCCGTTCCGAGGCCTAAGGGCGACCCCCTCTATGACGGCCCTCATGCGGACCACAGTTAAGGTTTGGCAGGAGGCTCGAACCATATATAGGAGGCCAGCCCACATGACACCGCATATGCCCCTGTGGGGTAACCCTATGTTGCCCCACCTGAATAACATTCCGGACCCCTCCCTGTGGGCAAAGAAGGGTATCATCACTTTGCGCCATATAGTCCTCAAGAGTAGACTTATGCCCTTCCAGACAATGCGTCGGAGGTACTCCCTGCCTGTCGCTTTTCAATTCTGGCACTGGCAGCTCAAACTGCTTTTGAGGTCCAATTTCCTGAACCCCTAACTCTGGAGTCTGACTCCATAGAGCGACTCTTGGCCTCTAGACTAATGGAACGCCCTCTCTCGTCCCTATACCTATATCTCACTGTTGTATATGACACCAAACTTACCAAATCCTGGGATAAGTGGAGGGCCAAGTTACCGTCCTTAGACGAAGAGGGGTGGGAGGACTGCATCTCCTCGTATATTCCCTCTCTGATTGCTGCGAAAGACAGTTTTATCCAGTTCAAATTTCTCCACAGGGCCTACTATACCCCGGAGAGGCTGGCCAGTATTTACCCGCTACGGGATCCTAATAGCCAAAGGTGTAAACAGGACATAGGTACGTTCTGGCACATGGTCTGGTCGTGTCCGAAGCTCCGGCCGTATTGGATGGCGGTTGCCTCCAGGCTGTCTGATGTGAGCGGGACGGTTGTCCCGGTCGACCCGACAGTTCTGTTACTGAGCCATTTGGAAGATGTGGAGGGGGACAGGTATGGTAAGCTATGCCTGACCTTTTCCCTATTTTATGCTAGACGAGAGATTCTGCTGAAATGGAAATCTGAGGACCCCCCCGCCTGTGCTTCTTGGCAGCGCTTGGTGGATTCGGTCCTGCCCCTGTACAGGTTGACTTATGAGAATAGACAATGCCCGGGGAAGTTCGACAAAATCTGGTCTGCCTGGACAGAGACCCGCGATACCCTTGACCCCCCTCCAGACTGAATGAGCAGGACAGTTGGCCCTCCCCCGACGGTTGTTGTTTTTGTCCCCCCCCCCCCCATGACACTGTTGTTTGAGATGGCCAAAGTATAATTGATAAGATATACTTTTTATGTATGTTTGACATCTACCCAATCTTCCTTGCTTCAGATTGCTTGGGTTATGCCCCTCGACGTGATGTACACTTCTGACACTCTGATTTCTACGCTGCTGTAACTTCTGTAACATATCTGTATTGTAATGCTGATTTGTCTATTAAAACTTTTTTCTGTTAAAAAAAAAAAGTCCACACATGACATAAGTCCACACATGACATATATATCAGAAAAGTAGGTCAAAAGTTTTCTACACCTCAGCAAATTGAGACATTGTGTAAGCTGTATTAATCCTAAATGACATGTCATATTAAACCTAAGATGGAGGTTCTAATGCTATATTTATTACATTACTCTAAACTTGTAAACTGTAAAGCAGGGATATGCAATTAGTGGACCTCCAGCTTTTGCAAAACTACAAGTCCCATCATGCCTCTGCCTTTGGGTGTCAAGCTTGTGGCTGTCAGAGACTTGCCTGGTAGGACTTGTAGTTCTACAACAGCTAGAGGTCCGCTAATTGCATATCCCTGCTGTAAAGGCTTTTAAAGCATCACCTATGGAGATCATTAGGTACTATAGTTTGACGCTGTTCCACAGTCGTATGCAATTTTAAAGAGTGGCAGGTTGGGTATCAATTTATTGTACTTGGTGTAACATCACCATTTATGTTAAAGTGTATTTCTTCCTAAAGAAAATTGCGTTTGATAAACAAATATCGTGTGACATAAAAATTGCAATAACTACCATTTTATTCTCCAGGGTCTCTGCCTAAAAATATATATATATAATGTTTGAGATTTCTGATTATTTTTCTAGCAAAAAAAGCAGATTTTTACATGTATGACATAAATGATAGAATTGTACAGGACCGGAACTTGTTAATAATAATAGTTCTACTTTAACAAACAATGTAAATAAGCACTAAATCATTTTTCAAGTGGTCATCTGCTTACATGACCATAATTCATTTGACCATCATGCACTTTCAGATTAAAAATTGCATTTAAAACCCAAAGTAAACAGATTCAGTTCAAATTAGATTTAGCTTACAAAAAGAAGAAATGTGTTGTTTGCTGCTACTGCACACAACAAAGTATAAACTGCTTGTGTGTTGGAAATAAGCTATTCTGCACAACATATCTAATGTTTGTTTCTAATAAAATAAAATAAAGACATTTTGAAATACAGCTACGTTGTTATATACTGTACGTTATAACATTTGTCAGTCAGTGACACAAACAATGTACTGTGCTTTCTTTCACTATGCAACAAGTTAGAAATAAATCTTCATGTGCCACGATGAGTATGTCAGACTCTTAGAAACTGAATATTATCACCTAGCAGAAATACTCCAAAATTCCAAGTGATGATGTTAGAACTAGGGATGAGCTTCGTATTTGAGTCAAACTCATGTTCGACTCGAACATGGTATGTTCGATCGTTCGTCAAATTACAAAGTTTTGGGCCGTTCGCTCCAAATTCAAGTGACGTTTCACAGCCCATAATTCACTGCGGCATCGCAGTGCATTGCTGGCTGATGATTGACCAAGAATGCAATATGACCTGCATGCTTGGCCAATAACAGCTTGCAAAAAACAGAGAGCCATAATTGGCCAAAGCCAGGGTGGCTTTGGCCAATTATGGCTCAGGGGTTTAGTACACGCCCCACACTATAAAAGGCCGCCTGCGGGTCGGCCTTGTGTAGTGTGTTGCAGTGGTTAAGAGAGAGAAGACAGAGAGAGAGAGAGTGTGTAATTTTTAATAGGTAGATAGAGCAGGCAAGCAGGCAGGCTAGTCAGTTAAGGTTACAGTGTGTAGAGGATATATATGCATCCCAGGTGCTGTATATATATTTATACACTGTATAGTTTAGCTAGATCCGCACTTCCTAATTTACTGGCAGGCAGGTGATTGTGCTAGCTGCAGTATTCTCACGTGGCGTACTGTCTGTGTCCTCTGCAGTGTGCACCTAAAGCTACGTGGTGTGTACTGCCTGTGTCCTCTGCAGTGTGCACCTAAAGCTGCATGGTGTGTACTGCCTGTGTCCTCTGCAGTGTGCACCTAAAGCTACGTGGTGTGTGTACTGCCGTGTCCTCTGCAGTGTGCACCTAAAGCTATGTGGTGTGTACTGCCTGTGTCCTCTGCAGTGTGCACCTACAGTAAAGCTACGTGGTGTGTGTACTGCCCTTGTACTCTGCAGTGTGCACCTAAAGCTACATGGTATGTGTACTGTCTGTGCTATTTTTCTCAATGATTTTCATCCATATTGCAGGGACCAGACATTACATTAAAGCTGCAAGCAGTTGTAAATTACTTTTTTCTTATAGTAATCTCATTTTGTGCAGGGACAGTTATAAACACGTGCCACTTCACAGGCATACTATAGACACCCAGCAGGTACGATATTTAAAAGGAATTTTTAAGGCGCATGCGCGGACAGCTCCGGGATGGCAGCTTAGCCTTGGAGCTCCGCATCGTTCCGGCCGTGCGACGGATCTAACGGGCGGATCGGGTCCCGGCCGGCCACCACGCTACAGCTGATCGAAAGGGGAAAGGCAAGGGCACTCGTACATGTCGGTGGGACCGACAAGACGCAGCCTGGGACCGCAGCTGGAAGCGGTAAGCGGGACACGCACCCACAAGATGGCGGGCGGCGCTCAGCCCTTCCTTACTGACACGGAGGAGTCCTTTGAAGCCAGACCCTCATATGCCTCTGTAGCACGCCCGCTAACACCAGGGATCCCGGCTGGCCCCCTCTCCATCATGGCTCACTCCCCAGCCTCAACAGAGTCACTGCTGGAGCAAACCATGGCAGACATCATGGGCTCTCCCCTGCGGCCTACTTCCCCTCAGGCAGCTGCAAGGCCTGTCATGGCGGACGTCACCGCACATTCCCTGTCACATACGACTGATCTATTTACACAACTGTCACTTCTGCTGGACAGGGGTCTCGCTCAAACAGCAGCAAAGATAACAGGAGAACTTAGAGGGGACTTTCAGATGATAGGATCCAGGATGGAATCCATAGAAAACAAGCTAGATCAGACCATTGCCACAACTCGGCAGAACTCTGACCATATTCAATTCCTACAGGACCAATTGGACATAGCTATGTCACGAATCGATGATTTGGAAAATAGGTCCAGAAGGGGGCTCCCTGAGTCATTCAAAGACATTTTCTCCGTGGTCCAGGACTTTGTCAAACAACTTATCCCTAATATTCCCCAGCACAAATTGGAGATTGACCGTGCCCACAGAACCCTGGGGCCACTGAGGAAAGATGGCTCCCCCAGGGACATTGTGGTCAAGCTACACTTTTTCTCGGTGAAGGAGGAGGTGATGAGGACCTGCAGACGCCAAAACCCGCTTATTTTCCAAGGTCACACTGTTCAGGTATTTGCTGACCTTTCACCCACGACCATTCAGAAACGGAGGACCCTAAAGCCTCTCCTATCGGTCCTGTCGCAACGTGACATCCAATACAAGTGGGCCTTTCCGTTTGCCGTCAAGTTTGAATACAAGGGCAAGGCACATGCATTCCACAACTTCCAAGATGGAGAACGCCTGCTCCTGAACCTTCGCCTCATCTCACATGAAGCAGCCATGGACCTCTCCGGCTCCAATCCTGGATCCACCAAACGCCCCTCTCCTGCGAGCCCCCTAACAGGCACCTGGGACAAGCCTAAAACCAAGAAGAATAAGGGTACCAGACCGCCGTGACACCGCCGCGAGGTCCTTCTGGGAATAGTCTGTGAGGACTGTCGTTTCCCCTCTGTGGACTTCTCCCGTACCCTTGGGAGAACTGCCTCTTTTTGTTTTTGTTTTTGTTTTTGTTTTGTTTTTTCCCGGTTGCGTCCCTCGGGGACCATTAGGACATTAATGTTGGCCTCGGAATGGCCCACCTGTTTAACACGATACAAACTCATGATTTGAGTGCCTCCACTCATGCTCACCTGGTCATTCCTACTGCCGTTTGCTTAAGATGTTATTGCCTGTTTTGGGGTTTTCTTTTTTATTCCCCTTCTTTTTGCATTCTTATATACCTAAATACTTTGTGGTGGCGCACGGCGTGCCCCCGGGGGCCTGCGGCCTTCCCCGCATGCTTGGCGTGTGGGGGGGGTGTGGGCCTTCGGGGGGCAGGTCGGCGGTGCATCCTTACTGCCCGTTGACAATTTTGACAATTTTATTCACGTCGCGGCTGGAACGATGTTGCTGCGCCTCCTCCTATCCCACGGATCAGGCTATGCCCTCTCCTTGGGTTAGGCGCCCACCCTGCCTACAGGGTGCGGTAAACGAGAACAGGGTTTTGGATGCTGGACAAGGTTATGCCCAGCACCGACCCGAGCCCCCAGTGGGCTCATGTCTCCCCCCCCCTTCCCCCCTCCTTCTCTTCCCTCTGCCTTATACTTTCCTAACTTCTCTTCCTCTTTCAGGCGGTGATAGGCTTGCTGATGGCTGTCTACTCCCAGAAGGTCGACAGCTCCCCAGATGGTCGGATCCCTATACACACTGCGAGGCCTCTATCAAGGTAGGTGACGGGGTTTTGGTGATCTCCCCCTCCCCTTTGCTCCATGGCTAGTGACGCCCCTAGGGCACCCTCTCTGAAGGTGGCCACTCACAACACACAGGGCCTCAACTCCCCTTCCAAACGGCGGAAGGTTCTAGACTTCATGAAATCGCGCCACATTGATGTCCTTTTCCTGCAGGAGACGCACTTCCCGATCCGATACAAACCCAATTTCATACACGCCCAATTCCCACAGTTTTTCCTGGCCAACGCGGAAGATAAGTCTAAGGGGGTAGCGATTCTCATATCTAAACACTGTAGGTTTACGTTACAATCAGAATACAGGGACCCGGGAGGGAGGTTTGTCCTGGCCAAGGGTACTATAGATGGCCATCTGTACTCCCTGGTCTCCTACTACGCCCCCAACGTAGGCCAACTGAACTTCTTCACTGATCTATTTAAAACCTTGGACCCTCTTATGGAGGGCATGGTGATCCTAGGCGGAGACTCAAACGTCGCCTTTGATCAAGGCATTGATAAGTCCAAACCACCTACGGCACAAAATGTGCGTCCCACCAGACTTAGCTCAAAAATTGCCAAATTAGTGTATCAAAGGGGTCTCACGGACATTTGGAGGGAGATGAACCCTACCCAAAAGGACTACACACACTTCTCTCACGCCCATCAAACCTACGCTAGAATAGATCATCTTCTAATCTCCAACGCTCTGATCCCCTCAGTCAATAGATCTCAGATCACAGACACAGTCTGGTCTGACCATTCCCTAGTAAGTATGTCCTGGACTAACCACCCCTCACTGCCTAACTCCCGCCACTGGCGTCTTAACGAAACAATACTCTCGGACCCTGCCCACAAAACAGAGATAGAACAGGCTATCTCCGAATACTTCTTACTGAACAGCTCCCCTGATATCTCTGCAGAGACCCTCTGGTCTGCCCACAAGGCGACCATCAGAGGCAAGCTAATTCAAATCAAGGCAAGACTTAACAGAGCTCGCAGGGCGGACATAGAGAATCTGGAAAAGAAATTCCAGGCGCTCCGTGCGGACCATAAAAGGGACCCGGGTCGATGCCCTATATCTCACGTGGACTCGGCCCGCCTGGAACTGAACCTCGCTCTGACTGCCAGAGCTACGACCAGTTTGCGATGGCAGGGGGCGAGATTCTA
Source organism: Rana kukunoris (assembly GCA_029574335.1). NCBI lineage: Eukaryota > Metazoa > Chordata > Amphibia > Anura > Ranidae > Rana > Rana kukunoris. The sequence continues at coordinate 252,105,015 of CM056052.1, read as the reverse complement.
CCATGCGAAAGACAAACCAGGACACCTCCTGGCTTCTAAACTCACCCCGCGGCCACGTACGTTTGCTTTTCCTAGAATTAATATAGCGGGCCAACCCCCCACGGCGAACCCCCTTAAAATACTGCGGGAGTTCCACTCTTTTTACACAACACTGTATAGAGGACAACAAGCTAAGGCAACACCAGCCAGGACTAGGTTCCTGGATGATTTGCCTATACCCACCTTAACAAAGGACCACAGAGACCGACTTGAGGCCCCGATTTCCACTGCAGAAGTTTTGGAGGTTATCAAAGGTTTGAGGACAGGATCTGCCCCAGGCCCGGACGGGTTCTCAGTCCCTTACTATAAGGCCTTTGCACAAATTCTAGCCCCACACCTAACAAATTTCTTTAACTCCAAGACCACGGGGGACCCTCTAGACGCACAGCTTAATACAGCTTTTATCTCCGTCATACCCAAACCTGACAAGGACCCAGGCGACGTTAGTAATTATAGGCCGATATCCCTGATCAATAACGATCTCAAGATCCTGACTAAAGTTATGGCCGACAGATTAGCCTCCTTCATTGGCATATACATACACAAAGATCAGGTCGGGTTCATCCCTGGGCGTCAGGGCCCGGATCAGGTCAGGAGGGTAATAAACGTTATGTCTCTACTGCAATCGGGGTGGGATGGCGGAGGCGCTCAGGCGGGGATGTTGTTGTCGTTGGACCTTCAAAAGGCCTTCGACTCGGTCTCTTGGCCCTACATATTCCAAATTCTGGAAAGGTGGGGTTTCGGCCCTAACTTCTCTGGACTAATTAGATCTCTATACTCTAACCCCGAAGCCAGGATTAAACTGCAGGGACTATACTCCGATCCCATTAAAATCCGTAACGGGACCCGCCAAGGTTGCCCCCTGTCACCACTAATCTTCGCCATCGCAATTGAGTCCTTGGCCATTGCCATCAGGTCCAACCCCGACATCGCTGGAGTACGCTGTGGCTCCACCGTTCACAAATGCGGTCTGTTTGCAGACGATTTGATTCTCTTTGTCACCTCGCCCTCCACATCCCTGCCAGTGATATGTAAAACACTTGAGAACTTCGCGACCATATCAGGTTTAAAGGTCAACTACACCAAGTCTATGGCCCTCAACATCTCCCTTCCAGGGCCCCTGGCGGCCCGGTTGAAGGACTCCTTTCGATTTCAATGGAGCGACACCTCCATTCGCTACTTGGGAATCAACTTGACTCCCAAATTTGAACAATTATACCTGGCCAACTACCCCCCCATTTACAAAAAATTGGGACTTGATCTTAAACAATGGCACCCGCACCAACTCTCTTGGCTAGGGAGGATAAACTCCGTGAAAATGACCCTGCTCCCGCAACTCCTTTACCTCTTTCGCGCGCTCCCAATCTCAATCAAGAAGGATCATTTAGATTCATTCCAAAGCAAGGTTACCAAATTTATATGGGGACAGTCGGGCCACCGCCTAGCTAGGCACACTCTTTTCAGACTCAGACACAGGGGGGGACTGGGACTACCCAACCTACTCTGGTACTATCGAGCGGCTAGGCTTGCCCAGATCTCCACGGTCTATGGCAAGTCCGCCAAACCTGATTGGGTAGACATGGAGAGGCAAGCAGTGCCTGCCTTCACCCTTGACTTTCTCCTATGGTGCCCTCCTAGGACTAGGCCCCCCATTCTTTGCCCGTCTTTATCTCACACATTTGCGATCTGGGACAAGCTCAAACATGATCCTTCCTTGGTGTCCCCCTGTAAACCCCTGAGTCACATCTTTCATAACCCCGACTTCCCCCCTGGAATGGATATCAAGGCATTTGCATGGTGGCTGGACAAGGGGATGTATCGGATCGGGCACTTCCTCTCTCCTGCAGGACCTCTATCCCTTTCCCACTGTATTAAGACTCTGAAACTACCCCCATCGGAGGGATTCAGGTTCCATCAAATATCACACTTCCTTCATTCCATCTGGGCCACGAAGCCTGCCCCTCCTCAACTCACGCCATATGAACAATGGTGTGGAAACCTTTTGGAGCAAAGGGGGGGGATCTCCATAATCTACTCGTCACTGGCCAGGGATACGCGAAAAACACCCTATATGTTAGCCTGGGAGGAAGATTTACAGTTGAACTGGGACCTAGAAACTTGGCACAAAGCTGTGGGATCCTCGTTTAAGGGCATCCTCAACATTTCACTTGTGGAGGCCAATCTCAAAGTCTTCACCAGGTGGTACCTCACCCCTACCCGGCTTGCGGCCATGTACCCCTCAGCTTCCCCCTTATGCTTCAGGGGGTGCCAGTTGAGGGGCTCCATGCTGCATGTCTGGTGGGAGTGCCCTAGAATTAGAAGTTTTTGGACTAAAATTTTCTATATAGCCTCAAAAATCACCGGACTGGTCATCCCTAGGTCCCCTTTGACGGCCCTCCTCAATCACCTCTCCATCAGGGCCCCAAAGTCAACTCGTAAACTTATATTCTTTATCCTCTTGGGGGCTAAACTCACCTTGGCCAGGTCATGGAAAAGCCCCAAGGTCTCTATCACAGCAGCTAAGAGAAAGATTTCCTGGATTATGTCCCAAGAGAAAATGATGAGTTCTATCCTGGACACTTCCCCTCAATTTAGGGAGGTTTGGGAACCTTGGGCTATCTATATGGGGATCGAAAATTCCATTTACCTGTCCAGTTGACCTTCCTGGGTATACACAGTAATAGCAAACCGCCGATACGCCTCTTCCTTCCTTTCAAGTCTAGCTCTTTCTTTCTCTTTCTCCCACCTCCCCGGTTTCCCACCCTTAACCCCCCACGCCTCGGGGGACCTACCCTTGGGCCTTGTTTTTCTTCTATGCGCCAATGACTCTTCTAAGCCCAGGCTAGGTCTCCCCTACGGTTATTATATCTGATTGTTCTGTTTTTATTGGCTACATACCAGTACAGCATACTTCCCATATGGGCTGTTCCTCCATTTGCACTATTCTCTTACAAGTTTTGCTCTGGGACGCGTATGTTAGGCGGGGATCCTCTCCGACGCCCTCCGTACAGTTTGACCAAGAGGGGTGCGGAGGTGTGTTGGCAGGGGAGCCTGCCTCCAGAGGCCTCTAGGCCAAGACATTTTGATCACCCTAATCCGCATACGCTCTAACCCCCTTTTTTTTTTTTTTTTTCTTTTTCTTGTAATTTTTCACACAACCTTTTTTTTTCTTGCTTCTTTTTCTCTTCTTCCCATAGTGATTCTTGCAGGGAACAGACCCCCATTTATCAATTTTAGATTGTATTCAATTGCTTGTTTTGGTGATCTGTCTTTACCATGTACTGACTAGCCATGTATTCCTCTAAAAACTTCAATAAAAACTTTAAATATAAAAGGAATTTTTATTTATTTTTTTCACTTTAAGCATCATTAAAATCACTGCTCCAGAAAAAAACGACCGTTTTTAAAACTTTTTTTCCATTAATACATGTTCCCTGGGGCAAGACCCGGTTCTCAAAGACGTTTTACGACAATAACTTGCATATTAGGCTTTAAAATGAGCACTTTTGAATTTGAACTTTTGAGTCCCAAAGACGTCAATGGGGTTCTAAATGTTTACCCGAACGGTCGGTCCGTTCGAAGGTTCTGGAGCGAACCTAACGGGGGGGTGTTCGGCTCATCCCTAGTTAGAACCAGTGCAGTCATTGCTCTCCTTACTTGCATTGACAAAGTAAATGTTCACTATTCAAAATATACCACCTCGTAAAGTGTATGTTCAATTTTCAAAATAAATTATGGAAAATAAGGTGAAAAAGTTCACTTTAAATATCCAATCAATTGTAAAATTAACAACTCTAAATCAACCCCACTGTCTTACAGCATAATTCACATTTTAATATTTTGAAACCATGGGCATCAATTACAAACAGATACCACCTCTTCTCCAAGCTACCATCTAGTCATAAAATAGCATTAGAAAGTGAAAAAAAAATCAAATAAATGTGTCACTCCAGATAGGAAATAGTACAGTTAAAAATAAGTTTCAAATCTGATAAAATCAGATGAAGTGGTTCTGAAGACATTCAATGATGTGTTTAAGAACAAGCACTACTTTCTCATGGATGAATCACTACAATAAGATTTGTCACCATATGATGATTCATTTTGAGAGAATGAAAAGGCAGATGGAGTTTTAAAGTGGATGTAAACCCCAAAAAAATTTTTTTATTGATGTCACAATGTAGAGTATAAGATTTCCTATCATCTGTGCCCAGTCTTGCCACACAGAGTTAATCCAGCGCTGAGTAATCCTCTTTTAAAGTCCAGTGCAAATTAACCGGACTTCAGATAAAAACCTGCCAAATTAGGTTAAGTCCGTTTCTCTGTTTTTGCTTTCAGTAACAGGTTATTTACAAATATAGCGTGGACATGTTTATCATAACAAGAGGTGATCCAAAGTTCATTGTATATTACTAGGATGTGTTATGATGTCATATCACCTCATGTTATGATAAACAAAACATAAGATATGATAAACATGTCCTAGCTATATTTGTAAATAACCTCTCACTCAAAACAAGAAGAGAGATTCCGGACTTTTTGATTTAGGCAGGGTTTTATCTGGAAGGCTGTTCGTTTTCACTGAACATAAAAGAGGATTACTCAGCGCTGAATTAACTCTGTGTGGCAAGACTGGGCACAAATGATAGGAAATATTATACTCTACATTGTGACATCAAAAAAAAAAAAAATTTTTGGGGGTTTACATCCTCTTTAAAGCAACTGCTGTCAATTGACATACAGGCTTATTTTTTATCAGATTATGTGAATTACTTATTTTACTAAAGCTATTGCATCATTGGATTAGTCTCCATTTGTCTTGTATTGTTTTGTCATAATTTTAAGATTTGCCAGGCAGGTCCTAATGTGAGTTACTAATAGACTAAGGGCCAGATTCAGGTAGAGTTAGGCTGGAGTATCAGTGATTCGCCAGCATAACTCACACTTTGAGCCGGCATATCTGTTTTCTGTAGCCGGGATTGAGTTCATATACGAGCGGCGTAATTGTATTTCGCCGTCGTATCAGAACTGCAATTTTAAAATGGGCGCTCGGGGGCGTTCCCGCTGATTTAAGCCAAGAATATGTAAATCAGCGAGAGACGGAAATTCACGATCGTACGCGGGCCCGACGCAGTGACTTTCCGACGTTTCCGTAAGCGATGCGCGGCGTAAAGAAAAACATGCCCCCTAGGTGGAGTATCCTATGTTAAGTATGGCCGTCGTCATCGCGTTGAATGAAAAAAGTTTTGCGTTGTTTGCATAAAATGTCTGTGAATGGGGATTGACGTCATTGACGTTCACTGACAGAATTTGGAGCATGCGCACTGACAGTCGACGCATGCGCAGTACGTTTGCCGTGGGAACGCGCCTAGTTTAAATAATACACGCCCCCTACCCGCCTAATTTGAATTCCGTCGGCTCATTTTCGCTACGCCGCCGCAACTTTAGGAGCAAACGCTATGTGAATAACAGTACTTGCTCCTAAAGTTTTGGCGGAGTAACGTAAATGACAAACGTTACTCCAAAATAAAGATCCGCTCTCCTACCTGAATCTGGCCCATAATGTATAATGTTGAAATAGTGTTAATAAACCAAACACATAGGAAATGACAGACAATTACATATGCAAGACTGATTGTATACAAATATAGCATATACATTTTAGGCACTCAAAAATAGGATTTTAATATCTTATCACAAAGTGAGTTATATAAGGAAAAGGTAATTATCAGACTAGAAAACTCCAAGGGTGAATGTCACGACTTTGGGAGCCCATCAACCACAACATTTACTGCTGAGGATATGCCTAATAAATATAACCAGGAAAAAAAATCAATCAAAAAGAATAAGAGAGGGAATAAAATTAGGAGGGTACAGTACAAAGATGAAAAAAATGGGTTCTGAAGCAAAAGAAGAAAGGGGAAAAAGGAAATAAGCCCACAAGTCTTGCTGTGCTATTCTATTCAGCTCCTATATAGATTTATTCAATCCAGGGTGAAGAACTGTTCTTAAACTGAGTCAGTTTATCACTAAGAACACAAGAAAGTTTAGCATTGATAATGATCCAGAATAACTTTGGTCTCATGAGATGAAAATGTTTGATGGTGATGATATATGTGATGTTTTCTGGGATCTAGCAATTGTGATTTGGGCAGCTAAGAACCTGAATAATGTATGCATTAACATAAAAACATAAAACATACAACATAAAACTGTATGTGTTAAATGTTTGGAATGCCCAGAATATGGGTGTTTAATAAGTACTCAATAGGATGTTAAAAAAAAGGCATGGGAAAAAAAGGCCTGGGTTCTTTCATTAATATAGATAATATAACTGGGTACTGACATTTATAGGTAAAGTTGATCCAGGGAAGATCTGATTGCCTCTTGGGGGATCAGGAAGGAATGTTTTCCCCTGCTGTAGCAAATTGAAACATGCTTTCCTTGGGTTTTTTGCCTTCCTCTAGATCAGTGGTTCTCAACCCTGTCCTCGGGACCCACTAACAGGCCAGGTTTTAAATATTACCTTGGGGAGATGCAGACTAAAATACTGCAATCACTGAGCAGCAAATGATATCACCTGTATAACTGTGTTTCAGTTATTTTGAAAACGTTTCAGTTAATTTCAGTTATTTTGAAAATGTGACCGGTTAGAGGGTCCCGAGGACCGGAGTTGAGAACCACTGCTCTAGATCAACTGTGGGTATAGGATTGTGTATTTTTTTGTTTGAAATAGATAAACTTGTGTCTTTTTTTTAACCTGATTAACTATGTAACTATGCAACTGGGTATTAAAAGATGTATCAGGGTGACTGAGTTTATAAAACAGTGGGTTCTCTGGTCTCTTGACTTTTTAGAATAGGTCCACTAAATATAGTACAAGGTGCCTGTTTGACAACAGCTTCTGAAACATAGTGGGTGAAAAGTGTGGTGACTGAAAAGACAATTTAAGATCGACATGTATAAAACCTTAGTAATAGTAATGATTTGTAAGTATCAATGATAGAGGTGTTTTAATTTATCGTTGCTGAAGAAATACCTTTTTTCACTTTTTTCACTTTTTTCATTTTTACAAGATTTGGTAAGCCAAATTTCCTTTTCAGTGTAAAAAATCGTTTGCAAAGTGAACAGCCTATTTGTCTTTAGTAAATAAACACCATTATGCCCTAGTTTTCAAAATCACCTGAAAGAATACTGTCTGCAAAGTCCTACATCAGTCAGATCCAACCCAACATTTTTAGTCATGATCTTGTCATTGAATTTAGAGGGGGCAACAGGAATAAAAATCTAAAATAAAGCATGCCAGTCTTTTCTCGAATACCATATGATTATTGCACATGAACCCTCAGGAACAAGATTTGGGGATGATTTGTGGCTTGGGGAAACTCTATTTTTGTTTGCACATGATTGGATGATGTAAGTCAGCAGAACTTTACCTTATTCACTAAGCTAAGGGGAAGTTCTTTGCAGCTCCTAAGACCCCTTTCACACTGGAAGCATTTTTCAGGCACTAAAGGGCTAAAAATAGTGACTGTAAAGCACTTGAAAAACACCTCCCCTGCAGCCCCAGTGTGAGAGTCCTTTCATACTGGAACGGTGTGCTTGCAGGACGTTAGAAAAAGTCCTGCAAGCAGCATATTTGGAGCGGTTTAGGAGCGGTGTATACACTAGTGTTGAGCGGAATATGCCATATTCGATTTCGCGATATTGCGCGAATATATAGACGAATATTTGCGAATATTCGCTAATATCGAATATTCGTGATATTTTATCCAAAAAAAATTTTGCGAAATTTCGCTAATGCGAAAATGATTGCGAAATTCTCATAAATGGAGATCATTTCCTGTATTACTAAACTAATATGCATTAAACACTAACTCTACACTAACTCTACTTAAAAGAAAGGAGAATAAGGGGGCAAAAGAAGGGCGGAGAAAATAATCGCGCAATATTCCTATTGCGCGATTATCTTCTCCGCCCTTCTTTTGCATCAGAGCCAATCAGAATAACTCGAATATTCGGCAAAAGGAATATTGCGCGATATTCCTTTTGCCGAATATTCGAGTTATTCTGATTGGCTCTGATGCGCCCTTCTTTTGCATCAGAGCCAATCAGAATAACTTGAATATTCGGCAAAAGGAATATCGCGCAATATTCCTTTTGCCGAATATTCGAGTTATTCTGATTGGCTCTGATGCAAAAGAAGGGCGGAGAAGATAATCGCGCAATATTCCTTTTGCCGAATATTCGAGTTATTCTGATTGGCTCTGATGCAAAAGAAGGGCGGAGAAGATAATCGCGCAATATTCCGTTTGTCGAATATTCGAGTTATTCTGATTGGCTCTGATGCAAAAGAAGGGCCGAGTAGCTGATGCGATTCTTTTATGTTGCCGAAAATTCGCAATGCAAATTTTCGGCAACATAAAAGGATCGCCTCAGCTACTCGGCCCAGGGTCTCTAATCATACCAGCAATGCTTTTAGATGTCGATGGAGATCACTAGGATGTGATCTGTTTTAAAAATAAATTTGAAAAAATACGAATATTCGCCATAGCGAATATTCGCCTCGATATTCGAGTTATTCGCGAATACTCGAATATGCAATATTCGTAGCGAATATTCGCATTGCGAATATTCGTGAGCAACACTAGTATACACCACTCCTCCACCGCCCCTGCCTATAGAAATGAATGGGCACCAATGGCAAAGCGCCTGCAAAGCAATTCAGCAGTGGTCTAAAGATTTTTCATTACTCCCTGACATAAGACTAGAAATGAGGGGAAATATACCTTCCCTTAACAATTTATTTTTTCCCTTGCCACGCATATTCACCCCATTTGCTCAAGCTAAATGTCAAGGTCTGGAACTGAACCTCCCCTGGTGATCACCAGTTAGTACTTAGACCCCACACTTGGGGTGATCCTGCATCATCCACCAAGGTGACCTGCTTGTCTACATATGCAGATGGTTGGTGGGAACCTCTCTACTGCTATAGCTACTGGCTTTCAAGCCTGACCCCTGACCGTTACACCAAGGTGGTTGAACAACTGCCATGAACCTGCAAAAATGCATAAACATTTCAAAGCCTGTAATGTCAAAAATCATATGGTCACCTAGCCACTTTTTTCACTTTTCACAGACGGTTATTTTAAAGTAGCATTATTAGTCACTAGCTTAAAAGGACTCCCTAAAAGGCATTACCTCATGCCTATTTAATGTGACAGTTTTTTGTCAACAATGGCAAACATTTATTTCATGTGCATCAAATTTAATACTCATATACACCACAGGGTGCTATTTCTCCTCCCATTCATGATCTGGAACATCAGTGCACCCACATTGGAGGACTTCATATGCACTACAAACTATTTTGCAAAGTCAGGAGTCACCAACACCATTTGTGCAAAAAAAAGCTTGCTTTAAAGTCTGGAATGCCTTTTCTTCCTCGGGGTTATATTTGATTATTGCTAACCCTTTAACCCGTCAAATCTTTTAGTGTTCCCACACAGGTATCAAGATTGGAGGAGAGAAGAGTAGAATAGCCCATAATCCTGAGTAATGCTGCAACATGTTATTTATGTATAGGTTCAAGTTTATCGATTTAAGGCTCAATCAGGCCCTGGCCAATAATGGATCCCAAGTATTTGGCTTTCATCAGACCTATGGAGCATTTTTTGGACTTGTTATGAGTCCTGCTTTCCTGAACAAGTCCTCTTTCATCTGGTTTATAACTAACATTATAAGATTGGATCAATCACTCTGGGATTCCTCTGTCACTCCTAATTCTAGAATTTTCTTTTTTTGGGGGGTATTCTATACAGCTTTACATTTACCCAAGACCAAGTGTCTCAACAAAGAAATTCCTATTTTTTATCCCAAGCCCTTTTGCCTCTTTTCTTTGGGCCACTGATAAGATTTTAGCTATTGTTACTGGTACTGTAAAGATACGGGGTGATTATACTCTCGTGGTGCATGTGCTTCCACGAAAACATGTCAGTCCAGACTGCATTTTTAAGGGCATGGCAACCCACTTTTATTCAAAGAAACAGAGAGTTCAGAAAACAACAGCAATTTTCCCTCACAGGGGGTTCCACCATTACTGTATCTCCTTAGCTCAACCTCCTGGCTTACTTGGGTTCAGCTTCGAGCTGCACTATTGCAGACTCTATCTGCCTCCTGCAGACATGTACGCTCAGACTGCCACCTGCAGCCTCTCTCCCCTAGACCATATGTCTGTATGTTGGAGTCCTCCTAACTCCTGGGCCAGACCTTGTGTCTGCCCGGGTGGAGCTGTCTCCAAGTGGGAGCCCTGAGCTGGGAAGAATATAAACCCAGCCTGCAAGTGTGCAAACAGCATGCCTGTCTTTGCAAACACACGGGTAAAAGTGCTAATACACACAGTGAGGTTCCTGTCTTGAATTAACAAGATATACTTGATGATGCTTTTGTAGGGTGTGGTCTCACCCACCATGTTTCTTTTGTTACATTTAACAATCCCCTGGGATGCCTAATATATTGTAACTCAAGAGGTAAGTAGCCAGAAGATGACCAAGGAACATCTTGAAATGCAAACATGATGCAACTCAATAAAAAAAAAAATTCTTTGCATTTTGTCTACTAATTTGTGTTGACACACTTTTAGGGGTCTTATTACATTTCTCCTAGCAGTTCATCAGTTTGGATATGCTAGACAGGTGCGGAGGTGGGAGATTTTGAACAGTTTACAGAGCTTCTTAGTGACTGTAGACATGAGTGATGTGTCATTTCATTAGTTACACCTGTAGAGAGCAATATACTACTGACTAAGTGTTTCCTAAATTTCCTGAATGGCATTGGGTTTCAAATCAATGTTAGCTTTTATTGGAGTTCACCAGTTAGAAAAGCCAACCAGCACCCTCTGTGATTTCTGCCATTCTTCTCATATAGAAATCATTTCAGTGGAGGGGAGATTTAACATCATCTGCTGTTTTTTTTTTTGACCTAGCATTTAGCAGGTATTGTAGCCTTGGAGTCCTCCTTTACTTTTGGCACTTATTTTAATGATGCAGGAGAGTACCAAATAAGTAACAGTATTACCACGGGTGATTTTAGTTATCTAAATAAAAAAATCCTACAACAAAGACTCTCTTCTCTTCTCTGTCTAGAGCATACTTCTTTGAAGCTGGTATATTTATGGTTGTATGTGTCCTTTGGTTGTAAAACAATTCGGAAGAGAGAAACTCATTTGTATACATGCCATCTTTCAGGAAGAAGAATTAAGGAAGAGTGGAGAGGCAAAATATACACACTTGAGTGATGAACTCCATGTATTAATTGAAGTGTTTGCTCCACCGGGAGAAGCTTATTCACGTATGAGTCATGCTTTGGAAGAGATTAAAAAATTCCTTGCTCCGGTAAGTGTCATCTTTTTGTCAGGTTCATAATTCATAGTATTTATATCATCATCATAATGTATCTATGAAGGTAATGTACGATGGATTGTGTTATGTTTCTGTTGAATACAAGAATTTACCAGCAGCACAACAAGGCATTACATGCACAGCTTGTCAATCTTTTATAACATGTTATTTTTTTTCCACTGCTAAAATACATTACCCAAGCCAAGTGACCATATGGACTCTTCTATAGCATTTTCACTTTGGCTACTGGGCTTAATGCTAGTTTTGAGGTAGTCACTTGTAGTAAATCTTAAGTAGGGTAAAATTACATCTTCCTGCAAAACCTCTTCCCTGCACTGCCTGCAAAACTTCTTCCCACTGGTCGCTATCCATCTGCTCTACACCTCCCTCCCACTTGTCCAACATTCTCAGGGGGTGTTTGTTCAGGAAGTTCTGCAATAGCATACTATACCATTGGGAGAAAAATGATTTGGTGTTGGATGCTCTCAGGACCAGGTTAAACAATGGTGTTGGTGAAGGAGCCCAGTCAAAAGCTCTACTCTGCGCCTTCACAGCATGTCTTAGTTGCATATAATAGAACCGCATGGAAGGCGGCAAGCCGTACCTCTACTGGAGAGCCTCAAATGACAACAGAATGCCATTATGAAAAATATTGCTAATATACATAACCCCATATCTCTTGCATAAAGCCCCATGCTGCAAGTGAGCAATTTCAGAATAAGTCCTATTGGACCAGATCGGGCTAAAATCTGTGTAGACTGTCACTCCTTGCAGATATCTTCTGCAGACTTTCTGAAGAAGATTATAAGTCGGGTATATCTTATGTGGTTTACCAAAGGCTAAAGCTTCAAGGGCCACTGGCACCGACTCACTTTTTACTGTGTGTAGCACCATAGTCTCCGTAGAGATACAGGTAGCACTCCTCCTGTCCGTTTCCCACCCATTACTCCTATCGGGTGTTGAAGCTGTGCTGCTAGATAATATAGCCAGGGATTCAGAAGGGCAAGTCCCCCCTCGCCTTTAGGACGCTGTAAATGTTCAAGCTTAATCTTGGGGGGGGGGGGGTGCGTTTTTTTCTCATATTAGTAAGCGGAATAGGGAATTCACTATTCTAAATATCTTCAGGAGGCCTACTTCTGGTGAGTTCTGGAGCACATAGAGTAACTGGGTCATGAGGATCATTTGGTAGTATTTATTAACCACTGGGTTTTTTATTTTTTGCTAAACAGACAAAAACAAAACAGAAAAAAAAGAAAAGCTTTTCATATTTTCTGTTTATTTAGCAAATAAGTAATTTTTCTTCTTCACTAATGTGTGCTGATGGGCACTGATGAGGCAGCACTTGTGGGCACTGATGAGGCTAAACTGATGGGCACTGATGAGGCTGCACTGATGAGACAGCACTGATGGGCACTGATAGGCAGCACCGATGGACACTAATAGGTAGCACTGATAGGCACCGATTGGCAGTGATGGGGCTACACTGATAATCAGGACACTGACAATCAGTGCCCTGATTATCAATGTACACAGTGTGCTAACAGGCTTGCAGGTTTTCAGAACTCCTTTCCTCACACAGACATAGTGCATGATGAAAGGATAGATAGATAGATAACTGGCAAGTTTGCTTACATGTGATCAGCTGTGATTGGACACAGCTGATCACATGATAAAGGGGTGCTGTGATTGGCCCTGTACCCCAATCTGTGTCGGAAAGGCCGGTCACAAAGGGCACCTGATGCACGCCACTATAGTACAGTGCTATAGTACAGTGCTATAGCCGTATTTTGGCTATATCCTGATACTAAGGTGGTTAACAGTGGAGCAGAGGACCTGGCAGTGAAAGGGTTATTATTCCATGAATACAGTAAGAACATTTTGCAAATTACACATCTACAGGTAAAATCAATAAACTGATTGTCTGTTTGTCTTATTTGAAACAAACTTTTCTCTGCTATTGTTGTTCAATTCTCCTTTAGCATTCTGAAGAAAATGTCTTTGTAACATGAATATAAGTGGATAACATTACTCACTACTCCAGTGGCAAGGCTCCAAAAATGCCTCTCTGAAAAATAATCTTCCTTGCCCTTCAGTGTTTTATTCAGGGCAGGAGGATCACCCTTGTTCTGACATTTTAGCGTGAGTAATTGGAGCTTGTAGAATTTATTGTTTCTCCCCTCCATTATTTTGGTCAAGTGCAAGCAAGGGGAAACAACATGTACATTCAATAGCCGTGTTGCATGATTTAAAGGTATTTCACATATTAACTCTGGGGACCGGGCATGAACAGCAGTCAAATATTTTCAGATGCCTGAAGAGGGAACAAACGATAACAAGAAAATAGACATTAGTAAAGCATGACCAACTGAAATACACAGTCTAAAGGAAAACAAGAAAAAAATACTTGCATAGAAAGATTAAAAAAAAAAATGCTATCCTCAGTAGCATTTCTTCTGTAATGTGCTACATGCATCAATAAACTTGAATATGATTTAAAATTAAACAAAGTAAAACATCTGCAATCACATGTTTTATATAAGGTAGAAAATTGGATAACAAAAACAAGCGTCTTATATATTGCTCTGTATTTCTGGTTTCTGTATTTCTGGTTATTGAACTGGGATTCAGCAGATGTCCATGGTTAATGCATAAGGATTAGAAAATCTTATTTGATTCGATTCACAGAGGGGGTAAAATTCTTCCCAAATGTAAAATTAAACCCTGCAGAAGTCTACAGGTGATAAATATTAAATTCTTGCTATTTTCACATGTTATAGGCAAACTATTGCTAAAAAGGGCATGGGGAGCTGGATACTACCATGGGGGGCAATTTAATAACACAAATCTTTTTTATAATACCATACAGCAAGAGAGGGTCCTTTTAATGCAGCTTTGAGATTGAAATAGAGAAATAGCCCATCTTCAAAATGCCCCAAGGTATATGAGCTGCTACTCAGCGCGGCAGTATTTAGCCTAGGATATTGCATATGCTATGGGGTGCTTGTGGGTAACGTCTAATTTAAAAGGTTGAAGAATAAGGGCAGTGAGGAAGAGTAAAATTATTGCAGCGTAGATCCGAAGGCGTACAACACGTAAGCCAGTCGGATTGAAGCCCGAAGCCGTCGTTTCATGGTTTGAGGCTTCAGATTAATGAAACGACGCGCGTAATTTGAAAGTACTCTGGTCTAACGCGAGATAGACCGGAGTAAGGGCTCTGTGAATCTGGCCCATTATTTATATGTATGTGTATACAGCTGCATTTTCTTATTAAATATGCAAGCAGCAGAGCAGTGATTTGTGGGAGAAGAGGTACAATGGCCCATATATGGTGGGATTGCCAAAAAATTAAAAAAATCTGGAAAATTATGGAAAACGAGTATGCCTAATATATCAGGAACCTATTTATTCCATAATAATACATTTACAATAAAGCAATGCACACATTTGTAATAAATGCAGCAACATATTTAATCCCAAAATATTGAGAGCCCAAAGATTGTGTTAAAAGGGTAGAGTATATACCGTATTTATCAGCGTATAACACGCACGGGCATATAACATGTACCCTAACTTTAAGGCCTCGTACACACGAGGGGATATGTCCGCTGAAAACGGTCCGATGGACCGTTTCAGCAGACATCTCCGCTCGTGTGTATGGGCTAGCGGACAGATTTCTCCACCTGACAGATTTCAAAGCATGCTTTGAAATCTATCCGGTGGGAATCTGTCCGCCCGACATGTCTGCTGGTTAGTACACTTACCAGCAGACATGTCGTCCCCCACCACCGCCGCGCCGCCGCCGAATGGATTCGGCGCATGCGCGGAAGTGTTTAACTTCCTGGTGCGGTGACGTGGCGGTGACGTGGCGGCGTCAACGTCAGCCGCGTCACCGCCACGTCACCGCGCCGTCCGGCGGCGGGGAATTTGATCCGATGGTGTGTACACGCCATCGGATCAAACTCCCGATCGGACATATCCGATGGAAATGGTCCGCGGACCGTTTTCATCGGATATGTCCGATCGTGTGTACGAGGCCTCAGAGGATAGTTTCAGGAAAAAATATTCCACAGCCCCCTGCATTTAATGCGCAAGCACAGTTCACCCTCTATTTTCAGGGTAAAAAAGTGAGCGTTATACAGTACGTCAATAAATACAGTATACCAGCCCTGAAAATTTAACTCGCCTGCTCGCATTTTGCGAGTAAATTTTGAGGGTTGGCGAGTGTGGGCTGCTTGGGAGCGGGGGGGGGCGAGCAAGGAGAGGAGAGCAGAGCCGAGCAGAGCCTGAGCAGAGCCAAGCAGAGCTGCGGCGTTCAAACCACAGGGAACATTACAGCTTTCAATTCAATAGCTGTGTTCCCCGCTGCACGCGTCTTATACAGCTCCTCCCCTATTGTCCGAGAAACTTTGATAGACAGATCACCCATCCCAGGATTGGATGGGTGATCTGTCTATCAAAGTTTCCCGGACAAGAGGGGAGGGGCTGTATAAGACGCGCGCTGTGGCTTTTGGCGGCGGCTTCTCCTCTCCTACCTAGCACAGGTAGGATGAGGGGGGAACTCTGGCTACAATGTGTGGGGGGAAACTCTGGCTGCAATGTGTGGGGGGAGGAACTCTGGCTGCGATGTGTGGGGGGGAGGAACTCTGGCTGCGATGTGTGGGGGGGAGGAACTCTGGCTGCGATGTGTGGGGGGGAGAAACTCTGGCTGCAATGTGTGGGGTGTAGGGGACTCTGGCTGCAATGTGTGGGGTGTAGGGGACTCTGGCTGCAATGTGTGGGGTGAGGGAACTCTGGCTGCAATATGTGGGGTGAGAAACTCTGGCTGCAATGTGTGGGGTGAGGGGGCCTGGCTGCAATGTGTGGGGTGAGGGGACTCTGGATGCAATGTGTGGGGTGAGGGGACTCTGGCTGCAATGTGTGGGGTGAGGGAACTCTGGCTGCAATGTGTGGGGTAAGGGGGCCTGGCTGCAATGTGTGGGGTGAGGGGACTCTGGATGCAATGTGTGGGGTGAGGAGACTCTGGCTACAATTGTGAGGGGACTCTGGCTACAATTGTGAGGGGACTCTGGCTACAATTGTGGGGGGACTCTGGCTGGAAAATGGGGACATTTTGCTGCATTGGTAGACATGGGCAGGCTGCATTTTTGGGCACGGATAATATTGTTAATATTTATTTTTATAACTTAATTCTACATAAAACATTGTGTAATTTCATGAGAATTATGAGAGCGCGTCTAGGGGCGGGACATGGTGGGGGTTGGGCGGGGCAACTGGTAGTGAGTATGCCTTGAGGCCTGGCTAGTAGCTCAGGACTTGAAATTTTGAGCCCTGCAGTATACAATATGGAAGAATTGTATCACAACAGAGAAGATAAAAATGTGAAATATATGGAGAAGTTGGATAGAGTTTAAGAGTACAAGGAAATATTCTGAATTAGTAAAGCCTCGTACACACGATCAGATATTCCGACAGGAATTGTGTGATGACAGGCTGTTGTTGGAAAATCCGCCAACAAATGTTGAATAGCATGTTTTAAAATGTTCCGACAACAAATGTTGTTGGATTATCCGATCGTGTGTACGTAAGTCCTTCGGATAAAACTCCAAAGTACAAACATACATGCTCAGAAGCAATGCTAACCATAACACAACATTAGCAGAAGTTGCTCAAAGAGTGGTGCTAAAGAGCTGAAAAAACACATTGTTTTGTGTTTGTTGGCCGACAATTCTTTGCCATTTGTTTGCAAGACAAGTTCCTGGCCAACGCCCTTCGGACAAAAGTCCTACTCTTTGTCCACAGAAAATCTGATCATGTGTATGAGGCTTTAGAGGAGATGATGAAAAGAGTGGGACGGGTAAAGGGGTAGATTTTTGTGTAAGAGATTAAAAATAACGGGCCAGATTCAGAGAGCCGTAACTCCTGTCTAACTGGTGTTAGACTGGAGTAATTTCAAATTACGCGCGTTTTTTAGCTAGTCGGAAACCTCAAACCTCAATAGACGGCTGCGGGCTTCAATTCGACCGGATTACGTGTTCGTACGCCTTTGGATCTATGCTGCAATAAAATTGTGGTCACTGGGTGGACTTCCCGTCGTTTTCTGCGTCGGGGTATGCTAATGAGCTTTTGAACTCTGTAATAATAACACTTCAAACTACATGCTCACTGAAAATGCACAACACTTTCCTATTAACATATAGTGGCCACTGGTCAGTCTCTTCAATAGACAAAAGACCAGATATTAGTCTGATCTTCAAATAATTTGTGTGTACCATGTAGTTACTTTAATGTTTCCCAGTGGCCACCTGGTGCGGGAAAAAACTGGTACAACCCCCTGTCAACCAACTACAGTCCTCCCTCAGTACAGACCCCCCACTACCAAATACAGACCCCCCTCCTGCAGTATAGACCACCCTTCATCAGCACAAAGTCCCACCCTCCATTAGTATAGACCCCCTCACTAAGCACTGACCCCCTCCCTCAGTACAGACCCCCTTATCAGTACAGACACCCCCATCAGTGTAGAATCCCCCCTCTTAGTGCAGACACCCCCCTTTAGTGCAGACAACCACATCAATATAGACACCCCCTTAGTTCAGACCCCCATCAGTATAGACACCCCCTTAGTACAGAACCCCATCAGTATAGACACCCCCCTTAGGAAAGATCCCCATCAGTATAGACACCCCCCTTAGTTCAGACCCCAATCAGTAGACACCCCCTTAGTACAGACCCCCATCAGTATAGACACCCCCCTTAGTTCAGGCCCCATCAGTATAGACACCCCCCTGCAAAATTAAATCCCTGGTTCTTGTTTAGACTACAAGAACGACTGACCTCAGTTCACTGAGCTTCTTCTGTGCCTTTCGTACGACTTTAATTTTCCTTTTTTGTCCCTTTTTCCTTCTTTTTTCTTTTCCCTTGATTTCTGTTGGTTTCTTTTACTTGTTATTTTGTTAGTAACTTGTGTGACCCTTGGATACAGAGATTGACTCTTTATGTGCATTTTATCAAGTTGGTTCCCCTTGAACTCTGTGTTAATAATAGTTACGTTGCTATGTTTAAAGCCCGGGCCCCACGGCCCCGATCTACCCTTTAGATGTATACATTGTCATTGTCTTTTAAGCTTTTGGTAGTATTTTCTTTGTATCTTTTGTTATGCTTGTTTTATTCTCAATAAAACGTTTTGAAAACAAAAAAAGTATAGACACCCCCCTTAGTACAGACCCCCATCAGTATAGACACCCCCTTAGTACAACCCCCCATCGGTATAGACACCCCCTTAGTACAGACCCCCATCAGTATAGACACCCCCTTAGTACAGACCCCCATAAGTATAGACACCCCACTAGGAAAGACCCCCAACAGTATAGACACCCCCTTAGTACAGACCTTCATCAGTATAGACACCCCCCTTAGTACAGACCGCCATCAGTATAGACACCCCCCCTTACTTCAGACCCCCATCAGTATAGACACCCCCTTAGTTCAGACCCCATCAGTATAGACACCCCCTTAGTACAGACCCCCATCAGTATAGACACCCCCTTAGTTCAGACCCACATCAGTATAGACACCCCCTTAGTTCAGACCCCCATCAGTATAGAAACCCCCTCTAGTACAGACCTCCATCAGTATAGACACCCCCCTTAGTTCAGACCCCCATCAGTAGACACCCCCTTAGTACAGATCCCCATCCGTATAGACACCCCCTTTAGTTCAGACCCCCCATCAGTAGAGACACCATCCTTAGTACAGATCCCCCGCATCAGTATAGACACCCTCCTTAGTACAGAATACCCCCTTAGTACAGACCCCCGCAGAATAGACACCCCACATCAGCATAGGCAACCCTCTCCCCCCGCACATATCCATCTAGAGTGTAAATACAGTACAGACCTCAGAAAACAGCACGGCTGCGGACATGTACACACAGCGATGTGTGTCCCTCAGGCTCCTCCTCCTCACTGAATGTAAACAGAGAGGAGGAGGCACCGGCGGCTTCAGTCCGCTCCGTTGACACAGAGCGCGGTGCAGGTTAGTGTAGGGCAGCAGCAGTGCTAGCGGCATCGCAGCTTCCGCTATCCATGGGTGTCACCCCTCTGGTGGGTGTCACCTGAGTTCGGCATGCACCCCCCGCACCCACCTAGCAACGCCTCTGATGTTTCCTTCTGACAGTGTTCATCCTGCAATCGAAATGTATCCCTGTTGTTGAAAAACTATTTACTAGCTCACATTTACCAGAAAAATACAAATCATTAAAAAGGGATCAACTTTTATTATTGGCTAATGCAGGTAATTTAAAGCATACACCAATTGCAAAATAAATGAATGGAATGCCTAAAGCACATTTTCATGCACCTCACTTAAAAGTAAGTATTCCAAAACAGACAGCAAGATAGTACTCTTGACATAGACTATTACAAGGAAGGACATGTGGCAAAGGTAGATGGCTCATAAATGAGCCACAGAGATAGTTCAGACAGCACAGATTCATAATTTAGGGTCCAGTGAACACAGACAAAACAAGACAGCCAGAACAAACTAAAATCAGCAACAGGGGACAGGAAATGCAATGGTATTCAGGAATGCAGAGAAGGTTCAAGCTCTCCAAGCACAGAACTGTCAGACACGATTCTTTTTAGTGAATGCCCAGGTGGTGGTAAAAATATATATATATATGCATTTCCTTGTGCACAAAGATCCCCAGGTTCATACAAATAAACATTGATACAAAAACCTGCACAGATGCCTTCGAGTGCTTCTGCTCATTGTATCCATATAAACGTTGTTAGTTTTGCTTCCTATTGATAGCTAGCTGGCTATGCAGTCATGTACGCCATTTCATATTGATTTAATGGTAAACTAAAACCTTGGTTTGAGAGCGTTTTGAAAGACAAGCAAAATGTTTTAATACATTTCGCCTTGATATACAAGCGATGTCTTGATATAAGAGTAGCATCATGTCACAACTGAGTAGAAAAAAGAAGAGAGGCGCCTGTAAGTGTAGCAATATGGTTACATTTAATGAAGGTACAACATTTAGCAACTTATTGCTACACTTAGAGGTGCCTCCCTTCTCTTTTATACCCTGTAAAAAAAATGCTTTTATATACGAGTGCTTTGGATTCCAAGCATGTTTCTGGAACGAATTATGCTCGCAAACCAAGGTTTTACTGTATTTGATAAATATAAATTGAACTGTGCTATATATTGAAGTATAAGAAAAATATATAATAATTATTTAATAGGTATGCAAATATAAAGAAGCCAAAAGTGACATACTGTAAGTCTTACTAACTGAAGCTGTGAGATCCCTAGGCATTTCAAATCATGTCAACTCATTTTAAAGATATTTGAATAGAGATGACAGATATAAGAATAAGCTATTACTAAATGGTTAGCAAAAATGCTGTAAACAACTTCAAGGCACAGTGAATGAATATGTAACTGAAATGAAGGATGACATACATTTAGGGACCTTAATGGAAATGAAAGATGGCAAGGATGGCTGCCTCTCCTGTGTGCAGGTGACAATTGATAACATCCCTTCATCCCCTGTCTATCCTCTCCTGTTGCTGACAGTTCATCCTCTCCAGTCCGTATTTTTTATACTGCGGTGTGATTCTTCATGGGAATGGAGACCAGTATGACAAACTGCGTTAGTCAAAACATATTAGTATTTTTTAACACTGACAGTGTCAGTATGATGAACATATATTGAAGGTAGTTAAAGCGGAGCTCCACCCAGGAAAACAACATTTTCCCATGTTGTTTAAAAAAATTAAATAAAAAAAACCTGAAAAAAAAAAAATACTCACCCGAAATACCTGTTGCTATGCGGAAGTCCGTAATCTGCCTCTTCCACTCCGCGGTGCCTTTTCTTCTTGTCCTTCTCCTTGTGAATGGGGTGCGCTGCTTTCTGGGAACTGTGTGTGTTCTCAGAGAGCAGCACGCCCATTCACAAGCCAGCGTGAGACTCACGCAGGCGCAGTAGGAAATGGGCAGTGAAGCCGTACGGCTTCAATGCCTGTTTCCCATAGTGTGAATGGCGGCGCGGGACCCGGAGCGATCGTGGGACCAGCATCGGGGGGCGCATCAGCGCGGGCAAGTAGGACAAGGTAAGTGTCCTTATTTAAAGTCAGAAGCTACACTGTTAGTAGCTGCTGACTTTAAAAAAAAAATAATTGCGGCTGAAGCTCTGCTTTAACTACTTCAATACCATGCACTTACGCCCCTTTCCTGCCCCGGACAAATTTCAGCTTTCAGCGCTGTCACACTTTGAATGACAATTTTGCGGTCATGCAACACTGTATCCAAACAATTTTTTTATAATTTTCTTCCCACAAATAGAGCTTTCTTTTGGTGGTATTTGATCACCTCTTTGGTTTTTATTTTTTGCTAGACAAACTAAAAAAGAAGACCAAATAATTTTTTTAGTTTCTGTCATAAAATGTTGTTTTCCCCTTCACTAATGGGCACTAATGAGGCGTCGTTGATGGGCATAACCGCCATAAAGTCGCAGCCATGATAAAAATCGCAGATCGCCTCCATTATTAGTAAAAATAATAATAATAAAAATGCCATAAAACTACCCACTATAACTTTTGCGCAAACCAATCAACATTTGCCTATTGTGATTTTTGTTTACCAAAAATATGTAGAAGTATATGTATCGGCCTAAACTGTGAAAAAGAAAAAAAATATAGATTTTTTGGGATATTTATTATTTTTTAAATATTCAATTTTTTTTCAAAATTGTTGCTCTATTTTTGTTTATAGCGCAAAAAAAGTTGATCAAATACCACCAAAAAAAAGCTCTATTTGTGAGGAAAAAAGGACGTCAATTTTGTTTGGGAGCCACGTCGCATGTCCGTGCAATTGTCAGTTAGAACAATGCAGTGCCGAATCGCAAAAAGCGCTCTGGTCTTTGGCCAGCGAAATGGTGCAGGGCTTAAGTGGTTATTTTGGTTATTTTTATTTTTTGGTATAATAGTGAAACGTATATTGTTTTGGTCTGTATGAAAAACACATTGTAAATTCTTAGAGACTGTTCAATTTGCAAAGTGTATGTTCCCCATGGTCAGTAAATATGGTTAAGCACTGAATAATTCGAGATTTTCCTAGCTTGTGACGGAAAATATTAGTTATATGAAGACAGGAGGCGAGTATCTTGCATTTATCTTTCTTTATTAAATGCTCATAGCAGAAAAATCTTTTCTTCATATTTTATGTAATTTATTAAACTTTTTCACATAAAATGATGGAAAAGGGGACTACAATTCCCAGCAAGTCCAAGCCACTCCTCCCGGTGGTATGTATATAAGGGACTGCCCTGGTGCACTTCTTCCTCTTTCTTGAGCGAATACTGGAGCAGGATAAATCCAAGAGAACTTCACACACGAGTCTTTGGACGGTCGGTCCTTCTAGTCGTGGTGCCGGAACAAAATAACCAACGGACAGCAACCTCGCTGTCTAGGACTCTAAACAGAGAAACGGAACAAACTTCGTCCCAACGGGGACCCAGGAATCCACTGCTTAAGCGCCAACGAGAGCTTGGTATTGAGATTCAATATCCTGAAAAGAGAATAAAAGAAATATCCGTGATAGGGTGGGTCAGGAGGGAAGATACTCACCTCCTGTCTTCATATAACTAATATTTTCCGTCACAAGCTAGGAAAATCTCGAATTATATATCAGACAGGAGGCTCATATCTTGCAAGTTCAAAGCTATAAATATACCTAATCTGTAATAGCATAAACAGGATAGTTATACATGTCATATCCAAAACAATCATTAGATGAATTACGGTAACAGAGAAGGATTATACCCTACCTTAAGAGTTAATGACAGATAAAGAGATATGATCCTCAGGTCTAAAGTAAAATTGGCAAAAAGTCGACTCTGACGACCAGTCAGCTGCTAATAAGAGGTCAGATAGAGAACCCCCTGAAGTAACCACCTTAGTGGCCAAAGCCCCCCTGGTCGAGTGTGCGCCAAAGAGCGATACATCGATACCTGACATCGCCATCACTAGTTTCACCCATCTAGCCAGAGTGGCTGATGATACCGGATGATGTGGTTGTACATAGGAGATTAACAATTGTGAATAGTTTGGAGAACGTAGAGTTGATGTGCGCAACTCATATGCCTGGAGGCAGCGTACCACGCATAAGCGTGGGTGCAATGAAAATAGTGGGTAGAATACCGAGTGTAATTTTGTTTTGGTTCTGCGTACCAGAGAAAACCTAACTCCATCCGGCGAGAATTGACGTCTAGAAATATCTAGGGCTCTCACATCCGAGATTCTTTTAATGGAAATTAGACATAGTAGCATGGTAAGTTTAAGGGAGAGAGTTTTTAAAGAGAGTTGATCGTTGTCTTCCCACGAGGAAAACATCTGAAGAACCCTGGAAACATCCCAGGTGGACTGGTATCGTGGACGCGGAGGGCGTATATATTTAACGCCGCGAAGCAAGCGACATACTAAAGGGTGTTGACCGACAGGCGAACAATCTACCGGACAATGATATGCCGAGATAGCAGACCTATAAACATTGAGGGAACTATAGGATTTTCCCGACTCGTATGCTTCTGCTAGGTAGTTTACCACCGAGGAGACAGGAGCCTGAACGGGATTAATCTGTCGTCTATCACACCAACGAATCCATAATCCCCAGGCAGATCGGTATGCCGATCTAGTCCCTGGGGCCCAGGCCAAGGTGAGGAGGGCTCTAGCTGATTGTGAAAGGTCTGTACCAGATCCTGGCACCCCGAAACCAACCAGGCCAGGAGAAGCATTTTGTCTCCCAGAAGTAATGGATGTAGGCCTTTGGTCGGATTTGTCAGTAGATGTGTTGAATGGGGGAGGAGCCTGGGGTAGTCGATCGACATTCCCAGAATCAGAGGGAACCATGGTTGTGTCGGCCACCAAGGGGTGATAAGAACCAGAGTCGCCTTCTGAGAGACTATGTGAAGGAGAAGCCTGGTGATCAGTGCGAAGGGGGGGAACGCGTAATGTATCCCCTCGGGCCACTGTTGGAGAAACGCGTCCACAGCTACTGCTTCCGGATCCGGTCTCCAGCTGTAAAAGCGGACTAACTGTCGGTTGAGTCTCGAGGCGAACAGATCTGTATGAAACGGGCCCCAGAGATCCTGCAGTACTTGAAAAACCGATCTGTCCAACGCCCAATCGCTGGAATCCGTGAGATATCGGGAGTTCCAGTCCGCCACACAGTTGGAAACCCCTGGAATGTATTCCGCCATCGGGATAATGTTGCGAGATAGGCAGAAATTCCAGAGTTTGGATGCGAAGTCCGCTAACCTCTTGGATCTCGCACCCACTAGGCGATTGATATATTGAACCGCTGCTACATTGTCCATGCGTAAAAGAACGCAACAGTTGGAGCTCTGAGAGAGAAAACTCCTGACGGCGAAGAATGCCGCTAGTAGTTCCAACGCATTGATGTGGAGAGATGATTCGTCCACGGACCAAGTACCTCCTGTGGTGTGTTTGCCACAACGAGCTCCCCAGCCCTGTCGACTCGCATCTGATTCTAAGATGATGTCCGGTCGAGAGCTGAAAATAGTCTTGCCGTTCCATTCGACGGCATGTCGAAGCCACCACTGCAATTCTTCCTCCGATTCCGAACAAAGGGCAACTTTGTCTGAATAACGGAGACCTTGCCGTAAATGGAGGGTCCTGAGGCGTTGTAAGGCCCGATAGTGTAATGGGGCCGGGAAAATTGCTTGAATGGAAGCCGATAGAAGTCCGACTACTCGGGAGAGCACTCTTAATGATACCTGACCCTTGCGCAAAACCGTTTTGATTTCCTTCCTGATCAGAGTCAATTTGGACTTTGGTAGTCGTAAGACTGCCTGTCTGGTGTCCACGAAGAAGCCTAAAAACTCCATCTCCTGAGCTGGAGTTAGAACGGACTTTGAATGATTGATAAGGAAACCCAGTTCCTCTAAGAGTGACACTGTCCAACGCTTGTGTAGCTCGGCTAGTGTTTTTGAATGAGCCATAATTAGGAGATCGTCTAGATAAATTATAAGGCGGACTCCTCTGCATCGTAGTGCAGCCACCACAGGTTTCATTATTTTGGTGAAGCACCATGGGGCTGATGATAGGCCGAAGGGTAGGCAAGTGAACTGCCACATACGATCTCTCCATTGGAATCTTAGAAATTTTTGAGAGGATTGGTGCATAGGGATCGTTAGGTACGCATCTTTGAGATCTATCTTGACCAGCCAATCCCCCAGGATGAGGAGATCTCTCAATAAATGTATGCCCTCCATTTTGAAGTGATGGTATGTCACGAATTGGTTTAATTCCCTCAAATTGATCACTGGTCGGAAACCTCCATCTTTCTTCCTTACCAAGAAGAGGTTGCTCACAAACCCGGGAGAGAAAGGGTCTACTTCTACCACCGCCTGCTTTGAGATGAGATTCTGCAGTACCTCATCTATGAGGTGCGCATTTTGGGCTGAAAGATGCGTGAGCTGGGGTTGTACAGACATGATCGGTTGAGATACGAAGTCTATTTGGTAGCCCGCAATTGCGGCCAGTATCCAAGCGTCTGCTGTAATCGTGTACCAGACGTGGGTAAAATGTCTCAGCCTGCCCCCTATAGGTATATGCGTATGGTAATTCGTAAATACACTTACCGGTGGGTGGACGGGATCTGGGGAAACTTCTGCCACCGCGCCCTCTCCATGGGCATTCTCTAGGCGGGAAGAATGGAGCTGGTTGTGCCACTGGAACAGGGTACTGTTGCTGTAACATATACATAAACAAAAATCGAACACCACCTCATGTGCAATAACTATTCCAGATAGTCACTCCTCCTGTATGGAAGTCACTACCATAACCAAAAAGCATATATAGAAAAAGGGGGTTTTTGGTCCTATAGAGAGCACAAAGACAGTGTGCCTCAATGGACCCAGCGGTTATCAAGGTAGTGACGGACAATAACTGAATATAAAAGTAATACATTTATTGAAAGTATAAGAATTATATATAAATATTATACACAGAATCAAGAATTAGAAGGTACAAATTCTAAGACCTAAGTATGAAAAGATTATCAACTGGTGGTAGCTGGCCAAAGCTGCACCCGTGAAAACAACAATGGTTATACACTAACTGGTACTGACATAACATACACTAGACAAAAACAGGGACAGACAAAGACCAACAAAAAATAAAAAATATATATATATATATAATTATTCTTATTTTTATATTTAGTTTCATCTCCCAGGGGGTCTCCCCGTCAACACTTCCCAAATACTTCCATGATATTGCCCCCTATCCATACGGCAATATCTTTGGGAATGCTCACGGGGACACTGTACTGAAGCGTCCGGACAGCTGTCTTTTTATTTTTTGTTGGTCTTTGTCTGTCCCTGTTTTTGTCTAGTGTATGTTATGTCAGTACCAGTTAGTGTATAACCATTGTTGTTTTCACGGGTGCAGCTTTGGCCAGCTACCACCAGTTGATAATCTTTTCATACTTAGGTCTTAGAATTTGTACCTTCTAATTCTTGATTCTGTGTAT
This sequence comes from Rana kukunoris, assembly GCA_029574335.1. Classification (NCBI taxonomy): domain Eukaryota; kingdom Metazoa; phylum Chordata; class Amphibia; order Anura; family Ranidae; genus Rana; species Rana kukunoris. The sequence continues at coordinate 252,078,016 of CM056052.1, read as the reverse complement.
AATATTTATATATAATTCTTATACTTTCAATAAATGTATTACTTTTATATTCAGTTATTGTCCGTCACTACCTTGATAACCGCTGGGTCCATTGAGGCACACTGTCTTCGTGCTCTCTATAGGACCAAAAACCCCCTTTTTCTATACTGTTGCTGTAAGGTTGTTTAAGCTCGAGCGGGTGCCCTGGGATAGGCCCTGTAATAATTGCTTCGGCCGGCAGATCGGCCTCTTCCTCTGCCGGCCTTGTTAAAAACCTTAGAAGCATAGCCGGACTTCTTTAGGGAGGTTTGGGCCTTGTCTAGGCTATTAAAGAGGCCCACAAATCTATTGATGTTCTTCATCAAATCGTCTCCGAATAGGAGACCTTCTGCTGAGGGACCAGGTTCTGACTCCGCTAAATGTGAGAGTTGTGGGTCGAGTCTCATCAAAATGGACCTGCGTTGTTCAATAGCACAGGTCGTGTTGGCCGAGCCTAACAGGCAGATGGCCCGTTGCGCCCATCCTCTCAGTTGAGCTAAGTCCACTGAGCCGTCAGTGGAGGCCACCTGTTCAGACAAATTCAGTATTTTTGTCAAGGGACCTAAGATGTCTAAAATACGATCCTGGATCGTTTTGAAGGAACGTTCTATGCCCATCTTCGCAAACTTGCCTGATTTTGTCAAGTATTTGAGTAATACCGGGTCAATTTCAGGTGTAGCCGTCACCTTTCTTGGGATGGACGGTCTGGGACATTCCGCTCTCAGTTTATTTCTGTTATTTCTATCTAAGGTTCTCCTTGTCCAGTGTTCCACATATTGGGACACTTGCGGAAGGGGAGCCCAATCCCCGGATCTGGGGTGTGAAATATTTTCTGGGTTAAAGAATGGTTCCCCTAGGGAGTCTAAAATTGTTTCGGGTGGTATGTCCGAATTGGCTTCCATCTCACCAGCCATCTGCCCAGCCTCCTCTTGGTCGGATTCAGAGCCATCAGCTGCTGACAACAGTGATCCTTCAGATGCATCATACTCTGAGTCCTCAATAAATGAGTCCGGTTTAGCCCGGTGGACAGGTTTAAACTTCTTTTGGGGGAACTCCTTGGATAACAAGGGTCGCTCATTGTCAGGATGGCTGGGTCGGCAGGCCGTGGAGGGTCCTGCCTAATGCATGGATTGTACTTCCCCTGCCGGGGAGTCGATGCAAGTGTTTAAGTGCTTGCGTTTGTAAGGGACCTTGCCCTGTTTAACCACCTCTGTTTGAGCATTGTGGGGGTTAAAGTTCTGTGCCAAGGCAGCCTGGATGGAGCTAGCTATGAGCTCTTGTATCTGGATCGCAGTTAGTAGCTGCGGAGTCTCAGGGTTTAAACCTGGACTTGAGAGATCATTCTGGTTAAGTGCAGATCGCTCTGCCATTATGAATGTCTCTGAAGACAGTAAATAGTCTCTGTACAGACGCCTAAAAGACGACCACTCAGTTATGAGTGCTCCGTTCACTGTATATATATATACCGCAAGGAACTGCCTGAAATTGTCCTAAATAACAAGTACAGAGTCCGTATGCAGGAAAATAAATCTATAGGGACTTATCTGGAAGGAATTGACAGGGCCGTGACCTGATCCATGCACCGCTCGCCGCTATCTGGTGTATGGCGAGGTGAGCGCGGTCCAGACTAGAATCGTAGTCTCGTGAGACTACAGGAGGAATCTAATTGGTTGGCTAGATCCCTCTCTCCCGCCCCTAAACGTGACGCGCGGGAGAGAGAGAGGGTGCGCGCGCGCCTGCAGATGCAGCTCCTGTGACAATCAGTGTCGAATCCGCGTCCAGGCGAGATGACGCCTTCAAGATGGCGTAATCTCGCGAGATGACGGAGCGCTGCGCGAACGGTTGTGAGGGGCACAATGCATCCGAACGGTAACCTATCCCAACCGGAAGGTTGGGACAACGATAAAAAAGGGGGGAGAGCAAGTAAACAAAAGATAGAAATAGTAACTGTCTCTCCACAGACAGTACAGGAAAAAGCCCGCGAATAAGTAAAATCGGGAGAGAGAGAAGGGATGGGGGAACCCCCAGAATTCAATAATCTCAGAGAATACAGATATCAGTAACAATAAGATATTGATGATAATAATAATAACAATAACCAAAAATAAAAAATGAAAATACCCTAAACAAATTCCAAGTAAGAATTAGAGCAATGTACTTATCTTTTCTTGCCATGAGCAGAAAGAAAGAGGAAGAAGTGCACCAGGGCAGTCCCTTATATACATACCACCGGGAGGAGTGGCTTGGACTTGCTGGGACTGCTGGGAATTGTAGTCCCCTTTTCCATCATTTTATGTGAAAAAGTTTAATAAATTACATAAAATATGAAGAAAAGATTTTTCTGCTATGAGCATTTAATAAAGAAAGATAAATGCAAGATATGAGCCTCCTGTCTGATATATAATTAATAATTAATCTGTATTACTTGAGAAACAGTATAGACACTTTGGCCCAGATTCACAGAGCAATTACGCCTGTCTAACTGGTGTTAGACAGGAGTAATTTCTAATTTTGCGCGCCGCATCACTAGTTCGAATCCTCAAACCATGATATGGCGGCTTCGGGCTTCGATCCGAGAGGCTTACGTCTTCGTAAGCCTTCGGATCTACGCTGCGATATTTTTGCGGCCGCTGGGAGGAGTTCGCGTCGTTTTCATGCGTCGGGATATGCAAATGAGTTTTTACGGCGATCCACGAAGATACGAGCGGTCTTCGCAATCGCTTTCGTCTATTTTTTTGCTGGTCTAACGGTGCGTAGCCCATGTTAAGTATGGGCGTCGTTCCCGCGTCGAATTTAAAAAAATTTTTTTTTTTTTTACGTAACTCGTTCGGGAATAGGAATCTCCGTAAACGACGCTACTCAAGAAAAAATGACGTAACGACGTGATTTCGCGCAATGCACGGCGGGAAATTTGCGAACGGAGCAGGCGCAGTTCGATCGCCGCGGGAACGCGCCTATTTTAAATGATTCACGCCCCCTACTCGCGCAGATGGATTGCGACGGGAGAAATACACTACGCCGCCGTCGTTTACTGGAGAAAATCTACCTGGATTCCACGTAGAGCCAGGTAAAAAACGGCGGCGTAGTGTATTTCTGATACTCTACGATAGTCTAATTCTATCTGAATCTGGGCCTTTTTTTTTACATAGCTATAGCTATACTGCTTCCTCTCAAGCCTGCCTTTCATACACACGATCGTGAAAAAAAATGCTCGAGCAAAGCGCAGTGATGTACAAAACATATGACAACACGTACGACGTCACTATAAAGGGGCGTAAAAAAGAACGACGTGAAAAACAACGAGAAAAAAAGAGCAGGTTCTACATTTTTAAGGGGCATTTTTTATGAAAAACGGTCGTGTGTACGTGGCATTATTCTTATTTTAACCAGTAAACCTAAAGCGGAACTAAACTTACTGTTTTCATTGTTTCCCAAAATGCCATGAATGACAACTGTCCCTTAACCAAACTGTCAGGCCATCAAATGGTTAATGTCATAACTGATCACATGTGCAGAACAATGGCAACTGCAGATTGCAGCATAAGATGGCAGCTTCCCTGGCTGTAAAGAACAGGAGGGTTTATTTCCATTGTAATACTGGTCTACAGTGTTTGGGGCAATTTTAGATTCTAAATAATCTAGTGTCAGTGAAAGTCACTAGCAGAGGATGGATAAAATATGCCTCCCTTTCATTTCCTCGGGGTCCATTCTCTTTGGAGAAAATCCAAAGTGGCAGCGTTATTCTCAGCTTATAAAATTACCTGCGAGTGCTATACTCAAGCATCAGCCAACTGATCAAGAACCACGTGTAAGGGTCTCTGCCAAATTCAGTTGATCCCTAACCTGTTACTGGTAACTACAGTGGGTGACCGCGATATTGTGTCAATCTCGCTCCCTTCCACTGCAAGATTGACCACCTACGAGCCCCGTCATGGGAGCCAGCACTGAGCCGGCTCGCCACGATGGGAGAAAGCCGCCATAGAAGCGACGGGGATCCGACTTGGATTTCCGCCAATTCTAGCCTCGGCATTTGGTATGAATCATGAAAGGGAACTCCACACCAAATTTTAAATAAAAATCCGGCATGGGTTCCCCCCCAGGGGGTTCCCCCCCACAATCCATACCAGACCCATATCCAAGCACGCCGCCTCCGGTACCCACTTGGGTACACGGGGCATGATGGGACTGTGACGTCGTAGGTGGCCTATATAAATCGGTGTGAGCCCCGTACCCGGCATTATAGCGGGAGGAAGTGCTGCGTCAACATCTGAAGAAAAGAAGAAACTAAGACGGTTGAAGATGGCAGAGAAGAGTGGGCTGCGCCGCCGCTAGTAAGAGAGCTAAAAAGAAGATAGCCATGGCCAGCCCCGAAAAAGGCACCGGAGAGCGAGCGGGAGAAGAACCGGGGAGCGCCGAGACGACAGCGGAGAGCGTAGAAAATGGAAGAAGACCCCCCGGAGAGCGGATAAGACCCCCCTGAGAGCGGAGAAGACCCCAGAGCTGGCTAATAAAATATTTTAAAACCCTGTGTTGTGTTTTTTTTTATTGACACCCCATTATATGTACCCCATACTCATTCACCTAGGGTGGGGGGCCAGTATCTGGGGGCCCCCTTATTGAAGGGGGCTTCCAGATTCTGATAAGCCCCCCCCTGCAGACCCCGACAACCAACGGCCAGGGTTGTCGGGAAGAGGCCCTGTTCTTATCAATATGGGGACAGGGTACTTTGGGGTGGGGGGGCCGCAGGGTGCCCCCCTGCCCCAGAGCACCCAAACCCCCCATGTTGAGGGCATGTGGCCTGGTACGGCTCAGGAGGGGGGGTGCTCACTCGCCCCCACCCCTTTCCTTACCAGCCAGGCGGCGTGCTTGGATACGGGTCTGGTATGGATTGTGAGGGAACCCCCACGCCGTTTTTTCGGCATAGGGGTTCTCCTTACAATCCATACCAGACCTAAGGGCCTGGTATGCCCCCTGGGGGGAACCCATGCCAGATTTTTATTTAAAATTTGGCATGGAGTTCCCCCTTATTATTCATACCAAACGCCGCGGCTAGAATTGGCGGGAAATTCCAAGTCGGATCCCCCTCGCTTCTATGACGCACTCGCTGAAATGTGCGAGTGCGAGATGTCGGCACCATGTCGCCGAGAATCAGCGTGATGCCATCGTGCTGGAAACACATTCTTGGCGACAGGTACTGTAGTAACAGTCCAAAGTGGTGGTTATTCAGATGTACTGATTAAAATTATATTTATTTCTTGGCTCACATGTATTTTGAAAAACAAAAGGAAAGACAAGAGTGCAAACCCCCTCAGTGTAGTGTATTAAGCAGAAAGCATTTATTAAACAAATAAAATTGCACGCACAATGATGGCGTGTGCTAGTCATAATGTTCTGGGTCACATGGAAACTGTGAAGCTTCCAAACGACCCAGACTATTATGTCTAGCACACCTCATTTTTGTACATGTAGTTTTACCCATCTATTAAATGCTTTTTGTTTAATACACTACACTGAAGGGTTTTGTGCTCTTGTCTTTCCTTTTGTTTTTCATAAAAAATGTGAGCCAAGAAATAAATATAATTTTAATCAATACATCTGAATAATCAAATGTCTCATTGTGCTCACTAGGTATATACTGTACAACCTTTTAAATTTGTAAACTAAACACTAGACAGTTACTTGTGAATGCAATATTAATAGAAATTGATAAAGCTTTTCATTTTTTCAGTGCTCGTCAGGGTTATTGGAAAATTATTTTTAACTCTCTGTAGTTTACAAATTGCTGACATTGCTTGAATGCATTCTAACAGTGGAAGCTCCTTTCAGTCTGGAATTCTTCCCTGTTGGAAAAAATTAGCTCATGCAAAGTTTTAAAAGTATCATCTAAGAAAGTAGTATGACCATAATTATGATACAAAAAAGCACCAAGCCTTTGAGAGATCTTTTGCTGCTTAGCATCATTATTTATTACCATCACTGTTTTCTATTTTTCAGGATTATAATGATGAAATTCGGCAAGAACAGTTAAGAGAGCTTTCCTATTTAAATGGTTCTGAAGACTCCAGTCGAAGTAAAGTAACAAGGAGTAGAGCAATACGATTAGTTCCTACTATAACTGCCAGGTAAATGTCTTATTCATTGCAATTTATTTTAATTTGTTTTACTTTCACTATTGCATCTGTAAGCCCGTGTACACACGATCAAACATATCTGCTGAAACTGGTCCGCAGACCAGTTCCAGTGGACATATCCGATCGTGTGTACGGACTAGCAGACAGGTTTCCAGCAGACAAAGGTTTTAAAGCATGTTTTCATCGGATTTGTCAACTCGTGTGTACGCGGCCTAAGACTTTCAGTAACAGGTTGAAAAAAAGACAGCTATCGTGGCAATTTGACATTTTTGTGTGGTATGCATCGATAACAGAAAGTTTCAGGAGCTATACTAAAAATCATAAATGTGAGTGACCTGATCTCCAACACACTAGAACATGGCTTTAATTCCAATTGGTTTCAAAATCTCCAGGATCCCAACTCACCACTTCCTGTAGCCAATTTGCACACCTATTTACACAGCATCATTTACAAGCCCTGAACAATGTTCCACTAGTATGACTTTTTACATGTGTTTTTCCTGATGCTCGGCAGTGGGAGCAACTGCAGGCTATTTCAGATTTTGTGTTCTGCTTTGCCATCGTACTTCAATGTGGCACATTTCACTCTTTTGTTGAAAAAGAGTAAGCCAGAAGTGGCTTCTTCCAAGCTCTTTCCAATGCTAAAACGTATAAAAAAAATAAGGATTCCTCTTTACATGTGGTGGCCCCCTGGGCTTTCTAAATATAGATACCTTATGTTATGTTATGTTATTAGCATTTGAACTGCATTTACAGTATACTTTCAAATGCTATTTTCCAAAACTCATACACAATAGTTCTCTGAGATCAGGTAAAATATCCAATTGAACCATGATGGTAATGTGATCTAGCAAGTGGATCAACAGCTAAACATTTACAGCTCAAAATGCTTTAAAATGCAAGCTGACTCTTCTGCCCCCCACAGTGGCCTGAAAGATTGGTCACAAATTGTTAAGTGTCACTAGTGAAGATGCAATTATAAGCAAGTTTTGAATTTGCATAGGCAAATATTCACTTTAAAAAGTTTTTGCTAAACTCTTCTTTTTAATATTTTTGATGCTTATTTAGTAAATATTGTAAAGAGATTAGCTATATGTAGATTTCCTTCTAACATGCTGGATGTACGTTATCTTAATGTTGCTAGCAATATGACAAAGCCAAGAAAATGCAAACAATGATCAAATTAAAGTTTTGATGTTGTCTAATATTTTGAAGGCAGTTTTTTGCATACATGTGATTTGTCAGTATAGAAACAATTCTTGAAGGGATTGTTATTAGGTTGGACATGCTTGTGTGCCAATCAACACAAGTACACAATTAGGAGTGAACTCAAAAAAGGCTTGCTTGGTACCAAAAAAGCATAATACAGCCATTTAAAGATAATAAAATCATCTAGATATTTAGGACACTCATGATCGCCCCCAGCTTTTGGCAATTTGCATTTGGGTGTTGCATTATGACAACGATGATTTTGCCCCCTGATTTTTATTATAATCAGGGCTGTGGAGAGTGATTTATTATCAGTTATGGTTGAACCATATGTAATCCAATGTTAATCAAATTAGGGGTGTTCAGGTGGCTTTTTTAACCTTTTAATTTAATTTTTAATCTAGGCCCAAATCATTATTTTTCTTTTTTTTAGGAATCGTGGAGGTGCCATTCCACCTTCTGTGCCAGGACGAGGTACTCCAGTACCCAGAGGTTCACCTGCGTCACGTGGGACTTTACAATTGCCACCAGTAGCTCGTGGTCTTCCTACAGTGCGGGGACGAGGAGCTTTAGGTGCCCCTGGCTATCGGGCACCACCTCTTGCGCTTGAGACCTATGATGACTATGTAAGTTTATTTAAACTAGTTCACACATTTTATTGTGTTCATGTATTTGTATATATTGCCAAACCAGATTTAGGATTTGATTTGTGGAAGTTGCTTTGGAATTTCACCTTGTATTGCAGATAATTCATGCAAAAAATTGTATTGTACACATTTGCTTGCATACATTTCTTTCCATGTAAGTTTGTTATGCATATCTTTCTTCCGGTTCATTATTTGTGTTGAGGTTAAGGGTCAGAATTTTAATTGAAGAATTATCATCTCTGTTTAAAAGAAGATGACAAATCCCCTTTGTTTGTGTAAAGAGAGACATTATGGGCCAGATTCAGGTACAATTGCCCTGGCGCAGAGTATCAGAGATACACTACGCCGCCATATTTTACCTGGCTCTAAGTCGAATCCAGGACCGTAAGCTTCGTGGATCGCCGGAAAAAGCTCATTTGCATACCCCGACGTGGAAAACGACCCGAACTCCACCCAGCGGCCGCAAAAAGATTGCAGCGTAGACCCGAAGGCGTACGAATAGGTAAGCCTGTCGGATCGAAGCCCAAAGGCATCGAATCATGGTTTGAGGATTCAAACTAATGATACGACGCGCGTAATTTGAAAGTACTCCGGTCTAACAGGAGATAGACCGGAGTAATGGCTCTGTGAATCTGGCCCTATATTTTATTTTGCTTATGGTGTTTTGTTTATTTTCTCATGCATAATGTTCCTTACTGCAAAAAGAAAGCAATATATTAAATTGTGCTTTATTAAGAAGCTTTCACTATAGTCTTGAAAACTCAAGAAATTCCACTACCTAGAGATTGGTTAAAATGGTATAAATTTTGCTCTGTCAGAAAATGTAAAGGTCCTGATAAACAATAAGTTAATTATAAATAAAACCAATTGGCATTAGTGGAACTTACTCTTTTGGGATTCTGTTTTCAGTTTTTACAGTTCTGTGATTGTTTAGTATTTATGTTGGGAAATAGATACAGTATATGTTATGCTAGGTAGGGTACCTTTTTCTTTATCAGAGCAGTCCTTAACATTTGTATTAGAACACCAACATGTTTTACTTGCTATCTGAGATTAATAATTTCAATTTGTTCTAGTAGCCCTTGACTGGGAAGAACTAGTAGTTTAAGCCGTCAACTGATAAGCAATAAAGGGGATGCCTTACAATGGGGAACTTGTTGCAAGGACAGCTCACTGGGAAAGGATTTTCCTCACTTTGTTCACATTACAGAATGTGAATAACAATATCCTCAATGGCACACAGATGGATAAAAAAAATTCTGACAGGGCTTTTAACCACTTCAGCCCCGGACCATTTGGCTGCCCAAAGACCAGAGCACTTTTTGCGATTCGGGACTGAGTCACTTTAACTGACAATTGTGCGGTCGTGCAACGTGGCTCTCAAACAAAATTGACATAGCTTTTTCCCAATAAATAGAGCTTTTTTTTGGTGGTATTTGATCACCTTTTGCTATAATAAATATCACCAAAAAATATATATATAAAAAAAAAAATGTTTTTCCTCAGTTTATACCGATACGTATTCTTCTACATGTTTTTGTAAAAAAAATGCAAGATTCGTTTATTGATTGGTTTGCGCAAAAGTTATAGGGCCAGATTTAGATACACTTAATATTGCGCTGCGTAATCGAAATACTCTACGCTGCCGTATTTTACCAGGCTCCACACCGAATTCTGGTAGATTTTTGCCCGTACGCTACGGCGGCGTAGTCTATTTCTCGCCGCGTAATCGAAATACGCGATTAGGGGGCGTGAAGCATTTAAATTAAGTGCGTCCCCGCGGCGATCGAACTGCGCATGCTCCGTTCAGAAATTTCCCTTCTTGCATTGCGCGAAATCACGTTGTTACGTCATTCGTTGTTTGAGTAGCGTCGTTTACGAACATTCCTATTCCCGGACGACTTACGTAAAAAATAATAAAAGACGTCGGAAAACTTAGAAATTCGACGCGGGAACGACGGCCATACTTAACATGGGCTGTCTAATATTAGAGCAGCAAAAAGCTGGTATAGTGTTACACAAAAAAAGATGACTAAAGGTGCCGTAAGAGATTGCAAATGAAGATCGTAATTTCGGGGATCGCCGACAAAAGCTCATTTGCATACCCCGACGCGGAAAACGACGGGAAGTCCACCCAGTGGCCGCAATTTTATTGCAGCGTAGATCCGAAGGCGTACAAACACGTAATCCAGTCGAATTGAAGCCCGCAGCCGTCTATTCATGGTTTGAGGTTTCCGACTAGCTAAAAAACATGCGTAATTTGAAATTACTCCAGTCTAACACCAGTTAGACAGGAGTTACGGCTCTCTGAATCTGGCCCAGGGCGTCTACAAAATAGAGGATAGTTTTATGGCGTTTTTATTAATATATATTTTTTTACTAGTAATGGCGGCGATCAGCGATTTTTATCGTGACTTCGACATTATGGCGAACACATCGGACACTTTTGGTGCCATTTTGGGACCATTCACATTTATGCAGCCAACAGTGCTATAAAAATGCACTGATTACTGTGTAAATGTGACTGGCAGAGAAGGGGTTAACTAGTAGGGGGCGCTGAAGGAATTAAGTGTGTCCTAGGGATGTGTTCTAACTGTAGGGGAATGGGCTACGTGTGACATGACACTGATCACTGCTCCTGATCATAGGGAGCAGAACGGTTTACAGCAGCATTTCCCCATTCTTCCTCTCCGTGAGACGATTGCGTGCCTCCCGGCGGACCCGCAGTCACACTCATGGAGCTTGCGCCATCCATATGTTCATATGCCCAGGCGAGCCATTCTGCCGACGTATATAGTCGTGCAGCATTCGCCAAGTGATTTACCCAACCCTTACCTAATTTTATCCAAAACTACATAACATGGACAAAATACATTAGATGGCAGCCAAGTGTGTAGGTCATACGGTGCCCAAGATATATAATCTGAAGACACATGTAAAGTACTCTATAATCACTTGTCATACAAGAAGTCGGAGTTAGCACTTACTCCCACTTTCCTCTGCAATAGTGTCACCTGGCTTATTAGCTTTTCTTACTCATTATCCAAAAGTTTTACGACCCCCTCTGTGACTATTATTCCCCCCAGTATAACGCTTTCCATCTGTCTTATCTCATTTACTATGCTAGTTTTATTACCATTGCCATGTACATTTGTTTGTGTGTTTGTTTTTCTTTTTTTCCTTTCCCTCAGAGATTGTGGTTTTTTTTTTTGTTTGTGTTTTTTAACATTCTGCTGAAACTTTGGTGAATCACTAGAAGTGAAGGGATATGATATTACTGCGCTACCAGAGGAGTGAACAGGGAAATGAGAAGGAAAAAAGGGGGGGGGGAGTGGAAATGGAAAGGAGGGAGTACTGCTGCAGCACTAAAAGGTGTATCAGACCAACAATGATAAAAAAATGAATAGGTAGCGCTGCGCTGTAAATTGGGAATGAAGTGAACCTACAGAGGAAGTGTAATGAGTGAAACTCTATATGCGAGAAAGGTGTGCAATCTTGCTAATCATCACAATAAACATCAAAGTCCAGTTAAAATAAATTAGCATCAAAATCTAAATAAGCGTGGTGGGGTGCAGATAAATCCTTGCTGACAATGATGAGGATCAATTGAAGATAACAGTGCTGGTATGTGTATTACCATCATAATAAAGTGCTACAGTGCAATTCAATGCTAAAATCGTGCACTGTTATAAAAAATAAGCATACGACGTGAAATGCACAACACACAATAGTGATTGCATTCCCAATTTACAGCGCAGTGCTACCTATTCTTTTTTATCATTTTTGGTGAATCACTACTGCCGGGACCTTGAAAAAGGGGACTTACCCCGAAAGCTTGTCCCGAAAAATTGTATGTAAGTGCAAATAAAAAAGTATCACGGACAGTACTCAATTGTCGCAAGTGCACTAATACGGCTACAATCACCTCAAGCACTTGACTTATTGACATTTTTCTATAGACATCTGATGTTTTAAGTCATCAGAAGTATATACTGTATTTATTGGCGTATAACACTCACTTTTTTACTCTGAAAATAGAGGGTAAACTGTGACTGTGTGTTATACGCAGGGGGCTGTGGAAAGTTTTTTTCCTGAAACTTCCCTCCTAAAGTTAGGGTGCGTGTTATATGCCTGTGCGTGTTATACGCCGATAAATAAGGTACAAAGGAAAAACTCTGAAAGTGGGACTTTAGCAGTACTCGGTCATTATTATATTAAGTGGATGAAAGTATTTCTGAATAGTGTAAAAGTTAACAAATCTTTATTGATACAAAATATATAAAACATTACAATACATCTTAAAAATTATGTAAACGTGTTCTTAACACTGTACTCAAGTTGGAATCACCAAAACAGGGGATTAAAATAAACACCCTTTTAAGCAGTTATTTAGGAATATATGTGTTTTACATTTCTTCAATATTCATTGTTTTATGGCATTTTAAAAATAGCTACAAACAAGTTTCCTAAATCTCCTATCTTGAGGTTTAATTTTATTTAGACATCTGGGATCTTCCTGTGGAATAAATAGACACCTAGAACATGCAAATGTTAAACCTTATGCCACAAACCAAGTGAAATGGAGATGAAATTACACATGCTGCAAGCTCGGAGGTTCAGATTGTGGTAAATAGAGAAGAAATGTAAAATAAAAGGAAAAGACAAGTACAGTATATCAGGAACGGTACCTATGTAAGATGTATAATGTACCAGTAGCAGTCTCCATGGTGAGGAGTGACAGGTGAAGCATACCAAGAGCAGAGTCAGCATTCAGTGGAGCATATCTGGACTATGTGGACAAAGCTACTGTGGACTGTGGGCTACTGACAATTTTGAATTTTAACTGGATAGAAAGATGGCTCCATTCATGTTTTTTTTTGGGATGGCAATTATTTAACATGTCTGGTGTAGTCATATGCATGTATGTACATTAATATACACGTATGTCTAGGGCAACATAAGCTCTACAGCTGTAACTGTAGCTGATTCTCTGATCTTATATATATTGAACTATTGGGTAGGAAAAACAAAATCCATACTGAAGGAAATGTGGATGATGTAGTTTCTGACCTTGTTACTTAGTTGTATTTTGCTTTAATAATTGAACAGGATCAATAAGTCAGATCTGCTGATCTTCATACTTGTTCAGTGTCAGTGATTTGAAGCAGCTAAAGCTATTAGACCAGCCTTTCCTAACCATTCTACATGGAAGAAGCCTTTAAATAACTTTCTCGTCTCAGGGAACGCTTGCCACAAAACTACTACATCTACACCTCATGGTACAGCAGTGTGAACAGTAGTTTGTAGTGCCAGTCTTCAGGCATCTTCATTAGGCAGTGGGGGGATCACGTCACTCCAGCACATGTGCCGGAGTTTGTCATTCTCGTACTCAGAGACTGATCCGGCACTGTAAGCTAAGCTGCCCATGTGCAGCTCCGTTTACAGTGCATGTCTATTCTGCAATAAAAAAGCCTGCCTGCTCACATTTTTTTTTTTACCGGCAGGACTTAAGCTCCACTTTAAAGCACCAAACTAATACGTATAAAATGTATGCATTTTCTTTTTTAGGAATTTGAAAGCGTTCTATACATGTCTTGTCCTTTAAATATTACTGAAGACATACCTAGGACCTAGCCAGTCCTAATAACAGGAAAGAGGTTTAATCAAATTACAACACAGTTCATTTTCTTGAAGACTAGCATGTTAGAATCATTTTTTTTTTTGCATAAGTCAAAATGTTTTAGAATGAAGCAAATTATGAGATTAGGGTTTTTTGAGATCTGTTAAAATGAGATATCCTGATATAAATCTAGAATTATTTAATTAAATTCAAAATTATATTTAGCTGAATCTGAACAGCTGGATAGCATATTGATTAAATAAAACTGATTAGATATTATGCCAGAAGCACTTAAATAAAGAGCTAAGGCTCAGTTGACAAGCATCTGGTGATACTTGAAAAATCCAATTGTATTTCTACCGTAACAGCAATAAAGTGGAAAGATTTTATTACAGCAGACTACAGGAGTGCTAGAACAGTACAGTACTGCTGGAAGGGCTACTAGCAAAAATGCCTTTTCCTTGCGATAGTTTTATATGGTGAAACAGTATGAATAGTTTTGTTTTTCTTACATGGTCAGCAGCAGGATAAAAATAAAAGTCATATTAAATAATTATACTGAAGTTTAATTAAAACTCTCTGTTAAATATTCACACCGACAGCACATTAAGTTGATTGTACTGGCAGAATAATGTAAGATGGTTTAATGGATGAAACGGCAATAATGTTCTGAACATTTTGTGGCTTTTTTTTCCTTTAATTTAATCATGGACTTCTATTGGCATAGTCACCTTCTACTTGGAATGTATAGTGTATTAATGTCGAAAGGGCTTGTGAGTCAGTGTCCACTGTGAGGTTATTTGAGGTATTCAGTTTGCTGTTTTAGGCGGAATTAAGAAGTATGAGTTAATTCTGATGGAAGAAGTTATATATTGAGGAAACCCACTAATTGTCCAGCAGTATGATGGCTCATTGTGCAGATGTATAGTCTTGCAGCTACTGTATGGGTAGTGGGTTCAGATCCCTCCTGAGATAAATGTTCTTTCAGTTTTTGCTTGATTTTCCTCCTTGCGCTCCAGTTACCTCCTACAATCGAAATCAAACATGACAGTAGTATATTTTGCTTCCTTCATAATCATAATGGCTCTAATACATATTAGTATAATAGGGACATAAGAATGTAAGCTCCTTCAGGGTACTGGTGTCACTGGTTCTATGTATTCTGTGATGCACTTTGTAAAATCTTGAAACTACAAACTGCAAATACTTAATATTGAATTATTTCTAGAAGGTGGAGGTCCAGGATGATGTTACATCTCTTTCACAACAGGGCAATATTTGACAATATTTCCATCAAAGTGATATGCAGCATTTTTTAAGGGTACTGTGGCACTGCTTAGTGATGGTGAGCACTTATCAGTTCTTGTACTGGGTTCTAGGTGCTTTTGTAAAGTAACATGCCCTCTTGGGAAATCCTCTAGAATGAAATAATCATAACATTTTATTCTGCTTTTGTAAGACTTATACAGTGGGGGTTATTTACAAAAGGCAAATCCACTTTGCACTACAAGTGCAAAATACAAGTGCAAAGTTCACTTGAAATTGCACTGAAAGTCCACTTGGAAGTTCAGTCACTGTAGATCTGAGAGTGACATGCAGCTCTGCTGATTTTATCATCCAATCATGTGCAAACTAAAATGCTGTTTTTTTTATTTTCCTCACATGTCCCCCTCAGATCTACAGCGACTGCACTTCCAAGTGAACTTTCAGTGCAATTTCAAGTGAACTTTGCACTTGTGGTTTGCACTTGTAGTGCAAAGTGGATTTGCCTTTCGTAAATAACCCCCAGTATTTGTCTCTGTTTTCGCTATTTTACATTTTATGTTTTAAGGACATATACTATTTTGTTTTCTTATAGTACTTTGATTGCTTCAAAAATACTAAATAAGGAGCCAGAATTAGCTTTTGGGTTCCCCTGATTATTATACATTCAATTAATTCTACTGTGATATAATAGAAAGCCAGAATTTCTGTTTTACAAACAATGGCTGACAGTTTGGGTTATAATATATGAGATAAATGTTCACAGTGTTCTGAACACCTCTAAATACCATACACTGAAAGGTGCAGGTTTTGTGGTACTGATGTGTTTTTGTACATGTTATTAATTCATTTTAAATTTGAAATGATCTAATTACATGTCTTTGGAGACATGTACTATGTCTATGATCACATGAAATATAGCTACATAAGTTTCTATCTTCCTTTGTATGGCAAATATTAATAATACTCTAAAACCTTTCAATGGGTATATTATATATAAAATATTTTTCTTAATCTTTTGATAAATGATTAGCTATGTTAATTAGAACAAACTGCACCCACGGGCAAACAATGTCCAAAGTAATTCATTCAAAAGAAGGACAACAAAGTTTGATGTGTCTAATCAGTTTATTTTCCTTAGATTGTAATTGAAATCACAGTACCGGCTAATTATCCCACTGTGTAAATCACATGATAATAACAGACTTTTGATTTTTTTTTTTCATAATTAGTTTACTGAGAATGACATTGTTAAAAATCAATGTTAAAACAGTCAGTTTTTTTTGTTGTTTTATCAATAAACAATTATGAGTCTGTGACTAAGACAAGCATCTTGTCTGTCCACCGCTGAACATGTGTGGATAAAGCCAGCAACAGGACATAAGGAAAGCGATATCTTCTGTGGGGATTCATATGGATAGCTTAAGTAAAATGACTAAATTTTTTTCTGTATGACCTTGTTTGATAGACTGTACAGTGTAATGGTAGCTGTAGCTGAGCTTATAAACAAGACAGCTCAGCTCATGCTGGTTTCAATTTTCAATATATTAGATAACAATGTGGGGGATGTGAAGCATTGATATCAGGTACAGGACACCATCATTTATATATACCTAGGGCAGCATTATCTGCTAACTTAACCCTGATCCAGGTACAGTATACGTTCCATGCTGCTCTGCTACAGCTCAAAAGCTCAACTTATCCTTTCTAACTGGCACAGTTAATATATTCTGTGCTCCACAATCCTTTACTAGTACCATTATAACTGTGCCTGCTGCTGTCCACAAAAACATCACAACTATTGGTGCATACAGACAATCGGAAATATGACAATAAAACCATGGATTTTTTTCTGATGGATGTTCGCTCAAACTTGTCTTGCATACACACAGTCGCACAAATGTTGTCAGAAATTCCGATCGCAAGAACGCAGGCAAGTACAACACGTACAACGGCAATATTAAAGGGAAGTTCAATACCAGTCCTGTTAGTAGAAGTTTGGTGAGAGACGATTCGCGCTTTTCAGCCTTGTGCTTTTCAGTCTGCTAAAGCATGACGAATGTGCTATCTCCATTACAAACGCTAGTTTTACCAGACAGAGTGTTTATGTCTCATACTTAATTCAGAGCGAATGCGTGGAATTTTGTGCTTTGGAATTGTCTGCACATGTTTGGAATTTACGAGAACAGATTTTTATGTCGGAAAATTTGAGAATCAGCTGTCAAATTTTTGTTGTCGGAAATTCCGACAGAAAATGTCTGATGGGGCCTACACACGGTCGGAATTTCCAACCAAAAGCTTCCATCGAACATTTGTTGTTGGAAATTCTGAGCATGTGTACGCTGCATATCAGTACATAAGCAGCAAGAAAGAAATACTTCAGAGATCTATTAAAGATGCATACAGGTTTACTATAAAGGACAGCCATCCTAAATAGGGATTAGCTTTGATTTCGAGTCAAACTCATGTTCGACTCGAACATTGCCTGTTCACCTGTTCGGTTAACAGCGAACAATTTGGGGTGTTCGCGACAAATTCGAAAAGCCGCAAAAAATTCTGTAAAAGTCTATAGGAGAAATCTAAAGTGCTAATTTTAAAGGCTAATGTGCAAGTTATTGTCTTAAAAAGTGTTTGGGGACCTGGGTCTTGCCCCAGGGGACATGTATCAATGCAAAAAAAGTTTTAAAAACTAACGTTTTTTCGGGAGCAGTGATTTTGATAATGCTTAAAGTGAAACAATAAAAGTGAAATATTCCTTTAAATTTCGTACCTAGGCGGGGTGCTCCTGCACAAAGTGTCATTTCTGAAGGAAAAAAAGTCATTTAAAATCACTCGCGGCTATAATGAATTGTCGGCTCCCGGCAATACAGAAAAAAGTCATTCATAAAAAAGAAAAAAAAAAGCGTGGGGGTCCCCCCAAATTCAATTACCAGGACCTATAGGTCTGGTATGGATATTAAGGGGAACTCCACCCCAAATAAAAAAAAAACAGGATGGAGTTCCCCCAAAAATCCACACCAGACCCTTTATCCAAGCATGCAACCTGGCAGGCTGCGAAAAAAGGGGGGGGTGAGAGAGTCCCCCCCTTCTCCTGAACCGTACCAGGCCACATGCCCTTAACATTGGGAGGATGCTTTGTGGGTCTGTGACCTCTCAAAGCACCATGTCCACATGTTGATGGGGACAAGAGCCTCATCCCCACAACCCTTGCCCGGTGGTTTTGGGGGTCTGCGGGCCAGGGGGCTTATTGGAATCTGGAAGACCCCTTTAACAAAGGGGACCCCCAGATCCCCCCCCTATGTGAATTGGTAATGGGGTACATTTTACCTCTACCATTTCCCAAATAAAGTATAAATAATTGTTAAAAAAACACAGACACAGTTGGGAAAGTCCTTTATTAAAAATAAAAATTCCAGCGGTGGTAATCCACTCTCGGTCTCCACTCCAACACTGTCGGTATCCTGCAAGGGGGGATCTCCTCTCTGGGGTCCAGCGATGAGAAGATCTCCGCTTCATCCAGGTCCAGGATTCAGCAATTAGATGTCCATCCAGCGCACGCATCACCTGTCTCCACTGGAGACAGCCCGGCGAATTACGCAGCTTCAACAGTGACAGCTCTTATATAGGTGAGGGCGGGGCCACCTGTCACGTGCCCCCGTCCCCCTCTGATTCAAGGGAAAGCCCAGGCTTTCTCAGTGATGTGCGGGTGACTCCGCCCCCTCTAATGTAATGCAGGTTTGCTTACCCCGACTTGTTCATTTACCGACTTAGTTGGGGTAGGTGGTACACATTGGTGGGGGTGGGTCAGCCACGCCCTGTGACCTTTGACCTCTGGGAACCCACCTACTGACCTTTGACCTCTGAGGGAGATTCCTGTTCCAATTCCTGAGTATTTAATGGGAAACCCTAACCCCTATCCCCTAACTCTAACCCCTAACCCCTTTGTTAAAGGGGTCTTCCAGATTCCGATAAGCCCCCTGCCCGCAGACCCCCACAACCACCAAGGTTGTGGGGATGAGGCCCTTGTCCTTGATACATGTCCCCTGGGGCAGGACCCAGGTCCCCAAACACTTTTTGGGACAATAACGTGCATATTAGCCTTTAAAATCAGCACTTTAGATTTCAAACATTCGAGTCCCATAGACTTTAACGGGGTTCTAAAGTTCACACGAACACGAACCTGTTCGCAGGTTCTGGTGCAAACCGAACGGGGGCGTGTTCGGCTCATCCCTAATCCTGAAGCAGAACTACTTTTTCTGTAAACCAGTCCTGTATTATTCTTTATTTGGAATATATGCATTGCATATAAGTATCATGCAGTATGTAACCGTAAAGTCATGCACAATTTTATATTTTACTTAACAAAGAAACTCGAATTACACAATTTATTTATCCTGGCAGTGATTTTTAAAGATTATCAGAAGAAATGTAGATTTTTTTTCTTACATTGTCCGTGTAGGAATAAGCAGAAATGTTCAAAAATCTTATTAGCTTCAATTTAGCAATCACCCCCAGGTACCAACATGCTAGGTCATATTTCACATAGAGCCCCTAGGTATATGGATTCTAAGTATATCTACAATGCAAACTTCAATCAATTTTCCTGGCTTGGTAACCCAATCCTGACCCTTTCCAACTCCTGTACGTGATGTATTGCCCATTACTAGCGATGAGCCAAATGTTTGGTCTAAACCTAGGGTCAAACTTAACTGTTTGGTTGTTCAGACAAACATCAGAACTTTTTCCCATTCAACCCCCTACCCACTGGGAGTCAAAATTCATACACAGGTGTTGTATTTCTACCACTTCTATATATGGCAGCTTCCCACAGTCAAAGGTTCCTAAGGAAGCAGTAGGTGCTGGCATCTGTTGTGTCCCTAGCAACTGATGTCATGAGCAAATTTGAAACCGTGACTGGGAATCTCCACCAATATAAGCAAAGGGGCAAGGATAGTGGTCACATCACTGCCCAAATATGGTCACTTGCCCTGACCAATATCGCCATAACCATATTTGGTAAATCATGTCACCACTATCCCTATATTTCCCTTATAGAGTTGATGACAGCTCTGAAAACTATCATTTAGTAAAGAATAGCATTGGTATAAGTCACGTGCGTCGGGTTTCGCCAGGTCAGGAGGAGGTGGGCATTATGATTTACACTAAGGGACTTTTTGGAATATTTTTATTTTAATAATAAAGGACTTGTCAAATATTTGGGTATCTTTATTTGAAGGTTATATTCTTTTCTGGGAAATGGGTAGGGGTTCATAGTACCCCTTACTCATTAATGCGTGGGGGTAATGTCTGGGGGCATCATTATTTTTAAATGGGGCTTCCAGACCTTGATAAGCCATTTGTTTACAAATGTTATTTTGCCAGAAGTTTAAAAACACTGTAAATGTTAGTGACAAAGGAGGGGGAGAGAGGTTGGTGCAGTAAGGATTTTATTGAATAAGTAACATTTACAATATTAATTACTCACAAAATGTCCAATAGTCACAACATTTCACAGCAGAGCAGTGCCCATGGTCAAGGAGGCAACGGGTGTTCTTTATGTAGAATGCTGTAACCACCAAGGCAATGGGCGGTACTGTAGTAATGATCTGTGGAGTCGCTGCTGGAGCGACCAAGGAGAGCCATTAGGTAAGGTCAGGGGTGCTGGAGCAACTTGGAGACGTGTTTCAAATGCAAGCCATGCCTTCTTCCTCAGTTGGACTCCTGCCCCTACCTCTGGGAATAAATATAAGCTGGCAATTACCTGACATTAACTCTACCTTAAGCACAAAGGAACAATGAAGGGGCTGGTGCTAAAGAAAGACTATATATATCTATGGAAACACCGAATTGCGCATAAAACATAATACGTTTGTCTCATTAACAAATAGGTTAGCTTTTCTTTAAAAAAATAAAAAGTGTTTTATGAAGAATTATGTGATGCTGATATGCAAGGTTAGAAGGTGATGCCAATTTCCTAGTGATTCCTAAGGAGGAAGTACACTGTATACCTAAAAGCTGAGTGTATTTATTTTGGCTTTTAATATACAGTAGATTAAGTTTTAATGATGGTAAAGCGTGATGATGGCTTATCTTTATGTCTGTTTAAGCTATGAATAGTAAAGAACTTTATACAGTGGAGAAAAAGGAACTGTTGGATCTGAAGTGCACCTGAATTATATGCCAGACCAGTGGAGTTAATCTTAGGTGGGAAAGGCGTACAGTGACCTGTTTTCTAGGTCAAATATGGAGCATTAATTAACCTGGAATACTGAAGATATGCTGTGAGTGCAGAGTGCCATGGACCTCTCCCTTGAGTATAATAATGCAGAGCTGATATCAGTAACATTCTGCATTGCAGAGCATGTAGCCAGCAGTACAGGCAAAGAGTAAAAGGACCATATGGCGTCACTTCAAGGCCTGAAAACTTCTAAAATTGCTCCTAGGTTCCCAGCCCATTTGAGAAGGCAGAGCCAAACATAGCTAGCAGCATATTAATTAACTTTAGCCCATACTTCTGGGATCTTTGTTTATAGCTGTTGTATGTCTCTTAAACACTTGTTTGTTTCTTCTTTCTGTATTAACACTTTGGGGTTTATTTACTAAAACTGGAGAGTGCAAAAGTGGGTGCAGCTGTGCATGGTAGCCAATCAGCTTTTAACTTCAGACATATACTGTCTCTCCTTCCATACTGCAGGTGGAATAGCAGGCAAGTTTAAATTGGAAGAGAAATCCTATGGCTAGAGGCTACCCACCCTTTCCCAAAGAGTGCATGGTGGTTGGGGGTTGTATATTTTATCTTATTTGTTTTTTAAACCTTGGGGATACAAAGCATACACGTGTTACTGACTCTGAAAAAGTTACTCCTTGTTTGTAGCAGATCACTGAATACTTATGTATTCATTGCTTATTTATCCCCCTATTGCCAAAGTCATTAAATATATTTAGATTTAAGTTTTTCTTAACCACTTAAGCCCCGGACCAATATGCTGCTAAATGCCCAGAGGCAATTTTACAATTCGGCACTGCGTCGCTTTAACAGACAATTGCGGGTGGCTCCCAAACAAAATTTGCGTCCTTTTCTTCCCACAAATAGAGCTTTCTTTTGATGGTATTTGATTGCATCTGCGATTTTTATTTTTTGCGCTATAAACAAAAATAGAGCGACATTTTGGAAAAAAAACAATATTTTTTATTTTTTGTTATAAGAAAAATCGAATAAACAAAATTTTAGTCAAACATTTAGGCCAAAATGTATTCAGCCACATGTCTTTAGTAAAAAAAAAAATTGCAATAAAAAAAAATTAGCTACCTAGCGGCAACAGCGACACTAATACATCGATCAGAAAAACGATCGCTTAGTGATGCTGGCAATAGGGGGTGAAAGGGTTAACTAGGGCGGTGATCAAGGGGTTAAAACTTTATTAGGGGGGGTACGAGGCTACCCTGGACCTAACACTAACTGCCAGTGACACTGTGACAGGGGACTGGGGGGGGGGGGGTGATTGGAAGGAGTTAAGTGTGCCTATGTGTGTGGTGTCAGTGTAGTGTTTGTGTGACTTACTGTGATGTCTTCTCTCCTCTCGGCGGATTGAAAATACCGCCGAGAGGAGAGCCGACATCACTTCCTCTGCCAGTGTTTACATTACACAGGCAGAGGAAGTGACACAGCGGAGGCTCAGGGGATTGGCTGGGAGCGATCACGAGGGGGCGGACAAAAACGAACAGCCGCCCCCTCGTCCTAAAACACTCCCAGAGGTAAGACGCCCGACGCACGCAGCGGAGGGGGTCCCGATCGGACCCCCGACCGGCAAGAAGGCAGGGAAATACATGTACGCCCATCTGCCTGTACGTGCCATTCTGTGGAC
The DNA here is from genome assembly GCA_029574335.1 of Rana kukunoris. Taxonomy (NCBI): domain Eukaryota; kingdom Metazoa; phylum Chordata; class Amphibia; order Anura; family Ranidae; genus Rana; species Rana kukunoris. Next base: position 252,055,263 of record CM056052.1, on the reverse strand, counting down.
GTACGTAGTCGTGCGGTGTGCGTTAATCGGTTAAATTTGTCATTTTTTTTTATTTTTTATGTTTTCCTCATCAGGTCATCCCTGTCCTTGTCACAGACAAGGACATTATTGCAAACTGGGTACTTATGCAAGACGGAAGTCCTAGGTCTTAACACCACCTTGTATCTATGTAAAAACAATAAAGGTTCTCCTGCAAGATAAAGCTGCCAGCTCAGACATCACCTCACAGACATGATGGTTACCTTGTAGGTCAGAGTAGAGGAAGGAATATTTCTAATAGATTGTAAAGGCCATTTCTGAAACACAGACGAACAAGATTAGGTGTTGGTCAAGGAGAAACAAGATAGAAAGGGCAGAAACCTGACCTGCTGAGAGCAGCCAAATGCTGATCCAGACCCAACCATTAGCAATTACTTTATTTCTTCATTATTTATATATTTACATAATTTTGATTCAAATTTACATTTTTGTGGTATTGGTATTTTTTCTTTTAAAAGTGATACTAAAGTCTAATTTTCTTTCTTTAAAAATAACAAACATGTCATACTTACCTGCTCTGTGAAAGGATTTTGCACAGAGCAGCCCAGATCCTTCTCTTCTCGGGTCCCTCTTCATTGCTCCTGGCCCCTCCCTCTTGTCGAGTGCCCGACAGCAAGCAGCTTGCTATGGGGGCACCCGAGCCAAGCCGCAGCACCCTGTGTTCATTCAGACATCGAGCCATGGTTTGCCCCACCCCCTTTCTCTCCTGATTGGCTAACTGAATTTGATTGACAGCCACAGAAGCCAATTACGGTTTAGGTGCACACTGTGTTAGCAATTTTTTTTTTCAAACAATGCAAAAAAATAGAGAGAGCGCAAGTTAGTAGCTAGGGTGTTGATAATCGAAAACCTAGCTATTCATCATTTGTTGTAGTCAAATATTGGTCACAAAAACAGGCTATTAAAGCGGAGGTCCACACAAAACGGGAACCTCCGCTTTTCTGAACCCTCCCCCCCTCAGGTGTCACATTTGGCACCTTTCAGGGGGGGGGGTGCAGATACCTGTATAATACAGGTATTTGCACCTACTTCCGGGAATAGACTGCCCCATCGCATCACCCCCCGCTGTCTTCTGGGAAACACACTGGTCCCAGGAGACAGCGGGGACCAGTGAGGGCACGCGGATTATGCATGCACAGTAGGGAACCGGGCAGTGAAGCCGCAATGCTTCACTTCCTGATTCTCTCATCCAGGATGGATGTGATATATGTATAGTGTGTACAGCAAGGCAACATTGTGCAAACTGATATGAATTATTATTATTATACAGGATTTATACAACAGCACCAAGAGTTTGCGCAGAATTTTACAAAATGAAAGCAGCCATTACAGTTACTATATAATTTGGTACAAGAGGAATCAGAGGGCCCTCCTGGTTTGAGCTTATGGTCTGAGATAACTTAAATAAATAAGAGATTCATTAATTATTCATTAAATATTAATTAAAGACTTCGGCCCAGATTCACGTACATCTGCCCATTATTGGACCGGCGTAGCGCACCGCCTTTACGTTAGACTTGCGCAATTTTGCCGCGTAATCACCCTATTCTCGTAGCCTTTGCGCAGAAAATTGCGCATGCGTAACGTTATTTCAGAGGCGTAAGGCGGAGTAATACAAATTGGGAAGGACGTGGGTGGGTTACATTGAAATGAGCCGTGACACCATGCAAATGAAGGGCCGGCCGGCTCGCGCATGCGCGCTTGAAGGAGACCATGGTCAGCTCCGCTGTGCGCATGCTCACAACTCGGGAGCGGCGCAATCAGTGAAATTGGAAATGGACTAGGGCAACTTAGTGAACTACGCAAACAGCATAAATAGACAGACACAAACGCACTTGCATTGCAAAAGTACATCCCTTTGTCCCTTCCCATTTAACCAAGTGCTTTTGTCCTGTTGTTCGTTGCGTTGTGTTTTGTAGTTGTCAGATTAGTGTTCTGTGTGATCAAGTGTTTGTTAGTAGATCTTTGAAAGTGTTTTTTGATAAGTGTTTGAGAGACTGTTTGTTTGATATATTTCTGTTCGTTTGTTTTCTTGCTGATTTTTTGCTGTTTGTTTTTGTGACTGTTTTTTGTGCTTGTGTGATTTTTTGAGTGTTAGTTTTCTCTTTGTGTGTGTTCTTGCTTGATTGGTTGTGCTTGTTTTTGTGACTGATTTTTGTTGACTGGGAGTGAGTTTTTTTGGAAGTATGACAGAGAGAAAGCGAAAACTCAATTTTACTGTGGGGGAAAAAAGAATTCTTGCCCGGGCCATTAGCGATTATGGGCGTTGCCTCCACGGCCCGGACAGTGCCAACACCACCCCGGCCAGGAGGAGGGAGATTTTGGACCTCAGCGGGGGAGGGGGAGACATGGACCCGGTCTGGGATTGACAAAAAAATTAATGACCTCCGGCGTCTGGTCAAACAGAAGCTGTCCAAAATGCATGCCCATGCCAGGGGCACAGGAGGGGGGCCCACCATGCCGTATTAGGCTGACAGCGGAGGAGCGAGCGGTGGCCCTGACCTTTCGTCGGCATGAAGTGGAGGGCCTGCCCGGTTTTGACTCAAGTCCGGAGCCCGTGGTGCCAGGTAAGTATTTTTTTTAATATCAGGTGTGTAGCATGTGTGGGGGAGGGGGTGAAAGGGAATATGTGGCAAGTGTGTGGATCCTCCAACCTGTGAATGTTTTGTGTCATCCACAGATGTGCAGGAGGGTGCAGGACCGCACCATCCCCAGGACAGCAGCCTAATGAGGCCCCCCCAACAAGGCCGGAGTCCGCGGAGGAGGTTCAAGAGGAGGAGGAGAATCATGAGGAGGAGGAGTCCATGTCAGGCACTGGACTTTTGGTTTTTGAGGACTCTTCCCCTCTGGCTGGCAGCAGGCAGCCCTCCCTAAGGGGGAGCCCCCCCCCTCCTCCCCAACATGGCTCCCCTCCCAAGGGCCTCCCCTTCTCCCCGGCCACAAGCATCAGCTGGAGGCAGGAAGTCGTCCCAGAACACCAGGGGGGTGGCCGATCTCCTGCCCGCCACTCTGAGAAGGGACCAGGCCCTTCAGACCCGCCATCTGGGACAGGTCAGCCAGACATTGGTGCGGATGGAGGAGAGCCTGTCCTCCATCAAGGATACGCTGGGGAACCTGGACTCCCACTCCCGGACTTTCACAACCTGCCTAAACTAACTGCAGACGACATCAGCAGGCGTTGGGCAGGATGTGAGGGCCCTTACCCAGGCTATCCAGGCCAACACGGCAACACTTGGTGCTGCCCTGGACAGAATAGCCGTGGCCTTGGAGGGCAGGCCGCCAGGTGGGCAGAGATCAGGGGCTGCTCCTCCTTCCCCGGTTTTCCCCCTCCCCATGAGTCTCCCCTGAGGAGCCGGGGCCGTGGCCGGGGGCGCCCCAGGCGTGGCTCACGTAAAGGGCAATCATTTTTTTTCCCCTTTTTTTTTTTTTATTTATTTATTTTTTTGCTGGAAAATGTTTGATTTTGCTGGTCATTTTTTTTTTTTTGGGTTGTGAATGCTGTTTGAATGTGGGGGTGACATTCCTGCCGGAAAAGGGGTGTCATCCTCAATTTTGGTGGAGAAGGGTTCCCCAGGACCAGGGAGAAGTGATCCCCAGGTCTGTGTGAATGGTGTATGAATGTACAGTGACATAATTGGAGCCTTGGCGTGGCGTTGCTGCTCACAAGTCCAGCATGGTGGACTGGTGCCAATCCAATTTGATGTGGATGTGGGGTGTGTGTGCTAGGGACCACAGTGATGTGCATGCATGCATTCTCATTGTGCCATGATTAATGTGTGTGTTTAATGTGCAAAGATGCCCAATGTGAGTTGTCTCCTGGCTGCTCTTCCCTCAGAAGACGGGGTAGCCTCGGTTAGGGGGGGATTGTCTGGTTCAGGGGTCAGGTCATCACGTAGGTCAATCTGCAGGCCCTTTCTTACTGCAAAGTTGTGCAGCATGCAACATGCACCGATGATCTGGCACACGAAGTTTGGGGAATACAAGAGGGTACCCCCAGACTTATCCAGGCATCGGAAACGTGACTTCAGGAGGCCAAAGGTGCGTTCCACCACTGCTCGTGTTTGGGCATGTGCTTGATTGTATCTTTCCTCTCCTGGGGTTTGGGGGTTCCGGATAGGAGTCATGAGATGGGGTCCCAGTGGATATGCAGAGTCACCTGTAAGGGAAAAGACAGGAGGATGTTAGTCATGCATGTGCCCCTTGTGATGTGTGCATCATGGGAGGGGATAGTCATGCCTGCCACCCATGTCACTCACCAACCAGCCAGGTGTCCCCATACACGTTCTTTATTTTTATTTTTTTTTTTATTTTCACTTCAGACTCCACCTCATAGAGTTTTCGTAGAAATTACGTAGGACGCTCCTTTTATCCCTTTGCAGCTGTCTAGAGCGTCTCTATTTTGGTTTCGCATCATCAGTGAAGGAGTTGTTTTATTTTATTTTATTTTTTCCTTTTCATTCATTTTTTTTTTTTTTTTTTTTTTTTTTTAAACAGACATATGTCTAGGCCGGCAGCATGTATTCTATTCCTTTTACAACACATTAATTTTTATTTATATATATACACGTTCTGATCGAATTCCATTCGGATGTGGCATTGATTGTATATGTAGCTGTCATGGCTGGACCCTGGGTGTTTGGCACGGACGTGCCATATGAGGCCTTGGGCATCGACTATCACCTGTACGTTGATGGAATGCCAATGCTTCCGATTGCGGTACATGTGCTCTGTCTCCTGGGGGGGCTGGAGTGCCACATGTGTGCAATCAATGGCCCCCACAGTGCGTGGGAATCTGGCAATTCTGTAGAAATCTGTCATTGCCTTCAGCCGCAGCTCCTCAGTGGTGGGTTTGATGATTTGGTTGGCCATGCATCTGAGGATTGCAGGGACAACCTGGTGCACACATCTGCTCATGGAGGATTGTGACATCCCAGCCACCACTCCACTTGTACGCTGAAAAGAGCCACTGGCAAGGAAATGGAGTATTGACCAGTGCCATGACCTTGACCAGTGGCTGCACTGCATGTGAGCGTTGTATTCGGCTGGTGATGTCCTCCTGCAGGGTTGTGGTTAATTCCAGGATGACATGAGGGGTGAATCTGAAGATGCGATACACCTCAGAATCACTCATGCCAAACAGGTCTATGCGGGTGCCGTATATCCTCTCCCGTGCCATCCTCCGTGCCATCCTCCGTGCCCTCATCCTTCTTTGTTCATCTAAAGTCAGTAGTATAGCTATAAGAAAAAATTAAATCGCGCTACCGCAAATCGAACAAAATATAAATATATAAATGACCACAAATCAATAAGTGAGTAAACACAAATTAAAGAAGGGTGACCTATGATGGCCGCTGGACAATAAACGATCACCTAATAGATATTGTTAATGACGAAAAACATATGGTGATAAAAATAAATGTCCCTCTGCTGAATTTCCAATTAATATATAAAAAGAAAAAAGTCTGTGAAAAAGTAAACACCGGTGCTCCTGAGTCACAACAAGTTGATAGAAGTGGTCAAAAACAAACAAGTGTATCCTCCACCAAGCTTATAGAATAGTCTCTTACCAGAAACCAATGACAAAGGATCAGATACAGCATATACGGAGTTTCACTCGTGTGATGTCAGACCGTCACTCCCGGTAAGGGCTGGTAGCCAGGAACATGCAGCAGTATGGATGCCCACCATGCAAAAACAATCAAATGCTCCACACAGTAGTATAGCTATGCACGATGATGCCCCTGGCATGTTGGCATACAGATTGTTGTGCAACACGTGTGACTGCTGAGCTCCTCACTAACAGTGTTGCTTTATCTAACAAGTAGACTTTTTTTCTCTTTTTAGACCAGCTTTTATATGCTCTAATTTTAGACAGGACATTTTGCTGTTGCGCACACTGCGTAGCCTGCGCTGCCCCAACGTTCTTTTGTGGATCCCCGTAAGTCCCTCATTAGCATATTTGACTAGCAAATCAATGGTCTGTCTAGCGCAGTTTTGCGCGGACGGATGCGCCTGTCTAACGAAATTACGCCGGACCAAAAAAGTAGATTTCTTGCAGATCTCGCTTTGGGGATGCCGTGCATCGAAACGCACGCGCACATTTAGACTTGCGCACGTGCATCTCCTGTTGCGCAGGCGTAATCGCTCTGTGAATCTGGGCCTACATATTTAAAACTCTACCTCATATTTCAAAAACCCAGTCATCACAGGTTATTTTTAAAAGCTATAACCAGTGGTTTTTAGCTTTCCGCCACTTCATGAAATAAAATACTGCCTATGTCCTTGACTACTAATGAACCTTTATGGGATAAGGGAAATCATTTTGAGAACAGTTTTCTAAAGACTGTTATTCTTTAAGTAAAAAACAGTGTCATTTCAGTGGGGATAGAATATGCTACAAATTTGCTTCCGTTGTCATCCACTGCATAATTCAGTGAATTTGCTTACAAAATAGTCAGGATTTGAATCTTCTTAAGTTGCCAAGTGATGTAGGTAGTGCAATTTAGTGTGACATTCCAGAGGCAAGTACTAGAATGTATCTGAAATGTGTCACAGTAAAAGGCCAGAAAAATTGTAAAGTAATTGTATTGTATTTTCACTGCTCAGCTTTCACCAATGAAACCAGGGACATAAATTCTAATTGCTTTGGACAGTCGAAGCTGTCAATCCACAAGAGCATGTCGGAGGCAGCCTTGGCTACATCAGTAACCTAATTACAGAAAGCCTGGCTCTTCACCAATGTTTTAACACTTGATTTATTTCCTGTTCAACTTGTTCAATAGAGCTAGAGTTAATTGGTTTTTTGAATGAGTGTTAAAATATAAGGATCTGGCTTCATTAAAGGAAGGCTTCAGTTATTAAGCTTCACTGAGTATAGAGTCCATTTACAGGTTAGCAAAACTGAAAGCATTGGCTTCTTGTGCAAATTATCAAATTTGAAAGGGAAGCTTGCTGTAATGGGATTTTGTGTAGGGGGTGTAGACGCAGAGACAATTGCTAAAAACATTTTGAAGATTGAATACAAATGGGATTGACAGGGGAGATAGCCTAAAGTTTCTTGTATTTATCAATGTAGAATAAAGTAGCTACGCAGGCAAAATATGACACAATAAACACTATTTAAGCAGAACATGCTCACTTTCTTGCAAATCTGTGTTACCCTTGGATTATCCATATTTCATATTTTCCATATACCATAATACAATATACCATAATGCCTAGCCTGTTCATTCCATATACCATAATGCCTAGCCTGTTTGAGGAAAGGGATATAAAGGGACATACTTTTTAGAGACTATTTATTATATTCTATGCCAGAAGCCTGGGGCTAGATTCAGGTAGGAGATAAGTTGGCTTATCTCCAGATAAGCTGTCTTATCTCTGCGTTTTAGGCCTCCAATCCATGCCACTGATTCATAAAATCAGTTTAGCATAGATTTTCCTTAGATCAGACATGCGTAAGTCTGGAATTGGCTGAGTGGCGCATATACTGAATACATACAGCTTTACAGAGCACCTAGTGTGCGTGCTGCGACCTCTTCGTTTTTAAACAACGGTATGACCACGCAAGGGGGTCGTCTTATACGGTGAATAGAGCACAAAACCACAGGTTTGAACTGAATTTTAGGGGTTGTCTTATATGCCCAGCCGCCTCATACGCCGGCAAATACGGTACTTACTTACAGTATTTGTTACTTCTCTTAAAAAATACAATTGTCAGTAAAAGAGAAAACGGAAAAAGAGGAAAACACAGGACAGGACTGAGAGGAACTACGTTGTTCTTTGCAGTGAGGGCCTCTGGCCCATGTAAATGTAGTTGCATAATGACATACTTATGACATACTTATCATCTCACTATTAGATGAAAATGAGGGATCCCCGCCTCAGGAAGAAACACCTGAGACCCCCGAATCAAAGGGGGAAAGGGTACAATTATCCATATACAGAAGAGATATTGAAATACTAGAAAAAGCCGTAAAAAAGAAGTCACTCACATTTCCCTCACTACATACTAACTCCAATGTATGGGCGTTCCTGGTTCAGACCATCAAGGAAGTGGAAACTATCCCACTTGTCAGACTTGAAAACCACAAATTTAGTTCCATACACTACAGGGCCCTAAATACACTAAGTAAAAAGGCAGAAGTCATTATAAAACCATCAGACAAAGGGGGGAACGTGGTTATCATGGATGATCTAAAATATAGAAACATGTGTTGGGACATATTAAAAAACCGAACTTGGTATAGACCAATCAATGAAGACGTAATCGACAGATTCAACCAACAGTTTAACGATATATTACAAGCAGCTCTAATTGAAGGCTCCATTACCAAACCCATCTTTGATGGAATTCAAGTCCCTCACCCTAAAACACCCACGTTCTATGCACTACCAAAGACACATAAGAACCTAACACACCCTCCGGGACGCCCAATAGTGTCCGGTATGGGTTCAAAAACTGAACGTGCTAGTAAATTTATCGATCAGTATTTGAGACCCCATGTTACCTCACTGCCCTCTTATATACAAGATACACCCGATTTACTAAGGACCCTGGATGGCCTTACCATACCACCCGGCTGCCTCCTAGTCTCTATAGACGTGGAGGCTCTTTATTCATCAATTCCTCATATTAAAGGACTACAGGTAGTTTCCACCTTCCTGACGGAAAAGGGTCCCAAAATGGACAAACTAAACGGGTTCGTGTTAAAAACATTGGGCCATATCCTTACCAAGAATGTCTTTTCCTTTCACGGGTCCCACCTCCTCCAGGTACAGGGTGTCGCTATTGGCACATCCTGTGCGCCATCTTACGCGAACCTGTACCTGGGGGGGTGGGAACGGGAACTTTTTTCTTTGGAACACCATTTGCTTTTGTCAATATTAGGTTGGTTTCGTTATATAGATGATGTGTTTATGTTATGGGCAGGAACAGTAGAGGACCTTAATAGTTTCATGCAACTCTTAGAATCAAATAGTTACAACCTCAAGTTCACCATGAACTTTAACGAATCTGCTATTGCCTTCCTCGACATCTTGATATATGTCGAGGAGGCCAATAACATTCAAACATCATTAAATCGGAAGCCAACGGCTGGAAATACTCTTCTACATGCAGCCACTGAGGATACAGCAGGTCTTGCTTGAAGAAGGCATACAATAGAGTCGCAGGCAAGGAACGAGCCATTACCCTACTCAAAAGGGACACTAAACAACTTGACAATGAGGTGACGCGTTTCATTACCACGTATTCAGACCAGCATGCCGTAGTTCGATCCATAATGCAAAAACACTGGCACTTAATTACTGCTGATCCCACCCTATCTAAATAGGTAGGTTTAAACCCAAGTATTACTTTCAGACGGTCCACCTCCATCAGGGATCGTTTAATTAAAAGCAATTACCAAAAACCAACATTAGACGCGAGAGAGACACCAGGTCTATTCAAATGTGGCCACTGCAATTATTGTCACTTACTTAATGAAGGATCTAATGTTCATCTTCCTAACGGTCAGACACATAAGCTACATACACATGTAACATGTCAGACCAAAGGAGTGATTTATATTATCTTCTGTCCTTGTGGTAGCTTCTATGTGGGCAAAACCATTCGCCCACTATGGAAACGTATCAAGGACCACATGTACTACATCACAAACGGACTGCTGAATAAAACCATGGGTCATCATGTAGCTTTTATGCATAAATATGAGATCCCCCTTGTAAGATTTGCAGTCCTCGACTGCATTCATGAGGACAAGAGAGGTGGCAACTTTGATCAAATGGTTCTACAGCGAGAGACCCAATGGATTTATCGCTTACAGGCCAATCAAGCTCCTGGCCTCAATGAGTCCTTAAGCTTTAAATCCTTTCTAAATGTCTAATGATACCTTGCTAATTTGAAATACTTTTATGTCATGGCATGTTGGTTTGTTTTTCTTATGCGTTGCTATCCCACTAGTGTGTCCCAAGGTTGGCCTAATCCATCACTTCCATACAAGCGTAGAGGCAACTCTAATATAAGGGTATGGTAAGTGCATTTTGCACCTAAGATCTGTTATGACACAGATATTTTCAATTAAAGATGGAACATATGGAAAGAGAATTCCTGTTGTTTTTCTCTTCTCGTAATAGACATATGCTGAAAACAATTACATTTATGTATTTTTATTATTTTTTATATTTATAAGATGCTGTTTGTGTTTCTGGTAAAAACTATTTATTTATTCAGGAAGTAATTAATTTTATTAAAATGTCTGTAATACTTTGTATGTATGCAATGTTTGAGAGAAAAGGATTTTTTATGCATGCATGTCTTTCATCCCGATGATTCTCTCCAGTGCAGTTCGGGCACACTGCCATATTAATATGCAATCTGAACCCTTTAACCACTTGCATACTGGGCACTTACACCCCCCTCCTGCCCAGGTAAAATTTCAGCTTCTGGCACTGTGTTGCTTTAACTGACAATTGCGCGGTCGTGCGACGTGGCTCCCAAACAAAATGTACGTCCTTTTTTCCCCACAAGTAGAGCTTTCTTTTGGTGGTATTTGATCGCCTGTGCGGTTTTTATTTTTTGCGCTTTAAACAAAAAAGAGCGACAATTTTGAAGAAAAATACAATATTTTTTACTTGTTGCTATAATAAATATCCCAATTAAAAAAAAAACACATTTTTTTTTCTCAGTTTAGGGTGATACGTATTCTTCTACATATTTTTGGTAAAAAAAAAAAAAAAATCGCAATAAGCGACTGGTTTGCGCAAAAGTTATAGCGCTTACAAAATAATTTTTTTTTACTAGAAATGGCGGCGATCTGCAATTTTTATTGGTACTGCGACATTATGGCGGACACATCGGACACTTTTGACACATTTTTGGCGCCATTCACATTTATACACATTTATACTGCGATCAGTGTAATAAATATGTACTAATTACAGTATAAATGTGACTGGCATTGAAGGGGTTAACACTAGGGGGTGAGGAAGGGGTTAAATGTGTATCCTAGGTGTGTTCTAAATTTGGGGGGAGGGGGGTGGTGACTGGGGGGGTGACCGATCTTTGTCCCTATGTAGGAAGGAACACAGATCGGGCTCCTCCTCTCCAGAGACAGGACGCTGTCTCTGTGTAAAATGGCAATGAGAGATGATATATGAGAGATCATCTCTCATTCGCCCACAGATCGCATCGCAAACGGCCACTCTGATTGGCCGTTCGCCGCGATCTGTGATTGGCCGTGTCCAAGGGACACGGACAACACAGGGCTTCCCCGCAGTGCACTCTACAGCGCGCGCTGGGAACGCCTGAATGACATGCCGTCAAATGACGGCATGTTGGATATTCAGGCCCGCGCTGTTGCAGTCATCCGACGGTATCGCGGGCCTGAAGTGGTTAAACAGGGACTCTTTATCGCTTTTTTTTTTTGGCTTCTGTATATTTCTTCTTTCTGTCCATTTTCCGGCTCTACACTGTTGCATATTTATTTGTAATACCTCTCTGCTAAATCTTTAACGAGCAAGATATGTGGACTGGTGTCACAGGATATTCACATCCTTTGTGCTTGTTTTAACACTAATCCTGTTTTTTGTTTATGATTTATGAGTTTTGCACCTTATAGCTGTCAGGCCCCTCACGCTATATCTGTGTTTTGACAATTTTCTTTTGTCTGATCGGCGGGCCTCCCCTCTATCCTGTGTATTGCTTTTATGTATAGGCAACCTGTGCGCCGTCGATTTTGTACGGCGCATGCGCGATAGGAGGAGTGACGTCTATGCCTTATCCGTCTATCTATGGGCGAGGGGTGTGTGTGTTTGGCATGCAGGGCCATGCCTCCCCCTTCCACCTCTCCTATTCGTTGGAAACATGTAATGATCGGTTTGGTGGGCGTCACAGTGCGGTGACGCATTTTGTGTCTGACACTGACGGAGCGGGCGCTTGCTGGGCGTCTCTGTTCACTTCCGCCCAAAGATCCCTTCCTATGTTTATGCGCCTTTACAAGCGAACGGCGCACGGTGATGACGCAATCACGTTTTACGTGAATAGAGCGTCTGCAGGGTATTTAAAGCCCCAACACATACCATATCGCTGTGTGTCATTCAGATGTACACCCTGGGACACGGACCCTTTGCTAAATCAACCATCTGGTAAGATACTTACTGCAGGCTTTATTACTGCCTTCTTTTTTCATACTTATGCTGTCAGAGCTGTCCCTTATTGGGGACATAGTTTTGCTCATGGGATTTTTCTATTGTTACTATGCAGAGAGCCTGGCTCAAATCTTGAAACTTAAAAATCGACGTGCTGAATGGTTGCTCAACACACCTGGAGGACCTTAAGTTCAGTCTAGGTCTGGTGATGTGTCCCAGCTGGCTCTATGGTCTTTCATCACTGGTAAATTCCTTTTATCCTTGCCCATTTGTATTTTGGACACATGTAGTCACCTGTTGCACTTTTTGATATTATTATCTTTTTACATATTCATTGATATCTCTCTATTTTTATATAGAATAGAGGCTGCCAATAGCATCACGCTTTTTTATGAACTTTAAGAGTATCCTTACCTTGACTCTGTTGTCAACTAAAGGTGATTTCTTTAATACTCTTTGCACTCTGGTTCCCAATGAACACTAGAGTAATATACTCTTTTCTAGATTTCACCTTACTGTTTTTTTTTTTCTTCACCCTCCCCTTCCTTCTCCTCCTCTCCTCCTCTTCCTTGTTTCTTTTTTCACCCTTCCCTTTCAAAATATTAAGCAATAATATTTATATTTATATTAAGTAGATCTATAACAAGATCTGAGAACTTTCTTAAATCATGTACTTATCATACCATTGAATATCCGATTGCGGTGTGCGCCCTGGATTGCATTCGCTGTAGAATCATCGGCTATGTAATTATATGCTGCAATTTCTTTCTCTTTCATTGTTTTTTATTTCAAAAAATCTTTTTTTATACTACTATGGCAATGTGAATAACATATAACCCTGTATAATTACAGACAACTATTTTGTTTTCTGAGTATACATCATCTCACAAAATCCTTAACATCCGTCCTGAAGAAGCCCCACGGCGAAACGTGCGTCGGCAACTTTAGGGATTTTGTATACAGTGGTTCACCCATGTATATGTATTATTGTTATTTTTATGTATATGTTATTATGCATTTATTTTGTTTTATCTAAATGATGATATTAAAATTATATTTTTAAACTACTTCCTTGGCCTCAAAAGTCCGACCATCAATACCTCTCCACAGTTATTGTTTTCATTTTTTTGATCCTATATACGGATGTGGCCCATGTGAGTGCAATCCCTCTGTTTTTTCTTATCCCTCTTATTTTCCCAGCCCATCCCTCCCCTTCCCTCATCACTCTCTTTTTTACATTTATACTTATGGCCCGTACACACGATCCGAATAACGGACCAAAACGATCGTACAATGATGGTGTGTACACTACTTTCCAGAGCCGATCACGACCGTTCATCCGATTTTTTTCGATCAGAAAAGCGCAAAAAAAATTCTCGGTCGATGTCAGATCGTACGATTTTCGTTTAGTCAGTACAGTTGTCGTCCGACTATACAATACAAATCCATTACAACACATGACATCACTTCCGATTTTTTTTTTTCTGTCGTACGAGAATTTTCGTGACTTTAATAACCTATTTCATTTTACTTGCGACTATTAAGCGGAAAAAGTTGTACGATCTGTCGTCCGATATTCGGATCGCGTGTACGGGCCATAAGAGAGAGAGAGAGTTGTGGAAAGCCTATGAGCTCTGCCATGTTCACTGAGCAGAACTGAAAACCAGAGGTCATAGAGAATACCAGATCCCGCACTGTACCTCCACAGTAGCTGGGAGGCCTTTTGAAAAATCCACAAGACACTTTGGAGTTTAGGGATTTGTTTATAAAGTAGCAAATGTGACTTTCAAAAACCTGGAGACCATCCAGGTGCATGTGTTTGAAATGGGAATTTAAAATGGGAATGATTGCTTCTCCATAGGCAAATGTTTGTAAAATTCAAATTCTCTGCTCTATGTATAAACTCCATAGTTTTACAAGTGTGCATGCATGCATTATTTTTATCTTGCAATTTCAGAGTGTTTGTAAGAAGTTTTTTTTTTATTATGAAAACACATCTTAACTGTAATGATATATTCCCACAGACTGAAAGGGTAGAATGTGAAAAGATATGTAAGACAATTGGCAAGTGATGGAGAGATAAAGTTTACACAAATGACAGCCAATAGTGTAAATTGTTTCAGGATCACATATAGACAGCTACCTGTACATTCCGAATTTCTCTCTCCTACAAAATGCTATATAATGCTAATTACAAAACTAGTAAATTTTAATTTTCTTCTTCTGCTATAGCTCATATACTTTTTTTCATAATTGTATTTCTATTAAAGTTTGACCAATAAAAGATGTTAAATGACAGTGCATGCTGTAGCTAATACGGAAAATAATCATAATCAAAATTGTGAAAAGATTGTTGTGCTTGTATTAGGAAAGATATATAAATACAGAAGTAAACAATATATCAAAAGCAAGCATGAGAAAAAAGGATCTTAAAATACTAATAAAAATTTGAAGCCTAGCCTGGGTTAACACAACCAGGGGTATCTAAAGAGAACCATCTGGAAGTGACCATCTTAGTGGAGACAGGGCTTTTGTGTACTTATGTTAGATCCTCCAGCAAGAACAAGAGTGATGTCATCATTAAATCGCATTCCAGATATCATGAGGGAGTAATGCATTAGATCTCACACTGCAGATATACAGCTATGATGCTATAGGCACAGGATATTTTAGACATACTTAAATACCAGGAATTGTATTGCCATTCTCAGGAGGTATTTCATCAAAGCTACATATTTCAAAGTACTGTACTGCTAAGGCACCATTAACATTTCTAAATATTCCCGATAACATTCCCTATAACGTTCCACTTTAAGTCACTAAGACCCCTTTCACACTGGGTTGGTTTGCAGGCGCTATTGCGCTAAAAATTGCACCTGCAAACGGACCTGAAACAGCAGCTGCTGTTTCTCCAGTGTGAAAGCCTAAAAGGACCACTCCAAAAGTCCTGCTAGCCGCATCTTTGGAGCAGTGAAGTAGCGGTGTATTTACCGCTCCTCCGCCGCTCCTTCTTATTGAAAGCAATAGGAAACCACGGCAATACCACCGGCAATGTGCCTCTGCAGAGGTGCATTGCAGACAGTATTTCCCCTTTTTTGGTCGCTAGCGGGGGCTAAAGAAGGAACTGCTAGCGGCCGAATATACCGCAATTCCGACGCTTTACCGTCACCGCACCTCCGGCTCCAGTATGAAAGGGGCCTTACTAAAGCAAGTAGGCAATTATAATGGTCTGTGTGTATAAATATTGCGCAGACCCTATAAAGAAAATCAGGCAGCCAACACAACAAAGAAAGTTGTAAAGAATGTGTAAAAAATATAAGTGTAGCGCCAAAAGTGGAATAGTTCCACTTATGAAGTGGATATTTAAAGACAAGGGCTATGTGACCCACTTCCCACTACTGACAGGGGTGTCCCATATTCAAGTGATCTTAATCCAAAAAAAACACAAATAATATAAATATATATCTCTGTAAATAGGTGATGATCAACCAAACAAAAAAGTGAACATATATGTGTATATATTCAATGTGAGTCAGGCAGTGGCGTAACCAGAGTTATGGGCGCCCGGGGCAGAATTTTTTTTCGCCCCCCCCCCCTTGTATAATCATCCCCTCTGGTTATAAGGATCTGTAATGTATCCCTCTCAGGGCTTTCAGCATGTAAGGGGTAAATTATTGCAGGATTAATCATTTAACCCCTTACTGTAAGGGATTAACAGACTGCCCCCCCCCCCCACAGATCCCCCATCATAGACTGAACCCCCCCCCCACAATCACAGATCCCCCATCACAGACTGACCCCCCCACAATCACAGATCCCCCATCACAGACTGACCCCCTAAATAACAGACCTCTCATCACAGATGGATCCCCCCAATCACAGATAGACCCCCCACAATCACAGACCCCCTATTTAACAGACCTCAGACAGTAACCCCCACCATAGTGCAGACCTCGGACAGTAACCCCCAGTAGTGCAGACCTCAGACAGTAACCCCCATAATAGTGCAGACCTCAGACAGTAACCCCATAATAGTGCAGACCTCAGACAGTAACCTCCAGTAGTGCAGACCTCAGACAGTAACCCCCATAATAGTGCAGACCTCAGACAGTAACCCCCATAATAGTGCAGACCTCAGACAGTAACCCCCATAATAGTGCATACCTCAGACAGTAACCCCCATAATAGTGCAGACCTCAGACAGTAACCCCCAGTAGTGAAGACCTCAGACAGTAACCTCCATAATAGTGCAGACCTCAGACAGTAACCCCCAGTAGTGCAGACCTCAGACAGTAACCTCCATAATAGTGCAGACCTCAGACAGTAACCCCCAGTAGTGCAGACCTCAGACAGTAACACCCATAATAGTGCAGACCTCAGACAGTAACCCCCAGTAGTGCAGACCTCAGACAGTAACCTCCATAATAGTGCAGACCTCAGACAGTAACCCCCAGTAGTGCAGACCTCAGACAGTAACCCCCATAATAGTGCAGACCTCAGACAGTAACCCCCAGTAGTGCAGACCTCAGACAGTAACCCCCAGTAGTGCAGACCTCAGACAGTAACCCCCAGTAGTGCAGACCTCAGACATTAACCCCCAGTAGTGCAGACCTCAGACAATAACCCCCAGTAGTGCAGACCTCAGACAGTAACCCCCAGTAGTGCAGACCTCAGACAGTAACCCCCCATAATAGTGCAGACCTCAGACAGTAACCCCCATAATAGTGCAGACCTCAGACAGTAACCCCCATAATAGTGCAGACCTCAGACAGTAACCCCCATAATAGTGCAGACCTCAGACAGTAACCCCCATAATAGTGCAGACCTCAGACAGTAACCCCCAATAGTGCAGACCTCAGACAGTAACCCCCAATAGTGCAGACCTCAGACATTAACCCCCAGTAGTGCAGACCTCAGACCTCAGACAGCGGCGTGTGTGGTTTCCCTCAAGCGCGGGCTCCTCCTCCTCTGTGCGTGTGAACAGAGAGGAGGGCAGCCGCCGGGTGTACCAAGATGGCCGCCGCTCCGGAGCTAAGCCGAAGCCGGGGACTTTCCTAGGCCGAGGCTCTGGAGCGCTCCGCGGAGCCGGTGGATGGATTCGCCCCCCCCCCATTTTTCGCCCAGTGCGACAGCCCCCCCTGCCCCCCCCCCGCTACGCCAGTGGAGTCAGGGTCACAAGCTTAATGGAACTTGGACCAATATATAAATGATAATCTGTGATCACAGTGCTAGCATTTAAAAATATATACAAAGATACACAATGCTGGCGCAAACAAGAACCTACTGTAATTTGGACTGTCCTCAGTGCAAAGTCCTACAAGCTATAACAAGCTTGGTGGTGAGTCACAGTTTTTTGGATGTAAGGCAGCCTTGTGTGGGGAGCCGAAGCAATGCTCCAAGGACACGTAAAAAACAAACAAAAGGATAGGCGCCAATAAGTAAAACTGCTGAACTTTAATGATAGAATAACACAAAAGCACTCACATGGTAATTGAAGTTCACAGGCATAAAGTGAGGTGAGGGTCTACATGGATCGTCAAACCAGCCGAGGATAGATAGCGTCCCAGGGAAATCATCCAGCTGATGTCTGCTGTGCAGGGAAAGTAAAGCCAGCAACGCTGAATCCGGAAGCGTGCCGGTGTTTGTATGCGAGTGAATCAGCAAGAGGAGCTGGAACGCACTCTGGAACGCACGCTGAGAAGCTATGGTTGCGGCTTGGCGAGGGGGGATGACGTCATTTTGAGATTGAGGTACTGCGTGATGATTGGTTACACCATTTTTGTGTTCACGGAGTCATAATTCTGCACCCCTGGATTGCGAGTACCATTTGAAACCTTTGAAAAGCCTTGCTGATCCTTGAAGCAAATCTTTGATGACATCACACAGAGGATAAAGGGAAGACAGCCTTCCCTTTATCCTCTGAGTCACGGGTCCACAGAATCTGGTAAGAGTATTTCACCATTTTCATATTATCGAGATGTTGGATTGTAGTCTCTGAGATACCTGATTACTATTGTGTCTACTGAGAGAGGGACTGACATCATTGTGATCTACAGATTGGGAGGACTCATACCCTCTCCCTGCGATTGTCCTGTGATTGTCATCAGTTGACCCCAATTCAACCCCTGTGGTCTTTTGGACTATCAGGCGCTGTCTATTCAAAGGACTAATTACTACTCGCAACCGTATACACTGTGGTTTATATATTTTTAAATGCTAGCACTGTGATCACAGATTATCATTTATATATTGGTCCAAGTTCCATTAAGCTTGTGACCCTGACTCACATTGAATATATACACATATATGTTCACTTTTTTGTTTGGTTGATCATCACCTATTTACAGAGATATATATTTATATTATTTGTGTTTTTTTTTTGGATTAAGATCACTTGAATATGGGACACTCCTGTCAGTAGTGGGAAGTGGGTCACATAGCCCTTGTCTAACATCCTTGTGTTTTAATGTACATCAGCACGTATGCACAACCGATCTATTGTTTTAAATGGTGCTGTGCCATTTCTTTGTGTGTTGCCTATATTTAATGCGCCAACATGCATTATAGCAGGGATCCTCAAACTACGGCCCTCCAGCTGTTGTAGAACTACACATCCCATGAGGCATTGTAACACACTGACATTCACAGACATGACTAGGCATGATGGTAATTGTAGTTCCTGAACAACTGGAGGGCCGTAGTTTGAAGACCCATGCATTATAGCATATGGAGCATGACTGTTGATAACACCCATAAAAAACGCATGAATACGTACACAGGCAGAAACGAGTCTAGCCATTTTTTAACCACTTTCGGAATGTTTTACCCCATTCATGACCAGTTTTTTTTTTTTTTTTTTTGCTGTTTAGCACTGTGCTACCTGAACTGGCAACTCGGTTATGCAACACTGTACATAAATTAAATTTTTATAATTTTTTTCACACAAATAGAGCTTTCTTTTGGTGGTATTTGATCACCACTGTGTAATTTATGTGTTATTATATAAACAAAAAAATACAGACAAATTAGAAAAATACAATATTTTCTATGTTTTGTTATAAAACATATTCATTAAAATCAAATGTCTTCATAAATTTAGGCCAATGTGTATTCTGCTACATGTGTTTGGTAAAATAAAAAAAAAAATTGTGGACAATATACTATTGGGGACAATGATCCATACAGACACTACACAAGTAATGGCGGTGGTCAGTGGCTTATAGTGTGGCGTGCAATAACTGACACTGATAAAGAGGGGTATTACCCTACCTGGTGGTATTCCCAAGTCGGGCTCGGGGTGAAATTTCCGTACCATTAGCTGTATCCCTGAGCCGGGATTGCATCGCAGGATACAGGGAGAGTTACTTACCTTGTCCTCTGGATCCTGGGATGTCTCCCTGCTGTGTGAGCGAGCTGTCTCCTCGCTCGATTCACACAGTGCAGCCGAGCTCCATTCCCTGCGACGTTGTGACGCACAGGGGGCGTAGATCGGCGCCAAATTCAAAAAAGTAAAAGCACAGTACACATACAGTACACTGTAATCTTACAGATTACAGTACTGGATAAAATAAATACACATTTCCTTTGTCCCTAGCAGTCTGTCAGGTGTCCCGCATGCCCTTTTATATTATATTATATTACATAATATATATTATATTATGTTTTTTCTGCCTGGAAGATGGAGATTGTCCATAGCAACCAAAAAGTGTCCCTTTACATCAAAAGTGGCTTTAGACCAGCTAGAAAATAGCGATAATAAATTAGAATCACTTGCAGAATTGAGCGATAGCGATTTCTGGGTAAATTTGTCATCAAACACTGAAAGTAATGACAGCGACAATTCTGCAACTGAGCAAATTTCTGTGTTTTGATTTGATTACATTATTGAATAATTTTTATTATAATTATATTATTATTTGTTATAATTATTTATAGTTATTTATTATATTATAATTTATGATTTCGCTTTTCAAACTTTATCATACCCAGGATGTCTACTAGACTCCTGTTTGGTCAGATTTAAGTAAGTTATTCCTAAGAAATACAGGCCTACAATATAAAACGCCAAATTTCCATGCAAACTAATTGTATCACTTTCAGATAAAATCTGAAATAATCATACCACCAGGGAGTTTAACTGACACTGGTGTCACTAGTGACACTAATATAGTGACCAGTGATAATACTGTACACTGTCTTTATACTAATGACTGGCTGGGTGACAGGGCAATCAAAAGGTTAACTTTGGAGGCCAATGAAGAGTTTAAATATGCCTAACAAACTTGTTTTTGCTAGTGAACATGTGCTAAATGAACTCACACAGGATCCAGCTGGCTTCTATCCCTGAAAGAAAAGTGATCAGGGAGGAAGAAATTGGTCAGATCCTGTATGTTCTGTTTACAAACAAACAGATGTCTCTGCTGTGATTTGCTACAGCTGATCCAGCCAAAAATATATCACTGACAGACTCATGTATAGCCAATCACAGCACTGGTCAGCAGGGGGCATGCACAGTGCCCCCCCCAAAAAAAGGAGTAGGCCACGATGTACCAGTACAATGTTTAGCCTGGAGTTGCCGCCTACCTGCTGTAAATGTACTGTGGGCACCCGTCTAGCACCCGTATGACCACTATGGACCACAGCAATTTTCAAGGGACAAACAAGGATTTTCTTTTGGTGCCATTGGTTTTCAAAACATGTTGTTTTCTATATACTTTAACGAAAAAAATACGTAAAACCTTTTTTTCCAGTTTGGCACATGGTATTTTTCAAAATCCAGTGTTACTATAATATTAATGATTAAGTGTTATTGATCATTTCAATACCGGTACTTTCACCCCCCCCCTCCCCCCTTCCTGCCCAGGCCAATTTTTAGCTTTCAGCACTGTTGCACTTTGATTGACAATTGCACAGTCATGCAACACTGTACCAAAATTTATTTTTTATCACGCAACAGCTATAACAGCTTTGTTTTAGTGATATTTACTCACCATTGGTTTCTTTTATTTTTCGCTAAATAAACGAAAAATAGCGGATTATTTTTTAAAACCAAGTTTTTCTTTGTTTCTGTTATAACATTTTGCAAATAAATATTTTTTCTTCAGAAGTTTAAAGCAACATTTATTCTGTTGCCTTTTTTGTGTAAAAAAAACCCAAATCGGTGTATATTATTTAGTCTGTAGGAAATTAATAGCGTTCGTAAACTACGGTATATATCTGAAAATCAATAAACCCTGATGACAGCCTAGCTCATTTGTTGAGGCCCAACAACACCAGGACAGTACAGATATTCTCCAAATGACTTTTTGGAAAGTAGACGATCTGAGGTATTCAGTAATGCCATGTACACACGATCGGTCCATCTGATGAGAACGGTCTGTGTCAGAATGCGGTGACGTAAAACACAACGACGTGCTGAAAAAAATGAAGTTCAATGCTTCCAAGCATGCGTCGATTCTGAGGATGCGTGGATTTTTAACCAATGGTCGTGCCTTTCAAACAATCGTTTTTTTGCTATCGGTTAGGTATCCATCGGTTAAATTTAAAACAAGTTGGCTTTTTTTTAATCGATGGTTAAATAACCAATAGCACCCACACACGATCGGTTTGGAACGATGAAAATGGTCCATCAGACTGTTCTCATTGGTTTACCGACCGTGTGTACGCGGCATAATAGGCATGCTGAGTTTTTTTAAAGATGTCATTTTTGTCACAATTTTGGGGAAAATTAAGAAATGAAAAAAAGTTTTACAAACTGTCACCAGTACAATGTTATCATATAATAGGTTAATAGGTGTGATGGTGATCAGGGACACTGGCAATACGGTGTTACCATTGTAACTGTAGTTCTCTAGGGAAGTGATCAGGATTTTTTTTTACACATTATGATTGTTGTAATTAGCTGTGATTGGCCACAGCTATTCATGTGGCACAGATGGGCTGTGATTGGCCCTGTCTGTACCATGTGATCGCTGTGGCCAATCACAGCTAGCAATACAATTGCACACAATTGAACACAACTCCAACTAATCTTTTACCACTTCCATGAGCCCATTCCCCACAGTTACAAACGTGTGTACTATCTGCCCCAACCTATTAGATTGTAAGCTCTTCTGAGCAGGGCTCTCTTAATCCTCTTGTATTTTATTGAATTAAAACTGTATTGTCTCTCTTTTTATATTGTAAAGTTCTGCGTAAACTGTTGGCGCTATATAAATCCTGTATAATAATAATTATAATAATAATAGAGGTGGGGAGAGAAGCTTTGTGCACAGAAGGTATAGCAGGGTTTTAAAGTCTTTTATATAGTCCACTGGTCTCTTAATATTGCTGAACCTATATAATTTATGAGCATGTACAGGCAACGTATTAAAAATGTAAAGAGAAAGCATTTTGTAATCAAAGACATTGAACAAAAGGATCAATAGATTTTTTATTTTTTTTTGTAACTTAACTCTTTCTCCCTGGTTTGCCTTATTGAATTATGTCAACAGATCAATTGTTAAATCCACCCACAGGCTCATATTATTTGTATAAGCTATGTTGAGATGACCTATAGATAAACAATTACCAGAGCTAGACCTACTAATCCATATAGTTCTAAACAAAATTGCTGATTTAAGTAACAATGAAAGGCTTTAGAGTTACCAAAGAAGGTAAAATGATAACAATATTTTGCTTAAGCAAAAGCAGAGCGAGTGTATTTTCTTCTTCCTTGTTACCAATAACATCTTGAATGCTCTATTTATTTTTATCTATCTATTTGTTTATTTGGCAGGGTAGGTATATTCAGTTTGCAAAATAAAAGGGTAAGTCTAGGGTACAAGGCAATTTTCACCTGCTCAATCATGCTAATATTATTGTGTACAATCGATAACTTTCATTGTGTCACATTATTTTTCTAGGGAGCTGCTACACAAAAGATCTGTAGACATGCTGCTGAGTAATCGATCTTATCCCACCAAACAATACTGCACTTTGATTGCTTGGCATAATTTATTAGTGATTAATCTTCACTCCTTCATAGACTTGATTTAAAGTAGAATATTAATTACTCAACAATCATTCTTTTATGAGATTGTTGGGTAATTTTTCTCATTCAAGTATACCCATGCGGGATTAATCTTAAAAAACAAATCTCTTTATTATCACTCAAAAATCACAGTTGTATAAAATAGCAAATCGGTCTCTAGGCAGAAATGACATAAAGAGGATGCAATAGAAGTAAATGCTTTCCCCTAAAATATTTTATTTTACACTCATTGTAATTTAGTACATTACCAAAGAACCCTTTACTGAAGACACCTTTAGTAAGAGGTGTAGAGCATAATTACCAATAGAACAAAAAATGTAAAATAGAAATTGCAGTGTACAAGCAAAGGAAATGGGTGGAATAGTCATATGCAACATAAAATAAAGTCATCCCATGCTAAATAAAACTATAAATGTAATCAAGTCCTCTGTAGCTGTGTACAACCCATTATGATAGAAAGCCTACCAGTTGAATGAATATTGTTTGGGACTTAGATTACCAATAGACAGTTTGAACTCTGAAAATCTCATATATTGGTACAACAACCAGTTAAGGCATCTGTGGCTTGTGTTTCTTATAACATGTTTTGTTTTCATAATTCTTTATTGAAAATGTTAAATACAAAAAAAACGCAATTGCAGGGGATACTAAAGAGTAAACATAACATATAGTATACACATGGGGTATGCAAACAAAACGAGATTCAAACAAAAAAATGGGGTAGCCATGAACCCATTGGGATTCTGTGTATGCCTTCTGTAGGTAATTTTCCCACACAAGGATGGAGAAAGTTTTGGTGAATATTAATTTGCCCTGAAATGTATTATAAAATAAAAAAATCCCTTTAATTTTGTGGGTGTTCTGGTTATAGAACTGCCAAATCTTAGGATGCAGTAGATTTGGGGCATAATAGAGGTGAGCAACAGGTGGAAAATACTAAATGGCTTAAATTGATCAGTTATAACATGTTTAATAGGTTTGTTACTGTAATTTTGGGATACATGTTTGTATTTGTTGCGCTATATTGATTCCCTGTTTCACAAATACACACATATCATTTGTTTTATCTAGCACACTGGCACTCATATGAGAGAGAATTCAGTCCCTCTTATCTTTGTTACAATGTTGTATCTTAAAATCAGCTAGTAAGTATTACACACTTGTTAAATAGTATATTATTATACTATTTTTATTATTATTTATTATTATATTATATGTAAACACAAATAAGAGTAAGGCTGCGTACACACGATCGGTTAAACCGATGAGAATGATCTGATGGACCGTTTTCATCGGTCAAAACCGATCATGTGTGGGCACCAACGATTATTTAACCATTGGTTAAAAAAAAGCCAACTTGCTTTAAATTTAACCGATGGATTCCTAACCGATAGTTCAAAACCGATCATTCGTAGGGAAATTGGGGAACGGGAGCGCTCGTTCTGGTAAAACTAGTGTTCGGTTTGGAGATAGCACATTCTACATTTTTAAAATTAGTGCCTCGTTTATTGCAGCGCATTCTTTTCTTCATTCTATTTCTAGAATAAAGACGTTGTTTTGCTAATGATATTTAGACAGAGTATTCCCATACTGACTTATTTTATTTTTTGCTTGTGATCTCATGAATATTTTTTTCTTTTTTTTTTATAAAGCCAGATCTCCAAAATAATTTTTTGTACTTTTTTACTATTTTCTGTACTATTTTTTTTAATGTCATGTTGTTATCATGTAACAATGTTTTTTTTATTTGTTTTTTTGGAAAAATTTCTTTTTCTCAAGATATCATAACTATGTTTTTTTTTTTTTTTTTGTTATCAAGTTATCACAACATTTCCCCCCCTCAAGGAGGTTGTGTTCTTTGTTAATTACACAGTGTATGAAATGTTTGATGGCTATTCACCAGAAAAACACAATAGACACGTATTCAACTTAAATTGACATACATGAAGGGCAACAATTGAGCACTCAAAGGCTCATTCCACCATGATAACCATCAAAATCTATAACCTCTAATTGGGGTCACAATGTGCTTCTCAAATCCCAGAAATCTGAAGCAGCAGCAGCCTTCCTTCCATGGCCCCTTGCAGGTGGTGAGAATGTGGCAGCAGGAGGAGGAGGAGGAGACTGGGCTGGGTCACTAAGTTGTGTGGTCTCAGTCAGCAGGCCCCTTCTTCCCCTCTGAATCACAGATGCAAAAAGATCTTTTGCCAGGTGCTCCTCCATTTTTTGCAGCTAGTCAGCTAGGTAGGAGCTGTAGCCCTCAACAGGGTTAACTGGAGGGGAGGCACCTGTGATTCAGTGTTGCCACTGGGCCTGGGCACCTGCTGACTGCCACTCACCCCTTCCTCCTCTTGGCTGATCTCTTCCTGTGTATAAAAAAAGGGACTGGCATTTTTTATTTTTCTTTGGTAAATTGAACAGACTCTCATTCTGACCTCTGCAGTTGGCATCCCTGTCACTATATTTTCTGCACACGACTTTTGTTTGGGTTTTCAAGCTTTCAATTTGGTTCAAAAAACATCTCTTTAAACCATCAATAATTTGAGGCCAAGAAATATGTTGTAAACTACTATACCTGACTGAAGATGTTCAGATCTAGCTCCTCAATCTCAGCCAGCTCTGCGGCACCCTCTGCAGGGGTGGGGGGAAACAGTGGAAGGAACGGTGGAGGGAAGAGTGGAAGGAAGACTGTAAAGTGTGAATCGCTGGCCTCGATCTGATCGTCCAGAAAAATTAGGTGTTTATAGTACCACAGCTTGGGCTCCTGTACTTCATCTGCTGCTGCTCCTGAACTCCGAGAAGCACGGACCTGTATAAAACGCTTCAAGCATTCCTCATGTTCTTGATTTTATTGCTTATCATGTTGGAAGTTAGCTCTGGTATCCAGGTCTGCAGATAAGTGACCAATTGGTCATTTGTTGCCCTTCGAACATTCTTGTTATAATAGGATGGATTTGTTATTTATCACAGGTTTTTTACATTGCGATATTTGCCAATGAATCGCATCATATTCTCAGGCTAAAATATCCTCTGCCCGTTGTCGCTCCTCCATTTTCATGATGGAATCTGCCTCCCTAATAACCTTCAGACACTCTTCCTCCAGCTGGGACATGCGCCTCAGTCTTTTTTTTTTTTAAGAAATATGGTCTGGCATAGCAATGGCCCCCCTACCAGTGAAGTACTCCACGTATATATCACAGGATTCTCGGGCAGTTCGGGGGGAAAATCGAGTTCGGCCAGTGTCCAGGCCAGTCAGGTTATCAGATGATTGTCTGGCCTCAAGCCCAATGTTTGAAAGGTATGTCTCTGAATGCCTGTGCCAAAAATGACAGTGTTCAGTTTATAGTCCGCCATGTGGATGGCTGTCTGGAACAGGCGGAATCTTATGCTATTATCCCGAAGGCATTCTCGACAACCCTCCGGGCTCTGGCCAGCCAGAAATTAAAAACACTCCTCTCCGGGGTGAGAGTCCTCTGGGGAAAACCTTTGTAGTTGAAATAGTATGACCCCCAAATGGTTTGGCGGCCCTATGCGGATGTGTTTTCAATCTATTGCCCCTCCGCAGTTAGAAAAGTCCTACCACTGGGCCAATTGGGAAGCCACAGTCTGCCATTCCTGTGGCGTGCAAGGAAACTGTGGAGTCAAACAAAAATAAAAATGAGTACTTTGGCACATAAACATTGCAATCACAATACAAAAGACATCCTTTTATTAGTGGGGTGAGTATTTCATGGCAGAACTAAAATAGGCCCACTTATCAGACTACTCACCCCTCTGATGGGCCATTAAACATTTTAGACGCTCTGCCAAAAAAGACTGAGAAAATATACATTCGGACACATTTTAAGGGGGGGGGGGGGCAGAACTACAATGGAGAAGACAAAAAATTGTTGTAAACAGACTAGGCTAGGTGTGTTTGGGCCTAGAATAGCAGGCTGGACAGGTTAGTGAAGGGAAATATGCATGTCGGCAAAAAAAAGGATCAGTCAAAGCTTACAACATGCATGGGGACAAAGAGAACATTCACAGCATATTACAATCAGGGTAATTAGGGAATGATGCAAGAAATACAAGACATAAGCATACATTTAAGACATATATAGATTGTAATGTGAAAGGAGACAACTTACCTTAATGTAGACCTTCTGTATCACTTGTATGATGGCAGAACACTTAAAACAGAAAGCAACCAAGTACAGCAAGGCCTGTAAAGAATGACCTGAAAAACAGAAATCGAGCGGACAGGAAACGCACTGCAAAACAGATATGACCTGATTGCAAGCACTAAAAAACAGATACGAACCCACAAGCACAAACTGAACCCGAGAAAATGATCTGCAAAGCACGGAGACTGAAAAGCGCGAATCGGCTCTAACCAAACTTTTACTAACATGCGTAACATGGAATCAGCAAAAGCAGCCCCAAGGGTGGCGCCAAAGGCTTTGGCCTTTCCCTTTATAGTGCCTTCATACGTGGTTTACGTATCCACGCTCTGACATGATCGGTTATTTAACCAATGGTGTGTGGGCGCGACGGACCAACAGTCAGCTTCATCGGTTAACCAATGAAATTGGTCCATCAGACCGTTCTCATCGAATGGACTGATCGTGTGTACGTGGCTATATATACACAAGTGAAAGGCTGACCGAAGGTCAGCCTGGGTTTGTAGGAGGAGTCGGGAGGTATTTAAACCCGCCCTCCATCCTCCTTCTGGGCGTCGGTTTTCTTGTGTGTGGGGTTTCTGGGTATTGCACGTCACTTCCTGTTTCTGTCCAGAGCAATGGAGGCAGCTGCTGCAGGTGTCCATTGTGCTCTCCTCAGGATTCCCAGCGGACCGAACTGTTTGTCCCCCATCCTCCTCTGTCAGCTGAGCACCGCTCATCCCAACCGCCCCCCCGCTTCTCCCGATGCTTGCAGGGGGGGTGCAGGTCTGTAGTTGTGGCAGGCATAATTGGGGGGGCTGTCCACCATGTCAGCCAGGCCCTTTTCAGCATCAGAGGGGCCGCCTGCTTCTCCACTCGGGCTCACGCTGTGGGGGGTCCCTCCATTCTCCCTCCTGCTCCTCCGGGCATACTCGGTGAGAGGGGAGCCAGCCATCCTCCCTCTCACTCCTCCGGGCATCCACGTGGTACAGGGATCCATGGAGACCGCCCGCCTGTTCTTCCCGGCCCCCGTTTGCTCCAATGACGTCAGCCGCTCCATGGCTCCTCAAGCTAGTCTAGTACCTCACATGGGGGATGTTGGTTGGGTCAGGTGCGGTAGTTTGGTGGGCTCAGTCAGCATCGGAGGTCGCATCCCGGTGCAGGGGGGGGGTCGGGTGTGTGGGCATGTGCTTTCCCTGTCCGCACTCTGCTTCCTCCTAGCTGTGTCATGTAGCTGAGCGCTGTTTGGCTGAAGGAGCATCTTCCCCAGCGCGGCCTGTTTCCTCCCCTGTGACACATGTCTCCCAGTGATAGCCCAGTGGGTGCTGCGGGCTCCCCGTCAAAGTTTCTGGGTTTCTCCTGCTAGTTAAGGTTCTTCTGATGGTTACGTTTCTCTTATGTTATGCGATTCATGTTATGCGATTCATGTTAGGCGATTACGTTTTTCATGCTAGTTATGTCCCCATGCTATGTGTTCTTATGCTAGTAATGTCCTCCTGCAATGTGTTTCTTATGCTAGTGATGTCCTCATGCGATTATGTTTCACGTGCGGTCACGTTCTCATGCGATCACGTTCGCGTGCGTTTGTGGTCATCATGTTACGTTTCTCATGCAATCATAGTTTTCATGGTGGTTCTCATGCGATTACTTTTCGCATGGTAGTTCTCATGCGATTATGTTTCTCATGAGATCATGTTCATGTGCGATCACGGTCCTCGTGTGTTACGTTTCTCATGCAATCACGTTCTCATGCGATTACGTTTCTCATGGTGTCTTCTCATGCGACTATGTTTCCCATGCGACTATGTTTCCCATGCGACTATGTTTCCCATGGTGTGTTTCTGACTCGATTACGTTTTTCATGTGACTACGTTTTCCATG
Source organism: Rana kukunoris (assembly GCA_029574335.1). NCBI lineage: Eukaryota > Metazoa > Chordata > Amphibia > Anura > Ranidae > Rana > Rana kukunoris. Next base: position 252,026,019 of record CM056052.1, on the reverse strand, counting down.
CGACTACGTTTCCCATGGTATATGTTTCTAATTCGACTACGTTTCCCATGCGGCGACTACGCTTCCCATGCGACTACGTTTCCCATGGTATGTTTCTGACTCCATTACGTTTTTCATGCGACTACGTTTCCCATGCAACTACGTTTCCCATGGTATATGTTTCTGATATGATTACGTTTCCCATGGTATTCTGATGCGATTACTTTTTTTTTTTTCATGCGACTATGTTTTTCATGCGACTACGTTTCCATGCGATTATGTTTCTCATGGTGTCTTCTCATGCGGTTACGTTTCCCATGCGACTACGTTTCCCATGGTATGTTTCTGACTCGATTACGTTTTTCATGTGACTACGTTTCCCATGCGACTACGTTTCCCATGGTATATGTTTCTGATATGATTACGTTTCCCATGGTATCATGTTTCTGATGCGATTACATTTTTTCAGGCGACTGTTTTTTATGCGACTATGTTTCCATGCGATTAAGTTTCCCATGGTATTATGTTCTCATGCGATTACGTTTCTGGTGCGATTGCAGTTTTCATGCAGGTTTGTTTATAATGCGATTATGGTTTTATGTTCTTATGTGAGTTTGTTTCGGATGCGGTTACGTTTTTTCATGCGACTACGTTTTTCATGCGGTTACGTTTCGCATAGTTTCTCATGCAATTGCGTTCTCATGGTTCCTCATGTGATTACGTTTCTTATGCGATTACGGCTCATGTGTTTGTTACTGATGCAATTACGTTTCTCATGGTATCACGTTTCTCATGTGATTTTTTTTTGTTTGTTGTCATGCGATTACGTTTCTCATGGTTCTCAGGCGATTTTCATGCTTTACGTTTCTCATGCGGTTACGTTCTCATGTGATTGCGTGACGTTTCTCAGGATGTCATGTTCTCATGTGATTACGTTTCTCATGGTTTACTCGTGTTTTCATTTCTCATGTCCATGCGGTTAAGTTTCTCATGTGCACATTTCTCGTGCTAGTTACGGGTTCCCAGGCGATCACGTTTCTCATGCTGGTCATGTTCCCTTGCGATTACGTTTCTAACGCTAGTCATGTTCTTGTGCGTTGCACTTTCATGTGTCACGTTTCTCAGGCTAGTTATGTTCTCATGCTATTTTACATTGTTTCATGCAGTTATGTCTCATGTTTTTTTGTTCCTCAGACAATTTTACGTTTCTACGGTGCGTTTTACGTTACATTTCTCATGCTATTCATGTTTTCTCGTATTTACGTTTCTCTTGCAGGTTTTAGTTGTGATGCAATTATTGGTTATTAATGTATGTATGTACGATTACGCTTCTCATACGTTTTACGCTTCTCATACGTTTTACGCTTCTCATACGATTACGCTTCTCATACGATTACACTTCTCATACGTTTATGCTGTTTTGGGTATTATGTTTCTCATGTTTTTTTCCGTTTCTAGTACTATTCACATTTCTCGTACTATTCACGTTTCTCGTACTATTCACGTTTCTCGTACTATTCACTTCTCATGTTTTTTTACTTCTCATGCTATTCGTGTGCTCGGGTGCTTATGTCTCTCATGCTACTTCACGTCGCTCATGCAACTTCAGGTCTATCATATAGGTTTACGCTTCGCGCGATTACGCTTCACACGATTACGCTTCACACGATTACGCTTCACACGATTACGCTTCACACGATTACGCTTCACACGATTACGCTTCACACGATTATGCTTCACACGATTACGCTTCACACGATTACGTTTCTCACACGATTACGCTTCTCATACGTTTACGCTGTTCTGGGTATTATGTTCTCAAGTGTATTACGCTTCTCATGCTATTCGTGTTTCTCATGTTTTTTCGTTTCTCGTTCTATTCACGTTTCTCATACGATTCACGTTTCTCGTACTATTCACGTTTCTCGTACTATTCACGTTTCCTCGTGCTATTCACGTTTTCTCCTACTATTCACGTTTTCTCGTTCTATTCACTTCTCATGCTTTTTTACTTCTCATGCTATTCGTGTGCTCGGGTGCTTATGTCTCTCATGCTACTTCCTGTCGCTCATGCAACTTCAGGTCTATCATATAGGTTTCAGTCGTGATGGTTTCTAGTTGGTAGTTTGATATCATCATTGTAGATTCATGGCGTTTCACCGCTGGGGGGGGTCACCTATCACGTCTATGGGTGCTTACGGATTGAGATGATCGCTTTTAATCGGCTTGTAAGGTGGCAAGTCTCCTCATCCGTTTCTCATACGTTTCATGCATCTCGACATACTATGACCTGACACGTCTTCAGGTTCATTGGGCCTGAGTGTACATTTTTAATTTGCCTGCTACGCCTCAGGTTGCTCGGCCTTTGCAATTCATGGGTTTGTCTCATTCTCAGTCCAGCTGCATTAGTCCACACTTACCTACATTTTGTTTTCATAGTCTGTGCATTCATATTTGTTCATGGCCACTCTCCACTGCTGGTTACCTGTCATGTCTACGGGTACTGTCGGATTGAGATGTTCGTTTCTAATTGGCTTGTGTGGTGGCAAGTCCCCTCATCCGCTTCTCACGGCTTTCATCACGTTCATACGTCACATTATCTCACTACTTACATCACTTGCCTGACACGTCTTCAGGTTCATAGGCTTGAGTGTTACGTTTTTAATTGGCCTGATTTGCCTCAGGTTGCTCAGCCTTGCTAGTTTCTTGAGACTGACACATTTCAGTCTTCCGCTACATTTTCGTTCCTGCTCTACGTTACTGCGTGTGTTAGTCACGGACACCTACGTAGGTAGGGGTAAGGGAGGTAGGGATTTTTCCCTTTCCTAAGGTGAGTTGGGGCTTGTTGATTATGTTTTTAAGGATGTTGTTCTTCTTTGCAGATTTCATGTCACGGGCAGCAGATATCGCAGAGTTTGCCGCCATCTGTCTTTCTCCGGTTACGAATTCTATGCATGGTAGCACGCTCTCCTTGAAACTCCTGATACAGCCTTCTTTTTTACAGATGGAGCTTGATCTTCAAGTCCTGGGTTCTTTTTCTCACTGACATTCAGTTCCTACTTGCCTTTTTGCTTCTTTTGCCACTTTCAGCTCAAACGGGTTTTCAAGCTGGGCCCAGGACAGTCTGGGCACTAGACTTTTGCGGATGTACTCGGGGATAGGCCACTTTACTTTCCCTAGTACTCCCTTCTCTGCTAGCACAGGGCATAACTCGTAGCCATTCCCTGCTGCTTAACCAGGGTAGAACTTCAATATCCTCTCTGGGCCGTGCTTGCAGTACAGGTGCAGTTTCTGCTGCCATTCGTCGAGGGGTCTGTATTCTCGTTGTTGAGAAGTTAGATTGGCAGTAGTCAGCTTTCTTTTCCGGACATATGTCAGCTCCACATGTCTGTCACAGGCATTCTTACGTTGGGGGGCTTGTGGTTGCATACAGTTACTTTAATTTCGAATCTCTTGGCTAGCGCATCCTACTGTTTTATTTTTTGCCCCCTTTTAGGCACACTGACCACGTGACCCCGGCACACCTCAGGTCACTTTCCCACCTCAGATCAATTTCCCTGTTTTCCCCTCAGACCTTTCCCTAGCACGATCACCTGAGACTCCGAGTACAAATAACTTTCTGTCACACAGCACTGTCATCCTAATATAACATCCAATGCTAGCACATTTTTTATTAAACAACAAAAAAAAGTTTCAGCTGCTCTACAATTCAAGGGTATGATTTTGTAATGTTACTGTGCTTGGCATCTGACACAGAAGCCATACTGTTGTAACAACCGTATTTTCGGCATCTAACAGGATATCTTAAAACACACCCCAAAATGACAAACACGAATGGGCTACATTCACAAAGCAGTATTTTCCCCTTTAAAATTTGTGATAAAATAGCTAATAGCATTTTTCTAGAAATGTTTAGCAATTTTTGTATCTAAAACTAAAAAAAGTTAAGTTGTATTAAGTAAATGAACCCTTATGATTTCCATATTTAGGTTTCTATGCATTACTGTCTTGAGAACTGATCCAAAAAGGCATAGACAACTATAAATTGGCTATTATATTTTTACATTTCTTAAAAACTGCATGTCTGAGTTACCGCATGCATATAATTATTTATTTCCTTCTGTGAATTGAGTTTAACCCCTTTTCATGTGGCATTTACTGACAGTTTTGAGTGTTTTGTGGAAAATACCGCAAAACAATATAGTTAATTGACAGTTGCAGGATCGCATGTGATTTTTATGGAAAATGTGTTCGGACACCTAAATACCACATGGGAGATGCTTATGTGAATGGAATCTTATATTACATCCACCAAACTGTCTTCACTTAACCCATAGTGCACATCTTTACTTCCCTAAATCAGTGATATGTTGGTTTTAGTCCACTCTTTTCTATTTCTTAAAGCGTATCCAAACCCAACAAAAATAGAATATTGTAGCTTGTCAGTTCTTTGATGTGTTAACTGTGTTCCTTTATTATTCAGGCTTTTTTCCCTTTATTTTCACCTGGTGATCCAGCCAGCAGCACAATTTATGACCTATGGTGACTTACTGTATAGTATTTATTTCCATAACCGGTGAACTGGGAAAGGATGACAACACATTAAATGGGGGCCATTGTCTCATACCAATTCTCATAGAATTCAAAATAACCAGAAAAAAAAAGGTTAAATGCTTAGTAATCTAACAAAAATCAATCTGTTGTTATCAACAATCAAAAAAACAATGTGGATTGTCTAGACAAAAATATCGAATGCCACATTTTTCTTGTTGTTGGGGTATTTCATGTGGAATTATCATTTATGTTTTATGTTCAAAGTTGCTATTTTTTAAGACAGGGACTCTGAATGCTTTATGCTTCATGTTGTTGTTGTTAATTTTGTAAATTTATAAGAAAGGAGAGCTACGTATATCCCTACAGGGTGATACTGGGGGTATACTTATAATAATGTCCCACCGTCCTGGTAATGTGTAGGTTTGGACTAGAGACTAAAGTTGTGGACTTTAAAGGCACATGGTAGATCTGTTAAGAAACTAGATAATTTATTTTATAGAAATGTCATAAAAGCAGTTACAAAAATAAAATCAAAGAAATTAGATGAATAACTGGTCCATGCAGGTTATCACATTCATAGTACAGTTGTATCATCAAAAACTCAAATAAGAGTATAAGTTAGCTGTGCGGTGTGTAACCAGGTGGCGGGTCCAGAGGAAAGGAGGGCTTGCTCTACATGTTACGCGTTAAAACAACACTTCCTCAGAAGCATAGACATATCGATGTATTAAATCATATACAAACAAAAAAGCAATACGTTATTTGTATACAAAGATCAGTAAGGAAACAAAACATACACAATAATACAAATTAATAAACCCTGTTTACAGGTATCTCCGTGTGGCAAGACGCAAGTGGAACATTGCCCAAACATGCCGGTGACAGGGGTCAGGCAGACAGAGGAGTGGTAAAAGCGGATAAAGATATTACAGATATGACTGGTGAAAAAGAGGGGGGGGGGGGGGGCATATTTATTGTGAGGACCTTATATAGGCTAAATATATGTGTTTAATAAAGGACATCATTTTGTAAACTATCTAAAGTGGAGAGCATTTAGTTCATTTTAGTCGAGCTCATCTAAGGTGTAATGGTTGTTCTGCATGGATACACTGTACATTGTCATCTGTAAAAACTATTGTTGCATTTCTTGCCTTGATGAGCTTCAATATACCTGAAATAGCTGATTTGGCCCTGCTTTTGGCTATAAAACTATTGGAAATGGGCATTTATAGAACCCTTATAAAGAATAAACCTAAAGTATATGTAAGCTCTCACCTTGTAAAGCAACCCATTCAGTTTAAAAGAGAAATGAAAGGCAAACACATTTGTATATATAACACTTTTGTGTTTGCTCCTATTTATCACAAGCTGAACTCAAAGATCTACTACTTTTTCTATGTACACAAAAGGCCTATTTCTCCCAAATATTGTTCACAAATCTGTCTAAATCTGTGTTAGTGAGCACTTCTCCTTTGCCGAGATAATCTATCCACCTCACAGGTCTGGCATATCAAGATGCTGATTAGACAGCATGACTATGCTGTCTAATTAGCATCTTGTTATGCCACACCTGGGAGGCGGAGGGATTATCTCGGCAAACACAGATTTAGCCCTGGTTCACACTGCTGTGATTTGACATGCAATTTGACACATCAATTGCCATTTATAATCGGCGGCATTTGCCAGCAATTGCTGGCAATGACATTGTCCTAGTCGGTGTGACGCGGCATGTGCGGCGCTGCACCGATTTTCAAAAAGTAGTTTCTGTACTACATTTTGCGATTTCGGCCGGCCCACGATTTATATTGACATCTGTGCAGAAACCTGTACAGATGTCTCTGTAATTGTGTCTGAAATCGGGAATACCAGCAGGAGTAAAATCGTGCGAACAGCTGAACTTGCATGGCTTCACTCCTGCAGTCCAGTGTGAACCTGGGCTTGGACAG